>OY720636.1:161336587-162536587 GCA_963169105.1 Ceriagrion tenellum
TTTACTGATTTTAATTTATACTTATCCGCCCATTGGTGGCTATCATGATTTCACTTTGGAACAATTGGCGTGTTGACTTCGTTATGTTCGTCGTAAGCGTGATATTATCTGGTCGTTATTGCCTCTGAGCATTATTTCCACCTTTTGTCCAAAGTTTTTCGATTTTATCCAAGTAAAACCTTATCTCTATATTAGTAATGCAAGAACAATTACTCAAAACTACCACTAATTCATCATCAAATATATGTTGCCTGTGAATATAATGTACAAATTACAGAACACTCCTCTGATTTTAAGCAAAATCATTTTTGTCATTTTCGGTGTCATATGATTTTGTTTTTGACAAATATGTTGACGGCTCTGTGTTACCAGATCTGAATTTTACATTACAGTGTATTTTTTGCTCCAACCGCACCTTTTTTTAGTTTTTTTAATCACTTAAAATCATAATTCATAATACTTCCCTCAACAATGAACCTGATTCTTCATCGTTTTCATATCTTGATATTTTCGCTTATTTTTGACCGATGAAACTTTAAACGATGCTTCAGGGAGTTAATATTGCATTTCGCCCGCTGAAAATTTAATTCCTCCGCTAATGTGCATTTAAATATTGAAGCACAGCTCGCACTCATGATCGCCGGCTTGGAAAACTCGGCGATTCGACCCGTTCTTCCTGGTGCACGAATCCGTCGCCGAAAGCAGCGATGCATGCATTCATATGAATCTCCTTTCTCGTCCATCGCCACACGTTCTCATCTCTCATCTCCCAACACGCCCACTCCAGACTCCACATCCCTTCCCAATCCCTCTTCTCCCCCCACCCCCCCCCAGGTCTTTCCCCTCCCATTCATCCCTCCCTCTCTGCATCTCTTGCACTCCCGGACTCTGCTGCGAGAGTGACATATTCAAAGCGCATGTCTCCAACAGCGCGGATTATCACTCAAAAAAAAGAAGAAAAGAAGAGATAGAATCCTCGCGAAAGCGGATTCGATGCCGTCCGGCGATGTAAACTGGCGCCAAACGGACTCTCCGTGGACATTTCAACTTTTCAAATGCCATTTTAGTTAAAAATGAGATATTTTGTTCTTATTTCAAAACAAGAGTTTAATTTTGCGAATGACTCCTTGATACGCATCCTCCCCTCGCAGATGATATCGCAGTCACAGCAGAAATTAACGATTATCTTCAAAGGTCTCAAAACGTAATTGAATAAGTTCTCCAAGAAAATAAAAACAGGAAAAAAATATCATCATCTACATATTCTACAGCCCTTGGGGACTACCACTCCTATTAACATCCGCATGAATGGCCACCGCTCTAGTTGCAATGAACCACCTTCTATTTCTGTTTCCCTCCCTGTCTCCACCCACGTTTCTTCCCACAACTCCACCTTTAATAATATTTTTAAGGTCGGTATTCTCGCCTCCCTTCCCCCTTCCTCCTCCCCACTTCAAATCAAAGATCTTGAGTCCTCTTGCATTTATTTTTTCCAGGCTTTCTCTCCGCCAGGACTCAATAAATCCCACTAACTTCTTCTATCACCTCTGCCCATACTACTCTTTCCTTTCGAATTTCTTCCACTCCCCGCTTCCCGCCCCCACCTCTCCTCTCCCTCCCCCTCCTCCCCTTCCCCTGTCCCCCCCCTCCCTCCCTTCCTTCCACCTCAGTCCTCCCTTCCTTCTCAGTCTTCTACGCTCTTGCGAACAAGGTGCTAGTGGCACCGAAATATCAAGAAACTTTGTGTGTTCATTTTTTTTTGTTTCACTGTGTTTAGCGTCTGCCTTTCTCTGGCAAACTGTTTATATATTCGTCACTTGAGTGATCCTAAGTGTAGTTGCTTGAGCAATTGAGAATGAATATCTTTCAGAGCGACAAGGAGAACATCATATTAGAACCACATTATATTTCCAGGTCCGAAAGAATCGATAAATTAAGAGAGATATTTAGCCGAACGGATAGGTTTGGGAATTCGTTTTTCCCCCGAACAATTAAGGACTTTTATAAATGCTAGGCGGAACTTTGATTTTTTTTTTTGACGGCTGGTGTTCTAACACCCCCCGCCACACGCCTTTTGAGGCGGCTTGCGGGGTAGTATGTAGATGTAGATGTAGATGTAGAAGTTATAACATTCTACTGAGCAAGGCCTTTCTGAAAAATTACCACTTCTTAAAAAGAATAAATTTAAGACCTAAAAAACAAACATATATCTCAATGACAACAACTTCAGGCTAAAAAACAAGGAGTGGGAATGCTCAAAGCACTTTTTACTAGTAATTATTCTCACTATATGTTTTTGGAGAACAATTGGAGGGTGCGATGCCGTCTTGTGGGCTCCACCCCAACATATCGGATTCGACCGAGCGGGTGAGTCAAAAGAGGGAAGTGCGAGCGAACGAGAAGAGAAACAACCGGGTGGAGGGGGAGGGGGGAGAAGGCGTCTCCGAGTATCCGGTGCATTATGCGTCACCTATCCCATTCCACTCTCTCCTTCCTGCCCCCCCCCCCCACTCCTTCCCTCGTGTCTGCTCTTCGCTGCCGGCAGTTGGATAGTCCGATTTGGAGGGTGGGTTGGTGGGTGGGGGGAATAGAATAGAATAGAATGCCCAAAGAGAGGTCTCCAAAGCAGGCTTTGGAATATAAGCCATTGGAGAAAAGGAGTGTTGGGAGGCCAAGGTCGGGATGGCGATGTGAAGCCGGAACAGTCGGAAAGCCTAACCATGGAAGGAAGAAGATGAAGAATTTTGGTAATAATGCACGGAACTTGCATCGAAAGAGATCTCAATGAAAGATTTAAAAAATAGCATAATGGTCGACAACACGTTTGTGACTTCCACAATTTATTTACAAGTCACGACCGGTTTCGGGTGTCAAGCCATCATCGGATGCAAAATCTATGTTGTCAGTCATTTATATACAGGGTGTTTCAGGAGGAAAGTTCGAAACTTCTGCAGGAGGTAGGGGAGGTGATTTTAAGCATTTTTTTATCATAGAAACATGGGGTCGCAACTCCTTAGTTACCGAGTTATGGCAAAGTAAACATTTTCATTCATTCAAGTCGTGCGGATAAATTAGCGATTATCAACGTGCTCAACAATGATTCGGGAATTGGAAGAAACTGATAGTCCGTATTGTTACCCCAACCGACGAGTATTTGTTGTATTTGTGACTGTTAACTTTGTAACTCTCAGCAACCAGACCATGACCTTGGTTGCATATTTTCCTCGGGTCTTTTTCTCAAAGACAAGTTTTGATTAGTGTCACTAATTGCAGAGGTTTCCTAAGCAAATGAAAGCTCTTATCCACAACAACAGTTGTTGCCTCGTTGTAATAACATCAGTTAAGTAACCATATCTTCCGTATTTTAAAAGATAGAGATGTGATTTTTACTGCAATGAATTGAAAAATCAATTTACTAAAACTTTTAACGGTAAACATTTTTGGTATCTCTGAAATCAAGAGCGCTATCGTACATTTTTTTTAATTTTGAGGAGTTAAATTTCGACGAACATTCGAGAGCCATATTGAAAATAAGATACCGTTAGCATTGATGATAGCAGAACAAGAACAATACATATCTTATGCACCACTGAGAAAATTGTCAAATCTCCTCAATCGATACTAGTCATTTAAAATTGGGTGTTTTCATTGTGATTGCTGAATACTTCTGAAAAATGTTTAGGTTGCCATATCTCGGTAACTAAGGAGTTGCGACCCCATGTTTCTATGACAAAAATGCTTCAAATCACCTCCCCTACCTCCTCCAGAAGTTTCGAACTTTCATCCTGAAACACCCTGTATACATATGTGATGCTCTGGGCATCACCCTTGGAAAAAAAAATTACAAAAGAGAAGAACTTGGCTCAACAAAAAAGAGCAATCCATGAAAGCGAACATAGACATAACGGTTATAATACAAAATAAAAAGAGGAAAACAAAGAAACTATACTTCAATTTTTACAATATTCACAATTTGCAGGATGTAATTCATTAAGCACACTAAGTTTTATTTTGCTCTGCAAGGAGTAGTCTTGTACAGTACAATTTTAAATGCATATATGGAACTTTTCTGTTTTAAGTTTTCAGGGAGAGAATTCCAGAATTTAGACCCTGCTTAAAATTCCTCAGAATCTGTTCTGTAGAACGTAAGGAATGCTACAGAAATGGACTCTTTTTCTTCAGTACTCGTTCTTTTTCTAAGGATCCGTACGGAACATGAGAGCCTGACTCTACAGAACGTATGTTCTGTAGAGTTATTTTCTGCAGAGGAAAATAACTCCTTACAAGCTGTTCTGTAGAACTTCAGCAACTCTACGGAAATATGTGAGGTGTCCTTGAGCTTGTAAAGAGTTCTACAGAGCGTCAAAGGACTTCTGTAGAACGTCCTAAGGAATTCCGCAGAACGTCCCAAGGTATTCTGCAGAACGTCGTAGGGAATTCCGTAAAATGGCGTTTCAATACTTTAAGGAATATCTACTGAACTTTAAGAAATTCTGAAGAAGTATTTATAAGGAAATGGATTTATTGAAATAACTTTTACAAACCACAAGAAAAATACAACTCACGACTCGGGTTTCAACGCGTCTGCGTCATCTTCAGACCTGAAACCCGGGTTGAAACGCGGGTCGTGAGTTGTATTTTTCTTGTGGTTTGTAAAAGTTATTTCAATAATTCCATTTTAGAAATGAATTATCACAAAGTTACCCGTGAGAGTGTTCCATTCTATTTATAAGGAAACTATACAGAATTTTATAGCAGGGGAGGCAGTAATTAAAAATGACTGTTGATAAGCAGTTGTTCTAGGAATGGGATAGCGTTAAGAGTAGTACTTTATACGAGATGCCTTCTGGGTAGTTTCTGTGGGAAGGGAAAGGCGCGTATCTGGAGAGAGTGGAGCTGGGAACATCCGGCCGCGTTGCAGTGCGCCCTCTCTTCCCGTGTCCCACATTACCCCCCTCCCCACCTCTCTCCAATTGGACCCCGTTGACGACGGACTGCCATTGTCCACACACTCTCACACTGTCTCTTTCCCCGCTCCCACTCACTTCCGAGATAGGAATAAATGACCGACACATGCCATTAATCCGAGCAAATTGCTCCCTTTCCGCTCCCGTTTCCTGGGATGTTTGGACGAGAGAGAGAATGGCGATAGGTATACCTAGCAGTATTGTCTCCCCATCCCTCACACATCAGGACGACACCACATTTAATTTCTCGCTCGCCCTCGCACACGCAAATTCATAGCTCCGTCCTCTCTTTCGCATCACGTCCTGTCGGAGGAAATCCTCCGTTGTGGCGTCAAAATTATGATTCCCAACTCCTTTCCCGATTTTTCTCGGCACTGCCCTCTCCTCACATGATTGGCCACCAATCACTCACATCCTTATGTCTCTCTCCTAATAATCTCTTGATATTCTGAAACTCTCAACTCTCTTATTATGAGAGTCACTTCTTCAATTACCATAGACTTGTTCGCCATATTCCTCCTCTCTTCCTCACTTCTAGCATAGATATTTGACTTCATCTATTGCGAGAGAGAAGGTCAGATTTCGCTAGGCATGGCATGGGATTACATCCAAAGCCATAGCTATTGAAGTACTGAAAAGGCTTTATTTGAAATGTAATATTTCAATCAATCAATCAATCTATTTCCTAATGGCTGATGCCTTGTCGATGCAACCATTCATCTCTGTCATTTTCCATTCGCTTCAGTCCCACTTAGTAGTTGCTGCATCCTATCTTCTCCTTCTTGATCTCGTCCAAATATTTCTTCCTCGGCCGTCCTCTTCCTTTCTTTCATAGTATTTTCCCTTCAAGAATGCATGTTATAAATACATTGTCTGAAGACATGTCCAATAGATTTTATTTTACTCTTTTCCATCTCCACCAATAATCTTCTCTCTTCTTGCATTTCCCTTAAAACTTCCAAATTTGTTTTTCTTTCCGTCCAGCTTGTTCTTGTCATCTTCCGCCATATCCACATTTTAGCAGCCTCAAGTCTACTCCTTTTGCCTACAGTCCAACATTCACTTCCATACAGTAGTGTACTCCATACAAATGTTTTTGCAAAGGATTTTCTAAAATCCACACTCATATGTTTACTGGTTAAAATATTTTTCTTAGTCGTAAATATTTCATAGATCGAAAAAAATGGACGATAACAAGACCTCGTTGAATTCAAAACTTGGCTGTGGGAAAGAATTGGAGATGTTGGAATCTCTGGAAAGGTTGAGAAAGAAATCGAAGTATACATCATATGAATTAAGTCTTTTCATTTCATTAACCTAACTTAACCCTTGCATATCCAACTATATGTCCTTTCTTACTCTTTTTTTATGTACACTATCTAAGAATGATGAATATTTCACTGTAGTTCAATTATCTTTGCTGCAATGTATTCTTTAGAGTCTCCATATATGTCGTGCATTCATGTTATCCTTGACTCGCTCCATGAAATGTAGTCGTCTGCATGAATTGGCAATTGTCTTAAATTTTAAAGACCTCTTCTAAACACCGACGTGGGAAGTAGCTGACCACAAATATCTCTAATTTTGCTTCACCTATCTAATGTCCATCTGTTGGTGCTAAACTACTTATTATATTCAAATGTGCACTGCGAAAAATTTTATTTATGATCGTTATTCATTCATGTATTATCCGTGGTAGAGGAAGTTTTGGGTGAGCTCCGCGTGGATCCTATTCAAATGCAAATCTGGATCAGATAGGTGTCAATGCGATCAATAATTTCTCCTAGATACTTTCAATCGCCCTTTCATTCATTAGGTAGTTGATCAGTCTTTCCCCATCGTCTATTTAGTCCTATTTTACATTTGACGACATCTCAAATCAATGAAGCGTCTCGTCTTACTAAGTAGCCTAAGCGGTTTTTATATGTTTGGGAGATAAAAAGTTTTTGCGGTAAACATAGAATTATTTTACGGCTTAATTAGTAAATGAAGGATGTGTTGCACTTTGCATCTGATAGAGGGAATTCATTTAGTAATAACATGCAGTATCGACCACAAAATGACCCATGTCGATGTCATGGCTCAGTCAAGAATACATTATTTACTCTATTGCCTAATGTATATAATATACTTGATAATAAATCACTATAGTGTGAAAATCTTAGCAATCAAGAGATAATGGCGCTGGAGCAAAGAATGTATTTTAGGAAGAGATGAAGTTTTCTCCAATCAGATTAATTTCCTCCGCTGCAATGTTATACTTTTTAAAATTCCAAATATTTTCTATAGCAAAAAACCACCCAGAGTTTGCATCGTCCAAGTGTTTGAATATTTCTGTCATAACTCAGTGCACTGTGCTTAAAACGTATATTTCATCTTTAATTTGAGTACGATTAGTAAAAATACATACTTTGTTCTACCTCGCATTGCCTAATCAAGCCGACTTGAACATCCCAGTCCTTAAGAATTTATCCATATATGGATCGTCAATCATGAAAACTTTAGCATTGAAACACACATATTATTAGTTTGGGAACATTAATTGGTATGCTGTAATAGAAACAACTCTATGACGAAAGAGTGAAAAATACAGCATAGCATCAACAACATGATTAAAATATGTATGTAATAATGATGACACATTGAGTTTTCTTCCCGCACTGCCAAGTAGGCCACTTCTTTGTGTATACTCAATACCTATGCAGATATTGATTCTAGCAATTGTTTTGAGACGACATAGCAGAAAATTACTGCTTTGTTTTTATTTCCACCCATTCAGCAATGCTTTCTGGGCGCATGCAAATGATTTCATGAGACAGACCTCTCAATACGATCCCCTAGCGAATTTGTATTGCCAATTTTCCATGCTTTGAATAGTTACTTTGAGTGAAACTCCGCCGTTCCTCGGCAGATTTGGAGAATCCGAAATCCAAAATGTTGCGAAGGAATAGACGGCTGCCAATACCAACGGCTAAGCCTATTGTAATGCTGAGAACCTCAATTTGGGAAAGGTCTCCGGCGGTAATACTCAGCCGACGTCAGCGATAAAAGAAATTCGCCGCTCGGAAGCCGACGTCAAATTCCTCCAAAATCGCAACGGCGATTTAAATGCGAATGTTTCACTCGCTAATGCATCTGACGCATGGGCTCCGCTGGAATGAATCGATAAGGTCTCCATGATTATTGGGCGTTTTGAAGTGCACCGACCGAGCATCATTATTGGCTACAGCAGCAAAAACTAAAACAATTTACGATTTTTTTAATTTCGCCTCATACCAAGCAAAGCCTAGAGTTTGGTATTCATATCGGCTTTAATTTATTTTTCCATTAGACTTGTGAACTGCTCGCAGCAAAAATTACACGTATTAGTTGCTGTCATGCATGGAATCATCAGCAGTTGGTATCTAGTAAGTACGAATACCATATTTTGCTGCCTTTTCTCATATTTCAACACGATTGGATTAAAACGTCATCGGAGACTTACATTTGTGTACTACGTAATGCCTTTGATGTTCTGCCATTTTCTGTGATATTTTATCGATCGAGTGTTGAACCCAGCGGATTAGTGAAAGCGCCAAATTATTCGCAAAAATCTTCGCTTCTACTCGTACGCCGTTTAAAGGGAAAATAATCACTTTTCGATTTAATAAATCACGAGAGAATATTTCTGAACTTTCTAAATAAGATAAAATCCTCTCGTAGTAAGGGGGATGATTTAACTTCTCTTGGAATTTAAAAATGTATGCGTGAGCTGACATTCGCGGAGTATTATTTTCGATTCGGGCGAAATGAACTCGAAAACATACAATTCGTTCGAAACCGTTCCGATGGCATATTCGGCGCTTTGAGATATTTGTTTTTTTTTAATGTCCCAGTCTCAATAAATCTCGAGGAATAAAAAAATGAGATTATCATATATATTAATAATGAGAGAGCCAATATTGCTAATGAAAATAACCCATATTGAAAAAGAAATTGGACCAAATCGTGCCAATCCAAATAACTGCGCTCCATTTTTTTCCGTTTGGCCGAGGCAGTGAATTGATAGTACCTTCTCCTGAGATCTTCCTCCTCCACGTCCGTCCTCTCCCCTTGTCCGTCGCGATGTTAACGCTCTTCTCAGTCCCATTTATACGGAATATCAGTTTCCCTTGAGAAAGGGAGAGAAAGACGCTTTTGGAGGGTGGGGGGTCAATTTTAAAAGGGGTGTTCAGCGTAGAACTGAGAGGTCGTGAGGGGAAGGGTTGAAATCCCAAAAAATTAAATGGGTATCCACCATTATGAGGGCTCGGTAAAAGGAATGGAAAAGGCGATGGGATTGGTTCGTCCTGGAATGTAGGTTAGCCCACGGAGGCTTATGAGAATTCGTCCTTTTTGGATCATCGAATTCGAGAATGGGGGAAAAGAGGAAGGAATTGTGGGAGGGGTGACGTCGACCGCAGTGACGGGATGGGGGAGGCGGGAGACGGGGTCGTGGGGGGGTGGGTGGGTGATGGAACCTTTTCGAGAGATCTCTCTCTCTCCGCTTTGACGCAAAAGACGACTCATACTCGTGATCATCAAGCGGCCGTCATCACTCCTCGCTTTTTATTCGAAATAGATATTCGCGCCGAAGAAGAGACGGATATCTCTTTACGGAGGGCTTTCACATCTTCACTCCATCAAAGGGGTGAAACAATTATCATTTACGTTGACCCAAAAAGTCATCCGTGATGCCATGAAACCCTTTTGAAGAGCCTGCTGGATGGAATTCTCCCGGGGTCTGACTTCTTCATTGTCGGAGTGTCTTAGGGAATGGAGAGTCAGAATTGCTCAAGTAAGTATTCGGCTCATCATCAGCCGGCCCCGGTGGCGGCGGGGTAAAGTCCTCGCCAGCTAATCTGAGGATCGCGGGTTTGAGTCCCGCCTGGGTGGGTTTTTCACCATCCAGGGCATGGATGTATGTCAAGTTCTGTTGGTCCTTGGAAAACCTGAGGACAGACTCAGTAACCTATCGGGATTCTGGGGACATGCGGGCCAACAGAATCATCCGGCAAACCAAAAAAAGTCAATGATTTGTTCATTCCTCACCCATATTGTCGGAGAAAAACTGTTGTAAATCTCCACTCAAACATTTTATTCGCACCGGCTATGGTTTCAACTCTTTGTGTTAATTCCAAGGTCACCTTGATAATTACAGAGTTGAAACCATGGCCTGTTGAAGCTTTTTTTGTCTTAGCCTATTGAGACTGAGCTTCCCTCCACGGGATTTCCGAGAGTGTTGCCTCTCAAATTAAAATAAGTACAATGATTGGTCCGCTCGGTGTACTAACGGAGATCATTTCAGTGCTGATCGGGAGACCTATGTCGGAATTATCCATGCTCATTTCCACACCCAGGTTGTATGAGTTTTACGATATGTCTCATTTGTCAACGATCACATATATCTCTCTCTCCCTTAAATGAAGGGTTAAACTTCATGAAATGATAGGGTTGCACATGCGTTGGCTACTACATGATTGAGATCTCTGACGAATTTCACATGTGCCCCTAATGATTTTATCGAGAGCTTACTTGTGGTTATATATGAAAATTTATAACTCGGTCACTCGAAGATCCTTAACTGATGGCTTAATAAGGCTCTTAGTAGACACCCTATAGTTGAACTATATCTCTTTACACCACCCAAGTTAAAACAGCTAAAAATTAGGATATTTAAACCTTCCCTTTGGCTGGCTATCGTCTGGATGCGGTGGTGGTACGTAGCGGTTAGTAGGTGGTACGTAGCGGTAAGGTGATGGAAGTGTCGAAATCGAAAACGTACGACATAGTACGATTGAGTAGCCTATTTCTTTCGCATATTGTAATGTGGCTTACCATCAAGCTCTCCTTTATCTCAGATATATTTTAACTATTAATGAGCGCATGTCCTTTATTTCCCTGATGTCCCAAGTGGTCCTCCATTTCTTGGCGTTTTCCGCTGGTTAAGAAGTGTGAAATGGGTTGCATTTAATGAAAAATTCAAGCAAGAAACTAAGTCAGAAATTTTGCTCACCATTCCATTTGCAAAACACTACCACCTGGAGTCCTGATATAAACGGATGATTTACGAGATTCATTGGAGCCAAGTATCGCTCTCTCAATTTACTAGAAATCAAAGGACGCAATCGCTTGGTGTGTTTGGACTTCACACGAAGTTCAACACATATATCCGAAGTTTTCGAGAATGCTTACTTCACAGTGTTCACGAGGGAGAGGGAAAATCGTGTGTATGTCTAAGGACGCTGACGTGAAATAGGTATTTGTCGCGGATTTTAATGCAAATTTTTCCAGATGGTTTTCCTTCAGCTTATGCGCCAAATACAATTAATGAGAGCATCAGTCATGTGTCATAACAAAGAATAATGATTTATGAGTGATAGTCTTTAGTTTATTCATCGACTGATTTTAGAAATATATAGTGTACCTTGGCCAATAGCCGACAACTCTGGAGCATCAAAATTGTCGAATTCCTCTGCGTTTTTCTCAGTGAGAGTAACGGATATTTCGCAGAAATACTCGTTTCTCACACCATAAGCCTTGAGGTTGCACTTGAGCAACTACTTAGAGTTACCAGGATCAAATTACGATATAGATTGAATCCTTAATGTCAGAGACCATTGGGAACGTTCGGCTTATCTCATGTGATGATTTCAATACCACACGTTTCCAAAGAAACCGCAGTGATTCAGGGAAGGTTTTCACAGGAATGCTATTAAAGTTGAGCAAACTATTGGACGTGATCCGCCCTATGAAATTAAAAGGGCCTTTCTGCCGCATGCAGGGTATTAGCTTGGAATTTATTAAGATGAATAGGTAACGGAATATCTACGATATTATTGAAAATGAGCAAAAAGGACTGCGTAAGACACCTTTGCTATTTGTTCCTTCATAAGGTTGATCATTGCTGTCATTTCATTTTCTTAGAGATGTATATGATCGTTGTTATCCGTCATGCAGTCATTCAGTGCTCAAAAAGTAAAATTTTCATCATTGACAAAAAGCAATCGCGACATGAACCGCTTCTTAATTTGACGCAGTTTTCTTGCGTTACTGTCTCGCGACTAACTGGGAACAGCTGCAAAGGCACTCGGGCGTAAAGCCACTAAATTCTCTTCTAGGAGGGGAAACGAAAAGTGCGAGCTCTCCTCCTTACGAGAAAGGGAGCAGCACTCTGCTCCTCATGAAGGGCAACGCTCTTTTCCGCTGTAGAGAGTGTACGTATATATATTCAGCGAGATCGGGAGTTTCAACCGAGGAAGAAACGCATGCTCAACGCTGCTCTCGGGAGCTTCTTTGGAATGGGATGCACTTCCCCGCGTCCCGCCCCGCCCCCCTGAGTACTCAGGGCATGGCAGCGGTGAAGGAGGGGCTTGGGGGGGCATCAGTTTCGCCCGGGGCGGCTGCTTTACTGCTGGCGATGGGGGCGGAGCGACCCGCTCGAGGAGGAGAGTGAACAGGTAATTAAAGCCGCTGAGACACACTACTCCCTCACTTTGCTGCAAACTTATTTTGCCGGCTTCAGAGGGAGTTGCCCGTTGAATAAGGCACGCGCGGAGTAGGTACCAGCGCTAACCCATTTTTTTTCCATTTAAGACCCTCATCCTTCCTTCCTGCCTTACTTCTTCCCTTCACATATCTCTCTCTCTCTCTCTCTTTGTCCTTCGTTTCTTAACTCTTCTGTGCCCCCCCCCCCAAAACTTCTTGTTGGTCTTGCCGGTGATTCGTAGTTAAGGTAGTTTGAGCGAAATTATATCATTTTCATTTTCATATCATTCTATCTAGAAATCAATGAATTTGATCTCATTTTAAAGAAAAATATATCACCCTTCCATTGACACCAAAAATTCTACCTCTTACCACATTACTTTCCGAGATATTTGCCAGAAAATACCAGCCCTTTTGAGTGGAAAATGGTACGTGTATGTACTCCAGAGATGCATTATTTCCAAAATACACTACACTTAGATCTCGTCAGAAAACCATCAGTGAGTAGGTTGCGTGTTTTCTCAACTCTTTTTGAAAATCAATCATATTGTCGCCGCAGTAAATTCTTCGGGATCACAATAAACCTTCCGTTTTCATGGAGTTACAAACGTACCGTGTGAACAAATGAGTCAAATGAAAGTCTTATTTAGATATTTTCATTTGATTACTCACAATTTTTGTCATATAAAACTACATTATTACACCACTAATAATACAAAATTTAGTTCGTGTGTCTCACAGCTAGTGAAATTGAAACGTAATAATTCAAATATGGTCTCAATCATGCCTATGGAACTATCTTGCTCGGACTACCTTAAGGAAAACGCCGCAAACGAGTGAAAAAAAGAAGCGAATGGGGACTCGGAAACGGAGTCGTTCGTTGTTGCGTCATCGATGTGAGAAGAAGCCCTAGGATGCCAAGATGTTGATGGAGGAGGTGAAAGGGATTAAAGAGGATGGATATGTAGAATTGGGAAATAAAAGGGAGAGATACATTCCGAGACAGATGAAGACGCCTCACCGCACGAAAGAAGACGAGCACGAGTGTAATCGCGACGTGAGTCGAGGCCTTGTTGCGCCACTTGTAACCGGCAGCGGCGCTTTGGGTTGCTGTTTGCCTTGGAAACCTGAATACAACAACTGAAGGACCTTGGAATCAAATGAAAAACATTCTGTCTTACCCCACTACGCTGATAAGTGTGACTATTCGGTGAACGCGTCAAAAAGTCTGCACTTTGTGCTAGTCCTGCTTACTTCACCTTCTCTTTCATGGATATTGCTATAGCGTTCCTTAGCATTCTCGTATTTTATGATCCTCATTTCCTGCGCAGAATCAAAATTCTTATAGGATAAATCAAACAAAAAGGCAATAAATAAACTTAACGGTATATTATGGTCAAATGATATTCAAATGAAGACAAAGTAGCGAATATATCAAACAGTTAATCAAAGCATACTTCTCTATGGATCAGACACATGGAAATTAATCCAAAGACTAAGACAGAGGCTGGAGGCCGTAGAAATGTTTTTTTTAGGAGAAGCTGCGGAATATCAAGCTTAGAAAGAATTACCATAGAAAATTTACGAACTAGGGTTAATGTATAATGAAGTCACCGAAGAAATTGAGATTAGACGGTTGAAATGGTTTGGCCGCGTAAAAAGCAATGGAGGACAAAGGATGGCCAAAAAAAAATACTGACCTGTCAACCACCAGAAATGCCACAGGGAGGCAGACGATAAATATAGAAACACAAAAGAAAAAATATATGGAAACACAAAGGAAAAAACACTTACAAGAAAGCTTCTAATTCTTCGACGAGGCATGCGTCTTTTCACAGGGGAATAGAGAAGATAATATACTATTGAAACTTTTATCTATTGAGCTTTACCTTTTACGTGAATATTCATAAAGTTTTAAGCTCTTTGGTGTACAATTGATGATCATTAAAATAATGAAGCATCAATATAGTGACCAAAGTCAAATCTTCGACTGTTATTCCAATGGTTGATATTGAGGATTCAAGGAGTCTCGCAATTTATTTTTTGAGAAACAGATCTATGAAGGATATGGAGCAACTGTGTTGATGATAAAGATGCATGGGACCATCCGGCGTTTCTTACGTACCCTGAACACATTAGCTTAATCGGGAATTCCCGCACGGCGGTAGAAGCGCGCTCTATGTCAGCTCGTTAAATTTGGTTAAGTGATCTTCCATTTACGCAAGCTTACATTATTCCGAGAGATGTTTTAATGTATAACCACCAAGGTAAAAGCTTCGTTGAAACCTAGTCTACCGCCACGTTTCCGAGTTTCTTTTATATATCTTATCATATGCGTCTATTCATTTTTGTAGTTTTAAAAACATCGGCTTTTCACTTCGCGTAGAGCGAGTAAAT
This sequence comes from Ceriagrion tenellum, assembly GCA_963169105.1. Classification (NCBI taxonomy): domain Eukaryota; kingdom Metazoa; phylum Arthropoda; class Insecta; order Odonata; family Coenagrionidae; genus Ceriagrion; species Ceriagrion tenellum. The sequence goes on from OY720636.1 coordinate 161,351,458, forward strand.
ATGATAACACAAATTAGCAGTTGGAAATGTGACCTACTTGTCAACACGTCCAATGCCGTTTGGAGAAATGAATCGCAAGACCGAAGTTCCCGTTGTTTAAATTATTCATCCGCGAAAAAAAAAATATTTCATTTTCATTTCCTTCAATGCCAAATCAGTATATTTCACCAGCTCTTTTATCTTGAACGCGACCTAGTAATCGAAATGCTTTGCAAAAACCTTCACGGATTGGGTTGCTGAGGACTCGTGACATTGCCAGAGATGTCACAAAAGGTCAACGGTGATGAATTAGTCAAAAAAGATTTGAATTCCGCCAATTTTTTCAAACCGCGGTTCTTTGTAGAGGTGCAACTCGCGAATAAAGTCCCAAAATGAAAGGGTCACGAAGCCTTAAGACCTTCCTTTGTGATTCCTTCGGATGAAGTAAGGGGGGCGGAGAATTTTAATGGTGCAGATACGTGATGACATGTGCGCGAAAGAATTGAGCGTGGAGATTGGACGGAAGGGAGAGAATATTGGGGTGAAGGGAGTCAATTGGTCGACAACAAGGGTACGAGTGGGCCATCTCACTGCAGGAATAAAGAATCAGGAAGCGATGGCAGTGGGTGTTCGCAGTGCGTGGCTGGAAAGGTAGTGTGCGTGATTACAAATTCCCCGGAAAAATCTCACATTATTACCGATAAGTCAAAGAAATAGCCTTCGGTTCTATAAGATGTAAATCACAAATAAAATAAAAATGAAACACGTGCTCTCCCCGAATAGTTGCTTAAGTCAGTTTTGTCTTGGCGTTCTTTCATTTTTCCTAATTTATTCGCATTTTACACGTTTTGCACTAAAATTATCGGATAAAATTTAAGTTTTACTCTTTTTTCCTCTCATTTTAAAAAAATTTTATTTCCCATGTACCAACCCAGAATATTTTGTCAGGGACTCCGTACTCTAGGTATTTCTTGAAATTCACTGCACTTTTTGGCCTGAAATAAGAGGAGTTGTATGCCTAGAAATACTAGTTTGTGACATATCTATCGATGAGGAGAGCTAATCACGAGGGAAGTTTTTTTCAACCTCCGATCGCCCGGCATAAACGCCAGACAAGTGATTGGTGGATGAATTGCGAAGTCGAAAACTGCACATCTCCCGCACTACACACTGCCGAGTTCAAGTCGTCAGTCTGTGCTGAGCAGCAGTCACATAAACATGGCCGCCTCGATTGATTCTCCCGCTATATGCGAATTGCGAAGCGTTTTTCGTTTCCTGCAAGCAGGAGGGAAGAGTGCAGCAAAAATTCATCGAAGAATGAGCCGAGTGTATTGAGGAAACTTTATGAGTCATAGTGTTGTGCGTGAATGGTGTCGAAAATTTAAAGATGGCCGAACTGATGTGCATGATTAAGGGGTTCAATGACGCAAGTGTTCCGCCACAGACGGCCTTGTTCAGCGATTTAACAAAGTGGTAAGAGAAAACCGTAGGCTCACCATAGGGGGTTTTTCTATGGAATTTCTGGAAGTTTCAAGATCTTCTCTGTACTCTATCGTTACAGAACACTAAAGCTTCAAAAAACTTTGTGCTCGCTGGGTCCCAGAAATACTGACTGACAACGCCCTGATCCATGACTACGCCCGTCCTCACAGTGCTGGTGCAACCCAACGGCTCCTTAAGCAATTTCAATGGGACATTTTAGATAACCCGCCATACAGTCCCGACCTAGCGCCGAATTATTTCCATCTTTACCCTTGAAGAAGTGGCTGGGAGGGTAGCACTTCCAAACTAACGAGGAGCTTAAAGACAACGTATAGACTCATTTAAATTCATTGGCGGCAACATTTTATGAAGAGGGTATTGTAAAGCTTATTCGCAGGTACGATAGATGCCTCAATCGTCAAGGTAATTACGTCGAAAAGTAACCATGAGTGTATATAACTTTTAGTAATAAAATATTTTTTTAATATTCACTTGCATTTTATGTATGGCCTGTCGGAGGTTGAAAAAAAACTGCCCTCGTATATTCATCTATGAGTCAGCGTTAAAAAATACTGTACAAAATGCACAATTAAAGCACTGTTGAACCTTTGTCAGGCTTCTGGGGCATGGTACTAGCAAATTTCCTACACATTTATATGGTAAATTAGAGCAAAAAAGATGCAGAAGACTTTACAGTTTTTCATTCCTTCATAAATTGAGAGAAAACCGAGATGACTTGGCATCTAGCGTGACACCTTGGTTCTGAGAGGGCGTATGTGAAATATCGATACCTAGATAGTATGAACTTCGGCGTTTAAAATATTGGAATGTAATGGTTGACAAAAGAAATCAATCCCATTATGTTCTTCTCAGAGGCTTTTTGGCTTGGAGGATGATTCGTGACTTATGCATTGGATTTAAAAGTATTTTGCACAAATCAGTAGTTCTCTTCTGCATGCAAATCCAATGGAAGAGTAGAATTGTGCTTAAATAACTCAAAATTGCTTTTCACTGTCCCTAAATTAATCTCAATAGTTCCATCCTCATGCAAAATTGTGTACGCTGAAGGGTTTTTTTCGATAGAATGTGGAATTTTGTGCTCCGTATTGGGTCTCCGTGCGTCTAAGCGAAGGTTTTCTGATGACGTTAACCAAGTTAAATGCTTTCTAAGATTGGATTTGATTCCACCTTCGAACCACCCCAGAGCAGTGGTAGAGATCATATGCAAATCTAAATCTACATACTACCCCGCGAGCCGCCGCATGGGCGGGTGGCAGGGGGTGGTAGGTCACCAGTCATGTCAAGATGTAAAAGTTTTGGAGGTGAAAGGGTGACATTTCCTATGGGAGTGTATTTGGAGGAGCTCAGTTTCTATTGTGGTCGCTTATTGTGTGCGGAAAGAACGAGTTTTTTTACCTTTCGTAAAATGATATGAAATCACTCTTTTCTATCGTTCCTTTACCCAATTCATGCAAACATTTTTTTCATCGATGTCTGATGTAAAAAGGAGCTGTGAATAAGATACTATTACTTTTTAGATTCTTATTATTACAGATTATTTGTCGTTCGAAATTTTTCCCAAGATATTTTATCAATAATGTTTTGAGTCTTGAGGAGAGGTGATCATGGTTATTTTTATATCGCTCTAAATTAGAGGAAGTACTGCGTACTGATAATTTATTCCCAGAGTCTCTTTTTGTTTGAGTACTAGGTGAGACACCCTGATGCAATTACAGGCTTATGGCGCAATAATTGCGGGAGGGCTCTGGTTGGCTAGTGGGGATCAATTGTCTCGAGCTGGTTCACCCGAGTGATGCATACACACAGATTCAAGAGCCTCATCACTTAATTTCTTTCTCTCTCGCATTCAGTCTCGCATTCGCGTGATTCTGAATAAACTAAAAGAGACTCCTTCCGCAGGTCAACCGATTTTTAAGGAACGCCATTTGGTTACGTGACGATGAATTTCAACGCTATGCCTTAGTTTTTAATTGTTTGAATTTTACGGCCCGGAAAATGCTTTTTAAATCATACAGTGCATAGTATACGTATAATACCTTTATAATTTATTTAGTGTATCTCAGGCGTGACTTGGTGGCAAATTTCTCGGCATTGTAAATGATAAGGTTAACTTAGTCATTCCGCACAAATAAAAAAAAACGACTTTTTGTCGTTCGACGTGGCTCGTCACCATCAGGGTTGGGTTGGGTTTTCCTATTACACTCAAGGTTTGCGTTGATTATAGTTGTCAGTAAATAATATGCAATTACGTGGCTGAAAAATCTGTCTTTGGTTTGCTATTGAGGTTGGCTATTGAGGTTTGCTATTGCTCTTTGGTTGGCTATCTCATCGGAACATAATTCTAGCGTTTGAATGAACACCTCTGCCAGTTTATCACAGTTATGAGATGTGAACATTATGGCGCGGCTGAGTTGATTTCACATCAAATGCTCTAAATGCGTATAAAAGAGTATGTTGCTGAGACAAGAGTTCGACGGTTTTTGATGTCGATGTATCAGCCGATGTGAGTCCGATGGAAGTGCTAACGGATTAGTATTGAGGTTTAGAGGCGATCAACGGTGCAAACTAACTAGTTTTAAAAAATACTGGATCAGTCTTTAATAATAAAAAATCTCATTTGCGTACGATATCACTGCAGCATTGGCTCTTGGTAGATATAACTAAAAGACTGAAATCCGGAAAACTTTAAATACACATTAAACTTTTCCCATGGATTCATATTCCGTAGCACGGTTTTTGTACAATTAATTCACCTGAGCATGGTGATAAATTTCAATTTTTAAGTAGTACCCAGTGGGATTTCACACATTACCGCGGGAGGTCAAGTCAAGGAATAAAATCCCAGCCCTGCGCTGAATTATGACTGTGCACTCAATGAATCATGGAGACAATATCACGTAGAGTGCCGGAGGAGACCGCTCGCTTGTTGGCGTGAAAAATATCGCAATTATTATTCAAGACTAACAGGAAAACAGCGAAAAAAATTCAAGTTGTGAACCTCACTACCGCAACTTGCAAAAGAATCCTCGGAGTCTACCTGGCCATTAAAAAAGTTGTTCAAATTGGCTCATGCTCCACACTCCCATAATCTTGCCATTATTTCTATTTGCCACACTTATTTCCATAATTCATTTTTTTTACGTTTCTGCAACCTATCCACCAATCTTGCGCAATTCTATTCCACTTCATTGGCTTACTTTGCGTCGTACCTCTTTTTCTCTTTGCGATCTTCAGGAATTGTTTAAGGACATACATACTTCTTCTTACAAGGAACAGAAACTCATTATTACTTGGTCTTTACGGCGCTGCACTCATTAAACCAAATTTCAATTTAAATCTTTGGCTATTCCTCACATGTGAAATACGAAGGACTTATTGTGGTAGCCATTACGAGTACTGAGTTCAACTCCTTACGTCTCAAAAAAAATAATCAGCGTTCACACTTATCGTCAGTGTCAGCGCTTACTAGTGCTCCATTTCCGGGAATATCTCTCCATTTCACTGACCATGATTATAAAACGAGAACGGTTGGCATGTGCTGGCACGTCATTCCCTATTATGTATTTACAGTTTAACCTTATTAAAATGAGTTCAATTATGTTCCTTTTTATTTCTTTTCATGAACCTACATCCTCCTTTTAAGTTTTACAAGTGTAACCGTGGAAATTGAAATTAATATTACACAGATACTTCTTACCATTTACCACTCAAGGTTTAAGTGTCCGAGCTCCTGTCGAAGGCTCCCCCGACTAACAATCTACAACAATCTTACCATTTAGGTAGACGGATGAGCGTGACGAAACGGACGAATTAATGGATGCAAAGCAAGAACATCAACCTTCAATTTGAAATGTAAACCAAAAACTCTCTAAACATTTATTATCTGGTTAATGGTATGGATTTTACTTGATTTTAAGTTACTTTTCATCGGACCATCATTAATTTAATTCAATAAACAATATATTTAAGGAGAATGCATGTCAAAAAAGGAAGTTCATGCTGATTTCATGTGTGATATTGAAAACAGTTAAATTGCAGTATTAGTGTGTTATCCCGCAAGCGCTGTTGGAAAATGAGAGTTGACGGAGGTGGAGGACGGGCTTCAGATTTCAGTATTCATCCACCTCTAAGCTTCTTAACCTCTTCCTTTAGATATTTCGGACTCAGTTGATAATAACTGAATTTGGTATACTATGATCAAGATCTCATAACTTGAAACAAGTGAGTTCCATTCATTTTAGTATCTATTTACTTCAAATATTCCCCACACATGTATTTATAAGCTCGATTTAGTTCATTGCTTCTCAAAATAAATTTCAAATCCAATTTAATACGCAAATTTTGACGTCAGGTCGTACCTCCTAAATTGATCGAATAGGTATTTTTAGGAAACTTTTATGTAATATTATGATGTTACTGTTTATGTTCATGGAGAGCTGATTTTATAATTTTCCTCTAACCATCATTTTCATGGGTGCGCTAACTTATTGATACCCGAGTCACAAAATTTGAGTTTGTTTATATTTCTTGTCAACTACCCATGGATAATCAGAAGAAATAGTGATATTTATTTTTAGCCCTATATTTCCATATTCTGTCGGATGTTATGGTAGTTGTAGAGAAGAATCATTTTAGTTAAAAATCAATGATTTTGGTCTCATTTTAAAGGAAAATATCTAACATATCCAATGACACCAAAAATTTAACCCCTTACCGCATCACTTTCGGAGATATTTGCCAAAAAATACCAGCCCTTTTACATGGGAAACGGTACGTACATGCACTCCAGAGAGACAATATTTACAAAATGAGGTATTTCTGACACTTAGATGTCGTATAAAAACTAACAGCGTGTAGTTTGTATGTTTTCTCAACTATATTTGAAAATTAATCATATTGTCACCGCAGTAGGTTCTTGGGTATCACAAAAAACCTTACTTTTTGAAGGAGTTTCAAACGCACCGTGCGGAAAAAAATGAGTCAAGTTAATGACTTATTTAGATATTTTCATTTAATTACTTACAATATCTGTCATATAAAACTATATAATTGCACCATTAATAATGCAATATTTAATTCATGTGCCCTACAGCTGGTGACATTAAAACGTATAATTCGAATATGGTCTCTATTGTGACTAAGGAAATATCTCGCTCGGACTACCTTAAATGAAATGACCTATCCAGCCGATCTGCCAGATATATTATGTAATTTACAGACCATGTGGAGGACTCTGGTTTGTATCTTCGGTCGGTGACGGGAACGGAGGGAAAAGTTTCATTTGCAATTTTGCTTTTTATCTTTAGTACCCTCTTTATAAAGAATCTCACTTACTCAATGGGTGAATTTTGTTCTTTTAGATTAACTCTCCGCGGTTCGTAAATCTTAAGCGCACGATATTCAACTGTTTATCCACCACTGAAGCTTATCAGTGTATGGTCTTTATTCTCCTGATTGAAGAGCATGTATAAATGAGGTGAACCTGCGTATAATTTACGCGCGCGTCATTCATAGGCGATATGAATATGTAGAAATGAGTTAACTCTATTTTGGCATGCATTAGCCAGGGATTACTAAAGTTAAACGTTGGGTTTATATGGGATATTTATTTTCTTTGCCCTCTATTCCCTGAAATATGCTACTTCTGAAATGCGAGCATCCTCTAATCAACATTCAACATGTCCATAGTATCCATGCCCAAAGGAAAACGGGAAAAGAGAGAAATGTTAGGCGTAACTCAATGGAACTCATTAGTCTAGCCTATATCTGGAGCTAACACTCGACCAGAAGTTTGAATGTCTTATGAAATCTATATAATGAAAAATAAAAGGAGAAAATCAAGGATTTCTCCAAGAAAAGGTCACCCGTCATTATATTTAGAAGATAATCAAGGCTTAAAACTCAAAAATGCATTCACCACTTCATCATTACCTACAGCAATGTGCTGTTTATGTAGCAACACAGGAACCAACTAAATACATATTTTTGTCAATATATTTCTAAAAATAAATACATAAATTTCTAACGTTTCCGCCGTTTCAACTCCTCTCATTTCACGCCCACAAATGTCTGTTACGTTTGTTAGATTATCATCAAACCTAATTGCTAATTAAAAGATAGTCTACTATTCAACAGATAATTCACTGCGTAATGATATCAGGTAACTTTGAGTTTACAAGGCAACCAATTTATAGAATCAGTAAATCAGAGGCGTGGAAAATTTTCCCAGAATCTATGGATTAATTTCCGCGCTCATGAGTAACGAGCGTGTTTGTTTGATCGTTAGGATGAAGATCAAGAAGAAAGGTAATTTCCAATTCTTCGAGATGTACTTCTGATGAAAACACGACTCGTGGAACCTGAGACGTCCCAAGGTGAGGGAAAGCTTGTTAGTGTTAATTAGGGGAAAAAGGGATGTTAGCGAGTCGTGAAATATCTCGTCGCAATACATGTTGTCCGATTATGAATTTAATTCCACGATGATATTTGCCAGAGCTCTAATATTCTTTAGATTTCTATGCGAAAGGGTTGTTCAAAGAATTATGCTCGATTTAGTTTTTTTTTCAGATTTATTTCATAGGCAGGGGGTCATAACTCCCAAAATATTTCTCCCGATACAAAAACTCACAATTATTTCCATTGATTATAGTTTGTTTGTTTATTTACACCATAACCATGGCCGAAATTATTGTTAAAGATAATCGCGTAAATTTACACACTGACGGTTTCTGTCTCAACTTCCTGATCGAGCCAACATTAGTAAAATGATACGGAGGCAGCGTTTAAGGGATCTTCCTGCCGCACCACGTACGATAGCAGACATACCAAGAAAATTCAAGACATCCAGTAGAGGTGAAAATTTTCTTAAATACGATTCATAAGAGTATCCCTTTGTTAAATCTTATATTAAAGCTAATATTATGATCTGTTACTCAAATTGTCCAAGATACGGAACAACTATACGTAATATTGTTTCTAAGTACGAAACATAAAAAAATGATGACGAAATTCTTGATTACTTATGAGCCATTGGTTCGAATTTTACTTTCTGAATTACTTAATACAATAAATACTTGTTACAAAAAATTTTGGAATTTTCAATTTTGGGATTTTAGTATTTTGGGAATTTTGTTCTTTGGGAATTTTAGTAGTTAGGAGTAAGTGACTGGGCATTTTGTATTGGGAGAATTGTTTTGGGGATCATGAGCCCCAATCCATTCATAAACTAATTGGCTTCTACTAACCACATGTATGGATCTAAATCTGTTGTTAAAGTTCTAAGGCCAAGATATAATATTTCTTTTTTAAGTTATTCGTACCAGAAACTCATTTAGGCTTCTGACTTCGTAACCAGCTAGTGGACTAGTCATATGTTACATATTTCACGCTAGTGGTGTCAAACATTACATTTACCTAATGTTTCCTGAGTGAAACGCCAGTCTTTGTCTTTAAATGGCTTGAATCCTTAAATCATGTTTTCTTTCTTCAGAGATTAGCTCATGTTGATCCGATATTGTTTCAGTAGACCATAAGTCACTTATCACTAGCCTTCTTTTTATATTCTCATAAAATTATTTCTCTGTTAAGCTAGTTGACCTCAAGTTTCCATCTACCATTTTTCGCGGAATGAACAGAATATCTCTCGGTATTTATCGCGCAAAAAGAGAAGGAAGAACGGTACCGGTCACTTCGATGAGAATTTCAGGAGTGGCAAGGGGTGGCAAGGGGGGCAAGGGGTCAGAGGGGAAGATAGTTGAGGAGCATGCAATGGAACGGGCGCTTTACTCATGTGGAGCTTTCGAGGGGGTCAAAAAGGGGAGAGGGAGATATTTTGGAGGACAGGCGAAGAGATGTTGAAGGACAAGAGAATGCAGGAATGCGATAAAGGAAAAGAGATGTGCGCGAACATGTGGATGAATATTAAAAAAAGCAAAAGGATACGTTTGAGGAGGTTGACGGCTGAGAGACGGAGAGAGAGAGAGAGAGAGAGTGAAGTGTCTTCCCAGCGGTTGAGGATTTGAAATGGCAGATACTGGATATGAGTTGGGAGAAGCAGAGTAATGGCAGCTGGAATTGTGTTCCATAAGTTTGGTAATACTTTGTTTAACCTTTACATAGATGACCTTATAAGAAATTGGAAGGAAGATAATGTGGCGCTAGGCGTAGAATTGGGACCCTCTGAGTATTTAAGCACATTGCTATTATCTGATGACCAGGTTATCATTCACGATAAAGAAGATAAATTACAAATGGCGGTTCACAAATTACATCAATTGAGTAAAATATATAACCTAAACAGTTCAATAGCAAAAACAAAAACAATGGCATTTTTAGGAAACAACCCAATAAGAACAAAAATTGTTGTAGATGATAAAACACTCGAACAGGTACCCCTTGATCCAATATTTAGAATAAGATAAAACTTATGAATACGATAAAGATATCACAAATAAAATGAACAATTTTCAGAGGATAAGTGGGACAATAAGAAGAACTTCAAAAGGCAAAACAAGAAAAGAAACCCAAATTAAGTTCTATAAGGTGATGGCAGTCCCTACAATGTTGTACGGGTCAGAATGTTGGACAGCAATACAAATAGAGTTCTCCGACATGAAATTTCTTCGAGCAGTGAAGGAGTGTACAAGAAGAGATAAATTAAGGAGTACATCTATAAGAGAGGAACTAGGTGTTCGGGCAATATCAGATAGGTTGGTGGAGTACAAACCTAAGTGGAAAGAGCATGTACAGCGAATGCCTAAAGAGAGGTTTCCAAAGCAGGCTTTGGAATATAAGCCATTGGAGAAAAGTAGTGTTGGGAGGCCAGGGTTGAGATGGCGACGTGAAGCCGGAACAGGCTGAAAGCCTAACCATGGAAGGAAGAAGATGAAGAATTTTGGTAATAATGCATGGAACTTGCATCGAAAGAGATCTCAATGAAATATTTTAAAAATAGCATAATGGTCGACAACACGTTTGTGACTTCCACAATTTATTTACAAGTCACGACCGGTTCCGGCTGTCAAGCCATTATCGGATGCAAAATCTACGTTGTCAGTCATTTATATACAGGGTGTTTCAGGAGGAAAGTTCGAAGCTTCTGCAGGAGGTATGGGAGGTGATTTTAAGCATTTTTTTATCATAGCAATATGGGGTCGCAACTCCTTAGTTACCGAGTTATGGCAAAGTAAACATTTTCATTCATTCAAGTTGTGCGGATAAAGTAGTGATTATCAACGTGTTCAACAATGGGAATTGAGAGAAACTGATCGTCCGTATTGTTACCCCGACCGACGAGTATTTGTTGTCTTTGTGACTGTTAACTTTGTAGCTCTCAGCAACCAGACCATGACTTTGGTTGCATATTCTCCTCGAATATTTTTCTCAAAGACAAGTTTTGATTAGTGTCACTAATTGCAGAGGTTTCCTAAACAAATGAAAGTTCTTATCCACAACAACAGTCGTTGCCTCGTTGTAACAACATCAGTTAAGTAACCATATCTTCCGTATTTTAAAAGATAGAGATGTGATTTTTACTGCAATGAATTGAAAAATAAATTTACTAAAACTTTTAACGGTAAACATTTTTGGTATCTCTGAAATCAAGAGCGCTATCGTACATTATTTGTTTTTGAGGAATTAAATTTCGACGAACATTCGAGAGCCATATTGAAAATAAGATACCGTTAGCATTGATGATAGCAGAACAAGAACAATACATATCTTATGCACCACTGTGAAAAGTGTCAAATCTCCTCAATCGATACCAGTCATTTAAAATTGGGTGTTTTCATTGTGATTACAGAATAGAGGGTCCCTCAACCACATTCAACCACAACTTCCTCGGCTTACCTCTTCCTCTCGCACCATTCATTTCACTCTTATATATCATTTCCTTATTCGACTCTCATCCATTCTCTCAATATGGCCAAATCAACGAAGCAAAATCCTTTCATATATGTTCATTACTGGAGCATCTAACCCATACTCATTATTACCCACAGTTTCCTCAAACAATTGCAAAAAAGCGTAATGGAGTTCACTTTTGCAAACTGCAAGTTTTGCATTGTACAAAAACCTTCAGCAAACATTAATTTAAGAGATTTGAAGAGGTTTTCAGTCGTAAAAAATTCCTGTTAGAAAGTCGTGGGAAGTGTGTTGAGCACATCTAGGAATGAGTAATTGTCTTTGGAAACAAAAAGTGTACAACAGTGTTCCCTTGCCTAAGCTACGTCATAATATGGCAGCAAAATCTGTGGATTGCTCTCTTTAACTGCCCCAGTCCAAACGCCTCAGTTACTTTTGCATCCCTCTCTTACTTACCTAAATACGTATATTTAACTGTCCTCTTTTTACTGCTTACTTCCTCTGTTGGCCTTCATTCATTATATCTTCAATAAGTGTTCTGGATTCTTAGTACTCTTTTGTGCGGGAGAATAATTCAAGACCAACTCAACTGATAAAAGTACAGGTGGCACTAGAGATAAGTTCTCTATCGTGGCTAGCAAAATTGACTCTTACATTAATTTTTATCGTCATATTCATCTGTGATTAGAATTTACGCACGGGAGTGTCAAAGTTCGCAGTAAGAAAACTTCTTGTCTCTCCGAGCCAACATTTATGACAGGTAGTGATCAAAATGATTTTTTGCCACCCTTTAACTTTGAATCACATCCGGAAAGGAAGTGCTCTTACCCTTCCTTCCTCCCGCCGCACCAGACAATCCGTAATTCCTTGTTGACTCCACGAGACTTCCAATGTTTTGTCGTCTTCCGAGGACGGAAAGCCCATCCATTTTATTTTATTGGCGCCATCTATTGACGGCAAGCCGAACCAATCTATCGGGACAAAGCCGGAACCTTCCCTCACCCAGACTTGCCAACATCGTTCCCCGCCCCTCCCTCGCAAATCCCGTCCTTTGGCCCAAATATCCTCAAAAAATAGCGTACTACCACCCCTGTTCAAACCCCCCCCCCCACAGTCACTCGAGGGAGAGTTCCCCGATCCCTTTTCCACCCTCTTCGCAAACCTCCCTCCCAAATCTCCCACCGTCCTCTTTGTCCGCTTCTCAATCATCATCCACCCCCTCGGCCTCCTTCCCTTCCCTTCCCACCCCACCCCCCAGTTACAGTGGTTTTTTATCGAATCGCCCGTTTTTGTCGGATGGTCACCAAATTTAGGATTAATTACATATTTCACATTGTAAACAATACTAGATATAGGGAATAACAAAACAGAGATAGGGAAAAACAAAACTAGGGAAATACAATAAAACAGAGAGCGTAACGGAAATGCTTACAGCACTGGGATGGGAGGGTTTACAGGTGAGGGGGAAAAGGAGCAGGCTATGTGGGATGTAGAAAATAGTGAGTGAGGAAAAAGCATGGCATGAATTTGCATAGGACATAATGAAGCCAAACTTTGTGGGAAAAAATGATCAACAGTTCAAGATAAAGTGCCGATCACAAACGACAAATGTAAAACAGTTCTCCTTCTTGAACAGGACCATACGGAACTGGAACGACCTACCAGCAAAAATAATTGACACCTTCCCAAATAAATTATGTATTTTTAAAAATAGGTTAAAGAAGTAGAAGGTTTCAAGGTTTATTCTTTTACTCAACTGTTTTTAATGTTTCCACCAAGCCAATGGCCTACTTATAGCTGTTTAATTGTAATAATAATAATACTATAGACGAGAGCGCTGCGACAACAATTAAAATATGATAAATACGGTACTTATATTGATTAGGGATTGGTACCTCGTTTGCTTCGGCAGCCATAACAGACGACAATAGACGATCGAATCAACAAACGGCTAGGCGGCATCTATTAGTTAGTTACACTACTAAATATAAACAAGCGGTAAGTTTAATTTTGAGTTAGAAAAAACGCATTGAAAGCAGATAAAAATGCGTCTTTCGGAGTGCTCGAACGTCAAAGATATATATTTATTCTCCGGACAAAACGAAAAAGACATCGTATTGTCATTACAAGAAGAAGGCTCTCGTCCATATCTAGTATTGTTTAGAATGTCATTCATCATCTTCCAAAGGCTAAGCCTTGCCTCTGCAGCCATGTGTCCCTGTTTACTGCAGCTCTCTTCAGATCAGCATACGTTTTTAATCCCAACATACTTCGTACATCATCTAGGAACTTCTTTCTTGGCCTTCCTCTGCTTCTCTTGCCGAGCACCTTCCCCTCCGTTATATTGTCTAAAAAATTATTATGTCGAAGAGCATGACCAATGAATTCAACCTTCCTTTGCTCCATCTCTTTCATCAGTCTTATTTCTTCTTTTATTTCCCTCAGCACCACTTCATTGCTCTTTCTGTCAGTCCATCTTGTTTTTGTCATCATTCTTCATATCTACATTTCCATAGCTTTCAACAGCAACTTTTCCATCTTCCTCAATGTCCAGCCTTCACACCCATATTTTTTACAGCACAGCAAGGCTTTGTTAAAGTAAAAATAGAAGACTTAAAACCGCTCGAATAAAATGCTAATTCAGGGCTACATGACATATTTCAGGCATTTGGATAATCCAGGGCGTGTGACACGGGGTGATAACACACCAGGAATACACTCATTACAGATCAAGTTAGTTAGTAAGTTGTTTGACTTAGACGGAGGTATACTAACTTGTGATTTGTCGTGAAGCAAACATATTCGGGAAATAACTGGTCAAGCTGATGGTTGATTGGGATTTGTCGAAAGAGTACTCGGAAAGCGCAACGATTAAGTACGAGGAATCAATTATTTCTCTCTTGTGGTTACGCCACTTGGAATCCGTTGCCAGTACTTGGATCCTCATGAAAAAGGTCTAAAACAGTTTAAACGCGTGCTGAGACGATCAGAAAGGTACTTTATAGACCGTTACGATAGTCTTGTTAGTGTTACTGACCTCTTGCACCAACTGGGATGGGAATCGATTTCGACCGCCGATTAAAAATTAGCCTCATTGACGAAGTTATCAATATCTCACGAACTCCGAACGTACTACTGTAGATCAGATCATGAGAATTAAATCTGTGAAATAGACTGTAGGACAGAGAGGTTTAAAATATCGATAAGAGGCCATAATTTCGTCCAACGAGACTTTGAAAATAGGTTAGTGGACAGTTAGTGTGCTAAATTAGTTGAGTCCTTCCCAAATCTTGTTTCTCTATCATCCACTTAGTGCTGATATCACTTTTCGCATGGTCCCCGCATGTCCGTGAGATATATGCAGATGTATATCAAACGCTAAAATGCTCACGGCAGTTTTTTTGACGGTTATATACCTAATTTATTTCTCATATTCACATCTCTCATTATAGATGAAACATTTCTTTACACATCTGTTGTTTTAAGAGTGATTTTAAAAGTTTGATAACAGTTATCAGACGAGTGGTTACCGAAAAGCCAGCTGCGTCGAAATGGCCCTGCGCCGAGGTGTCCTAGACCCTGCTCTCTGCAGCCATGTATCCCTGTGTGCTGCAGCTCTCTTCAAATCAGCATATGTTTTTAATCCCAACGTACTTCGTACATCACCTAGGAACTTCCTCCTTGGTCTTCCTCTGCTTCTCTTGCCGAGCACCTTTCCATCCATTATATTCTATAAAAAATTATTATGTCGAAGAACATGACCAATCAATTTTACCTTCCTTTGCTCCATCTCTTTCATCAGTCTTCTTTCTTCTTTTATTTCCCTCGGCACCTCTTTATTGCTCTTTCTGTCAGTCCATCTTGTTTTAGAATGTCAAATATGTGATAAATCCTAAATTTGGTGAGCATCCTACAAAAACTGGCGATTCGATAAAACCCTATTATCACCCCTTTTCCTCCCTCTTCGCAAACCTCCCTACCAAATCTCCCACCATCCCCTCTTTCCGCTTCTCACTCATCCACCCACCCCCTCGACCTCCTTCCCGCCCCCACGGTGCCCCCCTCGCAATTGCAGTCCCAATTCTCAAGACGTTCGCTCTGGTATGTCTTTCCCCGCTCGCTTATCTAATCTTCTTACTTCTACCAAAGCGAGGCTGCCTTCCCCGGTCACCGAAGAGCGTCACTCGCGGTGCAATTTGCCGCGAGACTCGCCCCTCTTATGGGGGCGACGGTGCCCAAGTGGTCCTCGGCCCATGTAGTATTTCTGGGACATGAAAAGATTTGCCCAGATCAAGATGAAATGTGGTGTATATAGGTTTTCGGGGTCGCTAAATACGAATATGATGCCAAAACAATTTAATTTTTCCATTCAATGAGAAAAGTTGCGGATTTCATTTTTTGCAATATTTGTGCGAATAGATTTTATTTAGTGCAAATAGGACCAAAATAATTGATACAGGCAAATTTCGGCAGACACATATGAGTTTGCTGTAAACTTAGTGATGTTAGTTACACTTTCCAATAGATTTTTTGATCGAATCTCATGGAATGAGTGAACATTTCACTAATTTCAATTATATTTCGCGAATAAAAGTTCTATAATTTTCATGATTTTCAATTTGAAATCGCATATAATGACAACTTAACAATAAATGTTTACTTAAATAAATAAATAGTACTTAATTTCCGGAGATGAATCTAGTTCTTTGAATCACAATCGATGCAACAGTCTTCTATGTAAGCGACCCCGAAGTTAACGCGCATTTGACTTTCGATTATTAATAGAATGCATACCTTATCTGAGCGTTCTCTTATATTACCTCTAACAGTAAAGATGCGAGATACCGGTTCAGGATCTTCGAATTTTGATGCGTCATCACTTACTCTATCCAAACGTACTGCACGAAAGATTGTCCTGTCCCTGTCGAAGAGGATAAGCAAGGAGAATTTGGGAGGACGATCAGATGCAATAGTTCTTTGTAAATTATAGACTAACGTATAATTAAATACTTATCATGGAGCACTTTCTACTTTCACAGTGTTCATGTGAAATATTAAAGATTTTCCATCATGAACAACATTATCAAATTTATTGTTGCAGTTTTATGAAAATTACATTGACATGTAACTGAATAAAAATGAAATATTGTATGTAGTTTCTACCGTTGACTTATAATTATAAGATTTACTTCTATGAACAATTATTAATTACAAATTGTATCGTAAATATTTTTTTATCTCTGAAGTTTATGAGTTTGGAAGAACGAAATGGAGCACTTGAAATACCCTGCTAGGGCAACGGAAGGTGTGAAATACCTTCAGGGCAAGGAAGGGTTAAAGACTTTTCAATCGCATCGCGTTGGGAGTAGGTATGAAGGAAACAAATCGGCGTCAACGAATCTGCAATCCCTTTAAGAGGTTAATAGGAGCCTAATTCCAGGGGCGCTTTTATTCGTATTATCCCGAATGAGTTAAAAAGGCGAGAATAGAATAGAATAATATTTTATTATTCCGGGACGATTACGTCCCTTAGGAACACAAATTTTGGATGCGAACAAAAATACTTGATTTTTTTTACAAAAGTTACCATAGGAATGAAAAGTAAATCATTCAAAACAACAACCACAATTCATATAAACGTTACACAAGATAGCTCATTTAATAATGACATTGAAATAACATTTTGAAATACTCATTTTTAAATCTATTACTGGTTTTACATTTTTAATTTACTCAGGTAAGTGATTCCATATGTCACAGGAAGTGATATGGAATGAATTAGCATAAGCAGATGTTCGGTATCATGGTACATACAGTTCTTCCATGTGGCGCGCGTTGGACTTTTATTTGTTTTAGCATTGTACAGTACATTGTATTGTATAAATATGTGGGGAGTTCTGTGATTATTATTTTGTATATAAACGTTGCCGTATTAAGTAAGCGCCTGTGTTGTATTTTTAACCATCCGAGATTTTCAAAGTATGGTGTCACGTGTTCGTAATATTTGATGTCAAAGACATACCTTGCACAGGAGTTCTGAATCCTCCGAGGTTTTAAATTCAGTTCTTTTGTTAGGTCGGAATATACCACACAGCAGTAATTTATGTATGGAAAAACAAGACTCTCTACTAATTTTTGGCGAAGGAAAATTGGGATAAGGTGTCTAAATTGTTTTAACTTTGTAAACTGCTTTAGATAGAGAGAGAGGTGGAAGGAGAATGTGTGGCCCGGGACGAGATCGGTCGAAGAAGAAAGAAAATGACGTTTATCATTCCGGGGCAAGTGTATGTCCCTGAGGAACATAAATGGTGTCACGTATTCTAGTGTCACTCAGATAATACAATGGCAAGGTATTAAAAAAATCGTAATGTCTCGTAATGCAACAGCTCTGATGTGGTTGAAGTCACATCCGGTGTTCCTCAAGGAAGCGTGATTGGCCCTCTTTTATTCATTATTTATGTTAATGACCTAAGTTCTCGAATTAGCAGTAAGTTAAGATTATTTGCGGTCGATACAGTAATCTACCTTGAAACTAGCGGCTTAGCGGCTAGAATCATCTGACTTTAACAACGTTTAATCGTGGTGCCAGGAGTGGGGATTAGGACTAAATATTAGTAAATGCACCAGAGTTTATTTCCTGCTAAAGTCATCGCACAAAAGCCATGCCTACACCGTGGGTGGAGTATACATAAAATCTTCATATACAGTAAAATATCTTGGAATTATCACTATCAACTTCAGATATATCGTGGGGAATACACATACAAAACATATGCGGCACAGCATTAAAGAAAAAAGGTTTAGTTAAGCGTATAATAGGAAGGTCCTCGGATGAAAAAGTCAAAGAGAGATGCTACTTCGCTCTGGTTAGGCCACACCTATAATACGCCGCGAGCATTTCGGACCTTGGTCATAAAGATTTAACAAAAAAAATTAATAAAATGCAAAAAAAAGCAGCACTCTTCGTTAAAAACTGCTACAAACGTACATATAGTGTCTCACAACTTTTAGAGGGATTAAGGTGGGAGCCCCTAGAGACTCGGAGGCTGCACGCTAGGCTGAGGCTACTTGAGATATTCAGAACTGGTGTGTTTCAGAGCAACATAGAGAATATTATCATAGATAGATTTTATTTAGTGCAAATAGGACCAAAATAATTGATACAGGCAAATTTCGGCAGACACATATGAGTTTGCTGTAAACTTAGTGATGTTAGTTACACTTTCCAATAGATTTTTTGATCGAATCTCATGGAATGAGTGAACATTTCACTAATTTCAATTATATTTCGCGAATAAAAGTTCTATAATTTTCATGATTTTCAATTTGAAATCGCATATAATGACAACTTAACAATAAATGTTTACTTAAATAAATAAATAGTACTTAATTTCCGGAGATGAATCTAGTTCTTTGAATCACAATCGATGCAACAGTCTTCTATGTAAGCGACCCCGAAGTTAACGCGCATTTGACTTTCGATTATTAATAGAATGCATACCTTATCTGAGCGTTCTCTTATATTACCTCTAACAGTAAAGATGCGAGATACCGGTTCAGGATCTTCGAATTTTGATGCGTCATCACTTACTCTATCCAAACGTACTGCACGAAAGATTGTCCTGTCCCTGTCGAAGAGGATAAGCAAGGAGAATTTGGGAGGACGATCAGATGCAATAGTTCTTTGTAAATTATAGACTAACGTATAATTAAATACTTATCATGGAGCACTTTCTACTTTCACAGTGTTCATGTGAAATATTAAAGATTTTCCATCATGAACAACATTATCAAATTTATTGTTGCAGTTTTATGAAAATTACATTGACATGTAACTGAATAAAAATGAAATATTGTATGTAGTTTCTACCGTTGACTTATAATTATAAGATTTACTTCTATGAACAATTATTAATTACAAATTGTATCGTAAATATTTTTTTATCTCTGAAGTTTATGAGTTTGGAAGAACGAAATGGAGCACTTGAAATACCCTGCTAGGGCAACGGAAGGTGTGAAATACCTTCAGGGCAAGGAAGGGTTAAAGACTTTTCAATCGCATCGCGTTGGGAGTAGGTATGAAGGAAACAAATCGGCGTCAACGAATCTGCAATCCCTTTAAGAGGTTAATAGGAGCCTAATTCCAGGGGCGCTTTTATTCGTATTATCCCGAATGAGTTAAAAAGGCGAGAATAGAATAGAATAATATTTTATTATTCCGGGACGATTACGTCCCTTAGGAACACAAATTTTGGATGCGAACAAAAATACTTGATTTTTTTTACAAAAGTTACCATAGGAATGAAAAGTAAATCATTCAAAACAACAACCACAATTCATATAAACGTTACACAAGATAGCTCATTTAATAATGACATTGAAATAACATTTTGAAATACTCATTTTTAAATCTATTACTGGTTTTACATTTTTAATTTACTCAGGTAAGTGATTCCATATGTCACAGGAAGTGATATGGAATGAATTAGCATAAGCAGATGTTCGGTATCATGGTACATACAGTTCTTCCATGTGGCGCGCGTTGGACTTTTATTTGTTTTAGCATTGTACAGTACATTGTATTGTATAAATATGTGGGGAGTTCTGTGATTATTATTTTGTATATAAACGTTGCCGTATTAAGTAAGCGCCTGTGTTGTATTTTTAACCATCCGAGTTTTTCAAAGTATGGTGTCACGTGTTCGTAATATTTGATGTCAAAGACATACTTTGCACAGGAGTTCTGAATCCTCCGAGGTTTTAAATTCAGTTCTTTTGTTAGGTCGGAATATACCACACAGCAGTAATTTATGTATGGAAAAACAAGACTCTCTACTAATTTTTGGCGAAGGAAAATTGGGATAAGGTGTCTAAATTGTTTTAACTTTGTAAACTGCTTTAGATAGAGAGAGAGGTGGAAGGAGAATGTGTGGCCCGGGACGAGATCGGTCGAAGAAGAAAGAAAATGACGTTTATCATTCCGGGGCAAGTGTATGTCCCTGAGGAACATAAATGGTGTCACGTATTCTAGTGTCACTCAGATAATACAATGGCAAGGTATTAAAAAAATCGTAATGTCTCGTAATGCAACAGCTCTGATGTGGTTGAAGTCACATCCGGTGTTCCTCAAGGAAGCGTGATTGGCCCTCTTTTATTCATTATTTATGTTAATGACCTAAGTTCTCGAATTAGCAGTAAGTTAAGATTATTTGCGGTCGATACAGTAATCTACCTTGAAACTAGCGGCTTAGCGGCTAGAATCATCTGACTTTAACAACGTTTAATCGTGGTGCCAGGAGTGGGGATTAGGACTAAATATTAGTAAATGCACCAGAGTTTATTTCCTGCTAAAGTCATCGCACAAAAGCCATGCCTACACCGTGGGTGGAGTATACATAAAATCTTCATATACAGTAAAATATCTTGGAATTATCACTATCAACTTCAGATATATCGTGGGGAATACACATACAAAACATATGCGGCACAGCATTAAAGAAAAAAGGTTTAGTTAAGCGTATAATAGGAAGGTCCTCGGATGAAAAAGTCAAAGAGAGATGCTACTTCGCTCTGGTTAGGCCACACCTATAATACGCCGCGAGCATTTCGGACCTTGGTCATAAAGATTTAACAAAAAAAATTAATAAAATGCAAAAAAAAGCAGCACTCTTCGTTAAAAACTGCTACAAACGTACATATAGTGTCTCACAACTTTTAGAGGGATTAAGGTGGGAGCCCCTAGAGACTCGGAGGCTGCACGCTAGGCTGAGGCTACTTGAGATATTCAGAACTGGTGTGTTTCAGAGCGACATAGAGAATATTATCATAACGCCTCACTGCATTTCTAGATTTGACAGATGCGATAAAATAAGAGAGATACTCTGCCGAACAGATAGGTACAAAAACTCGTTCTTTCCGCGCACAATAAGCGACCGCAATAAAAACTGAGCTCCTCTAAATACACTCCCATAGTACATGTCGACATTTCACCTTCAAAAATTTTACATCTTTACCTACTACCCCCTGCTACACGCCCATGCGGCGGCTCGCGGGGTAGTATGTAGATGTAGAAATGGTTATAGGTATTCTATTGGCACTCAGATAATACAACAGCAAGGCAGTAAAACAAAATGGTAATGTCTCCAAATGCTACAGAATGTTTAATTTGCTCTATGTACGATTTCATGATACGGAATAAACAATTTTACTACAAAACAGGTAACAAAACAGCGAGATTATGGGAATATATAATGTGTCGCATAAAATATCAGTGTTTGAGTCGCTTTTAATGCGATTTACATGGCAGGATCACAAGAAAACATAAAAAATATAAAATGGCTACATTATTAAGATACATCATATGTTGCGGGAAATACTTCCATATTTAATTCTCTTGAGTTATGTATCATGATATATCTGTATAAATCTGTCTTTATTTTCAAACTCAAAGTTGGGGGGAATGGGGAACATGTGTCGCAACTGTAACCCCTGGCGTTTTTCCCCACATTTTATAATCACTCTTTTTTGTGCATTGGGGAAATGAGTTTATTTTTCCTCCAGCGGCCTATCATTTGAGCAGCATGTACTTCTCTTGGTTTCCGGGGTTTTGAAACTTAATTTCCCATGGCCAAGAAGCGGGGTTTAAAATTTCGTTCATAAAAATGTGTGATGCTTGCATATTTTCTGTCCCAAATATGTTTCAACGGCCAATACGAAATGAGATTCTAAAAATCAAAACTTTTCTTACACCCAAACCGTGGATCGATTGCAAAAACATTATTTTGTTGTTTTCTATGGTTATTATTATTGATATTTTCTATTTCTATGATTTTGAGGAAGATTTTGGAGGCTCTCTAGGATTTTTGTATTTCCGGTCTAAGAGACCAACGTCACCATTAGAAACATATCAAGATTAAAAACGATTAGGAGATTTTATTCCAGGAAAACATTTAGTACACTGTCGAGCTAAATCGGTCACTGGTCCATTGCGGGCTATTTTTTTATTTGTATGAGCTCATGTTAATCATGAAAAACTGGCTTAATTAGGAAATATAGTTACATAATATTGGTGTATGAAGAATATTGCGAATTTCATGCTTCATATTTATGCCATAGGCAATAAGAGATTCTTAATTTAATATCCTAATTTAGGCAAGCCTGAACCTTCCAGAATTTTATCCACAACAATAGGAAAGCTCTTTAAACACGAATTTGTTGAGAAAATCAGGGTGTCTTCAAGATCGTAGAACTAAATCAGTTTCAGGAAGTAAAATTGTCGATTCTGACAGGAGTAACGATGTGGAGGAATTTGTTAGTGGTCACAGCATTGATGCCTCCATTGTATTTCGCTCTGATGATGAGCAAAGTGCAGTCGGTGTCCGTTTTCCCAGTTTATTTTGTAGGAAAAACGGCAAAGTATGGAATAGAAATGAGCGCAATATATCTATGAGGACGCCACAGTGGAACATTGTTGGGCAACTACCTGGACTGAAAGCCCTTTGCATAAGCCCTTGGAGATAATCCTTCCCCTCAGGATATTTGATTTTGGA
Organism: Ceriagrion tenellum; assembly: GCA_963169105.1. Taxonomy (NCBI): domain Eukaryota; kingdom Metazoa; phylum Arthropoda; class Insecta; order Odonata; family Coenagrionidae; genus Ceriagrion; species Ceriagrion tenellum. The sequence goes on from OY720636.1 coordinate 161,374,353, forward strand.
TGATGATACGATCCATGAAATAGTTGTTTACAAACAGCTTTCAATTTATTTACATTTTGTTTAATATCACGAACGCATTATAAGGCTTATAAGCAGAATCAATCGTCCTGAGTGCTCAAGTATCGATACTGTCGAAATGAAAGCTTAGATAGATCTTCTTTTATTATCTTCAGTGCTGAAGTCTAATAGAAAAAAATATCAATCAACTCTTTTCCTCAGGTCGATCGGGACGACCAAATTTTCGCTAAATTATGTCTAGCAAACAATTTGAAGTTTCACGAACACAATACCTCGGCACTGACGACCATACTACTCCTGCGGAAAGGTTAGAAAGGGATTCCACCGCATAAATTTGCTGATACTTGGACGTTTTATGGAGAATTCTCAAAAGTGTTCCTCGCTGGGTCGTGAAGTTTGTGTGTAAGAAATGCTAATACCATTTCGCGGTACGTGCGCTTTTAAAGTAAATGTGCTAACAAACCCCAGCAAAAAATATGTAGTCAAGTGATGTGCATTGCAGACTTCCAAAGCAGCTACCTGCATGAAGCGTTCATATACAGTGGCCGAGATACCGGATTGAGTGCAAGGGAGCGAAAACCGCAAAAACCTTTACAGGCAGTTCTTAGACTTTGCAAATTTCGATTTTCGATACCAACGGAAATGTTACACCACACAAACCATTTCCGAACACGATAAAAAATGAAGCACTTTCATAACGATAAAATGAAGTGAGGTGTATTTTATTATAGAATGTAGCATACCTTGAAGGGAAATTGAGAGATGGGAAAAATCGCTTTAAATGTGAGCATATGATAATATTATATACGTGAATAATGTTGGATGATACAAAACTGGCACTAAAAAAAAAACACTTTCTGGAAATTCAAACTATGAAACAAGGATGTGAAAATATTGAATAGCGGTCTGAGAGATCGACGTCGTGGTTTTACGAAACTTTTTTCACGTCTTGGTTTGAGGGTTAACATTTATGAAATAAAGCATAATGACCCCGAAAATAAAGCTTCATTACCAGAAATTTACCATTTGGCTGGAGTCCTGTCCACCTCGGTCCATGCTTAAAGGACCAAATGTGAATATGCCCTTGTTTGGAGCAACAATCTTGTTCAAACTCAGTCATTCCATACATCCGTAGCTATATAGATATGAGTCTTTGCAACAATTTCCAACACATGGCAGCCATTAATGTGCTCTAAGTGTTTACTGCCGTAGCTCACCCAAGAATATTTGTGTATATGCGAGTCGCCATTTCGAATACGGGTGTACTGCCAAATCAATATGAATGTAGAACAACCCATGCTCTAATTATGTGAAATACACCACAATGATGGCACCACCGGTGGCGGACTTGTTTATGGAACGAAGATCTGCATCAAAGGAAGAATGAAATCGAAACCGATCGGCTTTGATTCAAACTAAACGCTAAAATTGTCTTTTTCCTACCGCAGAGATAAATGAACGTACCTACTGCCATTTGACAGTTTCTTCGTTCGAGATACGCGTTCTGGCAAACAATGTTGACTAGTTACGCTTGAATTCGCCTTCCACCGACTGTAAAACCCTCTCGGGATATTTATTCGAATCGGTTGAATTCGAGATCTCACTAGATCTGATTTTAGTTCGTTTGCTGTCGCCCCCTGTTAGTAACAGTTGACGAACTCCTCCTCCTCGTCAATTACCTGCTTGATGACACCAGATCCTGTTAGATACGACATATCTTGGGGAAAACATATTCGGGGAATATGCGGTCCAACGTACAGGAAGCTAGGCTTTATCAAGACAATACTCGGAAAATATGATAAGAAAGTGAAAGAACGTTGTTATTTTTCCATCGTTAGGCCTCATCTGGAATATGCTACCAGTGTATGGGATCCATATGAAGCGGGGTTGAGATCGGAATTAGATCGCGTGCAGAAAAGAGGAGCTAGGTTTGGAAAACGATGCTACGATAAGTTTACTAGGGTGTCTCGATTTTTAGAAGAATTGGGATGGGAATCGCTATCACAGCGTAGATTAAATTATTTGCTTAACCTCTTAACTAAATTTCATGAAAATCATTTCTCCGACGACGTGAAAAACATACTATTAACCCCCTCCTACTACGGCAGATTAGATCGCTCCAATAAAATTAGAGCGATAGATTGTAGAACCGATAGGTATAAAATGTCATTTTTTCCGCGTGCCATTCGGGACCGTAACAGCTGTGATCGTCGTCATGAGTAGTGTGAATATTGATATTAGCTAGACTGTAGATCTTCCTTTATATATTTTCTTCATTCCTATTTATGCATGATGTAAATATTGATGTTCTTATTTATGCATGATATTTTGAATCTGCAGTAGTACTCTTTGTATCCCTTGCATGTCGGAACGATTGAAGATAGAATGTTTCTTGGTTAGTAGATTGTTAATTGGCGCGTTGCATGTGTGGTACGCTGGTTTCAATGTAGTTTCGGTGTTCTGCCGTATGATTCATGCATGGCTGGTGTGGAAGCACCCCCTGCCATATACCCTTTGGGTGGCTAGCAGGGTATGACGTAGATGTAGCTGAGAACTGATCTACGGAATGCCATCAAATTGGTATTTCTTTTAATTTCGTACTGTTAATCGGATCTTTTTAGTTCCATATTTAGTTGCATTTCATTTAATCCCTGTATTCATCGCTATCACATCAAACTCCGCTTTGTGTGTAGCGCATGTTGTCAAATGTTACAGTGGCATACTGTGAAGTAGAGATGAGGACATATCGCAATAAATCCCAGGAATCCAGCCATTCCATCGGGAAAACCTGAGGATATTTGATTTCACATGTTCCAGGAAAAGTTTCCCGATAGAGTAGGAATGGGAGACTCGTGAGTGAGTGGCGAAATTGAGCCCGAGCCTCAAAGGTCGTAAAGAGGACAGCAAAGCGGAAAGATAGGATGGAAATAAATTAAGAGCGACGCTGATAAACATCCAACCCTTCCCCCAAAACTCCACGGCAAACGGTGCTATAAATCCCAGTCTCATTGCGGAGGTGCCCGCTCTTTTGTTATCTGCACGGCAATTCTTATTTCCCGAATAGAGGGAAAAACACTCTAGCCTAGCGGCGATCAGGGTTCGGTCTCCCGCTTAGCCGGACCCCTCTGGCCAAAACACCTTTCCCCCCTCATCCTAGGAACTCCGATTGAAATGTCGTCCCGAGCGGTGACAAGGGTTGAAGGGAGGAAACTGTCCGACTGTCCGCGGTCGTGACGGCTGGTCCCGGACGCTAATGCCGGGAGCATCCTGTGGTCCATCTGTGACCCAATTCGAACATCCAAATAGTCACGTGCATGTCCTTCCCCTTTAAATCATCAATCCGGTCTCGCAGACTAGGTGTGGGCAACCTCATAGAGAGTGCCGGCCAATATCGACCAAGTATCGGACACACCGTTTTTCCACGTGCCAACCAAATATTTTGAGAGCACACTATTTATAGTACATATATATCCGTGTGTGTGTGTGTGTATATATATATATATACACACACACATACATATATATATATATATATATACATATATATATATATATATATATTTATTTATTTATTTATTTATTTATTTATTTATTTATTTATTTATTTATTTATTTATAGTATATACTCGGTGCCAAACCCGAGAAGATTTTACAAATATTATTCGCCGGGAAAGCCTACGACCTTTTATATAGTTCACTGTCGAACAAAATCGGTCACTAGTCCATTGCGGGTTGATTTTTTTATTTGTACGAGCTCATGTAAATCATGAAAAACTGGCTTAATGAAGGAAATTATGACAAGGTAAGCCAGCTGACCTCTTTCAATTCGCGCAACTGCTTTTGAAGAAATTGCCTTTGGTTTTGTCAGCAGTCAGCTAGCATGTATGCGCCGGGATTGAACCTGCCACTGAAAGATACCCTCTAAGCATAAGCAAAGATAATAAATTTGACAAGGAGGTATTTCACGTGTTAAAAACAAGCCAGCGGCGAGCCACGCTTGGCAGAGATGCCAAGGATTTTCCAACCCTATTGATTTGATTGATTTGATCAATTTCTCACTCGACCGATCTCCTGTTTTGATTAAAAAATGAGCAATTTCAAACACAGTTTCTAAATGCTTAGATGGAATTTGTCCATTCGCCTTGGCTTGGGTAATGTATATACATAACCATTTGCTATTGTACGTTTTCCAAGTATTCCATCAGAACTGGGGGTTATTTCTCGATTAAACCTAATCATATTTGCTAATTTATTATACAAAATAATCAAATTCATTCGATATTTTACGTGAATATCATTCTTACACTGTTATGGTAACATAATGAATTATGTACCTTTGAAATCGCTGTTATTTAGTATACTATTAAAGCAAGATTTTAAAAATTTGATACATTACATTACTTCCAGAGTGTAAAGAAAGTTATTGGTTATATAAAAAATTATCGGAAGCCTAACTTTATTACGCGAACTAAATCATTTTAAACCCACGGTGACGCAGAGTACATACTTATCGTCTGAGCATCAAATAATGAGCACATGGATTTGGACATTCTTGAAGATTTTTGTGAAAATGGTAATGTACTTAGTACACCAACAAGTGACCCAAAAATCACGAAGGAAAAAATTCTTAACGTGGTGTTTAAGAAAAACCCTCGGAGGACATCCAAAGGATGATGAAATAGCAAGGTTGACATGTTATGAAGCAATAGGCTCTGGCGCCTAACAGTTGAGATAAGAGAGGCGTTAAGGTAGCATGATGGAGGAATGTTACAGGACTTTTGGAGAGAATACAGGAAAATTTAAGGTAAGAAAGGAAGAAAAAATAAAAATTAACCTCTAAGTAGTTAGAGAGAAAGTGAACGGAAGGAGCATCTGCCCGAGTGATTCTCTTTTTGATATTTGAATTTATGAAACTTGAAATGAAAAACATGGTGACGATCTTTAAATGGGTATAAGTGCCAAAAAAATTGCTTATACTAACGCATCCAGAGCTTTGCGATTTCTTGGCTCTCTATAGTGCGTGGAAAATAAGTTTTACTTGGTCCTTGCGCATGGAAACTGACGCCATTCGCAGAAGTTTTCTTATTTTTTCGGGCCCCGGCATAGCATTTCACAGAAGGCATCGCCTTGGATATACAGATCGGAGAGAGATAAGTCGGTCGCCCTTGCGTCTTGAATGGCGGTCGGCGAGTGCCTTCCCGTGTACCGGCCAACGTCCATCGCCTCCCGCCAACGGGAGTGTGCTTCACAATGACATTTGGACCAAGGGCCGTGCGCTGTGTTCCCACTAACTAGGCGGAATTGCAGCTCGGCTTATAAAGCCATGCCTGTCGCTATTGTTCCTCTTTAGGACGCTTCGATTGGTTTGGCCCTGTGTGTGCCTTATCCACGTTCGTTCCCAAAGTAATTTGTGTCAGTACAACGTCCTTGACCGAGGGCGTAGCGTTCTCGCAGATTGGATTATTCCATTAAATCCATTTACCTCGGATTTCCGGTGTTGAGCTACTCTTGGATTTGGCCCGCAGTCATTATCTCGGGCAATGATTGCTGAACCCCATGCAGGCACTGGAAATTTGGCCGTTTTCCGAATCAAGTCGGAAAGAACTGTTGAAATTACTAACAAAGCTTTAAAATCCGGACGGTTGGAAGATTCCTCATATATTTAGACAAAGACATTGCATCCAAGTCAACTAAGGCATTAGGTCTATTGAATAAAAGTAATGGTAGAAGGCGTAAATTTGTGGAATGTTACCGCAGACATGACGAAAAAGAAAAATCCCTCAGTAAATTCCACACTTAAAACGTTTATTCCCGACCTGGGTTTCGATTGCATTGCAATCATTTTCAAAGGTCTATAGGATCTACCTTTGAACCTTTGAAAATGATTGCCAGGGATCGAAACCCAGGTCGGGAATAAAAGTTTTAAGTGTGGTTTTTACTGAGAGATTTCTCTTTTTCGTCAAGTCTATTGAAATAACACAGTAAAATCATAAATGTTAGGCATTATAACCTCAATTATATATTTCTGAAAGTGATAGTCTCACTTTTAAGACCCTTCATGATGAGGGCCGATGAGACATTTCATTGATGACATTAAAATTTCTTTTTTATTTACTTTGTGTAACAGCGGTCTTTTATTGACCTTCACTGAAATAATTCCTGATTCATTAAATTAAAACCAGAAATTAATAGTTGCGTTCTCCCATGAATTAGGAGCACGTCATCTAACCGACACTCTGATGCACAAAACCTTAACTCTCTGCAAACATCAAACTGTCGTAAAGACTGCGTCATCTTGCGGTAAAGGTGAACCTGACATTTTAAAACGTGAATGGTAAATGGGTCGAAGAAACAGGAATAAAATTTAGCCATAATTTGTTTATGTTCATGATATTTAACCCTGCTTACTGCTGACGCTCTGCGTTTATTTTGAACTTCCTATCTCACACCGTGCAGCTCTTATGGTTCCATTTCTGGAATGGGATTTTTCTTTCCCTACTTTTGGTACACCTATGCTCTTGCTCCCGTGTTTCCTTGTACATTAATTAGGTTAAATAAACTTTTCTTTAGTGGGGTACTAATTGAGTAAACACACTACGATGGAGCACTTTAAGAAATGATTTACTTACGAGTTTCCTACAGAATCGCTTTTAAAAACACAAAGATAAAACAACAGACCATATCTCTTTTGTATAGTACAAAGAAACAATCATATTCAAGTGTACTTTATTAACCAGGGTATTCAAGTTTAGTTGTAATAAGAGATAGTATTAGCAACGTTGTATTTGTTAGATATAGAAGTTATTGGTGTTGGTTGCCATGTGGCAGATATTTGTTTTATGGTTACTCAGTAAATAGACTAGTTGGTGATAATGCTTTGGTACTGTTGATGAAGGATTAAAAGAATTTAACAAGATATAAACTGATAAGTTTTTGCCTAAATCAGCAAAACTAAACAGCTTTTGCTCTATTTAATTGTAAAAATAAGTGGGAATCTCATTTTTTTCTAGTTGCAATATTTACATCCTTACTCATTCTAAATTCTCTTTGCTGCTATTTCAATTCTCTTTATTGTTTCAAACTTCTAAAACAATATTTGTCTTGAAGTGTCCTGCCAATATTTTAAATTGGGGAGTCATTTTATTTATAAGTTATCGCAAGTTATTTAAGCCAGACACCTTCTGTAAATCTTTCTTCCCACGTATCGAGCACATCATCATGTTTATCACGGGTGCTCATTCACTCAAACACTACACGAAACGTAACTTTCCCGGAGTGCTGTGTTTTTTGAGCATTCAGCGTTCCCCCAAAATGGAGCAGAACAAGAAATGTGGAGATAAAACTCAAAGTTTGACGTGAAACGATAAGCAGTTGAGGCATGGGCACCGCACCGCGTGACGTCTCCCCCCCCCCCACACACACGCAATTTATGACGCGTTCTGCCTTCCACAATGAGTGCTCGGCATAAATCAAAGCGCGGTCGCGGTCGGACTGCACACTTAGTTGATATCAATGTGTGTGTATGTCCATTAACCGTATTTTGCCCACCTAGTGACACTGTATCCGAAATAAGATTACCCATATTATTGCTACTACAGTGTAAGTACTGTTGGGGTAAATCAAAAATAAAATATTCTGCTCGGTGATTATCAAATGCTTGAACATTTATCTCCGTGAAATTTAACTGCGAATCGTACACAGAATGCGAATTAGTATGACTATCTGACCCGTGCGAATATTTCGCACAGTATTCAGCTTCTTCCTTCTTTCTTCCTATTCTTCCATCTGTCGAATATTTCGCACAGTATGCGGCTTCTTCCTGTTTCTTCCTTCTTTCTTCCTATTCTTCCATCTGTCGAATATTTTGCACAGTATGCAGCTTCTTCCTGTTTCTTCCTTCTTTCTTCCTATTCTTCCACCTGTCGAGTATTTTGTAGAGTATGCAGCTTTTTCCTGTTTCTTCCTTCTTTCTTCCTGATCTCCTACCTGTTTCTTCCCATGGACAATTATATGTTATTTATGTTTGAGTTAAAGATACATAAGGTAAGCGTAAACGGCAAACGGTTACACTGATTGCATGTAGAATGTAAACAATCTAACTAAACGATGTGTTAATAGATGGCGCCTCTAATAGTCTTTTAAGCACGTAACCATAGCCAACATATTAGTTGAATATATTGTCAGCAGATGGCACTGTATCATTTTTTCACAACAACTTTCATTTTAAAATTTTAGCCAAAACTTTAGTTTTAAACTATTTGTTTATTTTTCGTCAATAGAGGGGAACATAAGCTTTAATACGGCGTTTGAATTATTAATTTTGATGAAGAATTACGGGAGTTATGGCGTTTAGACAGAAAAACACTGAGAAATAATATATATGATTAGGTTGACTGAAAAACAGCCGAATATAGTTAACTTTATCATTTATATTTGACTCTTGCGAATTATGAATCAATCAGCCTTTTTTTTGGGCGTGAAGAAATGAAACACTACTACTTTAAGCATGTAGTACCTATAGTATGTATCCACTATGGGGTGTACGGGGATACGTAGGTATTCCTCCAGTCTCAATGAACTCGGTTTAATGAGCGGTGGTACCTTAGCGTGATCCTTCCAGGTAAATTCTTAGTTCACCTACTTCCTTCGATGTCCCAGGAAATTAGAGTACCATATGAGTGCGGGTCGCAATAAAGGTGGAACCCGTGGCCGCAGTGGACTCAAAAGTTGGAATCATGAGCCGAGATTGTCGCGCGTTGAAAAGTTTTTCGAGGCCGTCGTCTTCATGTGAGACTTGGCGAACTCCCAGTTCTTGGGCGCGCAATATGTGATGAGCGTGCGGAGCCATAATTGACAATTTAAACGGAGGCGGGGGAGGAAGGAAGGTCGACAGAGGACTCCCGAGAAAACGTTTGCCTCAAAAAAAAGTTGACATTAAAGAAAAGATGCCGATGTGGAAGTAAAAAAAAACTTCTCCTCCTTTCCACGTCGTTTCTTAATCTCGCCGGGATTTTTGCGGGTTATTTTTTTTCTCCCGCATGAAAGGAGGGGGGAGGGAGATTGGAGACGTTATATTTTTCAGAGGGTTGGGGGGGGGGGGAGGGTGTTTAAAAAAAAGGGCCTCAAAGGTTTTTAAGAAAGACGGAAAGGGAGGAGAGGGTTGGGAAGCGGAATGCTCGAGGATATAAACGCCTTCGGCCGGGGAAATACCCGGTCTCTCTTTTGGAGGGTGTGGAAGGTGGGCGGGGGTTGGAGGAGGGGGTGGAAGGAAGAAAGAGGATGAAGAGGTGGCGGAGATGACTTTGGAGATTGCTTGGAGTGGAAGGAAGTAGTCTTTTGCTTTTTGGGGAAAGAGAAGAAATCGGGACGAGAGGGGATGGGGGATGGTATAGGTGGTGGAGGGGTACTAAGTTTAAGGAAGAGATCTCAGTCAAAGGATCGAGAAGGGGTGGATGTGAGGTAAGAGGCGGAGGGGTGGAAGGAAATGGTCGTGCAGAAATGGTTTGGTGGCAGAGGGAAGGAGGTAGAGCCATCTTGCGAGAGGCGGAGGAAGGAGGACGGACAAAGTCAGTAATGAAGGGGCGCCATCGTGGTGCACGAGCCAGATGGAGCAGCGTGGTTTTGAAGGCGGGTCCGGGGAGGGAGGAAGATTTGCCGGCCCTTCCGCTCCCTCCACCGCTATTTCCACATCCCCCCGTGGATGGCATGGATATTATTCTGCCTTTTTACTACTCGTCTCCGCTCGGCCTGACTTTGACACATTTCTTCTGGGGCTCATCTTTGCTCTCCGGTTTTTGCATCAAATTACCGTCGCTCGATGACAGGTAACTCAAAATTATTTTGGCTTAATGGGAAGAAAAAAAGTTCGCTTGTTTCAACCGTGAAGTGAAGATTTCAAAGTACTTGTTCATTGTTTGAGCGAAATCTCAGCAAAACGCTATATTTCAATGCATTGTCCACGTGAGATGGAGTCTAATTAAAAAAACATGCTGTTTTACTACGTTTGCAGTGTCAGTTGCCGCGTGTCTTTAATCGCATGCGAGAGTCTGATTTCAGCGAAAAAAGTTATGGTTAAGTAGATGAATTTTTTTTAAATTTGGTCTATTGATTACTATTAAAATACTTCTATATATTTTTTCAAAACAGAAATGCTAAAATGATGGCCTCCAGAACTTTTTATGGCCATTTTATGAGAGAAATCCTTTATAACTTTTGAAGAATGTCTTTTTTGTTACCCGAAATTTACTGTAAAAATTGGATTACCTCACAAACATTCATAGCGTTTTTATTCTTTGTTTGTATTGATATTACTGGCCATAAATGTGTATATGAGCTCGTAGCTGAAGTAAACCATTGAGAAGCTTGCTTTAAATTGTCAATAATCATTGCCGCTTGTTAATAAGCATGAGTTACCTCATCCAACAACATGATTAATTTGTTGACTGTTTAGATTTGTCATCGATTTTTCTCCTGAATGTGGTGCTTTTTGCTTTCAAACATATCTTTTTCGTCAATTATTAAGCCTTCGTCTTTCTCATGTTGTCTAAGAGGATCATTAACTATCATTTGGATATCGAATGGAAATAAGAGATAGGTGAAGAATTATTATCCACAATAGTGCCAAGAAATAAATAACTACAGAAATTTTATAAAATCACAAGAGATGGTTGAAAATAGTTTAAACAAAATACGAGCGTGCAAATTGAGGAATTTTGTGTTCAGTCAGGTGTTTCCACTGGAATTAACGTGATTGTAAAGCTAAAACAGATGAATGGTTTAGTATTTTTTCTGAGTTTGAATGCATATGTCCGGCTGATCTTGAGTTGTTGTATAAATAAATTGGTAATCTTTTCAAATTTGTGGAAAATGCTACATTAGAAGAGGATGATACGGCAAATAATTGTTCCTGTCGATCCTTAAGAATAAAATTTAATAGTGAGTTAATACAAGACTAATATGCTTGCTAAACATTTTGAATCCAGATTTTCAATCATCAAACTCCCTGCTGGAGAGAGATATTTCCTCCTTACAGTACACGCGGATATTTAAAAGATTCTGGTGGAAATTTAAAAAATCGCCACCCTGAACGACGGATGGAAAAATCCCTCGCGACCCACGAGGAAAAAAGTCTCAACTCCTCGAAATTAAGTACGAGTGAAAAATCTCTAAAGATCCGAGGACCTTGGCTGTGCGAGAAGACATTTCACGGGCCTTTTCTGAACAAGTTCCGAAAGATAACGACCCTTCCTCACATCCTCCAAGAAAAGAGCCTTCGAAACCCATGCCAACTTCGCGGGAGGGAGGAATTATACATAGATGGCGGTGATATATGGGTGTGGAAAGAGGAAGTGGATCGTATTTGGGGGGGGGGTATAGTCTCTCGTGCAGTCTGATTGGCTGACCCCTCCCATCGGTCAGTGAAGCGTAAATCCGGAGCCAAAGGGTGCGAGGAGGAGGGGGATGGGGGGTCGACAGTGTTGGAGTTGAGAAAAGTGGTCGAGGAAGGAAAAGGAGCATCGCAAGAAAAGTTGGAGTCGAGGATAAGGTTGGAGAGGAAAGAGAAGAGAGGAAGTGGAGAGGGGATGAGAGAGAGGGAGGGAATGAATAAGGATGAGAGATATAGGTGTTTACAAAAGAGAGAGAGAGGGAGAAGGATAGGAGGAGGTAGGCTAAGAGATGAGAAAGGAAGGGGTTGGTCTTTCGGGTGGGTTATTGTAATTCCCGGCTTTTGCCTTCGACGACCGCACCACATCGCGAGGAAAGACGAGGGGGAGGGCAAGTTGCGGGGAGAAGAGAGTGGGGGAGAGAAGAACGAATATATATGTATATATATGGAAGTGATTGGGTTCACTGCACGGGCGGGAACTCGAGGAAGAAAAATGGTTCAGCGGACGGAGAAAGCAGAAATATCCGATGCTATTCAATGAAGTTGACCGCGGTTAATACCTTAAATTGAATACCTGTGCGGATATTTTGAGTACGTACCTCATTATTTCACTTTGGTTGACATTTTTAATTAAAAGCAATATGTTTTTAAGGTCAGCTAAATCTTCTCGGGTTTGGCACCGGGTAAAGCTATTAAAGGCCAACGTTTCGACCAGAAACTCTCTCATCGTCCTCAGGAATAAGACTGATTTTTGCCAAATGTTATCATTAAGTTTTTGGGAACCTTTATCAAAAAAGTAATTATGGAGTGCAGTGAGGATTTAATAATAATATCTCAATAAGAATAAGAACAATTCAATAATGCTACAACGCATTTATAAGACAGAATAATGAAAATAAAAATTAGAAGATTGGTCAGCATAAGAAGGGAACTCGGCAATCAGTCTTAGCCCTGATGAAGATGAGAGAGTTTCTCGTCGAAACGTTGGCCTTTAATAGCCTCATTCGCAGGTGCCAAACCCGAGAAGATTTTACTAATATTATTCGCCGATATAGCCTACGATCTTTTATTTTTAAGGTTGTTTGAGCGGGATACTATTTCCCAAAATATTCCATGAAATTGGCCTCACAACAGAGAAAAATATCTCATCTTTCCAAAGATACCAAACAATCTGCAGCTTGCCTCACTTCTTTTGAAGATATTTGCAAAATAAATATGACTCAGAAATTTTACGAAGTGTTTTTGGAATTAATTCTAAGGCACTGCTCAAATTTAATCATTAACTCCACTCTGAAGTAAATTCTTTAGATTCGGAAAAATCCTCAAGTTATGAAGACGTTTCGAGTTTAAAATATAGTTCAATTAAAGGATAATGGTGAATACTAGGTCAATTACTGAGAAAGTCATTCGTATTAAGCAATGTTATTATGAAATTAAGATAATTATATTTACTTCATAATTCTTACAGCTACTGCAATTAAACAGGGCAATTGGAATTGGGTCCCCATTACGAATCGGATAATATAGCGTTTATTGCCACAGTAGAAGCTTAAGAATGCTGAAGTGTTTCGTAAGGTAACGTATCCTTCGAAGCCATACCAGCGATCACGTTTCGTACATCTTTCGGATACTAATGTGTTCAGTGCTCTGTGTGACAACATTTCTCTACTTAAATTATATCCCATGTACTATGTAATTAGAGCGATAGATTGTAGAACCGATAGGTATAAAATGTCATTTTTTCCGCGTGCCATTCGGGACCATAACAGCTGTGATCGTCGTCATGAGTAGTGTGAATAGTGATATTAGCTAGACTGTAGATCCTTTATATATTTTCTACATTCCTATTTATGCATGATGTAAATATTGATGTTCTTATTTATGCGTGATATTTTGAATCTGCAGTAGTACTCTTTGTATCCCTTGCATGTCGGAACGATTGAAGATAGAATGTTTCTTGGTTAGTAGATTGTTAATTGGCGCGTTACATGTGTGGTACGCTGGTTTCAATGTAGTTTCGATGTTTTACCGTATCATTCATGCATTCCTGGTGTGGAAGCACCCCCTGCCACACACCCTTTGGTTGGCTTGCAGGGAATGACGTAGATGTAGATGTAGATGAAGTTAGTGTTACAGTGATTGACCATATCTTTCCTTTTGTTGATTTTTTCATCGTATCATCAGTTGGATACCTGATTATTTTTATTTTTTGATGGCTTTGGAAAATATTCAAGAAACTTTGCGAAGAATGTAATTTTTCCTTCTGCAAAAGAATGAAGAAGCCGAAAATAAAGAACCAAATTGTGAACCTTAAAGGCAACTGTTCTAATGTGATTATTTGGCAATCTCTCACGAAAACAATCCATATATTGCATATAACGATTACTAATGATATTTTAACACTATGACCGCTGGGTTTCTCGAACTCCATGAAACGGGGGCGGGGACAAAAATGTCCCATCGGTGTTTTGGCAATTCCTGGGTCTGTTAATGAACCATTTCTTTAGAAAAGAAATGTGGTATTGGAGAAAAGTTCCCAGCTGATGTTTTAATATTTTAACATCATTTAGATACAATAAATTATTTTCGGTTCAGATTATTTAATAAAATATGGTCTGACTGATAACCTAAACATTCTGCATAGTATCTCATTTCTAACTAAATATGTTCGAAATTCAGCAAATTTATCCAGATAAAACATTTATCAACTCAATCCACTGCATGCTAGTAATTAAAGTAAAATAAACTTCGAAAATTTTGCGAAAAATATTAAGAGAGATATGGCTCACTAAAATTTGTAATGGGATAAAAATGTCCGGTACGCGGTTAGAGTGTTAAAAGCAGTTTTCCAAAACAAGTAACTTCGGAGGGAAGAATGAATTTAAATGCAGAACGAGTCACACGCAATGACAATGCTATGCCATAAGGGTACTAAATTTTAATACAATTATGAATTAAATTATATTTGGTTTAGAGTATTTCGGAAAAGTGCTTCAATACTAGTCAAATTTCATTAGTTTGCATTTGTTCTTTCTTGCAAAGCAGGCTCGGGGGGATATTTACATCTGCGTAGATCATCATGTAAAAAGCCATAACAAAATATGTTAAACCATGTCAAAATATCTCAATAAGAAAAAAACAATTGAGTAATGCTATGACTCATTTACAACACAGAATAATGAAAGTTAAAATAAGAAGATTGGTCAGCAAAGAAGATGAAAGGTAACAAAAAATTTAAAGATGACATTTGGTAAAAAGTCCACTCGACTGGATGATGGCATTGAGAATAGGAAAGCACGTGCGTAGCATTTTTATCAGAGCTGAAAAGGATATTAATATCCTTTGTAACTTGTTGACATTGGCATCGTTTGGAGATGAGGGATATTATGAAGAAATATTACTCCTACAAAGGGAATAATTACAGAATATGCGGAGGTAATCGAAAATCTATTCCTTTAACAAACAATATGAAAAACTAATCTTTCTTATGGTGTGCCATAGCGTATAAGAATACTAGGATATAAAATGTATTGAAGGGCTGTCCTGTCTAGATCTCGATCAGAAAAATTACGCAGATATTTTTGGCATCAAGCAAATGAATGAGTTATCTGGGAAGGGATCCTTCGATCTGTGGGTTTCAAACAGTGAATGGGTGTTCGTGGAATAAGCAATGAGGAGTTAATGCTTGAATTAAATCCAACCTTTGTTTTTTTTAAACACGTCTAAATCCATTAATTTGATTTGCTCCAGGAATTCTCTCTGTGAATTACTTCAGTATCAATAATACTAAAGGAATATCTTCTCACCATGACCAGAGTACAAAACGTTCAGTCAGAGAGCTGAGAGTTAGCAATGAGCTGAAGCTTAGTATTATTTTTCGCGTCCATACTGTTCTCCTTCATTATTTAGTCTTGTTCAGTGAATCCAAGAAAATAATTGTTTCACGTGCATTTAGTCCATATGTTAACATGAATGTCGAATATTTGCACATTTTTGGTACAATTTCTTATTCTTTTGCCTGAATTGTTTTTTGCGATTTGTTTGTCTTTTTTTAATTAAAATTCTTGAAAGATGCTGGTTCCTTCTGTTGGTTGAAAAAATGAGCTTAAGCTAGTCCGAGCAAAACATCATTTTACCAAGAAATAAATGAATTTGGTCTTATTTTAAAGAAAAATATCTCACCCTTCTAATCACACTAAAAATTCAACCCCTTACCACATAACTTTCGGAGATATTTACCAAAAAATACCAGCCCTTTTACACGGGAAATGGCACCTGTATGCAGTCTAGAGAGACATAATTTACAGAATGAGGAATTTCTAACACTTTGATGTCGTAAAAAAACTAACAGCGTGTAGTTTTTATGTTTACCCAACTATTTTTTAAAATTAATCATATTGTCACCGCAAAAGGTTCTTGGGCATCACAACAAACCTTTCGTTTTGAAGGAGTTTCAAACGCACCGCGCGAAAAAAACCAGTCAAGTTAAAGACTTGTTTAGATTTTTTCATTTAATTACTTACAATTTCTACCATATTAAAGTATATTATTGCACCATCAATAATACAATATTTAATTGCTGTGTCTTAGAGCTGTTGAAATTAAAGCGTTTAATTCGAATATGGTCTCTATTATGACTAGGGAACTATCTCGCTCGGACTACCTTAAGAAGTTCTGTCTCAATATAACTATATTTAGGTGCAATTTTTTGCTCTAAATTCTCTAGGGAATGAAATTTCTTAATACGACACACCAAGATTGAACTACGGAGTTGAGGAACGTCTTCGATGGAAAATAGGTCGGGTGCGCACACCAAGTGATGCCAGCCGGATGAGGAGGGTATTGCAATTGTCTGCTCGGTGGAAATTCCTTCCGGTAGGTAATTGTCTCTCTGTCAGCCCGGAGTGCGAGCCTGTTACGTCAGCAGTCCCATTCATGCACGCCAAAGCGGCTCTAATCTCGGACGGTATTTACAGCATGATTCATGTCTAGCACCGCATGCCCACTGCTTAATTAGCGTGCGAGACGTCGGATCGAATGGTCTAAGGGTGAATGGTCTCGACTGTGAGACAGTCTTCCGAAGCAACGTGGAAACGAAATGCCGGTGGGAGTCATCGGGATTCGTCCATTGAGTTGAGATTTATTCCCAGTGGTGCACTCAAACAAGAAACTGCCTCTGGTTCGCGCGACCAGACGCTCCTGAAAGGAAATCCTTGCTTATGTCAAAGCGGCGTCATAATTCTGAGCACTTGCAGCTTGTAGGCACTCAAAAGACTGGTATGCGGGTGATTGAATATTTTAGCGTGTTTAAAAAAACTAATCTAGCAATTTTGGAATTCATAAATTAGATCCATCAAGTAACATCAACAGTGAGTGATGATAGTGTATAAGAATAAAAAATTTCTATGTACGTATTTGCATTTAAAATTTTAATATTGGAAGTTTATCCTCTGGATCTAGCACTTTTAAGTTTTGGAACATTTTAATTCGGAATATAAGGGAACAGCTTTCATGGACAATAATTGACCCTTAGATGAATAAGAAAGAGAATATAAATGTGATACTTGTTAATCACAGGAAGTTAGTTAAATGAGTTCAGAAAAACTATTTCATAAGTCGATCGAGAAGATTATTATAATAATAAATATTTGCGACCGTATTCACTGATTCCTTAGTAAGCCACCATTGGCATAGTATAGCACACTAACTAGTTTTCCGCTAAGAAAATGGTATTCGTTGTGTGTTTGTGTATAATGGCACACGACTTTCAAGGCAAGAAGGGGACACAGTCAAAGTACTGATGACAATTAAAGACTTCTGAAGTCAGACAGGAAATATGTATATAATGATTTTTTTGTGCACAAAAAACCTCCGAAAGAATATTAGGCAAGTTCGAACCAAAAACTGATAGTGGAGTGTGATACACATTGCCGTTCATAGGTTTCAGCTAAAACGCGCTATTAAGGCAACTACATCATCCAGCCGTTAAGAACACTTAGTCATTTAATTATGAATATATATTATGGATTTAAATGT
This sequence comes from Ceriagrion tenellum, assembly GCA_963169105.1. NCBI lineage: Eukaryota > Metazoa > Arthropoda > Insecta > Odonata > Coenagrionidae > Ceriagrion > Ceriagrion tenellum. Next base: position 161,391,793 of record OY720636.1, read on the forward strand.
TTGGAATCATTGCCTAGGTAATGTGTTGCCTCAATTTCCACATTAAGTTCACTCAACCCTTGGCGCCACTTAGAAAAAAGACTTCTCAGTCGAATCGTTAATAGCCGTTATTAATTGTTAATTAACGTGAGACTGTTGTGAATATTCAATAACGATTGAAGAGATATGACCCACTCGAGGCTATTCCTCCATTTAGAAATTTCTCCATTATATTATAAATAAGCCAAAAAAATGTCTCTTCATAAATATTGAGCTCGGTGCCAACGGTTTTTATAAATGCGAGGCTCATTATTGTACGCCCAAATGCCATAATGAAAGTTATCCCAAAATACAAGGTGAGAAATTGTCCATTTTCTTTTCGTCGCTGGCAATTTTTCTTTCGTTAATGTATATCATATTACTCGTCGCACGACTAACGCACGTCTTTGCTAATTCAGTCGCACTTGTTTGTCATATAGTGGATGTATTACGTTACAAATTTTATTGTCACATACTGGCATAGCAGACGAGATGCTTCCATGCGGAACTTACTCTTCATGTTACATCTAGTTGTCTGAAATTCAGCCTCATTTGTCGATACGCTTCAAGACTGCTGAACATTCAAGAGAAATTAGAACCGTTAATGGCAATATATCAACCGTCATGACGTTTTAATTGGCGTCTTTCCTAATCGAGATAGCTTGCGCACCGGAGCTTTAATGGAGTTAGACGTGGATTTGATTGCGTGAGAAGGCCTTTTAAGGCTGTTGAACCTGTCAGACTTTTTACGCATGTTAAGAAATACCATTTGCTGTCTCTGCAGCACACATACATACCCGCAATATCTATAGTGAATGACGTGAATTGGAGTGGCAGAAACCACTTATTTGTCCAATGCCAAAGGCCTTGGAGCGTTTGGGGGTTCTTCAAGTGTAAAGGCATTCCTCAATCATTGATAATCGTTCTACAGTACATTACACTCTCTCTTGGGTTATTCGCAGGAGCAGAAACATTTTGCCTTCCTTCAAAGGAAGTGACAAATTCAGATGAGCTTCATGGACGGATATACTGTATTGTAGTCTTTTTAAGTCATTTTTTGCTGTCCACTCTGATTACTCGAGATTTTACTTTTCCCTTAGCCGATTAAGCTTCTTTCAGGTACTCTTTTTTTATGCGACTTAGGTTGAGTTTTAAAACTACCTTCATCACTGGATTATGAAACTCTTATCCCGGCGCGAATACTAACATTTTAATGAACACGAAACTCATGAAATATCGTCCAAGGCCCTCATCCATTAGTAACATGATATTTGACGAAACAATTCGCTCGGGGCTCGGGTAGGTCGTCAAGAGCGGCCACAATATGGATCCCAACATCATCATCACCCGCTGAGGAAAAAAAGTTGTTCTAGCGAGGTCTCTTCAATTTTATTTTCCCCTTCCCTCTACGATCTCCGTCGCGGTTAACCACGTATTAAGCTCCTCATATTTCAATTAACTCTATCCACTTAAAGGCGTTCTAAGAGGGAACCAAACTGCTGAAGATGCTGGGCTCAAAGTAGTGGTGAAAACCCGCTCTAAATGGCGGAGATAAAGAGGCAGTAAGGCGCTAGGAGGGGGGCGGGAGGAGAAGTGGAGTGTATGGGGGGGGGGAAGGGTGGGGAACGGTGTGAGCAAGGGGGTAATGGAGTTGGGATTAGCTTTCGCCGTGCGGACAAGCGTGGAAAATGCAGATGAGTAGCGGACTCCCATTTACCCACCCCCCCCTTGCCTCCTTAACACCGCCCTACCCACGTCATCCCCCTCCCGACCCTCCCCTTCGCCCCTCGGATTATCGTTCGCTCCACGTAGAAACCCTGGCCGGCGCGCCGTTGGGGGTGTGGCCGGTGAGGCGACGTTACCCTACCAGGGAGGGAGAACATTGCTGGGTGAGTGGAGTAGGGCAAGAGTGAAGAGAGGAGTGAAACAGACGACGGGGGTGGGGGGGGCAGGGAATGTAGAGGAGAGGGAGAAAGAAAAGGACAAAGGGTTAATCAGAGTGGAGGGACCTTTTTTTTCAAGGTCGACAACGTCGTTGTGAAAAATAAAGTTGTTTTTTACATTTATTTATAAAAAAAAAGTCGGAGAGGTAAAGGGGTTTTCCATCTCGCTGTCAGTTGGCAAGGAGATTTAAGGGTCCTGGCCGGAGGAGATGGATCTCCCTGGAGAGCACAGGGGAATGGATGGTTTGCGCAGAAAAACACCAAAGGATTCCTTTGCTCCTCTTCTGGTTTGGGTTTTTTTTACTCCTTCTCTCCTGAAAATCTTCCATCCTATCTTTCTTCTCTGTCTGTCGGGCGTTTGTTTTTGGGCGAAAAAAAGCGATTCAAGCTATTCATCATTGTTATGCATGACCTCGGCCATATTTTTAATACAAGCTCATGTTTAGAGTTGAGCTACTGAGTCTTATGAATTTAAAACGCTGAATTTTAAACTCCACAATCAACATCGTGATTGAAGACGTCCATTCCACTCGGAAGTACCTCCCGCGTTCACTTTAAAATTTTTCGTTGGTTGCGGAAACACGATAATTTTTTTAGGACCAACTTGAGCATGTTCACTTTCTCTCTCTCTCTCTCTCTCTCTCTCCACGCGTATTAACCTCCGGCCACCTCGAGAAGTTATGCGCCGTCGTGCGGCGCGAAATTAAATGAAATGAGATTGTTAAATAGATGATATTAGCCAAAGAGAGTTACGTTTATATTTTTTTCCCGGGACTTCTTTTTTCCGGAGATTTGGACTCGCTTGTTCATTTCATGTCCCGAGAGACCACGTACCTACAACTGCAACTACTCCTGAGGTCTCCATGGCCGCGCATGATACGTGCTCATATTACACACGGCTGTATAATACAAATTTTATTGGTTTCACGCGTTTATACTGCGCATCCACCATTTAAGTTTGTCGACCGCGCAGTTTTATTGCGTCGCCTCTGTCTTCGCCGAGATACTCCATTTTTGGCTGCCATATAAAACCTACCTTTAGTAAAGCAGGGAAGTGATACTGTTCTCCTCGTAATTTCAATCTTTTAAACCCTGTAAATGCAATGACTTTTGGGATATTATGACCCATGCACAGTGATTTAGGCAGCCGTCTATTTTATACCCTTTTCAGTTAGTATCTCAGGCACTGTTTTCGTACCCCATGTTTCTCTGGATGGTTTGCTTGTTTACCCAGTGTTGTCATAGGTACACGTTATTTCATAAAAATATTATCTAGGCTTTACGATGGCATGGAAGTTTACATCCATGCTGCAACTGCTTTAAGCTGAACCTGGGTCTCTTCATACTCCCCAGTTTGCTCGTTGAAATAATCAATAGTTTTTAGGAGTGCTATCGTAGTGTGTGATTATGCTATAGGATCGTTAAAACTAAATATTCTCTCGAGGGGGGGAATAAGTTAGATAGATAACCGGGAGCTTTATTCAATGATTATCGCAGGATATCTGGAAGCATCTCTTTAAAATCTAGAGAATAATCGTTTTGTGAAGATTTGCTTTTGCTCCCTTTGCTTTTCCTCCCTGTGTTACCCAAAGAAAAACACGGTATTGTATGTGCTCTTGCATTGTTCGTTGAAATTGGTTAATTTAAGAAAAATCAACCGTTATTGAGAGAAAAAATTTGGACGACAGTCCTATAAAATAAGTGTTTCATTCTAAATGTTATTTATGAAAATAAAAAACATAACATATTTAATAAAAATTAAAAGCTGCTACTGTTCATTTTCTGATGCTCTGATGATTTCTGATGACGCAGAGCGCATTATACTCTCAAGAAAACTTTTAAGACTTTCAATGCTGAGGATATACATTGGTGCTAAAGTTTTTAAAATAAAAGATACGTTCAGTTATATCGCAAACATTGCGGCGATTTAGAATTTTTCAAAAGAAGACGTAAAAATAGAGAGAAAATTTTGTTCTCGATAACCCTTGGCTGAAAGGTAGTCAATCAAAACACGGAGAGCCGTGAAAACTTCGGGGATATCGATGGCTTAAACAAGTTACTCATGAATGTTATAGTTATTGGATTCACCATCCAAACCACCATTCCATTAATCACTGTCATTAATGAAGTGATGTTTGCATGCTCGTTATTCTTCTCCTCCAAAACTATTGAATCGATTGACCGGAAATTTGCGTGAAGATCGTATTTTTTGACGGATAGATTTAAAGGCAATACAAAAAAGACCCTGAGGCATCAATGGCCCCAGAACCCCAGAAAAGGACCCGAAAATCAGTGCAGAAGTTTTTTTATTGCTGTTTAAAATTTATTTGATCGAAGATATCGGTTTGAAATTTTCACTATCGAATGGCCAAAATTATGTTAAATGTTATCACTGCAATCCATTTAGCTGATCGCTTCGTGTCAGCATTAAAATCCGGTTACATCCGGATGGCCATTTGTTGGGCGTCTCCTTTGAAGAAGCGAAGAATTTGGTTCCCATTTGAATTTGTTGCGATCACCATTGACAATCGTTAAGAAGGAGTAAAATGAGCAACTAACATTGGGCTGAGGCCCGGACAGTAGATGTGAACAGTATCAGAGCTATAGTGCGAATATTATTTGAGAAAATCATAATAGATTAGAATCCCATCGGGGCTAAAGATGAAAGCTTCCCAAATGCGTCGTGTACAGCAAGTAGGAATAGACGAGGAGGAAAGAGGGTTACTTGAGATCACAAGATTTTTGACCTCTCCATTCTTCACCCTCGTGCAAACTAGTGCCTGCTCTTTTTTTATATTCTGGTATTTACGGATTTACATTTACAAGTTATTGATCTATATTTACGAATAGGTCCGTGACCAGTTTGTAGGGCGTTAGAGCAGAGATGATGAGAGCAGGGTTGATACCGGAATTAGATCGCGTGCAGCGAAGAGGAGCTAGGTTAGTAAAACGATGCTTTGATAAGTTTGCCAGTGTGTCTGGATTGTTAGAAGAATTAGGATGGGAATCGTTATCACAGCGTAGATTAAATTATAGGATGAACCTCTTAACTAAATTTCAGGAAAACATTTCTCTGACGATGTGAAAAACATACTATTAACCCCCTCCTACTACGGTAGATTAGATCGCGCCAATAAAATTAGAGAGATAGATTGTAGAACGGATAGGTATAAAATGTCATTTTTTCCGCGTACCATCCGGGACCATAACAGCTGTGATCGTCGTCATGAATAGTGCGAATAGTGACATAAGCTATACTGCAGATCTTTCTCTTTATATTCTCTACGTTCATATTTATGCTTGATATTTTGAATCTGTAGTAGTAGTCTTTGCATCACTTGCATGTTGGAACGATTGGCGATAGAATATTTCTTGCTTAGTAGGTTTTTAATTCGCGTGTTGCATGTGTGGTACGCTGGTTTCAATGTAATTTCGGTGTTCTGCCGTATAATTCATACATGCCTGGTTTGGAAGCACCCCCTCCCACACACCCTTTGGGTGGCTTGCAGGGTATGACGTAGATGTAGTTTCTTAGGGAGCATTGAGAAATAGAATAAATACATTTTTATTAATATCTGGGTTTTGGTAGCTAATGGTGCGTTGCATCAGTATAACTTTCTCTTGTTGCCATCTACAGCATCTTACATAATTTAACTATTGCATTCGCTGCAGACATTGTTTCGGACGCTGTGTCAGCAGAGTCTTTTGTGATATGAATTGCACTGAATCCCACCAATTTCCGTGTGGCATCCTATTATTCGAAGGAGTTTCCGAGAATACTTGCAGCGTTTTCTTTAAGTTGCCTCACCAGGGTCAAATGACACTCCCTATTCCTTTTGCTCAATTAAACCTCGCTTTATCGCTTATACACTTCTCCATATTAGTCCGAAAAATATATTGGTTTAGTCTGCCTCGTAATTGGCCACACATTACGGTGACACCCAGATGTTTGACTTCACCCGCAGAAGCGAAACATCTTAAATTACTTCTAGAAACGTTACATGTGAATGCATTCTTGGGTGCTTCCATGAACGTTTCTGGATAAGAACGTATTAGATGTATCACAAAACAAGGAAAAAGACATATCTATTGCATTTTTAGTTAGTACTAATACTGAATTGCGATGGTTTTTAATCACCTATCGTTATAGTGCCATATCTCATGGGTGACGAATCAGACCCAGACTTAACTTAATTCTCTGTGTTTTTCAGTCATGAATAAATTACTGGGCCATTTACCGAATTTGACAATTTATTATTCAGCCCTCTGTCGATATTGGTTTTTCTTATTATTGATAAATAAGTGAAATGGATGCCATCTCATGTGGTTTTGGCAGTCTTGTGGGAATCCCCAGGTACGCAGTGACTAGTAACTGCTCTACCGGAGCGCTCTCGCTTGCATCATTCGAAAGTTTTGTTACCTCTGTCATCCTCCTAGCTCGGCTAGATATTCTCGTAGATCTATCGAACAGTTTATCTCATAATATATAAATGCTTTCTACAGCAAATATTTTGGTGTAATACCGAGACATACCTGTCATATCCATTATTTTAACTATGACTATTAAATTCATGTTTCAATTATGATGTGCTTCTGGTGCGGAAACAATTGAGTAAAATTATATTTGAGAGTGAATCGAGAGCAAAGTAGATACAATTCCTAATCATATAGAATTTAAAATGTGCCATGTTTCAAATGTTATTATTAAAAATGAGATTTCCAGCGTATTTTGCTGCATCAGTCAGTTTTAAGGGATGAGTGTCCTTCTTTGCATATTCTGCAAATTATATTCGAGAAAGTGAAGCGTACATTTTTAAGAGTTAAATTAGCATTCTCCGTCTGATTAGAACAGGAAATGAAATAACTACAAAATTATTAAACAAATTTAAATAGCATATATTTATTTGGCCCTAATACAGCCATCTTAATAAACATAAAAAAGTTAATTTCAAATGAATAATCCGAAGCGTGTTAGCAGTTTGCTCTGAATTATAAGTGGCGAAGTTTTCGAATTTGACCGCGTCTTAGGCATTTTGGGGCCCAACGCTTCACCTGCGTCCAGCGGGCGTCTTTTGGAGTAGAGACGATCGTCTTCTTCCCAACCTATCGGCAAGATTTAGTTATAAGGAACTTCCCTATTAACAGTTTCGAAAGCCTGCACTCCAGAATGCTCGTATGCTCTTAACTACTTAAAAGAGAGACACTACAACAAATAATTAATGACAATTCAGAGTAACAAAACTAAAAGTGGAAGTAGGGTCATCATATTTTTATATTCTCCCACGCCATTGAATTGTGTGTGTGTTTATGGGAGATTGTGGTGGCTTCATTCCTTCAAATAGTTTAAGGTAGTCCGAGCGAGATAGTTCCCTAGTCATAATAGAGACCATATTCGAATTATACCTTTCAATTTCACCAGCTGTAGGACACATCAATTCAATATTGCATTATTAATGATGCAATAATATAGTTTTATTAGGCAGAAATCGTAAGTAATTAAATGAAAATATCTAAATAAGTCATTAACTTGTCTCATTTTTTTCGAGCGGTGCGTTTGAAACTCCCTCTAAACGGAAGGTGTTTTTGCGATACCCAAGAACCCACTGCGGTGACAATATAATTAATTTTCAAACATAGTTGATAAAAACATACAAACTACACGTTGTTAGTTTACGTAGTTAGTTACGACATCTAAGCGCTGGAAATGCCTCACTTTGTAAATAATGTCTCTCTGGAGTGCATACACGTACCATTTCCCATGTAAAAAGGCTGGTATTTTTTGTAAAATATCTCCGAAATTAAAGTGGTAAGGGGTAGAATTTTGGTGTCATTAGAAGGGTGAGATATTTTTCTTTAAATGAGACTATATTCATTGATTTCTTAGTAAAAAGATATTTCGCTTAAACTACCTTAAGCAGACACCGGCGACTTCACTTTGTACAATATAAGGTTCTCCTCTCTCCTCTTTCTCTTTCTCCTTCTCTCTCCCTCTCTCTCTTGGCTTCATAATTTTTTTTCTATTCTCGAGTCCCAAACGTTGGTTTCGGCTTTTTTCCTCAATCATCCTCGAATGAGTGAATAATTATCGAATTTTTCCACCCACTAGTGACCCGCCTCAAGATTCAAACTTTCAAGTGATAGGATTGTAATTACCTAAGCAAATAATGAAAACTTGAGCTGGAATACACGAAGGTCGACGGTGGATATGCATGACCCCACAGTGTTATGAGACCGTACCGTTAGTTTTCGTGGCCCAAAGGCAGTTTGCAGCAAGCCACCTCTACCCAATTTCATTCGCCCTCCTAGTCACGAATTCTCTCGGTCAGGTGCAGCAGCGGCTATCTAAGGGCCGCGCGCAGTCTGAATTACCCATCAGCCTCCGCACAATAGTGATAAGTGCCTACTCAGGGAAACTTTATGCGATTCCTCTAGCCTCTCCATCGAAATGTGGGTCTTGGCGCGTTAATCATAATTCTCGGAAGACCCTGCATTCACATCTCCCCACCTTTCAAAGTGCATCCGTAGCATTTCTCACATGTGCGAACAGATTTTCATTTCGCAACCTGAGACCGTCATTGAGGATATTAAGCACCAAAATCATACAACTGGATGTAATGTAAACTTCGCCTTCTTTAGATATACCCACTTTGAGTTTCCTTTACCTGAATAAATATTGTTCTACACACTTATGACGATTTTGTTACTATAAAGGCTTACAGCGACATTTAAATGCGCCAGTTGAACAACCGATGCTTCAAACAGTATATCTGATGAGAGCCATTTCTTATCATTGAATGAATGCACTCCACAAGAGCGAGTTTTTCGGAAGAATGCGGACTCATAAAACCCTCGCGTTAATATTCCACACGTGGTGATTCTTTTAAGATAAAAAATCTTGAATATAAGAGGCTTGTGCTGAAAATTATCTACATATGTCAAAAAGCAAAAAGTAGTATTATACGATTTAACTGTTATTTGTTAAGGATTGCTTCCTCCTGATGAAGCGCCCAACAACACACGAAAAACTTGTGAAAAAATTTCAAACAATAAAAACAATGAGGTCAGTTTATTCGGGTTTTTCCCGCGTCGATTCATATTAACGGACAACAGTTTCGCTAACTTTACAGCTAGCGCCGTCAGGTCCTGAACTCTAGCTGTAACGTTAGCGAAACTGTTGTCCGTTAACGTTTATCAATGCGGGAAAAACCCGAATAAACTGACCTCAATAAATCACCGTGGAAGCCTTCGTATCAATTACAACAATGAGAAACCGGAAGCATTTTACAAAACGCGAACGGAAAGTAAAGGTTAGTGGTAATAAAGAGAATTGGTGATTGTTTCAGTTGAACCCTTTGTTCTTTTCCTGACTATGCTCTGCTATGTTACTAGCTCTTCTTGGAATAGTCATCCTGACTTTTTATTCGAAATACTTCCGTGTTGGATTGGACTACAGTGCTGCTTACACGACGTCATTTTTCATCGGTTAAATAAATTTGATGAGCTTAGCAGCGTGAATCGTGATGGACATTGGGAATGGAGACAAAAGACCGATCTGAATCCATGCTCTCGCGATCTATCACGCTTCGTGATTCATCGCTTTCCATTCATTTATATTCACATCAACCCGTCAAAATCGTCTCCTGTAAGTGACCACTCTATTATTAATTCGTCGCTGTTTCCATGTTTATGTGTTATTTTTGAGTGAGCTTAAAATTTACTTTTAGAATAGATCTTCTTATATGTATTGAAAAAATTTAGTCAAAATGCATTCGTAACGAAAATGATCGCATCCCCCTTTTTCGCGCGTTTATCATTCCTTTGCCTTGAATACTACGTGAGTATGGAGTGAGTGAAGTATTCATTGTTCTTAATATCAGTTGTTAATCCCGATGAGGTGATTATTACAGAGTGATGTTCAAAAATGGAGAGTTGGGGATATTAAGTAGGGATCTTATTTTGAAGTAAAATCATTATTAACTCCACAGTACCTTGCGTGCATTTTCAGGTTCACCTTTAATATCATGGTTTGCATAACTAGAATCAAAGTGAATCATATTAGCGAATTCGATTGTTTATTAACTGTTTTGAAGTGTTTTTCAAATAAACGCTAAGCACTCCTTGTTAACCCTTTGCAATTCCTGGTGATGGACTGAATTGAAGAACTTTACCCCTATTTGAGCGAAATCAGCTCTATCGGCGAGAAATATCCAGGAATAGGAGCAAATGATGTCACAAACCTCTAAGGACGGTCATATCGGAAAATACCTCTTTTGCCGCCATAAATGACTTCCAGGTGAATTTTTAACGCCATTGTTCCCGATATTTTCCGAGGAGCTGCACGATAGTCGCAAATCGAAATAGGCCGGACAATAGTCCAGAATGGCTTTTTTTCCTTATAGACTTAAAACTCACAAATTATTGCTGTCAGGGATAGTTCAGCCATTTGCTTTAGATCTTAGCCATTACTTAAATACGGAAGTATAAACAAGACCTAATTTCCAAGGAAACGCCCGTTCTAAGTTTTATTCGAAAATCTTGAAAGTTACACATAGGGAGAGGGATTTTTTTTAGGGATTTTTATGCCATAAAAAACTTTATGATCAATCAAAATAATTTTTTGCCCGTACTAGGCATAAGTTTCAGAGATTATTGTCAATATTAGTGGGCTACTACGTCATAAAATAGCAGACACTTTTTCAGGCAAAATTTGACATAAAGCAGTCATTATCTTTGGTTTAAGAAATATCTGCTCCATGATAGTTTATCAGAGTATTAAATTACATTTTTAATATTAATCTGCAAAAATTTTGGAAAAAAGTTTCCGAAGCCGAAAGTAAATTCAATTTTTCGATCGCGCGTCGCGGCCCGGCATCGCGCCAGGATCTGGATATACTGACTCCATTTTGACTTAACACCTCGAATCCGTCGTATTCAAGCTCTGACTGTTGTCATTGCCAGCCAAAGGCTCTCTATTGAAGATTTTTCAGGGATATTGAATCCACCATAGACCCATTAGTGTTGTAAATCTGTTTTCTCAGGGTACTTATAGGATTGATGCCATTAATTATGAGTGTCTTTCAACACTTTTTAAAAAGTAATGTAAACGGTTTAGCAAGTAGTGGGGACATGTGCTTGGAAGGAACGGTAAATTGCAAAAAATATGGGAAATTCATGAGGTTTAATTTGGGACTTTGTATTGGGAGTGTCTACGCAGCTCGTTTCCCTGTTCTTGTCCCGTACTTTCGCGAACTTGACTCGACTTGACTAGTGTTTATTTTACCTGGGGCAGATGAGGCCAGATGGCCTCCTGTACCCCCGCCCCAGGGCTCTTCACAGAGTTTTTCCAATTTATTATGGGTTTATAGTAAAAAAATAACAGACCATAGTAATAAAAACAGGTTTTCAAGGTCATATTGAGATGAAATAAGAAGACTTTGCATAATCCACACAAACTTCAATTGGTATGAGTCCGACCGGTTTCAACACCTTTTTGAAGTGTGATACTCAGGGATGCAATTGTTTTTATTTGGGACACACGGGACGAAGCTTCAGTGCAAGATCAAAAAGAACATTTTAATTCTTTTATCAATTGTGACAACAAATCTGTTTTCGCTAATCATTTGACTAATTTTAATCATGAGTCTGATTTTTAAGTGAATGTTTTACATATTGTTGACAAAGGTGCCAAGCTGGATTTTATTTGAGAACTTTGAAATTATGACGCACCTAAAGCAGCTTGGTTCCGATTTGTTAAATGACTTGGTACCATTACATCATTCTCCCCTCTACCAAGTTCCTGTCCCCCCCCCCTTCCATAAAATATTTGGTTACGTCCACCTTCAGACCGATGCTTCAGCCTTATCCTTCATTTTGAGTCATACCTTCCTCAACCCTAATCCCCCCCCTCCCATCCGACATAAAATATTAATACGCGCTCGCCAAAAAACAAATTGTATTATCCCCCTTTGAGAATGACACGAAAAATTTTAAACCGGTCGGGCTTATACCATTAAAGTTTGTGTGGATTATACAAAGTGTTGTTATTTCATTTCAATATGATGTCGAAATTCCACAAAGTAAGCTCGAAAACCATTAAAAATATAGGTCTTAAAGGGTTACATCGTAGGCCATGGAGGTCGCCTTGTTTCTGGGACTCAGCTGGATGCCCAGGAACAGTGATCTCCTCCGATGGCCCCATTTCCAGCGTTCACACTCCGCACGAATTTATCAGAAAACGTTCCGATCCGCGGAGTCTTGGGGTGAAGAATGGCGCCCCACGCACGGCGTCCACTCAGGCCTACGACTGGTGTGCGAAGGTTTGAAGGGTGGATGGCAGGGGATGGTGAGAAAGTGAAGAAAAGGGAGGTTAATATTCTTAGCAAAATCTTCCTCCTCCCCCATCCCCCTGTTTCTACCTATGCATCACCATCATTGGTAATTTGGCGGTCAGGGTTAACCTTCAAGGGATAATGTCAGTCTTTCCGAAAATATTAAAATCTAACTTCTCTTCCCCCGCCTTTATCCCCCGCCCCTTGTAATCCCCTCGCTTTTAACCTCCTGGCACATTCGAAGACCTGAATGGGTGCCGTGGAGCGCCATTCTTCACCCCACACTCATAGATAAACAACACTCACATGAATCTCATACTTGTATTGTCATTTAGCAAACGAAATGGCACAAGGGAGCTCATAAACAGATATTCATCTGATGAATCAGTACGTCTCTTCGATGGTTACTATTGGGCATGGGCCGCACCTCCATAAAATCCATACTTACACAATAATATGAAATGTACTTCATCAATGGATATCCGAGCGGTGGAAAAGTATGCCAGAACTAGTGACACCATGTGATTCAATAGGACTTAAAGTTTCACTTCGCACATATTCTCAGTTACCTTTATTCCTTCGCGGTATGCTTCGCTTTTTGCTTTTAATACTCAGTCAAAGCTTGGATACAGCTCGTGGCCGTAATTTAGAGCTTCTTAGATTTCTGTAATGACTCTTTGTCAACTCCGAAGTGATCACCACAGACAGAGCGTCCTCACGTGACATCTCCGTCTCACTCCTTTTCTTCCACTTTGACAAAACTCTCCTTGCTCTATTAGGAGTGGTTGGTGTTGCCTCCGTAAGATCGAGCGGCCGCAATATCTTCTTCCTCCCTTAAACTAAGAGAGGTTGCCAATGCGAGCCCCGCAGCAGAGGAAGACGTTTTAAAATTTCGGACCTTTTGTCTTTCAGACCTGTTAGAGAAAGCACTAAATTCTTTTTCCAGCCTTCCCAATGAACCTGAGAAATATATAACTTACAGGTATCAAGCCCAAAGGTAAAAACTCATGTCACTGAATGACTATAAAAGGAATTTTTTGGAAGGTACGTACTAGTAGAAGTACTCGGTAAGTACTGACGCGCGGTGCCGGGAAAGTTAATTTAATCCGTAGATCATGCGTTATGTCGCAACAAAAATCGCTCGTTTTTTCGGGAATTTTTGTCCCACTTTTTTGATAGGACACACAATAAAACTAAACCACATGTGTTCACGGAGGCTTAACAGAGCGTCCTTACGTTGCTCCAAATTTAATCCTCGTGGCAGAAAATCTATCAATATTCTTATTGGCTAGTAAACAATTTCCTCTCCATCTCGACACAATCTTTTTGTGGAGCTCAAGATGTGTGACCAGATTTGACATATCGACTTGGCATATCGACTCAATACTATAAAAACCTGCTCAAGGTCCGAAAATAGGAAAATACAATGGAAGTTTCATATTCCCAGAAATTTTCAATTATAGTTGGCCATAAAATACCTGAAGGTTGGCGCGGAAATATTAAGATTGATAAAAGTAAACAAAATATATTTCAAGACACGTTAGAACACTGCAATCAATACATAAATACGAATACAAACTTGAGGAAACGAAATACTAAAAACATAGCTTACCTTGAATAAGGAGTAGATTGCAGAGTAACATAACACCGCTTTCCACCGCGGAGACATTTCAATTTCAATTTCTCTCACTCAATCTCACGAGCCAAAACACAAGAGTACCACGGCATTTATAACAGCACAACACTTCTTTTCCAATGCCAAACTAGAACTGGTAGTTAAGATGCATTTCTGAAAGAGACAGGAAAGTCCACAGTGGAAGTACCAATTTAAAACCGGTGTCGTAAAATGTCCATTTTTGTGCGGCCCTCATATTGGAGAGAAGGCTGAGGGTAGCTGGCGTAAGGATTAGAGGGGCATTGTGGGAAATGGGAAGGAAAATAACCCAACATGGTGCCGTTTCTGGAAACCACACTCGAGGAGGCGAAAACCCGCATACTTACTTAAGTGCGCCTCCCCCATCCGTTCCGAAAACCTCACCCAACGCCCCTGACTGTTAGCTTGAAAATCGTACACTACGTATAAGGTCAAATCAGGATATCCATTAAAATAAATTTGAAATCCTTATAATTATAATAATGCGTATTTTTAACCGAAGAAGATAAACAAGTTGTTCATCCCAGGACACATATGTATAAGTTACCAATCGGTCAGTGCCCTGTCTCAAGCGCTTCCTGCCACCCTCCTACTTCCTTTTCGCCCTCCTAGATTAGAGCAACGTCTCTATTAGGCAGTGGTGGCGCCCGCTTGGGGAAGATAGATGTTAACGCGTGTTTTCGTGTTCTGGACATCGAGAAGTTTCCGGTAATGATGTTGGGTTAAAATCAGTGATGTGAATGAAACTAAAGTCATGGTTCCGGAGGGGCTTAGGGTGGGTTCAGATGAAGTTTCGGTTCACGGAACTGGACAGAAAGTAGGAACAAAAGTCCCGGAACAAAAGTTGTTCCGGAACGAAAGTAGAAGGAAAATATTTTGAACGAAAACCCAAAGAAACGGAAAAGGAACCATTTCGATTTCGGTTCAGGCAAGGAAAAGTTTCGTTTTAACCTTCTCCCCAGCTCCTTACCTCGGACTTTCGTTCCGAGGATTTTAAAAAGCGTACATTGATTTTTAAAATTGACCTACCGCCAGACATACCACTCATGGGTATAGTTTGGGGTGCTAGTGAAGGCGTTTTATCATGTTTGGCAAAAATGGAAAACAACTGAAGCTACCGGAATTTTAATGCAATTAATGTTGAAAAATATTAGCCCAAGGATAAGTTGTAGGTTGAATAGTATTTTGTGCAGGACAAGGCAATCTCTCAACCGGTATGGAAGGGATGTGTGACGGCCCGCTCTTGGGTGATCTCATGAAATCGTTGACGATTATCCCTTCCCATAATTGCGCAGCAACCGCGTAAACGATGGGAACCCTTATGCCATACCAACCGATTAATCTTGAAAACAGCGCAACATTGAAAATCTCGTATATCTGAACAACTGACATGTTATATATCTCAGTATGCGTCCGGTGGAAATGCGGCGCCTACCTTCAGCCACTGCTTGGCTCCCTGCCCCCTCCCTAACCCACCCTCTCACACTATCAAGATCGAGCCCAAGGAATCATACAGATGTTATCGACCTCTACGTACATGCGGACGGAATATTTGCAAAAGACTTCAAGTGAAGCAAAAGGCAAAGAGAGAACAAGAGGGGATGGGAATTTTACATTTTCCCATTACTAATGAGAACCCAGCCTGGAACCTAATGGGCACCCTTGTCCTCCTCCTTCGCTGCTGCTTATCCGATAAACAATTTGCAAATGGTCAGGGTTTTTTTCATCTCCCTCCCCTCTTTGGAAGAGACCTCCATCCCTCTTCACCAGGGGGATCGGGTTGGTGTGGTGGCTAGAGTACTGGCTAACCATACGGGCGGCCAGTATTCAAATCCCTGCAGAGGTGGATGTTTTTAAGAGGAAACGCGATTCCTACTTGAATGTCTTGTGGAGGGCACTTTAAGTAGAGTACTCCTTCTGTCGAATGAGACGTTTAAACCATGGTCTCCTCGGCGCCTTTCGTTAAGAGCAGGCTAATGCCCACGCCGGGTCTCCATCCACCCTTCCTCCCTTACCTATCCCCTATGGCGCAAATGACCGTCGGTCGCCTCCCCAAATATCCAATCCAATCCCTCTTCACCAGTCATCACCATTGTGTCCTCAAACTAGTTGAATCCGCGCCGTGACCACTTTTCTCCCGTCTTTTAATAATCATACACCCTTCTAAACCTTTTGAATAAGGTCGGTGACCCGTACCTTAGCAATTCTGCCCCTCCGCCGGGTATAATTCCGCACGCTTTCGGGATATAGCCCAGCAACACTGACCATGCCAACCCATGCCGGGGAATCACAGCCGGTGAGGGACCAGGGGTGAGAGGGGTATCCAACTCTTCTTCCCCAACTCCCATAACCGGGGAAGGGAGGAATGGTTGGGAGGGGGAATGGGTAGAGACGAGTTGACACTCCTAGGATAGATAAATTAAGACGCTACAGTAAAACATTATCGGAGTTTTTTATCTCTTTCAACCCAAAACAAGTAAGAGTTTATAAGCTAAAATAACTTTCAAACAGTATTCACTTGCATGTGGGAGATTAATACTAAAATTTTCTCACTCCGCCTGACGCAAGTGGGCGAAGGTCTCACATTTTTACATATATAATAAATGATAAACGAACTACGGAGCAGGCTAGAGATATGATTGATGGGTATCAAATCATTATATTATTTATGGAATTGATGATTTTCAGTCGAAAAAAGTTATTTTAAAATATCTCATATAACTCCGATTACGACGATTCCAAAAAGTTCTCATTTCAAATATTCCACTCGTTGCCATATCTGACATTATTATATTTTACATTGTTTCTAATTGTTACGCGTTCCTGATGCTAAGGTAATTAAGAAATCGGTTGCTGAGACGCGAAAGATGTTTGCTGTTATGATATCCCGATAGTTCCATTGTTTCCAAGCCTACTTTGTAGGTATACCACAAGGATTCCCATTGCTTACGCTGTTGCTAAGCGAGTACGTGAAGGAATATCCGTTAACGATTCCATGAGATGAGTTCAGATTGGGCCCGGAGCCATGAGTGCGAACTGAAAGTCCATCCACCACTTCACTTGAACTAAAATTATTCAAATGAAGGAACGGTTTCGGAACATTGTAATTCGTTCAAAATTCTACTTTCGCTCAGTTAACGAAACTCAAGCAGTACGTAAAGTAACACTCCGATCCGAAACTATGCTCAAAAAGAAGGCCTATTGTTTCGTTCCGAAACGAAACTATAAGCTTGGTCCCGGTTTCGTTTAACATCTCTAAGTAAAATCCCGCAAAAACCCCATTACACCGAACGGGCACTCTCGTTTTGAGAAGTATGCCAAGAAAGTCGCCCTGGAAGCCCGACAGAGGGTGCAAGTGCGCCGGCGGGCGTGAGATCCAAACTTGGCTTCCTTTCTCGCCAAAACCAGGTCAAAGAGAAGCCGCGTTTCCGATGAACCCCCAAGTTTTCTCAGATATGAAGAAAATGTCGAAGTGGAAAAATGCGGTGGCGAGTAAGTTTGGGAAAAACCGAAGGTTTTTCTCCCATTGGTTTGGCTTTCTTCCGCACGTGTATTTGCCCACGTGATACAACTAGAGGCGCTCGCAGCGGTCAAAGCGTTTTGCCTTCGATCCCAGGCTGTCTCGGACATATTTTTTACCGATTTGCTTCCTCGCTAGAATCATGCTTCTGACTGCGGACGAAAAGAGAGGTCAAACTCGGTTGTTTCCAAAAACTCATGGCGTGGAGTGGAAGGTGGTCTGATTCGCCACTTCGAATACGCCGCGGGCATTTGGGACCCTGATCAATTAGATTTAACCAAAAAAATAATAAAATATAAAGGAAAGCAGCTCGCTTCGTTTAAAACTGCTACGAGCGAACATGTACTATCTCACAACTTTTAGAGGGATTAAGGTGGGAGCCCCTAGAGACTCGGAGGCAACACGCAAGGCTTAGGTTGCTTGAGAAATTCAGAATTGCTATTTCTCAGAGCGACACAGAGAATATTATTATGACTCCTCACAACATTTCTAGGTCTAACAGAGGCGATAAAATAAGAGAGATACACTGCCGAACAGATAGGTACAAAAACTCGTTCTTTCCGCGCACAATAAGCGACCACAATAAATACTGAGCTCCACTAAATAGACTCCCATAATACATATCACCATTTCATCTCCAAAAACTTACACCTTTACACAGCTGGTGACCAAAGACCCCCTGCCACACGCCCATGCGGCGGATCGCAGGGTATTATGTAGATGTAGATGTATATTAATTATCAGTGGGTGAAAAAAAGGTGGAAGTAGAAAATTGCTGTCCATTCGTTTTCATGCGACACATTTGGACGTGGACAGGAAAATTAGTATCTCTTATTCGGTGCTATCACCATATTTTGCTACTTGGAAATAATTTCGATTCAAAATGCACTTATATTTTCGTTGCAGTCCCGAAAGAGCGTCACTCCGACTGTTTTTCATTGGACTGCCGGTAAAGGAGACCGTCCCAAAGAGTGCTTTTGAAGATATGTGCAATCACTGCCCACTGTTGGGTTTGTTTTGATTCTTATTTCATATTGGTATCTTATTCGGTAATTAATGTCTCTATCACACAATTCAGACGATAAAAATTTAATATAAAAATGAAAATGCACATCGTTAGTTAGAAAATACGTTTGCAAATGATCCCAGGAAGTGAGTTTTTTTTTCAAACAAAGGCTCTTACAATGGCTAGCCTGGATAATTGAAATTTTATGAGCATATTAATACCAAATTACGCGCTTTTCTATATAATGTTAGATAACTCGAGGAGCCGATTTGAAATATCAACATAAGTGCCCGTTGTCCATTTTCTTTTGACTTAGAATTAATATCCAGTTCTTTTGTTTTATGATAGCGATCAGTACCAGCTCACTTGGTGAGGAAATATTTCTGATACCTAGTGCTTTGCCAAGTGTGATTTTGGGTATAAATTTAGGGTGATTCTCCCATTAAAATTTGTGCCTCTCGCATTATTCTTGGTCTATGAAAATCGTAGCACATTTATGAATTACGGTGCGGAATTCCTCATTCGCGCGTCCTCCCGTTCCTTAATCGCCGCTAATAAGTCGAATATGACGAACAAAGTTATTCTGATTGTATTATGAGTCTCATTTGGATAGACTTCCGAATCATACCAAGTATAATTAAACTCTGGAAGGTTATAAGAACGATAGTTAAGTCTGGCATTCACGATTCAGAGACACCGGTGGAAGTTGTCACAGGGCGTTGGTCAACATATCGGTTTCTGATCCCGTAAATCTACTAAAAAAGAATAATCACATTTTCTTCCGATAACTTGAAGAATCCCCTTGAAATATACACATCCAGTCTTTTTGCTTTATGTTTATTTTTAAGGATAAAAATGCCAAAAAATTCAAATCAGGAAAACCTCATACCTCAGACTCTACTAATAACTAGGACGGCTAGAGTTTGCTTCTCATAATATCCAGGTATTAGCAAATATTAGCCATGATACCTAGCAGTTTCTATAATGAATGAGATTCCAATCGTTTATTCAACTTCACTGTTTTTAGTACAAAAATATTAATGAAAACTAAAACACATAAGAATAAAACTCAGATGATGTTTTAAGCACCTGTAAAATTTAGAGCAAAGATAATAAACCTAAAGGGAGTGATTTCAGTCAAAAAATGAATAAAACACTACAATATATAGCACTTCCTCCACAGGTTTAATTTTTAAGGTACAACGCGTTTCAGCTAGCAAGCCATTACCAGGTACCCGATGATGGCTTGACAGCTGAAACGCGTTGTACCTTAGAAATAAAACCTGTGAAAGAAGTGCTATATATTTTAGTGTTTCATTATGATATCCTTCCACTACGTCTCACCGGACACAGTTACGTTCAAAAAATGAAGTTATGAAGGGTAAAATGACATTTTTCAACGAGTAGGATTGGCAGGATTTTGAACAGTAGTTATCCTAATCTGTTTTCACTACTGTCAACTTTGCTAACATGAAAGCTAGTTGATATTGGAAGAAAATATAGATTATTAGTTATTTCAGCGTTTATTTTACAATGTTCCGCAGACGAGAGCATACATCACTGTTTTTTTAATGGAATACAGCCATTAAACTAACAACCACAGCCTTTGAAAGTAACCGAATGAACTTTCTTTATACTTAGTTAAGAGATCATTTAGCCCTGGAGGGAGGTAATGTTAAGTTCCTGCAATGCAACGCATGAGTCGCTTTCGCAGAGGAATTTCCGAAAAGGAACCGTGAGAATACTAGTGGGGTCTATCCAAATGAGGTTTGGTTTATGAAGAGAGATCCATAGATTGTTTGTGTATTTCAAGAATAATTTTGCGCTAAACATTTCGGGTTTGCACATGTAACATGACAACTCGTTTGACGTTGATTAAGCTGGTGCTGTGATTCTTTTATATGGGAACCTCTTTAAGTTTTAAGAGGATTCAATGAAGGGAAAAATAAAGCCTGGAAACAGTTTGCGAATGAAATCTTATTCGGCGATATCTATAATCATTAAACTGACTTGAACTGGTTTTCCTATGCATTCTAGCATTATTCTCACGCCTTCTCAGACCTGTCCTATTTCATTATGAAAACAAAAAAAAATCTGTTCCTTCATCTCTACTGTCTTCGCAAATTGATGAACATGTTCCGTCGATTGAAAATGCCAGAAGAGATATGGTGTTGGATAGTATTTTTCTTTTCTCATAGAAGGCCTTGTTTGGAGCATCTCTTCTTTGTCTTTTTTGCCTCCCTTTGTTCCGTCCTTCTCCCTTGCTCTCCATCTTTTGGGTGGTCGCTCCGTAGCAATACCTGTCTCATCATTTTATTCTTACGCACTCTGACTACTTTGAGGGAAACCTGTGCTCTTTTTTACATTTACACAACAAGTCTTACCTTTCCTCTCTGTATTTTTTGCGAATTGATGTTGATATTCAACGGAATTAAATGCAAAAAGGAATCATATGGAAAAAGATATGCGAAATTCTGAATGGGAAAAATCATTCGACTTGACCGGGACTAGAATCCAGACCCCTCTATATATCGCGCGGCTAGATAAGCGGTTGGTGCGTTCTCCTTCCCCGTGGTTACTGCAGGTGACTCCGCGAAGGTAATTCACCACATAAATTGTCGAGAAGAACGATATTTTTATTTCTCATTGAAACGAAGTCTCATTGGGAAGTCAGAAACGAGAACCAAATATGCCCAGGAGATAAAATTATTGTAAAATTTTGGCACTACCCATGAGATATTGTTTAATTGTTAGGAAATTTCTTAGGTTACTGAGCTCAAAATGCGTTAATTAAATGGAATATGGCGCTGTAGTCACTTCACCTCACACGCTCCTCTAGTCAGTTTGGCATATCCTTCCTTTTTATAGTTCGTGGAGGAATTCATAATTCTACGCAAGAGTTTTCCTTGTTGTATCTGAAAAGATTCCATTGTACTTTTGCAGCTCTTGAACCGTAAGCAAGATCAGAGATAGAATACAATAGAGAATAAAATACGCTCGAGCAAACAGGCATGAAATATAGCAATAGCTGAGCAAGCGAAAGAATATTATCACGTCAATAAGCGTATGAGTAATGGGAAGTACATCCTGCAATCTAATGCCGGTGAAGAGGGGCCACTCGGTAGGAAGTGCGTTCGACAAACGCGTCCGAAAGCAAACGCTGAGTAAAGTAGCGCAAGATAATCGTTCAGGTGATAATTGAAAACATAAGCTCTATATTCAGGTAGCAAAGTGATAAGCACTTAAATGTTAGCAAGCAGGCACCAAGCTAGAGTTCACAGAAAAAGAAAAGAATAAACTTATCGTTAATGCAAAAAAGCAAAGCCAGACGATCTTCAGTCCAAATGGATCCGTGTGGTTATTTCTTCTTCTGCAACAATTATAGTAATTATGACCAGCTTATTCGGCCCGAAGGACCAATCTTCCTTGTATAGGAATAAGCAAAGTAAAATAGTTTTTCCGGCAGCTGGTTTAATAGCAGCAGCCCCGCTGCTTCCCATTTAAACTCTCCGGTACTTGGTGCCTGACTGCGATCGCTCCGATTGCAACAGTGACTCAATAGTTCAAAATCATGAGCGCTAGCATCGCATTCAGTTTACAACCAGCGCCAACCGCTTCCAAATTGGCGCGCAATTCATTGCAGTGGGCATATTTTTCAGTAAACAAACAATCTGGTGGAATTCGGTGTTTGTTTCGGTGCTTGCAACAGTCGCGGTGGCACATTCTTTTCGGAGGTGCTTCCCTCTGCCGGGAAGCGCACGCGTGTGCGGACGCGTATCTGCGAGGAGACGAGGGGCTGCGAACTCTTTGCACGCCAGAGACAGCCGTGTTCCGGCGTTTTATGCGGCGAAGTTTATTTTCTGGCATCGAGGAGAAAATGAATTTTTTCTGACCGTTTACTATTTATTGTAACGCGTGTTGCAATGTCTACATCTACATACTACCCCGCGAGCAACCGCTGAGGCGTGTGGCAGGGGGTGGTAGGTCACCAGGCGTGTAAAGATGTAAACGTTTTGGAGGTGAAATGGCGACATGTCCTATGAGAGTGTGTTTGGAGGAGCTCAGTCTCAATTGCGGTCGCTTATTGTGAGCGGAAAGAACGAGTTTTTGGAACTGTTAGGCAGTGTATCTCTCTTATTTTATCGCATCTGTCAGACCTAGAAATGTAGTGAGGCGTCATGATAATATTTTCTGTGTCGCTCTGAAAAACGCCAGTTCTGAATTTATCAATCAGCCTAAGCCTAGCGTGCAGCCTCCAGTCCCTAGGGGCTCCCACCTTAATCCCTCGAATGTCTAAGCGCCTTCTTCGGGTCCATGACGAAGGTGTGCTTACATCCTTACACGGCTGGTGACCTAACACCCCCTGCCACACGCCCATGCGGCGGCTCGCAGGGTATTATGTAGATGTAGATGTAACTCGTCTTTTGACAACATAAAAATTTATGGATGTATGAGGGATGACCCAATAATGGGTAAGTATGGATGGAATGGTCCACGTTGATTAGATCAAGTTGAGGGAATGGATTTGAGTGGATGAAAGAACGATACGCGCGGTAAAAGAGTCAATAGTGTGAGAGAAAGGATTGAACCATAATAGGCATGGGTGAATGTAGCAAATGGAACTCTTTAGAGAAGGAATCTTAAGGAACTTAAGTATAGGAGGGCAAGTATGAAGCAATATATGAATGTATCTGGAGCAAAAGAGATATCATAGGATAGAGATAGGGTATTAATGTTTCATTTCAGTATTATACTTTGGTAGGATTGGTAGGATTTTGGTAAGGTAAGATTGGTAGGATTTTGAACAGTAGTTATCCTAATCTGTTTTCACTACTATTGATTCCAGAGGAATTTAATGGCCTGCCATTAGATTCCGCTTGAATTCATCCCGCATTTTATTTCGTACAGAATACCTATCCTCTTCCTTTCCGCTATCTTACTTCCCCTGTCATCATCTATCTTCCCATCAATTACCCTCTTCAGCATTACATCTCCTTTCAATATGTCCATCATTTATCTATTCTGTCTCCTCCGATCCTCCGCCACCAGCTTTCTGTCCTCTCCATCCATATGCAAAACCACCTCGTCTGTCGTTCTTACCACCCAGCTCACTCTCTCCGTCGTTCTCCACACCCGCAACTCCTCAAACGCCTCAAGTCTACGCACATCATCCGTTCTCAATGACCAAGTCTACGACCCATACAGCGCTATGTTCCATATTAGGGTTTTCACCAGCCTTTTCCTTACGTTTCTACGCAGACCTCCCCCCCTTCATCGATTCCCTCCTCTTTGAAAATGCCTTTTTAGACATGGCAATTCTACAACTAATTTCCCTACCACTAAGTCTGTTCTCCTCCAAAATCCTACGTACCTAGATATGTATACTGCTCCACTTCCACTATCTTGTGTCCTCCCACCTATTGTTAAGCCCCACCTTCTTGCTTCTAGTACAGTGGTTCTCAACCTTTCAAATTCCGCGATTCAATAAGATATAATTCCTCATGTCGTGGTGACCCTCAATCATAAAATTATTCTCGCTGCTACTTCATAAGACCATCGGAAATATTTGTTTTCCGATAGTCTTAGGTGGCCCCAGTGAAAGGGTCGTTCGACCCCCAAAGGGGTTGAGAACCGCTGCTCTAGAGAATCAACTTTGTCTTTTTTATGGTTAATCTTAATCCTATGCCTCTCGCATTGCATCTCAAACGCATTCATCATTGACTGCTACCCCATGGCTACTGACACACCATTGCTTGGTCATCTGTAAATCTTACTGACTTCATCAGATTCCGTTCTAGGTTTATTGTTTTCTCCGTCTTTTCCCGTACCTCCCTCACCATTTCTTCCGAATCCGCGTTAAAAAGCTACGGTGGTGGTGGGCACTGGACATCCCCTTATATTCTTTAAAAGCTAAGCAGGTATGCTATCTATTCCCCCCCCCCCGTCTTATTTCTTTTCACGGCTTGAAATGCACTTTCGATTTTGCTATCAATGATACCTCGTCCGATGCCATCTCTGTCGATGTCGTCCTCCCTTTTGATACCCAACCTAAATTATTTTCCTTACCATACAGCTCTTCTATGTATTCCTTCCACCTCTCCTGGACCTATTTCGGCTTCAAATCACCTTTTCTCTGATTGACGTTATTTCTGAAGCTCTCTTTCCTTTACTGCTGCTCGTCAGTTGCTTAACCTTCCTATACAGACCATCTCAACTTCCCCGTCTTTTAAATTTTTCTAAGAAATCGACCGTTCTCTCCACCCTGCTTCTCTTGCTTTCTTTGTTCCCCTTCGAAATCTGTTGTTGACTTTCCTGTATTTCCTCTTTCCAAGCTCTAAATGTATATTTTGTCATTTCCTTTCTCTCCTGCATCTCCATTATCATTCCTTTCGTGACCCACGGTTTTATAATTTTCGTTGCCCTTACTACGCCTATCATTGCAGTCGCCGTTTCTGAGATTCCGTTTTTCAAACTTCCCCATTCATTATCTACTGATGTCATGCCACGCTCACCACACATGATTTTTATCAACCTGCTCTCAATACGTCTCTCATTGCCCCAGTAAAGTCCACTTTCGTACTCTCCTACGCCTCCTTATCATTCTGAGTTTAACACGGCATTTCATCACTAATAGGTTATGGCTTGAGTCTGTATCAGCTCCTTGATGTGTATGCAAGTTTCTAGCACTAATCCGAAATCTGTGTCTCACGATAATATAATCTATTGAGAAGCTACCCGTGTCTTCCGGCATCTTCCATGAGCACCTGCGTCGAGGGCGGTGCCTGACCCATGTATTTGTATTTAATAGATTATTTCTTCGGCAAAACTTGACAGCATTCTCACCGAGGTCACTTTATCTTCCTAACTCAGAATCACCCACTTCCCGTCCATCTCTTCCTTCACTCACTACCGCATTCCAATCTCCCGTTACTAACAGTGGCCAGCTCTCAGGTATTCTTTCGATTATTTCTTCCACCTGATTGCATACAAATCCTTGCCAAGTTGGTCACGAATATTTGCATTTCAGCACTCATTCCAAATAGAACTGACTCTATAGATAACATAGAAAACCAGTGCACTGGATGTACGACTTTTTTGTATTAATTGGTTCGATACCTTGAGTGAAAAAAATGGGAAAAATGAACGGCCCCAGAGTAATTGAGCATTTCGAGATATAAAGTCATTAAATCGGCGCGTGCAAGTCTCTGCAAATTACGTGGAGTTTGTCCGCGGTGGATGACACAAAAGGTATGAGCTCCTGGTCGCTGTGACCGCTGCCCGAAATGCCCAACGTGCTAAAAAGGATCAAGGGTTGGTGGGGACGGGGATTCTGCCAACGTGTTTATGTGTTTGTTCGTTGCATCGAGAATGGGCATTAGGGTGAAATGAATCTCTCGACGGCCGCGCTATGGCGACACAAACCTCCGTCAGGGGTGAGGCTGTTTTTCTTTTATTTTCCAGCCCTCGCTACGGCCTAGGGCTGGCTTTTTCCGGAAAATTTTCAGGAAAAACATTTCTCTGACGACGTGGAAAACATACTATTAACCCCCTCGTACTACGGCAGATTAGATCGCGCCAATAAAATTAGAGAGCTAGATTGTAGAACCAATAGGTATAAAATGTAACTTTTCCCGCGTACCATACGGGACCATAACAGCTGTGATTGTCGTCATGAATAGTGCGAATAGTGGTATTAGCTAGACTGTAGATCTTTCTTTTGATATTCTCTACGTTCTTATTTATGCATCATGTAAATATTGATGTTCTTATTTATGCATGATATTTTGAATCTGTAGTAGTAGTCTTTGTATCCCTTGCATGTTGGAACGATTGACGATATAATGTTTCTTGGTTAGTAGATTTTTAATTGGCGTGTTGAATGTGTGGTACGCTGGTTTCAATGTAATTTCCATGTTCTGCCGCATAATTCATGCATGCCTGGTGTGGAAGCACCCCCTGCTACACACCCTTTGGGTGGCTTGCAGGGTATGACGTAGATGAGGGTATGATGTAGGGCTGGAGGAAAAATGGTTTTGTCGACCGTCGAGCGGCCTCGTGCCGAAAAGAGCGCCTGTTTTGGCGACATTGATTCCGCCGTGGATGGAACGCGCAATGAAGGGCGTGTTATATTATTGGGTGGGGGTTGGTTGTGTCCCCCAAGGGGTTGGAGGACCTGCGTGAGAGTGAGTGCAGGAGAGGGATCATATGTACGAGGAGGAGGGGGTCAGGACGGGGCGTCGTTCCCTGGATCGGCAGATTTCGTGGACGCGAAACACGGGGTCGACATACGTTTATGTAAAAACAAAGCGAGGTGCGGTGACGAGTTGCGGTGGTAATGGAAGCGAATATTGATGGCAGATATGGCGATGTGGGCGGATTGCGAATCCCGTGTCACCTCGAAACGTGCGGATGACATCCGAGAGGATAGGGAATTGGAGTCGAAATCTCGCAACGACCGATCTCTCGAATTCCAATCGGCCGCGCGAGTATATTCTTGGATATTGTGAAAGAGAATCCTATTAACGCTAGATTGCCGGACACATTGGACCTCCCGAGAATGCCGGGAGGGTGTCATTTTTTTACACCTATCTTTTTATGTGTTAATAGCGTTGTTTATGAGCGGATTATTATAAGTTCTAAGGTTGCTAGCGTTAACATGGCACGAGCCTTTGTTTTTTTATTTTTGGTTTCTTTCCCGGTTTTTTTTAAATAAATTTTTTTTTTAAGTGGCTGGATTTTTGCAAAGCATTATCTGCAAAAAAAATTTCCAACCGCACTATTTTTCGAAGATTATTTTGAATTGATGGAGGACGGACATAAGTAGTAAGTAAATAACTATTGAATATTTCAAATTTGTGAAGGAAAACACAGAGAAATCAAAGGCCTTTTCAAACTGGTTACAAAAAACTTCGTCCAAACTGCTTCACATTTCTGGCACTTTCGTTCTGTTTTCGTCGTACACGAGCCTCATATGGATTTTTTACACAGCTTACAAAACCCAATAGTTCTGTTTTTAATGAATTTTATCTTTGAATTACTGTTCGTAGTCAGTTCTGGCTCTCGCAATCCATCACACTCGTCAGAAGGTTGACAAATTTTTCTTGATGCAATGTAAGAGCTTGCAAGCTCCTCTGCTAACTTCTGCAAAAAATCCTTTCGGGATATCTTCTTTAGAGTTATGCGGTTCCAACGCATAAGGGAATTCACGTCATCCCATTCGTATTCTGTGCACTTATATATACACCCTCTTTCTAATAAAAATGGCAACAAAATGTTACTTCTCCACTCTTCACTATCGGCAATTAAACCTTTAAGTTGGTATTCGAGTGTAGGACGAGAGAAACACGGGGAAAGGAGTATTTTTTATCTATAAAATTAATGCCTTTTTCTAAACTTTCTTTTTAGGAGGAGAAACACCCCAGAAATATAATATAAATTGAATATATGTATCTTGCCGAGTTGCGTTTAGAGTTACTAGCAAATTACTTTGATAATTCAAGTTAAAATGCGGTTGTTATACAGAAATGGCCCTGGAATCCGAATCTATGTCTAAAAAAATGCACTCGCAGAATAATCACCACAGGTAAACCGTACCTTAATTTTGGTTTAACATGGCTGACGCATGTCATGACCTAAATCAGGAGTTCAATTTAGACTAATTAATTAAACGCTGGAAATGTTTTGGTTCACAATCGCAGAGGAACCTCCTTCACATGCGATATTTTCGCAAGACGTTGCTGAACGTCTCCCTTCATTGTGGTACGCCGCGTCGCCTGCTTTTAAGCGGCTGCATTACAATGCGCATCAAAATGCACAGCATGTTTTCCCTCTACAGGATGCTATACAAAAAATCATGGTATCACTGTGATTACTATTGCGTGATATTTAGCCTGCATGCCTACGCCATCTGCAGTTTATTCGCCTACACATTGCATATGTGACAGCAAATAGGTTACTCATAGTTTAAACGCATAGTTTACTTACATAGTAAACTCATAAATGGAATTAAAACAAGTTTTGCCGAAACTCATAGTTTAGGCAAAACTAGTTTTAATTCCATCCCCTTCATTGTTCAAGATACTCATTCGTGATTTTGTGAAACGTAGTATTTAAAATATTTCTCACGGCATTTTCCAGAAACGTGATTCTGCTGGAAGTTTAAAATTTTTCTCCCTGTCAATTTTTATTTGACGTTCACACATTGTTGTAAACAGTGTTAAATCTCGACTTCAAATAATTATTATAACAGAGTCTTATAGCTATTCTAAACTTCTAGGAATGTAAAAGGCTTTCTTTGATGCCAATCAATATTTGTGGAATATTCTGACAGCAATTTCTTCGTCACATACTGTGGAAACACATTGCATTTAATGACCAAGATGGCAACTTACTCGTTTTTCTAACTAAATTTCAATTTATAGGGGTATGTTTCAAGAGGAATTTGCGTAAGTTCTGGAGGAGGTGAAGTTAGTGGATTTGAGAATTTTTCGTCGTATGACCATAGGGTCAAAATCCTTAGTTTCGTGGAAGTGGCAATGAAAACATTGTGTCAGAACATGAATGAATGAATAAAATTTTCATAAAATGTATTTGGACTTTTACATTTCTTTTCCTTGCCAAATATATTGGTGATTTCTTCCAATTTTTTCAAGATTTCCACCGATATTTTTTTAGTCTTCATGTTAGAATATAATCTTTTTAATGTTTTAATATCATTGAGATGAGCAAAAAATATTTTTAACGCCAATTAATTAGCAACTAAAAGTTTACTTCTTAACTTGGCAATCTTCTTTGCCTATCTTCGTAGATTTCAATGGCAATTTTTACTTCACAAGGAGCGCATAGATCGACGGCTCTACCCAAAGTACGTGATTGGCGTTTATTCACCGAAAAGTATTATCAGATTCATCGATCGAAGCCTACGTATTTCATTGTCATGCCCCAAAAATAATAATAAAAAGCACTGAAATCAGAATAAAGGCCTTTATTGGAGCTGAATGGTATGAATAATCAAGGGGTAATAAAATCCTCTATCGGATATCAACGCCATTGGTCGATTGTCCATCACGTGCGTTGAGGTTCATTGGTCAGGAAGCACTTTAGTTTCTCAGTTTATACGAGCGTACAAGTCAATTTCTAAATTCAGTTTTCAATAGCCACTTCCCTTTTCCTTTCAAGCAGCCATTGAATCGCAGCAAATCAAGGTTGCGATGAATTTTTGGCTATTCATTTCCTCCAAATATAAAAGACAGTAGGTATTAATTTACGAGGGTCGTTTAATAAGTCCTTGAAAAATCCAAGAGACGGCGTTCGTAGTATCGAAAATGGTTAGTTTTAAGTTAAACTCATTACATAACATAGGGGGTGGTAGGTCACTCATTACATAACATAACGCAAGGGGTGGTAGGTCACCAGCCGTGTAAGATGTAAAAGTTTTGGAGGTGAAATTGTGACATGTCCTATGAGAGTGTATTTGGAGGAGCTCAGTTTACATTTTGGTGGCATACTGTGCGCGGAAAGAACGAGTTTCTGTAACTATCTGTTCGGAAGAGTATCTCTCTTATTTTATCGCATCTGTCAGACCTAGAAATGTAGTGAGGCGTCATGATATCATTCTCTGTGTCGCTCTGAAACACACCAGTTCTGAATATCTCTAGCAGCCTAAGCCTTGTGTGCAGCCTCCGAATCTCTAAGGGCTCCCACCTTAATCCCTCTAACGGTTGTGTAACACTATATGTTCGTTCCTAACAGTTTTTAACGAACCGCGCTGCTTTTCTTTGTACTGAGTTAATTTTTTGGCTACATCTTTGGTCTTTATGACCAGGGTCCCAAATGCTCGCGGCGTATTCGAGGTGTGGCCTAACCAGAGCGAAGTAGCATCTTTCTTTGACTTTTTCATCCGAGGACCTTCCTATAATACGCTTAACAAAACCTAGTTTCTTTAATGCTGTGCCGCATATTTTTTGCATGTGTGTTTCCCACGATATATCTGAAGTTAAGGTAATTCCAAGATATTTTACTGTATTTGAACGTTTTATGTTTACGCCACCCACGGTTTAGGTATGGTTTTTGTGTGATGACTTTCGCAGGAAGTTCACTGTGGGGCATTTACAGATATTAAGTTCTAAACCCTACTCCTGGCACCACGAATGAACGCTGTTAATGTCAGATAACAGATCTTCAATGTCTGCGTCTTCGCTAATTTCACGGTAGATTACTGTAAGATGATGCTGAACTTCGGCGAAACCGGTCGTGAATAAATCTTTTACCATGTGGCATTACAGATTTAATTCTTCTATCTCTGATATCAAGGAATTCCACCGAGTAAGGCTTGAAACATTCCTCTATAACTCTTTTGCTCATTCGCTACTTCTGCATATAGCACATGGTGACGCCATTTACTAGATACACTGAACACCCGTTTGTGAAACAGGTTTGTAGAATTATTTTTCGGTTCCACTATCACGGGTGAAGTGTGTAAGCCGTGTGGTTCAACAGTTCAAGTTCACTGTTCCAGCAATGAAGTGTTACTCTTGCTCATAAAATTTAAAATAAGTTGGTATTTTAAATACTTTGTAACGCAGTCAAACCCACCAATGATATCATCAACTATTCATGTTTTTCTGTCGAAAAAGTGTAATTAATCACCTCAAAAGGTATTCCGAGTGTCCTAAAATCACGAAAAATTGATTTACCTTGTGAAATCAGTAATTCAAAATTTTCAGAGCTTACCATAGCAATTGACGCTTGGATGGAAAAAGCCGGGTTATGATATCCAGATTACCAAAAATACACAAGACAAAATGGGCACTATTGTATTTTAAAAATGCTGAAAAATTGACAATACAATATCTATATGGGTGGTCAAATTTTGACTATCAACCAGAAAAGATTACAAATCATGACAGTAATGACAAATTTTGCTGTATTCTAAGTGCTCATATTCCACAGTTCACTTTCCGCGCACATTTAAGGTAGTCTGAGTGATAAATCATTTTACTTTGAAATCAATAAATTTGGTCTCAATTTAAAGAAAAATATCTCACTTAACCAATGACACTAAAAATTCTACCCCTTACCACATTACTTTCAGAGATATTTGCCCAAACATACCAGTCCTTTTACAAGGGAAATGGCACGTGTATGCACTCCAGAGACACATCATTTACAAAATTAGGTATTTCTATCACTTAGATGTCGTAAAAAAAGTAACAATGTGTATTTTGTGTGTTTTCTCAACTATTTTTGAAAATTAATCATATTGTCACAGCAGTGGGTTCTTGGGTATCACAAAAAACTTGACGTTCTGATGGAGTTTCAAATGCACCGCACTAAAATAACGAGTCAAGTTAATGACTTATCAAAATATTTTCATTTAATTACTTACAACTTCTGTCATATAAAACTATATTATTGCACCATTAATAATGCAACATTTAATTCATGTGTCCTATAACTGGTGAAATTAAAACGTATAATTCGAATATGGTCTATATCATGACTAGGGAACTATCTCGCTCGGACTACCTTAAACGATTATACTAGCTAAAACTAAAACTAAGGTTTTAACTAATTTAAATTCTTTGGACATGAATACTAAGAAAAATTTTTAGAAAAAATTGTGTAAGCTATTTTTTATATAAAGGCATATTCTCTTTGCCATTCACATATATATATTTCCAATTAGGTCGTTACAAATAAAAAAAACTAATATGTTCACATCAGCACCGTATAATTTCGGCAAACGATATTTTCCCAGCTCGTGTTACATATTATAACAGGGAGCTCGGTGTCTTAGTGAGCATTCATTTGACAAATGACAGCATGGTAATATACACATTTAGATTAAATGCAGCCACCAGCATTACTTCCAATTAGGTAGTTTAATTAATTAAGAATAAACAACTCCTCGACTGGCGTCGCAATATTTACCTTCTGACCGCCCTAAATTTAAAAAAACGAGCAAAAAAACCTCTTTAAATTGACTTTTTAGTTTTTTTATAAATGCCATGCATGAGTTTCATGAATAATTAAGGGTCGATGCTGCAAATGCCTGATGTATCTGAGCGGAAGTAGGACTGTCCGGATTGAAGTCCTCCTGGGGTGAAATAATTTCTTATGGAATTTTCTCATAAGGGTGTAATTAGTGAATATAAGGTGTGGTAACGATTATCATATGATTTTCGCATTGCCTGATTGGTCCAAGCAGAATTACAGTGGAGTTCATTTCCTTTTGCTGCGTATGCTGGCTTCTTTGTGCATGACTGTGCAGTATTAATATTCCAATGGCTCATGCCCGAGCGCTGTTACAACTGTCTGCAAGTGACTTCCAGTGCAAGCAAATGGATATGGCCGGGTCATTATACCATTTTGCAGTGAAACATTTACGTACCCAACACTTACGACGTGACCCAGTCCATTTTCGTAGATTCAAACGGAGGGAAAAAGAAAAAATAAAGTTTTTTATCTCCGGCATCATCTACAAAAATCAGTGATGTACATGATTCGCCACATTGGTTTAGGCCCTGCTGGTCAATACTTATTTATTTTCCACCGAGCATGAGTTATATAAAGACTTACCTGAGTCTAAATTAAAGCAATGAGAAATTTTGCGAGGTAATCTATGGCCCTGCAAGGTGTTCCCATCAGGGCTTAAAGTTTGTATCAAATCCATTCAAAATCTAATGCTTTTTATTCGGGACGTAGTCTGATAATGATAAGAGTTTGTTTTCTTTGTTCGTCGGGCGCGATTTACCTTCTTCCAAATTTCAATATTCGGAGCCCAGTCATTCAGCTCACTGGGATAAAGCGGCTTTCCCTGGTGCAGCTCTCAGGTATTCAAAAATCATTAATGTGATAGGTAGAAGAAACACTAAATAGGACAAATGTTTGGATTCATACGGTTAAGAAAGTATGTGTAAAGTAATTCATGGGTATAAGGGAAGCGATAGTGATTTGAAAGGATACGACACTATGGAGGAAGCTATGACGAGTGAGTCAGTATTCTAAACAACTAGATGTAGTAATGTAACGAGAAGAAGATCTTGTACAACTTATTAGAACGTTTGAAAAGGATAGATGAGATCATGATGAATGTGTAAGAAAGAGCCCTTTAAGCTAAATGGAGTTCATTGTGTATAACGAGAGAAAGGACACCAATCCGATCGTTAGATGAAGTGATCATCCGCCTCGAACGTCTAGATCTACGTAATACCCTGCGAGCCGCCGCATGGGCGTTTGTCAGCGGGTTTTAGTTCACCAGCTGAGTAAACATTTAAGTTTTTGGGAGATGAAACGGTGACGTGTATTGTACTCACACGGGGCTGACGTCTCGACTTATGCCAAACGATTGCAAATTAAACGGACCGGGACAGACCTTACGTGGGGGTACAATAAAGAAAATCAAATACAGAAGGGAACAGGAAATCAAAGTGGGTGGGTGGAAGAGGTGGGAATAAGGCGTATTTCACACGACGATGTGTATCTTGAAACGACATTTCGTATTGTGAGTATTCAGGCCTTCGTCGAGTTTCGACCTTGGGTTCCTCAACCTCTCAAAACGCCCTTTACTTATTATGTATTGGCGTCTCGCGACTACAAACAGCAAACGACATATCTTGGGATGGTAGTGGGTGGGCGATGGTTGGAATATTTCTCATAATGATCCAACCGAAAACTGAGTTAATTGCCATCACGTTTTCATTAGACAACGATTTCCGCCCACCAAGGAGGACCCTGGGAACTAAATCCATGCCCAATAACATTTCCACGGGTGCGGGCTTGTCAAATTCTGGATCTACGAGGCGCAAATGAGAAATTTTTTAAAAAATCTAGTGCGGGAGAGGAGTCGATGGAAGTGTTTTTATAACTTCTGCTAGCACGGTGGTGATCATTGGGGATGACGCATGTCTAGGCATGAGAGAACATAAAACCTAACCCTTCGGTGGTTGAAGTGGGGAATTCCCTAATCCGACTAGCTCGCCGTCATACGCAGAAACGTTCATGGACAGCCGTCCAACAGCCGAGCATGAGATGATAGACACTTGGGAGCCAGGGTCTATGAGAATTCTAATGGATTCCCATGCCCCATTACCCGACTGAATCTTAGCAAGCACTGAGCCTAGAATTTTGATATGCTGCCCTTGAATCCGAGTGCAGGACGTTATGATTAACGGGGAAGAAGACGAAGAATTAGACGTTTTAGGCAAAGAAGTGCCCTTCTCATCGTCCAATGACCGAATGAGGTCCTTTCCCTTGTCGTTGGAGCTGATAAAATTCTCATTGCCGGCCGGAGTATGTAGCGACGTATGATGGTATCGCTTGCACATTTGGCACCGCATGCCTCTTAATTGACATTTGGGAGCCCAATGCTCTGGCCTTAGACAATTGATGCATAACTTCCTTGAGCGCACAAAGCGTGAACGCTGAGCAGGATCCATTTCAACATATATAATGCATTTACATAATGGATGCGAGGAGGAACACAATGGGCAGATATCACGGTTCACCACTATATCCTCATCCTTAGAAGGTGTTTCGTGGACAGAAACTGGCAGCGAGAATTTAGACTTTCCTCGAGAACTGGAGGAAATAGATTTAGGGACAGTTCCATTTGCTGTTTGCAAAAGTTTAATTCGTTTTTTTATGAAATTAATAAGATTCAACACAGAAGGAAACATTCTGCCACCTAACGGCTCTTCGAATTGAGATAAACTCTCCACATCCAAAACCCGAGTTGCCAAGCGGAATAAAATAAAGTCCCCCAAAATTGGGATATCTAAAGTACCCTAGGCAGCATGCATCTCCGCGAAAGTTGTCACGAATTCTTGTAACGATGCCACTTGATAAGCATAAATAGCCGGAAACGACAATATTTTATCTAAAAAGGAAAACCCAAGAATACGAGGATTGTTATAAAAATCATTTAATTCTTGCCAGGCGGATGAATAATGCACCTCACCAAAGGGAACGGAGCTAATTATTGATAAGTCTTTTCCATGAAGAGAAGCTTTCAGATAAGAAAACTTTTCAGTGTCGGATATATTATTCTGGTAATGGACCACCGATTTGAATACATCCAGAAACGCTGGCCATTCTGAAAATGTCCCCGAAAACTTAGGAACGTCAATTGCGGGAAGTCTACATTTTTGATTTGACACTGAAGAACGAGCTTCGCCGTCCACTGCACTCTGGGACGATGTCAATCTAGCAAGAATAGACTAAATGATATAATAATACTTCTCCCCGAACTCTTCGGCAAATTTGTCTAATTGATACACTTCCGTGCGGTTGCTATTCATGCAATGTTCAAAGATTGCATGATTTTCATACGTAAAATTAAGATAGACTTCCTTTAGGAGAGATCACCTATCCAAAAATATCCCAGTTTTCGGGTGTTCACTGAGGCGCCCCTGGTAATTGTTGATGTCGACTACCAACTCGTGGGCGGCCAAGAGAGTTGCCTCAGACTGATCCCGAGTAAAACGCAGTGAGGATGGGCGCGATTCAAAAATTTTCCCCGTGGTGGTCATTTCTTTCGTCTACGTGATTGTATCATGCAATCGAAAATAAATGAAATAAGAATAGGCCCTAATGATTTCAGAATTCCCTGGTTTCGGCACTAGGAAATGGCTGGGGTCGAGGCTGACGTATCGACTCATTGTCAGACAAACGATTGTAAATTAAACGGGCCAGGACAGACCTTACGTGGGGGTACAATAAAGAAAATAAAATGAAGAAGGGAACAGGAAATCAAAGTGGGTGGAAGATGTGGGAATAGGGCAAGAGAAAATAATATAAAAAGGGAAGACTTACTCCCGCTGCCACACACCAACGGACACACCACTTTCTCGGCACACCGACTGCCGTCAGCTGACTCACCGCCGACGAGACTAGCTTCCCGAGCAGTCCGGTGTATTTCGACTGTGTCCTCCTCTCCCGCGAAGCACACACTGGTACCAAGGTCCTTATACCCAGGTCATGACACGCACTTGTCTAATGTAATCCACCATCTTGGATCGAATTTTTGGCGGGGTTCAAATTTTGCATGCAGAAGAATGGGTGTTATCGGTACAAAGATCCACGAATATGTCCTTGAATAATTTAGCCTTTGCTATGAAACTTTTTGAGTTGATAAGCGATGCTAAGAGGCTTTAGAACCCGTTTGGAATTCCGGTCTGGGACCTCCCGATCGACTCCAGGAAAGTCTTAAACATTGCTTCCAACTCCGTAATTGAACACTGGCCATAGGCACAAAGATCCACGAATATCTCCCTGAATAAGTTAGCCTATGCTATGAAAGTTTTTGAGTTGATAAGCAATGCTATGCGGTTTTAGAACCCGTTTGGGTCTTTGGCCTCAAATCTCCCGTTTGACTCCAGAAAAGTGGTAAACAATGTTTCCGACACCATAATTCAAACGTGGTCATAGGGACAAAGATCCATGTATATTTCCCAGAATAATTTAGATAATGCCATGAAAATGTTTGAGCTGACAGACAATACTAAGTAACTTTAGAATTTATTTTGAACTATTGGTCTGACGCCTCTCGTTCGACTCCAGGGAAATGGTAAACAATGGTTCCGACTCCATAATTCAAACACGGTCATAGGGACAAAGATCCATGTATATTTCCCAGAATAATTTTAATAATGTCATGAAAATGTTTGAGCTGACAGACAATACTAAGTAACTTTAGAATTCATTAGGACTTTTGGTCTGGCGCCTCACATTCGACTCCAGGAAAGTGGTAAACAATGGTTCCGACTCCATAATTCAAACATGGTCTTAGGGAAAAAGATCCACAGAATAATCTAGGCTGTCCTAAGAAACTTTTGAATTTGACAGAAACTACTAAGCAACTTTAGAATTATTTTGGACTTTTGGCCTGATGCCTCCCGTTCGACCCCAGGAAAATGGTAAACAATGCTTACGACTTCATAATCCAAACTTGGGTATAGGCAAATTGATCCACAATTATTTCCATTTATAAATGAGGTAATGCAATACATCGTTTGCCGATAATAGGCAAAACTAAGGTGCTTCAGAATTTGTCTGAACTGCCGGCCTGGGGCCTCCCGTTTGACTTCAGTAAAGTTGAAATTATTGCATTCGATCGAATAATTCAAGCATGGACTAACAAATTCAAGTATGCTTAAACTCTTTCATTTGATTTAAATATTAATTTTCAGGAGTGGTATGTAGAAATCAGAAAAACTGAAATAAACTGGAAGGATGAATAATTTAAGCATCGAAAAATAAACGCCGCGCATTGGTACCGACCCAGCGACCATACCGATGGCAATAACAGACGCCAATCACTACGCCACGCTACTCTTACAAATACACGGAGAAATTACATATATAATATCAAAATATGGCTCCAGTGGGCTTCCAAGTTTGTTGTTGCCCATTTTTTGGTTGAAAAGTACCTATATATATTCCTTCCGATGGTGGCATTTGTACACAACAGCAATTGGTATTTGTATGTATCCATATTGGCTTCATATATCGAGAGTAAACTAGCTCAAAATTCGTAAATTACCTTAAATGCGAAAGGACGGTGTCTCCTTTTTGCCTGGTAAGTTTTTGAGCAAAAGTTATCCGTTAGGTTCTTATTTTGGCAACAATTGACGCTTAATTATAATTAAGCACCATATTTGTGATTAATCAGCATGGATACATAATTACTATGCGCCAAAATAATCTGAGGAAGGTTATCCTACAATACGAGGTGAGATATAGTTCTGGTTTCGTCGGGAAAAATATTTTATCTTTAATGAACACAAAATATACCTCTTAGAGCTTACCTAGTCATTTAATAATTTAAAGATCAAATTCAATTTCATGAATTTGTAAAATTGATCAAGACTAAACACTTATGGTTACTCAATTGAGAGTAACAGTGCTACGGAACATCGAGTTCGATCCAAAATAAAGAAATCAGAGTGCATTATGGGATCGTGTCATGACCTGGGTATAAGGACCTTGACTGGTACCAAAAAAGACTGGCGCGCTCTTTCGCCGTACAGGCCGTACACAAACAAACAAATGAAGCACAAAAGGCAATACGGGAATAAAAAGGGAGGGAGGTTTAAAGGTAAAGAAACTTTATGAGGACAAAATTATAATTAGGCCTGTCCCGGCCCGAACAAAGTATTAACTGTACTTAATGGGGCTCAATTTTTATTGTGGTCAATTATTGTGCGCGGAAAGAACGAGTTGTTGTACCTTTATGTTCGGCAGTGTATCTCTCTTATTTTGTCGCATCTGTCAGACCTAGAGATGTAGAGACGATTCATGACAATATTCTCTACGTCACTCTGAAAAATATCAGTTCTGAATTTCTCACGAAACCTAAGCCTAGCGTGTAGCCTCCGGGTCCCTAGGGTCTCCCACCTTAATCCCTCAAAATGTTGTGAGACTATATGTACGCTCGCAGCAGTTTTTAACGAAGCGCGCTGCTTTCCTTTGTATTTTGTTCATTTTTTTGGTTTATTCTTTATGGCCAGAGTCCCAAATGCTCGCGGCGTATTCGAGGTGTGGTATAACCAGAGCAAAGTAGCATCTCTCTTTTACATTTTCATCCTAGGACCTTCCTATTATACGCTTAACAACGCCTATTTTTTTAAATGCTTGTGTATGTAATCCTCACAATATATCAGAGGTTAAAGTAATTCCAAGATATTTTACTGCATCTGAAGATTTTATGTTTACTCCACCCACAGTATAGGTATGACATTTGTGTGATGACTTTCGCAGGAAGTGAACTGTGGTGCATTTGCTGATATTTAATTCTAACCTCCACTCCTGGCACCACGAATGAACGTTGTTAAGGTCCGATGACAGAGGTTGAAAGTCCGCGTCCTCGCTTATTTCACGGTAGATTACTGTATCGTCCGCAAATAATCTTATTTTACTGCTAACTCTAGAACTCAGATCTTTCATATAAATAATGAATAAAAGAGGGCAGATCACGCTTCCTTGAGGAACACTGGATGTGACTTAGGCCATATCAGAGCTAAAACCATCAATGGCTACTTTTTGTTTTCAATCACTGAGAAAGTCCCTTACCCAATTCACTATTTTTCTTACATTCACTACGTGAGAAATTACGATTATACAGGAATGTCATAATATTGCTAACGACAATGTGCTCGAGGATCTTGCATAGAAGTGATGTTAGCGATATAGACCGGTAATTTCCTGGGTCGCTTTTATTTCTTTTTTGAATATCGGAGTGACGTTGGCTATTTTCCAGTATTGAGGCACCTTGCCTTCGGATAATGATTTGCTAAATATTATTTCTAAGAATGATGCAATCTGTGGCGCTAACTCCTTGAGGACGCGTGCAGGTATTCCTTCTGGACCTGGGGACTTGTTACTTTTAAGCGAACGCAGTTGTTTAATTATTCCATCACATTGAATTGTTATGTCAGCCATCGGCTCGTTAAAATCAGGAATGTATAAATTGTGTATTGTGTCATCCTTAGTAAATACACTTTCGAAGTAGTGGTTTAATAAATTAGCTTTTTCGATACTTTTGGTGACCACTTTGCCGTTTGTGTCAAGTAAAGACCCTACTGTCAAAGATTCGCCCTGAAGCTCTCTCGCGTGAGACCAGAATGACTTGGGGTTTTCATCGAGTAAGTCACCGAGGATTTTTTTCTTGAAGTTTTGTAGAGAAGTGCGCATTATTTTCTTAGTTTTTGAGCGTTGAGAAACGTACATTCCTCTCGCCGCAAGCTCCATTGTTTTGGACTGAACTTAATGGAATTTTTATATAGGTTGTGTAGTTGTCTTTGTCTCCTGAGCTCCCGCCTTATTTGGTGGTTATACCAACGAGATTCTTGACTCTCCCGTTTCAATTTGTATGGAATACATTCATCGATTCCTTTACGTAGAATTTCCAAAAGATATCTCCATGATACTTCGGTGCTCTCGTTCTTCACTGTGGCTACAAATGTCGTGAATGAAACTTCAAACATCTCTCCGAATTTTACGTAATCGCATTTTTCAAATAAGTAGACTTTACGTTTGGGTTTTGCAATGGAATCTACAATCGTTTTCAAATTCGTAAAAATTACTTGATGATCACTTATGCCTTCGAGTATATCGACGTGTTCAATCATTGTAGGGTGACTAACAGCTAAAAGGTCTAATATTTTATTACCTCTCGTAGGTTCATTTACTATTTGAGTAAGAGAATGGTGTGAAAGTGCATTAAGTAAGGCCTCGCTTAAGTCACGTGTTTTCGAACTCGGTTCAACGCTATTGGTTTTCCAATTTATAGCCGGGAGGTTGAAATCCCAACGGACAATTATCACCCTTTCTTATCTTTCGAGGTAAATGATGTTAATTGGGTTTCTAATTTGTACAAAATGTCGATTTTTGAAACCGATGCCCTTTAAATGAGCATATATGCATATTTATTTTGTTTTATTACTTAAGGGTACGCCAATCGCTCTCTATTCCATTGTCGTCTAATTATGTGCGGTAATATTCACATACGATTTAACTGCTATGAATACTCCGCCGCCAGTCCTATCTGGTCGATCACGTCTATAGATGTTATATTCTGTCGGAAAAACTTCGCCATCGTTAATATTCTATGCAAGCCAGCTCTCTGTTCCAATTACCGCGTTATCTGCAATATCTGCGTTTTCAAATGTATGCTCAACTTCGGCACGTTTGTTCTTTACGCTACGGAAATTTACTATTACTAAATTTATATCGCATTTAGCTTGATGAATGTCGGTTCGAGGTTTTCTGTAATTCTGTGCGTCATCCTTTTGATGTTTTGAAGTTTTGCAGTTATCTTGAAAGCGCGTGTTGGAATTATTTTTGCTACGGAAGAAACATTTATTCATTAGTGCTTCCCCTAAGGTTTTTCGGCAATGAAAGCCTACGCTAAATAGGTTTACTCTGAGGCTGTTATTGGGTCTATACTTTTGAATCCCACTGATTGACCTAATCTCTAGCCTAAAAAATATCTACAATGCTCGAAAATTCTATTAGCCATCCGTTCTGACGCCTGGGCGGACTAATGCACCCCAGATCGGTTGAGGGGAGCCCGGTACGATTCGAGCACCGGTCGAAGATTTACGAATTCTGCTCATATGCCAACATAAAATTCCCATAGCCTCCTGTTCAGGCAGTAAATCCTGCTCCAGACATGGTGACCGCGGTCGGTCCGCGGAACAACACTCCAAATGGTAAGGGACTAATTGTAACGGACAGCTGGATGCCTGTTCATGTATACATACCTACGATATGGCCATAGTAGACGTTGGCCCTTATTGATACGGAGAACGTGTAATCAGGCGCTTTCGCTAAATTCTGTTAAATACCCGAGTTTCCCTAAATTGCAGAGTTCTATCTTCATTATATTCGACGCTTCGAGAATTTACCTTGAGTTCTAACACATCCGAATGCCGGTGGAAAAGATAATCTGGAGAGTAGGTAGGAATGAGGGCATGACATCATCATTGGTCGAGCAATCCTAAGATTGGTAGACTGGAGCCCTCCATCCTTCCTTATACAATGCTACGTCTCTTATTTCCTGGTAGCTCTTCCTCTGTGCTGTCTTCTTTCTTTGGTCCATGAATTTATTCGTGGGTCTTCCTCTGGAGACTTTTCCCTCGTTTTTACCTTCAATTATGTTCCTAACAAACTCATTGTGTCTCAGGGAGTGTCCAATCCATCTGGTTCTTCTTTCCTGTGAAGTGTTCCATATGGTCCTTTCCTCTTCTATTCTTTGGTAAAATTCATCATTTCTTATTTTGTCCGTTCATTTTATCTTCAGTATCCTCCTCCAGCACCGGATTTTGAAGGTTTCTAGTCTGTTCTGACCTGCTTTTCCATTGGTCCATGCTTCCAATCCACAGAGTGCCACGCTGCACTTGAATATTTTCACATATTGTTTCCTAGTTTGTAGCCCTATCTTCTTTTCAGCACAGCAGTTGTCTCTTTTACCAAGGACGCCTTCGTAGCTTGGGCAATTCTTCGCTTGATGTCCGTTGTACTTCTTCCGTCCCACGCGATGGCAGTGTTTACCAGGAGAAGCGAAATTCGCAGTGAACGAAAGCGCCCTCCTCCCAAAGCTATTATTATATAGTAACGAGACTTCCGTTTATCAGGATAAGTAATAGAGAGGGTGAAATACAGTGGGGATGGGATGCCTTCGGTGCGCTTGGATGGAAAGTTGAATGGAGAATGAAAGGATGAGCGCGAGATGGAAGAATGTGGTTTAGATACTCTAGTAATGGACATACATGAGTCGAGTGTGCTTCGTTGCACTGGCCTCAGGAAGGAATAGATAAGAATCGAGCTGATATAAACCAGATAAAAGAGCGAATGGTGCGAGAAGGAATACGCGCTCTGTTATAGAAATGGGTGAATGTGGAAGGGAAGAGAAGAGAAAGTAGAGAGGACGAAACCTTGGAGCCTTGAGGATAAGAGAGCTTGTGTGTAGCAATGCATTGGGAATAAGGGAAGCGATTGTGATGTGCAAGGATTTTGAAAACTTATTATACTTTAAGTTTGCCCAGAAAAAGAATTACAGGGCAAATATTTTCACATATAATATACAATCAATCATAACACAGTCGTGC
This sequence comes from Ceriagrion tenellum, assembly GCA_963169105.1. Classification (NCBI taxonomy): domain Eukaryota; kingdom Metazoa; phylum Arthropoda; class Insecta; order Odonata; family Coenagrionidae; genus Ceriagrion; species Ceriagrion tenellum. The sequence goes on from OY720636.1 coordinate 161,434,873, forward strand.
ACACATATCAAAAAATAAGGAGAAGAGTTTGCATAATAATTTGTACATAAAAATTTCTTCAATTGGATACAAAATTGATTTCTTTTTTGAAAAAATTAAAGTTCATTACAGTATTTATTTTATGTTTGGCACAATCTGTATGATGTTGAATTTACACTATATTTTTGATATAAGAAGGTTTAATTTCAATGCCCTTTTTGACCTAACATTAATATTTGGTACTGAGGATAACAAAATAAAAAGAGACTCCAATGGCCGTCAAAAGTGGTACTGAGGAGTTAATTTTACTAACCAGGTTAATATTTTTACCAGTATTGATAAAATCCAACAGATATAACAAATCATTTTTTGCTCTTCTATTCTTTAAGCTTTGAAATTCAAATATTTCAATTAGACCATCATAGCTTATGTAGTCCTCGAATACGGAGTAAATGCCATTCTGTGTGTATGTACATGTGACGCAGAAATTTCTTTTGAACATTTCCAATACATTGCAAATATTTGTTCGCATAATGATACCATACAACCAAGGCATATTCTAATTTCATCTAATATATTGGAATTGTTAAGAGTACTCAGAGCAGCCATTGGTTTAAAATATTTTGACACTCTTTGGACAAAACCTGACATTTTTTGAGATGAAGGAGTCAAACGTTACGCCGAAATCTTTGATTTGAAAATTTTGTTCAATGAAGTGGTCTTCCATTTTGTAAGTAACATTCATATAAGTTTTCTTACGAGAATATGTTACATGATAATATTTTTCGTGATTTAAGTAAAGTATTTTATTAATAGACCATTTCACTTGATTGTCTGAAACTTCTTGGAGTTTGCATTAGTCATTAATTGTTTTCACTTTTCTAAATATCTTCACAATGTTGGCAGTAATTGTGATTACAAGATATGCATTATTTCCCGTTCAGAAGAAAATCTCAAAATCGCATAATTACCAAATATATATCAAGTGCCGCAAGGCTACGTGTTTATAAAAGAGGATTCAAATACCAAGAAACCAAATAGGTAACAGGTTATCTTTTCCATTTTTATCTCTACGTATTAATAGTGAAAGTTTCACACAAATGTACATATGGAAAAATAGACATGCCCATTAATAAAAATTGCTTCAACCACGTTAAGCGAGTTTGAGCCACGTGATGAAATCATTTGTGATGTTTCGTATAATTCCACAATGTTTTAATGCCACATCTCATCGCAAAGTGCCTCAGTTGACGGCGTCGTTCGAGGAAAATCGACACCCTTCCCTCTCTATCCCCCCCTCTTAATTCCCCGCCTCATTTCACCTACAGCCACCCCTTTCAGCAGATTACGGGTGACGTTAATGATCATGCACAAGGGATGCAAGGCTTTTTCTTCTGATTTTTCGTGGCGGCGCGCCCCGAATGAGACCATGCAAGTTTCACTGCGAAAGTGTTGGTTATTTGGATGAATGATTATAAGAGCAAATTGTGTGGTTACGAAATAGTCCGATACCTAAAAGATATCTTTGGCATCAAAGTTAAAATCAAAGTACGTGTTGTCAGCCAGGCACAGGATTAAATACCTCGGTGTTAACATTTTCACCTCTACACAACCCCGAAAATTGGCATGCAGTGGAGTGCGTGAATCAAGTGACGTCCCTTTCTCCCATAATGACGAAACGCACGCAAACAGATATTTCCAAAGAGGCCGAATATCTGGCATGGATATGTATGGATATGTTGCATTCTTCGTCTCTCTATATTTATCCCCTTTCCATGTGTTCCATGTGTTCGTGCGACAGGACCCTTGGTGGCGGCAGCTTTTTTTACGCGGCACATTCGACAAAGAAGTGTTTCCACCTAGATCCATAGAACCAGTAGACGTACAGACGCTATGCCAACGCAAGGTGCAGTTGTGATCCCAAATTGGCAGTTATCGAGAACATTTCCGGAATCTAATGAATGGCATATTAATGCTGACGAAATGCATGCGGCATTATTTGGCTTAAAAATAGTGCATTGGTGTATAACGACCTTACTTTTATCTTTGTAAAAATTAATATTTAAGTAGATAATCCTTCCGCTCTTTACACCTTGCGTAAAGGAATCGGTATTATGCTTAGAACCCATTCTGGATTGGATTGGATATTTGGGGAGGTGACCGACGGCTAAGGTCATTAGCACCATAGGGGACAGGTGAGGGAGGAAGGGTGGATAGAAACCCGGCGTCGATATTAGCTTGCTCTTAATGAAATGCGCCAAGGGGACCACGGTTTAACGTCACATCCGACAAACGGAGTGCTGTACCTGAAGTGCCCTCCACATGACACTCAAGAAGGGATCAGGTTTCCTCTGAAAAACATCCGCCTCTGCAGGGATTTGAACCCTGGCTTCCCGTGTGGTAGGCGAGTACTATAGCAACCCTATTCCCAGAACCCATTCTGAACTGTTTCAAATGTATACCATGGCATTAATTAACATGCGCGGACACAAGAAGTGACCTGTTCCCCCTCCGAGCGCAACCCAGCCGACGAGCACCTCACGGGGCCGTACCTGCGAGAAGTGTGGGCGCCGGCCATCATGGTAGGTTTCGCATAGAGGACAGCATCGGGAGAGATTCAGTCGTTGGGGGTTGCATTCGGTCCAGCAGCAGGACCTTCCTTCATTTGCGAGCTGCACTTCCTCTTGAGGGAGTGAGAGACCCAAATGAACCGAACGAGAACCGAGAGATCGGAACTTTCAATCTTGCACAGCCTTCGAAATAATGCCAGGTTTTCAAATATTACAGGATATTATGCTACGCGGAAATGCAGATACAAAATATGCTATCCTAATGCAAAAAAAATATTGACGGCCACGATGGTGACAGAATAAACCCTAATTAGCTAATCTTAGGGTTGTGTGTTCGAGTTTCACGAGATTGGATTTTCTACCGCTCAGAACATACGCGTTTGCGACCATTCGTTGTTCTGTGTTGAAATTACCGATGAGAGAGGCCAGTAGTGCTGCATTTGGGATTGCAGTAATAATTGAATGAATGAGTGTTTATTCCTTAGTAATAGTACACCATTTTATTATTTAATGAATGCTGAGTATGGAGTTTTATTGCCATGTTTCAATGAAATAATCCAATTTTTCCAAGTCATACCGCTCAACTCCACCAGGAAAAAAAGGGAAAAATGAAAGAAGTACGTCATCCTTCCCCAATGTCATGGAGTACCTTGAAAGTGTAATGCTTGGTGTTTCCGTAGGCGTTTCTAACAGTTCCAAGGTAAGCCCTGTTTCCCGTAGCATATCGGACTCTAGGGAAATCTGTGTGTTTGTGCCCTCGTTTCAAAACGTGAGAGGAGGTACCTGCGACGATTTAAAAGTAAACAACGAAGCTCTAAGTGCCTGTAATTTCGTGTTACGGAGTGTACAGATGTAAATTTATATTTCGTGACAAAATTTTAGGTTATATACAAGATTTTAATGTCGAACAGCTTAGCACAGCCAGCTCTTATATTTGTTGTGAATTAAAAATCAACAAAACTTGGTCTATGCAAACGGGAAAGATGGAATACCATCATTTAAAAAATTGCATTCACAAATATTATTATGTTCTTGGCTGTAAATGACCAGGTCATGAGGGACATCATCATATAGTGGTCCTTCATCCCGGGGTGGGCATTGGCACCTGCTGCACCGTCGCTCTCCAGGCGTCACGGTCAGCGGTCCTGTCCTCACTACATTTCTAGGTCTGACAGATGCGATAAAATAAGAGAGATACACTGCAGAACAGATAGGTACAAAAATTCGTTCTTTCTGTGCACAATAAGCGACCACAATAAAAATTGAGCTCCACTAAATACACTCCCAATACGGACGTCACCAAGTCATCTCCAAAACACTTACATCTTTACACGGCTGGTGACCTAACACCCCCTGCCACACGCCCATGCGGTGGCTCGAAGGGTATTATGTAAATGTAGATACGCTTTGGAATTCTTCTTCACCCATTCTTTCCATACGTCCCAACCAGCGGACTCTCTGGGACTTTATAAACCTTACCATGTTTTTTCCTTCGATCAGTCTCTCTATTTCCTCATTATATCTTATCCCCCCTTCTCCTTGATCATACACTGGACCGTATATTCTGCGGAGGATCCGCCTTTCAAAGGTTCTGAGTGCTCTCTTGTCTGCTAGTGTCATCGCCCAGGTTTCAGCGTTATATGTCATCACTGGTCGTACTAACGTCAGGAATAGCCTTAATTTTAGGACTCTACTAATAATTCTACTCTTAAATAGTTTCTTAAATAGTTGCTAAGTCTACTCTTAAATAGGGACATCCCCTATCATAAGCGTTTCATCAGTTTCATTTCATGATATCACCGACGCTTCCATGGTTAGGCACCACGCTCTTATTGGTTGGAATGAAATAACTTTGTACTTTTCCACGCGGTTTATTATCCTCAACCGGTTTCATTATCCTCAACCGGTTGGGGACAAAGGTGCAAAATTAGATTTTTTGGAAAACTTTGAAATAAGGGCATATCACAGGCTGTACAAGGAGAAGATGGTAAACGAAGTTGTTCCTATGAACTCACCTCTTTTGTCCGAAAGATTTCCCCCTCCTCCTTCTATCGAATTATGTTTTCAAAACACTGACCTTGCTTCCTCCCAGTAAGCTTGAGCATATTCACCTTACTTCCCTCCCCAACCTCTTTTCCTAATCTCCCCCCCCCTCTGGCTCAGGGTGTAAATGTATGAGACTGATGGCCTCGTCGTTTAGTAGTGACCTCTTGAAAATGACGCTATAGCGTTGAAACGGGTTGAGGATAATAATCCGTGTGGAAAAGTACAAAGTTATTTCATTCCAAGCCATGGAAAAATTCCACAAAGTAAGCCCGTCGACGATTAATTTTATTTTTTTAGTACACTCTTAATTATTCTGGGTACCAGAAGTGCTCGATTGCTACCGATTTCCGTCTTCACAATTACGAAAGGCTCGGTGCTGAAGAATTAAAGTGCTTCGCTTTTGATAGGCGATATCAAGATATCACCGTGATATGCTAATTGTTTCTGTTAGTTTTTGTTTGGACATCACTTTCTTATTTGGATTTAATTCAATTAATGGCTCAGTTTTTCCAGGCATTTATAATGTTTTGGCTGGAATTTATCGCAAATGGCATTCTGCCACCGTATCCCATAATGAGGCTGAATTTTTAAAGTAATTTTTCTGCGTCATTTCAGATACTTATCTTGCCAGATCTTTCCTTTTATTATTCGGGAGTATTCCGAGTTATTCTTTTTATTCCGTTTCATTCCTTCTTTCTTTATCCGTCACAGCATCATTTTATTTTGAACGGATTTATTTACTGAATTCAATCTCCCTTCATCTCTAAAGCATTCTGGGGTGTATAACTGTTCTAGCAATTTTTCTCAACTTTTTGGAATGTGTCACCCTTATTTTTCGGCTGGAGATACTCATGCATTTACGAAAGCATTTTTGATGTACAGTTCTTAGTTACTTCTCACTCAACGGCTTCAAAATCTTTGAATACCCGATCCAGCGACGAGGCTGCTTCCGAAGGCTTTACGTGATTCAAAACGGGAAGGTGGAGAGATTTTTCGAGTAGGTGGATAGGCTGAGGTCGGGAATAGATCAAAGGGGCAGACAAGGACGGTAGATTAATGTAGAATAGAAGTGGAGGTTAAATCGTCCCTCTCTTACATGAATAACGGCGGCTTGGCACGAAGGGCAAGGGAGGGGAGGCATTTAACCACGAAGGTGGGCAAAAACTCGAATCTTCTGCATATAAAATGCTAATCCAGACTATTCTGAATTCTAAATCATTCTTTAAAATCTAACTTACGCCCTTGGTTAATCTGCTTATTTCCAAACAATTTCTTTTAAAAGTCATTTGAAATGTCAGTAACAGTATAACTATCAGCACTCCCCAAATATACATATCTAACTGAATTCTACTGTCATTTTCCTGATTGCACTGCGGCGATCGGCCACAACTTCATTCAACCTCAGGTAATAATTAGGAATGCATATACACATTCAAAAGTGCGACATGCCTATCAGACCAATCAATCAGTCGTATCTGAAGTTAAGGCTCCTTACAATGAACTGGCATTTAAGTTCGATCTGCAACTTAGACATAACTTCGCTTTCTTGAAAATCGTGTTCCAAATACCGCGGATTATTATCAGTTAGTCCAGTGTTTAACCTTCTTCTTAATGTTTTTTTCACAATGAAAGTTTAGTGAGCTTCGTGAGTGCCTCCATGCCTACTATGTGCATACTTGACTTCCATTGCAGATCATATGATACATAGTTTCTGTGAGACCAAGATTGAGTTGCCTCTGGTGGCTGATATGTAATCGGTGGCTGCTCTTTAAGTTATGGCGACTCTGGCGGTCAATTTGTAATGTTGATCCTAAATCTCGTAAAAGCCTTTCAATCTTGTGACCTTATTAAACTAATTATCACAAGCGTATTGTTCATTTATAATTGTGTCTAAAATTTACGTGTATTCTTCCAAATTTCAAGGGACGCTTGATAATGAGTTAACTAGCAAGGTGCCCTCGTTACGTAATAGAAGACCTTGGCCTGGCATTTTTATTTAGCCAATAAAGTTTTTCTTTATCTTTTTCTCAATTTTTACGACAAAAACGATTCGAAACTACCATGAAAATATTAGTTCCTAGAATCTCTTTGAGCAAAGGTAGGGTTCATTACGAAACCCAAAGGCATTTTCTGCTGTACCCTCAGCAAGGGGAAGCGTCTGACGGGTTTATTCATGCGGGAAATCGGGCAAGAGAGAGGAGTACTGTAGAAATTGAGGTAGTCCGAGCGAAAAATCATTTTACATAGAAATCAATGAATTCGGTCTCATTTTAAAGTAAAATATCCCACCCACGCAATGACACCAAAAATTCAACCCCTTACCATATTTCTTTCGGAGGTATATGTCGAAATATACAAGCCCCTTTACATAGGAAATGGTACGTGTATGCACTCCAGAGAGACATTATTTACAAAATGAGGTATTTCTAACACTTAGCTATCGCAAAAATACTAACAGTGGGTAGTTTGTAAGTTTGTAAGTTTTAGTGGGTATTTTTGAAAATTAATCATCTTGTCACCGCAGTAGGTACTTGGGTATCACAAAAAACCTTCCGTTTTGAAGGAGTTTCAAACGCACCGCGCGAAAATAATGAGTTAAGTTAAAGACTTATTTAAATATTTTCATTTAATTACTTACATCTTCTATCATATAAAACTATATAATTGCATCATTAATAATGCAATGCTTAATTGGTGTCCTAAAGCTGGTATAATTAAAACGTATACTTCGAATATGATCTCTATTTTGACTAGGGAACTATCTTGCTCGGACTACCTTAGGGACTTGACTTCTTGGAGTCCACTCCAGACTGAGCAGACCCTCCCGGGAGGCTCAGGCTTATATAGCCGCCGAGCCAAGATGGCCACGGGGGTTATGAGTGAGCACAGCCCGAGAGGGCGCGTCGACCGGGTTGGACTCGGTCGGAACGTGGTTCTATTCCACACGGTGGCCCCTTGATTTTATTAAGCAATCAGCATGCATCTTTCGTACAGCGGGATATTTAAACAATCCACCACGTCCTTTCCTGAATGAAGACATTACAACAGTGTTATCCATCCTAAGGTCCAACAATTAATTCCTGTTTATAGGAACATTATCAATTGTATAATCCCAGGCCAATAGACAAGCTAGGGCCTCCATTAGGTTCATTTCATAAACAAATTTAGTACGAGCTGCCCTAACAATATTGTATGATGGCACTTCAAAGGCCAGACTCTTTAGGGTTGCATCAGAGTAAACAGCGAGATTCATTTCTTGAATTCCTAAATAATATTTACCTTCTGGATGAATTCTATCAATTATAAACTTCAACCATGCGGTTTTGCGTTGATACAAATCAGATATTAAAATTCTAGGTAAGGAAAATACATAAAAAACACAAGAAATAAAACCACTAATTCTTTCCAAGTCTTTGTAAGTACAGTTTGAAACATAGGTAACATATCTTTTTTACTTTGGAGGCTGTTTCCTGTGTTAAAGTTAAGGTTCTATCTCTAGTATCGATGTTAACTCCTAAGTACACCAGTCATTAGGAAAAACAGACGAGAGGTGACATAAACCTCACCACAGGTGGATATGTAATTTGCTGGATGAGAGCCTGGGGTTTAAGTGAGGGTATGTATGAGTGAAGGTGTGAGGCAGGGTATCCTGCGCTTTGCACTGAGCAATCGTAAGCCTGTGCTGTGAGACGCTAAAGAAAAGCGGAATTGTTACGGATGACGTGAACTATGAAAGGCCCTTGGGTGGAGAGCGAAAGAGCCCTTTTCAGTCGTCACCATCCCTAAGGGGGTGGATGTTGCCCTCTCATCCCTCCCACCCTTCGTCACCCCCTCCCCCGCCCATCGTTTCCTCGTTCCCCCCCCGAGGCGGTCGCGTCTGTCGGGCCAGCCCTAAAAGTCACGCCGGCGTCTGTGCGTGATGCTCATCTGTCAAGCTTCCCCAAGGATATTCGCATGCGGAAACACGCATCTCCCGCATTAATGCTGTGTTCAGGTTGTCTCTGGTAGCAGCTCTCAAAATTTATTGCGGCCGTCAATGTGCTAATATACCACGAAAAAAGTTATCCTGCGTTAAAATTAAAAGTATATTGAATAAATTTGGAATTCATGAAATCACTTTGGCTGTGCCACGAAAATTCTAAAGAGGCCCTCACCCAGAGGTGGCAAACCGAAAGCAAAAACATGTGATTCTTAACATTTTTTACTTTTTTTCTACATTTAATTTGCAACAACATCAGTCGAAGGCTGGTATTTCGTCCGACACCCGAGAAAGCGTCGTGGGTTGCCAGATTGGATTGGAGTATAGTGGACGAACGGAGGAAGGCGGAAACTGATTTCTTTTTTCATATAACCTAAATATAATTTTTTACTGTACAAAATAAAACCTCAGGTAGTGTTGACCGCACTTGGACAATGACTGTTCGTAAACATTTCGTGGCACCCAAAATGTCTAAGCATGTCACCCTTCACCCGAGTATATCATAGGTTAGCCATCACTGATTCAACCTGTTATTTGATACTTGATATTTTTATCTTTTAGCTGTATCAATGCAAATATTTACTTTTTTTAATTGTAAACTTTTCTAGCTTTCTAAAATTAGTCTGTTCTAGATAAATCTCAAACTTAGATTAAAAATCTAAATCTTACTCACTGAGGAACAGCTAGTGCTTCCTCAGAGTTCACTTTTTCACGGTATGCCAACTTAGTCTCGAAAAAAAATTGATAAAGTGTCATGAAATGTTTGAGTGACCATAAATAATAAAATGCTACGGTATAGAGTTGGTGGAGTGACTCAGAACCATGCTTTCGTGTATCAAACGATTCAGCCTTGAAAGTTTCTCAAAGGCGTCCTTGAGGATCTTTTCAGCAGAAATGTTCGCCTTGAAACTCAGAAAAGGTTTGATGTACTGTCCTCCCACTGCTTCTAAATATAATAATAATAATAATGATTTATTGCTCCTTTAAACATAATCCAAGATTACATAATCACTTTGCAAAAAAAAATTTGACAGGAGATTTAGGTGACCCCTAAGGCATTGCCTGTTGTCGGGGGCACCTTCAGAACAGATGCAATACATGCAGAAAATGATCACTACAGAAGTGACAGTATAAAAGTTAACACAGAAAAAAAACCATAACAATCAGAGTTTAATCAGCTCAAGAAAAGATTAATATGATTGGTCTATTTAATTTATAGTGGCAAAGAATTGATACAAACAAGAGGTATGACAAATTGAAATTATTACTAGTTTTATTTATAAACACAGGGATTCCCAAAGGTTGTTACAACAATTTCTAGAAATTATCATTTACCAAATTTGTTGCAGTCAACAGCCAAGTTTTAACCTGCTTCAGAAAAGATTTTACATGCTTTATAGATTTGATTGTTTGAGGCAAACAATGAAAAAGTGTGGGGCCCATATAGATAAAACATCGTTTGTACAATGTTAACCTCGTCTTTGGCGAAACATATAACAGATTGGACCGAAGGTCGTAGACATGAGGTTTGTTCAATACCTTTGGGCTATTCCCAATACGGAGGTAAAGCGACCGTAAGACCTTATAAACATACATTTGCCTCACGGGTAATATCCTCAGCTTGATGAATAAGGGAAAAGATGGTGAAAGGTAGCCTTCTCTGGCCATGATTCTGATAATTGATTTCTGGGTTGTTTCTACTCTTATAAATGAGTTTTTGTATGCACCACCCCAGCTTATGAGGCCATAGTTTAGAATTGAATTGACAAGGGTATAATATATGTTGCACATTAAACTTAAGGAGCCTTATTTCTAATGAAATAAAACTTAATTTTACAATTTTTTAAACTATTTGTTACATTTTTAATGTGTTTCTCCCATTTTAAGTACTCGTCAATTATTACACCCAGGTGTTTTTATATTCTTTGTTACGTTCCAGTGTAAAACAGTCACTGCAACCTAAATTAGAACACATTGGAGAATGGTATTCCATATTCAGAGGTCAATCAGAAAACGATTACAAACATTGAAACGTAAGAATTGGGTTTTTTCACTTAATTCCAGTTTGTTGCTTGCAAACCATTTACTAATTTTATTCACATCAGATTGCATTGTATTTTTCTACCTCCTCTCAGTTCATACCGGAACACGTCAGAGCCAGACGCAGTTAATCTGCAAACGCAGTTAATTGACCTAAAATATTTAGTTCACATAGGTCATTTATATGAAATAGAAATAAAATAGGGCCCAACACCAAACCTTGCGGCACACCTGAACAAATGTACTCTGAACTACTGTAGCTGTTTGAGACTCTTACAAATTGAGAACGTAACAACAAGTAGCTCTCGAACCAATTTAGAGCTATGCCACGTATTCCGACACATGAAAATCATTGGCAATTCATTTGACTGTGAAGCGTAAAAAGAGGAATACCTTCTCACCGAAATCGGCCTTCTAGAGACAATCTCTTTCCAAGATTTGTGTGAGAAAATGAGGAACTGGGCTATAGAACAAGTATTTTGACTTAACAACAAATGAAAGGAGTATATTTCAGCTGCTAACCAAATAACTAACCAAGTATTCAAGAGTCAGCCAGCCAATGTTTTGAGTTTAAAACTCCAAATCAACCACAAATTTTAGGATTGCCAAATTCCAGGCTCGGTTTCTCAAAATCAACCCAGCAATGTGCACTCCACGCCGTCTCTCAAAGGGAAGAGAGAGCGAAAGACAAGGTCGCGGGAGGGAAGGTTTTGGCAAGGTCAAAGGTGGAGTAAGTGACCTATGGAATAGAGGCGATTGATTGGTAGCCTGGGAAGGGAAAAAATAGTAGGTGAGGGCAAAAACCCGGTGAAGATCTTCAATTAAAGCTTTGGGAACTGCTCTTCTTTTCCAACCGCTGAATACAGGATTACGCCTCTTCTCCGAGGTCAGATGTTCCAGTTTTCCCCGAAGTTTTCCGGCGCTAACCACCTATTCAGTAAGAGAAGGGATAATGCACAAAAAATTCCTCAGCTAAAATACTTTGCGATTTAGTGAAGACCTTTAGGGTCTTAATTGCATGATTATTTCAGCAAGAGAGAAGATGTCAGAGAAACATTCAAATATGCATTCACTATGGCATATGCATCCTCCTCTACATAGCATTATTTGGAGTTTTTGCACCTGATGATGGTACCGATGTGTCAAAATTAGTCGTACCGGAACTAAAATTTGTGGTAGAAAGCAAACTTTTCCTTTTTCACTGGTGAAAATGAGCGACCACTAAGTTCATTTGGAAACCATTGAGCATATTGCCTTCCTGATGAATAGAAAATACACAAATGTTTCATTTCAAAACAGGAAACTGGTACTCGTCGTTAGAACATTCGTCCCGTCACACGATCTCATACAGCACGCACAGTATACCTACGGCTTTCAACGTGGCGTAGAGGCTTCGTTCCCTTGAAAAGGCCGTCGTTCCACCTCTGTCGAACCATGCGTCCCCTAACACATCCATTTCTTTCCTCCGCCCACCTCCTCAACGTGAACTCACCTCTTTCGCCCGCCATAAACCCTCTTCCTTCTCCTCTTCAAACTCCCGCCTCCACCCCCCCACGGCCTCACTTTCTCCACGAACAGAAGAATAACGCAAGCGCGCGGCGCTCGTGAGTGAATACGGCGGGCCGCCGGAAGATGGAATGGAGACATGGAGGGGGGTGGTGAGTCGAAATATAAGAAGTGAGCGTCGAAGGGGAGGGTGGGAGTGGGGGGAGGGAAGGGGATGAGATAATAAGAGCGGCAAGGGGGAGGAGTGTGAGATTCCATCTTCGCCTTTTTCCTCCATTTCGATTCTGGATGAGGGTGGATGCGAGAGGAGAGGCGATGGAGGGAAAAGGAAAGTTGGCACAGCGGCGCAGACAGTGCTACTGCAGCGGCTGGGGGCGGGGCACGCACTCACCAAACGAACGGGTTAAACTTCTGCTCCCTCGCGGCACGGAACAAGAAGCTTGTAAATGATTGTTGCAACGTGGAAAAAAATTTCTTTCTCAGTATACATCTACATGGTAAGTATCTATTTATAAGTTCTTCGCGAAAGGTTTTTGCTTTTATTTTTTCCGCAGAAAAGCCTCCCTCCAAAAAGGCTGCTGCTGAAAAAATTGAATCCAATAAATGGTCCTTTTTTGTTCGGAGCAGTTGCTAGGAAGATCGAATAACAATTTGAAATTGTCAAGGTTGAAGATAGAAAAAAGCTTATGGCCGATGAAATTCACAATACAATTATCTAGTTTTACTGCAGTTTAGCATTCTCTTTTTATTGAAGCTACTGACAAATAATAAGCGGGAGAACATGAAATCAATACATAAGCACACACGCAGAACGTATGAAATCGGAATTGGGAAGAAAAAGTCTGAAGGAAAAACATCTGACCTTCCAAAGAAGAAGAAAAAAACTCGATGTGAAAGAAGAGCTGCGTTGATAAAGGGAAAATTTTTTCAAGTTTAACCCACACGACATCGCAAACCGCGAGATGAGTTGGGTCTTGAGGAAATAAAGGAGTGAAAAACATTATTGGACAGTGAAATTACTGGGGAAAAAATTCGGCCGATTCAACGGATAATGCTGCATCAAAACGGGAAGCTCTCAAAAATTGGTTTACAGGGGAGCAATTGGAGCCAAAATCTCAGAAGAAGTTAGAAATAAAAATTTCTACTATTGTGTTAAGAATGCAGGATAGAAACTGGGAATCGGAATTGATAGTCCCTTCATGGGAAAGAAAATGGGTCACATAAAAACACATTAAAAAGGAAGAGGAAATTAAAATAATCTGTGAATTTAAATATGGATAAAATGATCACAAAATGTAATGTGGAAGTTACTATTTAGTTATATTAATCAGATATATTAATTGTACTTATTTACTGGATATTGGTCAATTAATGAAGATAGCAATTTATAATCGATTCAAATTTCTCTGGCATATTTTCTCTGAAAAGGTTTGTGAAATACCCGGGGCTGGACACGTAAGATGAATAAGGGGGGGTTTGGGTAGGAGCAGGGGTTGGTTTTACGTGGTGTAGATCAGCTTCGATTGTTAAATAAGGATTCTTGTATAGGATTGGACGACAGTACCTGTAGCGTAGACACTCAAGTAAAGCGAGAGAAAGCTAGAAGCTTTTCAATGCTCTCACTTGACCATATCTCCTTGGGATAGATTTTACGAGATACATTTAAAAAATTACTTATCAACTTAATCCATATAATTCCAATTCTCAGTAAGTCAATATCTTATGTACAGCAAACATGCTGATAAAAAAGTTTTTGCCTAATTAATGAAAGAGCAGCTGACAAAATGGATCAATTTAACAGAAATACAATTGTCAAATAAAGCCAACGATAATAGACTCCTTTGCATGAAATATTGGTGGAATTAGAGTTTTCGACTCGCTTTTCTACACTCCAACCGAAGTTTTAGCCTTACGTAACATAACACGCGTTCACGAGATTAAAAACACTCCTCCCTCTCAATGATCCCAGGGAAAACCGATAAGGATCCATCACCGACATTCATGATCCGCTTGCTCTCCGGACGGTATTCTTTGGCTGTGTCCTCCCCATTTTAGAATACTGTGCCCCAATTTGGTCAACCGCCTGCCCAACAACCTTGAAACTACCTAATCGACCTATTAACTTCTATCTCGCCATTGCCCGTCATCGAATTTCTTCCTCCAGAAATTGTAAACAAGAACTTATCATGTCTTCACTTGGAATCCCCCACCTCTCTCTCCGTCATGTGCTCTCTGACATGAAGTTTCTTCATGGCATCAGCGATGGCGATTATGCAACCGTGAGAAGGGTGAGAGCGACGTCGTTGCCAAGGGCAACGTCATACGTATGACGGAGGGTGATAGCAGCGATTATGTATCCGTGATAGCACTTTTTATCACCTTCACGCCGTCATAGCGTATCACGCTCGAAATTGAGGGTGATAGGGGTGATAGGCTTCATAAGGTATCGGATATACGAATACGTTGAATAAAAATTTAATTACATTAGTCCATGCCCAATTAACTAACTTTGAGTTTATGAATGATTTCATGAAGCACTACGATTAATTATTGCAGGAGAATAAATTGTCTTAGTCCTTTAAAAAAATTAAGTCGATTATTTAATTATATTTTCACTGTTTTAAGCATTATAGAATATTTTTATCGCACACGAATTTAATATTAATTCTAAAAAAAGTTTATAGTTAACAATTCACAATTGTTATTATTGTAATTTGAGTAACCTAGAAAGTATGATAGGCATGAATGTACGCCTTCATATAATAGACGGTAGGTTTATTGACATGAGTTAGTTTCGCTCTTTATATACATATTTGTTTGCTAAGACGACCGCGAATGACGGCAAGAGTTGCAACGATAGTGTTCGGGTCGTTTGAGGATTTGCTGTTATGATCCTATGCAATTTATGCGCTCTACTGTAGGTGGACATAAAAAACTTCCGCTGCCGTTCAGTTGCACAGCCCACTCGACTAATGCTTTCAAAGGCACACTTGAATAACTATGCGAATTATTTGATAACTCATATACATGACAATTTCGAAAGAGTTCCAATATAGAAAGGAACTTAAAAGATTATACAAGTTTGCATGTTAGTACCTAGGTACCTTAGGTGTAGCGAATAACCAGCACGTCATCTCATACATATAACGTAAACGGAACTAATACCGTTTATTGTGCATTGAAGTAATTTTCTATGAAATTATTAATGCGACGGAGAGGTTTGAATTCATAACAAATCTGCGATGCATTTGCAAGACATGGGAAACCTTTTATAACAAACGAAATCATAACGATAACAACATGATTTTCACTTCCACTTTAATTAATATGATGTGTTAGGTACTTCATAACATATTTTACACAATATTTAATTCCTAAACATACAAAAATGAATAATGTAGAATACTTAAACACTAGTGCCGCCGACATTGTTTCAGCCGCTCAACACGCCGCAATTGTTTGCTTGTAATGTGTCGATGATTTTCATTGGCTGTTCAGATTTTCTATTGCTACCAACCTACAGGAAGCCCATGACCGTCATATCGCTCGATGACGCCGACCGTCATAGGAGGCCGTGATAGCTATCACCCGCCGTCATCGCTCTCACAGTTACATAATCGCCCCGCGGTTACATAATCATAATAATACACAGTTACATAATCGCGGAGAGCTGGAGGGGCTCTCTCCGCACCAACCAATATCCTTCTTCCTCTATTCCCACTTCATGTTCCTCTCCGTACCACACGCAACAGCTGTCTTATCAACATCCCCAAATTTCGTCTTTCAATATCCCAGCGTTCCCTATTCTACCGCATTCCAAAAACTTTTAACTCCCTGGCTTCGCATTCACCCTCCCTTGACCTCTTCTCTCGCCACCCTCCGCTTTCAAATCCTTCATTTACAAACCAGATCTGCAAATTTGTCCCATCTCCCCTGTCAACATGTCGCTAAGTCCCGGTCCATGTTCTTTTGTATCTATTCTATTTTATGTTATTATGTCTGTTCTTATTTTATATTTTGTTAATGCTTATAATTTATTCGTTTGGTAGTTATCCAATGTTAAAAGCCTTTGTGCCGTTTTTGGGACTTTTTCAAATAAATAAATAGGAGTCTAATGTCCATTGCTTTCATTGACATTTTGGACTTATCTTGATGTAATGGTCAATCCTAATTTGCAACTGGTAAATAGTCGTCGTGGACACTGAATGTGACGGAAGCGTCTTCACCTTGGCCCGCGGCCGAGCAGAGGAAGCATCATGTAATTTAATAAATCTATGACTCTCTGGTAATTTAATAAATCTATGACTCGGAGAGCGTGGGTTTTCATCCGTTCCTCGAGGAAGTGAGTGAGGGGCGAGAGAGTCGGAAGCCGGTGGGTGACGGGGGTGAGAGAGTGTTGAGGGGTGGGATGGAAGTGTGATGCGGATATGAGACAGAGGGAGGAGGAGAAATGGGCTTGTGTGTGTGTGTGTGTGTGTGTGTGTGTGTGTGTGTGATGTGGATGCCCCGCCCCGGGATGAATAGTATAGGAAAAAAGTGAATGGCTCCACATGTGTTCCAGGAGTTTGGTTTGGGCCCATCGATGGAGGGATATGGGGGGCTCAGAAGAAGTAGAAGGGATGGGAAGGTGTTTATTTTTTATCATTTTCTCTTTCCCCTTCTCTTCCCCTCTCTCTCCCTCACTTGAATAGATTGCGTGCCTTCGTGGAACACTCACTCGGAGAAACGGGGAAGGAACGAAAACCCCTTTTGATTCGAGGCGAGGTCTCCCCCAGGAGGGAACGCCATTTCAACAGCCGAGCATCTTTGATTTTTCCAATACTACCAAAATAAATTCGCTCCGGGATAAATAAATAAGCGAGTCTCTCACTCCACCCCTCCCAAGAGAGACGGAGAGTTTTTCAAATTGTGCATTTTTTTATACTCGCACGACAACCTTGGGGCATTGTTGCTTATCCTTTTCGGCACACATTATTGGAAATGACGTAGGCTTTCATCCATGTAGCGACTCCCGGCCCATGCCGGGACAACCTGATTCTTTGCGCCGCCCATTTTTGTCCGCCTCGATTGCCCAGGGTTTCCTTGTATTTATCTCAAACCACAAACCGTCAGTCAATAACAGTGGAAGGAGCGCCATGTTGGATGTAATTTAACCCTTTAACCAATTACGCCGATAGTGAATTTTGAGGCTCTTAGGATCATGACTATTCGAAGCAGTTATGAGTATGCTGTAGATATGAATTATATTATGCCGCCCTTTTCTTGAAAAAATTAGCTAAACTTTTAAGAGGAAATCACTCGTTTTTCACTGGAAATTATGAATTAATTTATTTCTCCATTTGCTTAGATCCCATTAGCAATGTGCGCTCACTTCAACAAGATTTCAAACAGACATTTTCATTGCTATCCAATTGCTTACCGAGCTGATCGCAGTTCGCAGATGGGCGAAAGCCTGAAATCTGGTGCTAATATTGGTTTTGGTGCTCCCAATCAGGTAGCAGATACTGCAGATGAAAGTCAAGGGACAATGCTGCTAAATGTGGATTTACGAGGAATTGGCTTTGATGGCAAGTCAACTTAATGGGGAAAATGTTCCTGACACGTCTTTCTTTAAGATGTTTAATCCACTCTGGCGTGTATCCAAATTTTACATAAATAATGCATTTTCTTTAAATGCATTGAAATGGATTTATTGAAATAACTTTTACAAACCACAAAAATACAACTCACGACCCGGGTATTGACGCGTTTGCGTCATCTTCAGGTGATTTCAGGATGTTTTCCAGCTCTTAAATACCAATAGCCAGTGAGGAGGGGGGAGGGGGAAGTGAGTTGTATTTTTTTAGTTTGGTAAAAGTTATTTCAATAAATCCATTTTAGAAATGAATTACCACAAAGTTACCAGAGAGAGTGTTTCATACCAAATGCATTGAAGGTATGAATCTGCATAACGATGGATTTAGTTATAGAAGCATAGGGTCCTCACTTGATAACACTTTCGTTGGACTGAAATAGGTTCACCGAAATCTTCACATAACTAGGGCACTCTGTTAAGGGTTTCCTCGTTTTTTGTTTGAAGGTTTATATGCATTGATCCCTTCGTCCAATTTAACTGATTTTCCTTCTTATTGTTTCTTAGAAGAATAAGAAATACAGCTCATGTTATTTTCTGCATATTTCGATTAAATCGATAATTTTAGTAAACATTATAGCATTTAGCTGCAAGAGCTCGCAGTCTTGGTATGACTATCACCCATTTCATTTATTAAAAGTTCTCATTTTGCCTTATCTTTAAGTTTCATGGTAAAATCGAGCTTTTATGGTAAAGTTCTATTATTTTGTAGTTCTATTGACAAAACGTTTTAACAGAAAACATACTATGGCAGCTCAAAGCGAAGATCACCGATTAAATCAATGGAACGTTGTTGCTACGAATGTTTATATGAGAGACGATGATGTTAAATATGAACGAAAATAATCCACATTTTGGCAGCATAAATGCCCGGGTAGTAGGCCTGCGTTTTTTCACTGGCATATGAATGTCATAGGTATTTACATATTTATTAATAATGAAAAATATTTAATAAATGTATCTATCTGGAATATAGGTGTATCTCATCCTCAGTTTCTTAATATTTTCTACTTGCGTAAATGCATACCCATTACACTAGTCCCGGGGTATGCAAAGTCAATGAACATATTAATTCCTTTCATGCCTATAAAAGTTACCCTTCTTTAATGATCTCCTCAATCACCTCCCTCTGTCCTCTCATTGCGCATCTTTCCATGTACGCTCTCCTATTTCTAAGCCTCTTCCAAATATTCCTTCTCTTCAGAGTATTGACCGCCTCATAAAATTATTATTTTAAGTCTTAAACTGTATTGTTTCTTTTTATAAATATTCAATCAATTACAAAAAAGACATTAGTTCTCATTGATTGCTCACGGAGAGCGCTTTCAACGCAGCCTTGTTCGTTTCTGCTCGTCCATTTAGGATTCTCCTCGCTAGGATACAATCCGTTGCTTGCCATGTTTGGCTTTTGTTTGGCTTTTCTTGTGGCCATAGTTTAGCATAATGTTCTAAGCATTACCTATTGAATGAATGCGATTTGGAGATAGTGACAATTGAATGAACTGGGTACGTTAAAAACTTCACCAGAGCAATTGAGATTTTCCTTCCATATCCTGATTTTTTTTATGTGCAACTGGATGGAATCCCACATTACCCGGCACTTGATTTTATATTTGGAATATTCAATGCTACTTCGTTTTGCAATAAAGCTTAATTCATTGAATAAATTTAAAGAGAAACTCGAAAGAAAGGCAACAGCGCTCCATGGGCAGAAACGAGGTACATTTCCAGAAATAAATAATAAATCACAGCTGGGCGAAAGAAAGAGCACAGCGGAGGCATTTATTCCTCGGACTACCTTTCTTACATAAATGAGATAAGACCCGAGCGGCATGCAGTTAGGCACGAATTGGGAAAACGCCGCTTCACTCGCCGGATTTTTTCATCGCAGATTTCGTAGCGGATGGAAAAATTCGTCTCCTTTAGTGCGCTCCAAACAAAAGACGGCCGCATCGATTGCCGACTAACGAAGGTTATTTTTGCCCTTAGGGATGATGGGAGAAGAAGGGAGGAATGGAAGAGGGGTGGGGATTCACTCAGCGAAAGAACAAAAAACAATATGGAGATGGGCAAATGGGGAATATGGGCTGAGGCCGCGTCTGAGACTCCCTTTACCGGAATGTGTACTTAAGAGACAAACGACTTGAGACGGTCGGATTTGAAAAAAAAATCCAACCTTTACAAAAACTTGAGAAAGTAACGAGTAGTGCACATGAGGATGGAGAGAAAGGAAGAGAGAGAGAGAGAGAGGAGGGTGGGAGAGGAAAGAAATGAAAGTGATGGGGGAGATGAAGGGATCCAATAACGGGCGCTTGAGCTCTAATGAGACCACAAAAAAACATTGAACAAAGTAAAGAAAAAAATGTTTGCCTATATGAGAAGAGCATGCTTGAGTAACTGACGGCGGTTTCTGGATTTCATCCCCAGATGCTTCATAGACATCCATTTATAACTTCTCGAATACCAAATATTCACAATAGGAAAGTTTTGTAAACAAAACCAGGCAAATAGAGCTATTATAAATATTTATTTAGCAAAATTATTTGTAAAATACTTTTTTGTAGAAAAAAGCTTGTTCAACTTAACTCTGACACATGGTATTGCAATTGATTGTGGTTTAAAAATTCTATTGAGACGACGAATTATTTTATATGGAAAGTAATACATAGTTTCCATTGATTCGACGTATGTGGAGATGGAAGAAGTAACTGAGGATCGTTGATTTTAGTAGTGTAAAAAATAGGAAATTCTCCAAGGCAGTTACAAATTCGCATGACTTTCTGAGTTGAGTTCCAAAATAATTTGGAATTCACAATCATCGTCCTCCCCTTGTTTGCATCGTATTCTTGGAGCCTTCTCGTCAGCGATTGCTGCAACCGTATTTCTTTCTCTCATCATATCGGAATCTCCTCCTTATCCTTTTCGATCATTTGATTTATTTCTTATTTGTAACTCTTTGGCCTTCTCTTCAGCATCCCCTACAGCTCTTTCGTCGGCAGGAATTTTGTTCTCATTATATTACTGATACATTTTTCTTCCTAAACAAGGATATTTGGTTGTATATTTTTCATGACGCTTATTATATGGCATTCAGCTTCATATTATACATAAATTACTCGCAGAGATGTTGATATAAACCGTATGTACACCCTAGTACAATGTTAAAGCATAATGAATATTTTTAGCTTAATTATGAGCGGAGCATTATTAGAGATGATGCTTTGTTTTGGTAATAAACTTGGGGGTACTAAATCTTTTTCCTCGGTTTTCACTTTCAAAAAGGGATGATAGAAGTTAAATAACATACAGTGCCTGGTGTTAGTATAATTAATGTTCATGGGGGAACCAGCCAATAGTGCGGTAAACGAAACCATTGAAGTAGATTCATGAATGGAAGTAAGTAATAAATTATAAGGTGCAGGAAAGCGCTGAATGATCTTTCAATGAATGCTACCAAAGTGGCAGACATATACAAGCTTTTCATGATAATTAATAATAAGTCTTATGGAAATATACACATAACGGTAAACATTACACTATTCATGTGCACATAACGATAACTAAAGTTTCCCCTCAGGATTTTATCCTGTTTGAGGTAGGTAGGCTTACTCTTCCTGCCAGAACAAAAGTGAAAATATAAAGGATAAAAAACAATTGGTCCCTGCAATAACAGAGGACTGCTTCGGAAACAATAGTGGGTGAAAAAGAAAACTACGCAAGAGACATCATTTGCGTCGGAACACACACAATGCGCAACCTGATTGGGTGCATTGGTACTTACAATAAGAATATATAATTTAAATGCATGGGCAAAGCAACTTAAACCTCTTGGCAGTGTATAAATCTCAAATGTATTAGTTGCAAGCAACATTATCGTGCACAGTACGAAAATATCGCAAGTATCACCACTCCAACCCAATAGAATCCATCGCTCAATTCTTTCAAACAAATTCTCCACCTCCCTGTTCTTAAGGTAGTTTGTAGTAGAGCGAAATATCATTTTACTTGGAAATCAATGAATTTGGTCTCATTTTAAAGAAAACTATATCACCCTTCCATTGACATAAAAAATTCAAACCCTTACTTCATTACTTTCTGAGATATTTACCAGAAGATTCCAGCCCTTTTACATGGGAAATGGTACGTGTATGCACTCCAGAGATACCTTATATTGAAAATTAGGCATTTCCTACACTTAGATCTCGTCAAAAAATCAACAGTGTGTAGTTTGTGTGTTTTCTCAACTATTTTTGAAAATTAATCATACTGTCACCGCAGTAAATTCTTCGGTATCACAATAAGTCTTCCGTTTTCATGGAGTTTCAAATGCACCGCGTAAAAAAAGAGTCAAGTTAATGACCTATTCAGATATTTTCATTTGATAACTTATAATTTCTGCCGTATAAAACTATTTTATTGCACCATTAATAATGCAATATTTAATTGATGTGTCTCACATTTGATGAAATTAAAACGTATATATCGAATATGGTCTCTATTATGACTTGGGAACTATCTCGCTCGCACTGCATTAAACAGCCGCTCGTTTCGAATTTTTTAAAAAGTTCTTTCTCCATCAACACTAATTATATGAGAAGATAGAAACAAACAATTACGGGCCAAGATAAACGAATGGTCGGCGATAAATTTCCCTTTTTGGTTGAATTATAGTGTAAGCAATGTACTTTTAAATGAAATACGTGAATACATATTGATTTTGTAACAGGAGGAAGCCAATTAATTTGAATATTTTACGTCCTCGAATTGATGAGAGCCTATCGAAGGAGAGGAGGTGAACATGGCCGCTCGCCGTCAACTGTTAAAACGTGACCACCGACCAAAAAATAAAAGGAAGGGAATTCCTTGCATTTTACGCGATTTTGAACAAGTGGACTCGCTCCTCGCCCGCGGCGATCTGTCTCTACCGCCGTGCAAATGTGCGCCTCCGACGACCCAAATACCAACGCGACACATCTGACTGACAGATGAGTCGAAAATCTAAGCTTTTCAAGCTTCATTTCTTACCGCCTGAAGTGTTTCCGTGGCTCTATCTCCGCGCGATCACTAAGGCGAAGTGGAAATGACACACATAAGATACCTTTAACAATTATAATTAATAAGGAAACAGAAATACATACAGAAAACTCAGGTAATCTCCGGCCACACACAGCTCTCTTGCGAGGGACAACCACTCAATAATAGTCAATTAACAGCACAGTGACACACTGAGACGAGAACTGAACTCTTGATTCCCTGCCTCCTTCGAGGGAAACTTGAGTCCGGCGCTCGACTCTTATCTGCCCCTCACGGCCACGGCCATGAATCACTCCGACTCTGAAGTACCGGGAGTTACGAAATGTGCCGTCCTCGAAATCGGCACACTCCTGATGCAGAAACATAACATATGCGAAATTCGGAGTTAATTGACACCTTGCACCCTCAGTGCAGGGGTGCCACACTTGCGAATACGAAGGATGAAAAAATTTATTCATTATCCTGTAATCCTTACACCGACTGTTTGTGTGTTATACCTTGAGACGCATGCACTTCTATAAGGAACTTTTTTACGGGACAAACATCAGTGAAATACCATCATCATAGGTAAAGTAAAAATAAATACAAGAGTAAGTATCTCTGTCTGTCTTTCCAAACCGTTCCATACTCTTAGGAAAAAACTTTTTCAGTTGATTTTATTCGCTAGCAGTCCTGATTTCCTTTGGATATGTGAATAAGAAATATTGTCTAATAAAAGTAGAGACGAACACCGAACGAAAGGAAAATTAATAAAGGTTTATATTCTTTCAAGGGAATTTTGTTTTCCTAGCGAAGTCGTAAAAAAATTTGGATAAGATATTCGTTAAATTGTTCAAAATTACGCTTTTTTTGAAATAGGAAGATGATTTCAGTGGCTAATAAAACAGGTGTCGGTCCCTGGTGGCTAATCTCAGGGCGCGTTTCGGTTTTGATTCAGATTTGCACCAATCTCCTTGCATATTCCTCAATCATTAACCTTCGAAATCTCCAACTTTAAATAAAAAGTATGGAGAAATATTTTTTTATTTTTCGATACCTTATATTTTATTTATATTCTCTGGAATATAAAAATAACCATTCACATTGAACTGTTAAAATTTAGCTATTAAGTCAATTACGTTAACGCTATCTTTGCATCACAATCTAAAATTGTCTTCAACACCAATTTCCTGGAAAAAATTATAAACCTAGGAATTATGATTCACCCTACTGCGCATCCGCGTGACATTCCGCATAGAATAATTATAATAATAATGGATATAATAAATTGTCAAATATTGATGCGTGGAAACGTGGATAAATGGATCAGAATCAGGAGCTTTAGGTGACCTCGAAAGAGGACCTGTGGTGAGATTACCACCAATTAGATGCAGTCATTAATAAAGAACAAAAACTATAATTCTATAAAATATGTCCGGAAAATATCTTTCCCCTATCTTTATTAGTTAATAGATAATGTTTCACACTTTAACGGAAGGACTTCCTTTGTTACAGAGGGTGGACGGTCACAACTGTAGGCCCAAAATACAGAAAACTTCTCCTGTGCAGTGTCAAGTTAGGCTTGGGCAAAGGCAACCAATTCCCTTGTAATGGGTATCATATCATCACTCATGGGTTGGCAGCCCTTGCAGTATGAACAATGCCATGGTAACGGGGAGTTTGTTGAAAAAAGGGAGAACGCGTGGGGGGACAATGTCTGGCCAGGAGGTAAAAAGTGTGGAGTAGTGAAGCTGTGTGTGGAAGGAAAAGGAAGTGTAATACAGTGTCGAGTGAGTTGAATGTGAGACGGAGTAAAAGGAAGTGTGTTTTACTAAATATATATAAGAAAAAGGAGGGAGAAAAACGAGTGTAACATTCACGAATACATATTATGGATTCGGATGTTTGGCATTGTTGCCTAGGCTACGTGTTGCCGAAATTTCCACTTTTAGTTTACCCAGTCCTTGGCGCCACTTCGATTAGTCTTTCCAGTTGTTATTGTAAATAGACTTAGTTAATTGTTGCTAACGTGAGACTGTGGTGAATATTTAATAATGACCGATGAGATATGAATTAATTGATGATTAGAATATACCTTGCTATTTTTGTGATCTAAAAGTTACTTGGTAAATGCTAGAGAGGAAATATCTGTTACAGAAAATCAGTAAGAGGTTAATGAAACGTTCATCGTGTGCTGACTACGTTGTTTGCCAGAATCCGATTATCATTGGAATGCATTAAGACCGTTAGGCTTAAATAAAGAATTCAGAGTGCCTTGTTTGAACGGAACTTGCTTCGTACTAGGCTGCAAAACAGAATATGCTTCTACGAGGACCCAAAATAGGAGACTTGGATTGAAAAATAAGAATCTGTTCAAGGCGGCGGTAAGTGCATTCCTTTTTACCTTCACTGCAATGATGGGCATTGGGAATGCTCATGAAGTCACCTCGCATTATTATTAAAATTCCGTATAGCGATATTCACGAAGTGCTAATAAGTTAATTGTACATTTGTGTAATTAAATTTGGAGAGGAATTAAATATATCTGTAGACCGGACGAGATTAAAAAGTGTATAATTACGTCCCGCGTCTATTACTACATTTTTTATCCACTGCATTATGATTACTTGTAAGTAAAAACTAATGTATATTATGGAAAAACCGGTAAGACGTGTTTATTTACAATCTGTCATCGGTATTTACTTTATTTGAACTTCCGTCTTTCGTCACTAGGCTGCACCACTTTCCAAAAAGCTAATTGTTTACGGAATTCTAGACAACAGTTTTCGGCAACGAGATCGGCAATCCATAATATATATTCATGATAATGATACTCAAACGATATCGTACTGTCTACCAAATTTATTTCAAACTCTTACAACACGTGTTTTATGTCTTACCTGATGATGACTGCTAGACAGTTGAAACACGTGTTGTAAGAGTTTGAAATAAATTTGGTAGACAGTACGATATCGTTTGAGTATCATTGTTAAATATGCTGTTCTACAATATCTCGCCGGAGAAAGTAGAGTTTATATATATATATTCATTGTAACATTACAAAGAAATAAATCGAGTGTTACATTCGTTGGCTACCTTATTAAGGCATGATCGCCATTGAGAGAGAAAGAGAGAGAGACAAACACCAACGACAGCAAAAATTCTCAGCACGAACAAACATCTCAATTGGAGTAACCATAGGTTTGTAATTAAAAGGAAAGGAGGAAATATATCCGTTTCTATTTCTCTTTCTCTCTCTCTCTGTCATAGTCTATCATTTTTGAGTGTTCTACTCCTCCGGGAGTGGCGCTCGAGGCGTTTTCCCGCGCGTCGCGAGGCACGTGTCCGCGTTCGCTTCGGGTTCCATTGGCATGAGAGTCCATGTCAAAAGCGAGGCCCAGCAGGGCTCGGAATGGGAAAGAATGACGGCCAAACTCCGTCTCTCAGCGTTCGTCTCCAGTTTTCAGCCATCAACGGGCGTGTTCCCAATAGTTTTGTATTCACCATTCTGTGCAAACATTCGCATTGGGCCACCCCTGCCAAAGCTACCACCGTCTCTCGAAATAAATATGCCAAAATCCTCAAAGTACAAACTCACGCCGTTTTAGGCATGAATCGCACCCATTTTCCTGTTCTTCTTTGCACAAACTTTCTAAATTGAAACATTTCCGATCCTAAATGATAGAACGACAGATGCATAAAATATAATGTGAAAAAAAATATTCAGTCTATTGTTTAACGTGAAAACCTTTTGTGAAAATCTTGTTCTGGATAAAATGCTGCCAACAAAACATATTGGACGAAATAATTTTACCTGATATCACTGTTATCTTAAAACAAATATGTCAGTAAACCTATGAATATTTTCTCTTACTTTATAGAGCACTAGCAAAGGTACCCGTTGAAATTCAACGGGGAATGAAAGAAAGACAGGGCATAATAAATTAAATTTACGATGAAGAAATCAGTATTCGTATTTTAGAAACAAATCAGCTATAATTATAGTTTTATTTTTGACTGCAGCAGATGAAAACCGCATTATATTATGCTTACCGAGTTTCGACATTCTTTTGCAGTAACATATAGAAATTAAACTTCAGGCCATTTGCATTACAAAGGCTTTCCGCATTAATATAACATCGTGGCATTCTCCTGTTTGACATGGGTCCAACTTAGATTAGTCCACTTGAAATGCATTTTGCCAATTTTACGCAAAAATATCCCTGAAATATCGTAATCAGCGACATTTTATTATACGGCCTAGATTTCCACTGTAATACCTATCTCTAGATATGAAACCCAGCCGCCATTGTAAAGGTCCTATTTCCCTTCTGAGGCTAATGCTAATTCCACTGTTACCAAGGAAATATTCCATTGTTGACAGAAGTAAAATTCTTGATTTTGACTTTAAAAACGCGATACTAGGGAAATTTTATTCATATAAGAAAATTGAATGAAAAAATAAGAAACTGAAATCTTTTATCCATCTAATAGCGAAAACTATAGCCTTCTATCTTTAGTAGAACTAATTAAAATATGCAAAAAGAGAAGTCTCTGCACTTGAACTAAAATGTTTAGACTTGAGTTTTTCAAACACATAAGACACAAGACGGCCCAATACGCTACCCTTGAGGCCCAGGGTCCTTTGTTATAGTTTCAATTTCCTTAACAAAGCTTTACTGAACCCATGTGTGAAAATTTCACTAAAATCGGTTCACTCGTTCATTACTTATAAGGCTTTTAAGAAAGCATTCTCTTGGGACCTTGGGCCCTCTGGGGCCCCAGCGTGACTTACGACCCCATGATTGTTGTACATTCAGTATATTTTACATGTTTTTAATACAGGTAAGAACTATCTTCCAGGGCCAATTTTTGGTGATGAAAGGGCCCACTTGAGGGCCTTCTAGGGTCCCAAGACCCTTCTTCTATAGCCTATGCGTGAACCAGATATATCAAGTACCTTCCTCCCAAATTTTGTTTCAATCAATTCAGTGGTTTATCAGACAGATAGACAGGCACCACTAGAATTTTATATATTAGTAAGATTTGACTACGAGCCTTTCTC
This sequence comes from Ceriagrion tenellum, assembly GCA_963169105.1. Classification (NCBI taxonomy): domain Eukaryota; kingdom Metazoa; phylum Arthropoda; class Insecta; order Odonata; family Coenagrionidae; genus Ceriagrion; species Ceriagrion tenellum. The sequence continues at coordinate 161,462,703 of OY720636.1, forward strand.
GTACAGATAATGTTTCAATTTAAATAGAGTATTTTACCAAGAACCCAATTTGTTTTAGCTAATGCATATCTTCTTCTACTGCGTCTCCCTGCGAGCCACATTGGGGGCGTGCGACTAGGGGAGCTAGGATGATGCACATATTTAAGTAGGTACTCTAAAATTTAGACACCTAACTCTTTCTATCGCCCTCAACCATCGAGTTTCAATGTGCTGTGCATATATTACACCCGTGACGTCGCCGGCCCTGTGATTGAAACTTAAAAGTGTTGATTCCCTGGCTTTTTCCTTTTTTTATATGCCATCAACCATGTCAAAAAACACATTGGGATAATGTTCCGTCACTGATTTTAATTCAACACATTTTTGGTGATAGTCAATCGACTACCTCCTACTAATGATAAAATGATGAAAACACAATTACCATCTTACTTGTACAAACAAATAACATTTAATATTAATTCAGAAGAACGCATTACACGGAAGACGGAAACTCTGTCCATTCCATCACATCGAACCAATTTGTATGAAAAGTCCTTTTTCATTTCTTCATGTAAATTATGGAACTCATTTCCATACAGTTTACAATATATAAATAATGTTACAGTGTTTAAAGTAAAAATATCTGAAAATATTGTTTATTTATATGCACCTAACTCTGTATTTGTTTGTAAAGCTATGTATTTTCGATGCGCTGTATACACACAAGTGTATTATTAATGATATGGCATATTTTATCTTGTTTACAGTTATGTACCATGTCTATATTGAACACTGTGACTAAGTGATTGCAAAAAATTTTCTGCTCCAAGGGACATATTTGTCCCATGGAGCAAATAAATTTGTATCATTATTATTACCTCACAGTAGAATTCTACAACTCACAGTTGACACACCCACCCTGCCTTATTGAAAATATATACTTACAGTCAGATCACTCTTCGAGGCGAGATCGTCAAATGCAGGACATTTGGTGTCCGTATCTTAAGTCTCCAATTCCCTCCTCTCGTCATCAGTGTATGGGTCGTCCTCACTCCCCTCTCTGTCCTCGATATCACCACCACTGTTACTGCGCACAGACACACCACAGTCTAATTGTAAGCATTGGGACGGCGATGGTGTAGGTAGAGGAGGATACCTACCGCATACGGACTTGTAGTCTGTGACCGTGATTCCTGAGTAAATTTCCGTGAAATTAGAAAATACATAGTTCGCCTGAAAACGTCTCGTTGCCCCACCTGTTGTGCAATGGGTACAATGGTGTTTTGTGTGGTCATAAATAATCAGCAGATCGCATATATTACAGATGAAAGAGAGAAAAGAAGGAAGGTACATGAATAGTGAAAGGAAGGAGGTAAGTGGTACAGTACATAATCATAATTAGATCATAATAAACTGCAAACTAAAATCCAAACTGCTTCGCTCGTGTGTACCTCTAAAAAATACTTTTGCATAGACGACTCGCCAAAAGCAATATTTTCAAATTTCAATGTGGTAATGCACTTAATTCCATTGTTATAACTGAGTGTAATTCAAAGTCATTGTTCCATTTTCTCTCTGAGTAAAAAAAACTCGTGGAACCTTTTCAAATGCCAACTATATTACATTGGCGATTTACCAAAATAGAGAGGGCAACTGTAACACGTAATCTATTGTATAAGATAATAACAATCTCCACATTAGCTTTCTATTTTCCCTCGAAATAACCCTCCAAGTGGCCCTCATTCCTTTTATATCATCTTTTACAGAAACTTGATTTCGAAAAGGTTATATTTTATATTATACATTACCTATATGGTTTATTATTTCTTTTATATCGTACCTATTGCTGAATCATGGGAGGATGAACAAGCAAGACTGGAGGCCTGGGTTCAGAAAATGCACAAGTTTGGGCTCAGAGTGAGTAGGACCAAGACGGAGTATATGGTATGTGAGTTTGATGGCAAAAAGCAATCCGGCTCAGTTAACATCTCGGAAACACCCGAGGCTAAGAAGGATTCTTTCAGATACTTGGGTGCTGAAATAGAAGAGAATGGAGGCCTTGACCTAGAAATCAAGGACAGGGTATCTGCAGCCTGGTGCAAATGGAGGTCAGTGATAGGTGTGACCTGTGACAGAAGGATGCCACCTAGATTGAAGGGCCAGATATGCAAGACCGTCATCAGACCGGTGTTACTCTATGGAGCTGAGTGTTGGGCTACTAAGAGTACACATGAGAGAGTATTACAAGCAAGTGAAATGCGCATGCTGAGATGGATGAGTGGGGTTACCAGAGCTGACAGGATTAGGAATGACCACATCAGAGGGAGTTTGCGAATTGCACCTATAACATAAAAGACGAAAGAGAGCAGGTTGAGGTGGTATGGCCATGTTGTTAGACGAGACGGTGAATACCTGGGGAAAAGAGTAATGTACCTGAAGTTGGAGGGAAGGAAGAGCAGAGGAAGGCCAAGAAAAACATGGATGGAGTGTAAGAAGAAGGATATGTTGGAGATTGGTGCCAAAGAGGACATGGCTTTGAATAGAGCACGCTGGAGGTTGAAAATCCAAAAAGCTGACCCCAAATAACTGGGATTAAAGCTAAGGAGAAGAAGAAGAAGATATGGTTTATGTCGTAGTTATCGTTCATAGTAGCTTTATTGTGTGTTAAGTTGTATGATGCTTCATTTGAAAGTTATACAGGAACGTCAACTGCGTAAATTGTTACGTTTATTTTTGGGAGTTATTATTCAAACATAAAAGCTTTGGTTTGAATTCAAGATGCGGAGCACTTCCATTCAATTGTAACTATACCAGCTGTATGAAGATATCGTGAGCAGAATGGGAGACGCTAGCAATGTATGCAGCATCCTGCGCCAATAATTGCTCATGTAAATATAAGAAGGTATTTACGTCTCTCAAATCACCGTGGTTGTCGTACTAGCATTGATTTAAATTTAAATGTGTGTGGCCTATATTTGTCAATGCACTCACCTTTGCTTCCAAGAGCTAGTAATGTTTGCTTGTTCTAATAGACATTGCAACGATTATTCCATTAGAGCTTTTCCTCTTGCCATTTTTATTTGTGATTTGCCACAATGTCTTTAACTACTGCTGATATTCAAACACTATGTTGTATTCATTTTTCTTAATAGAGATTAAGCACTCAACATTACGATTCGAAAGTCCATATTCATAAACTATTCAGGTACTTGGTGCGCATACATCTAAGTTGAGAAAATAAGTCAGGGTTTTGCATTAAAGTATGTATTCGAGTATATAGGTTTTTGCAATGGAAGTTTTCGCCCGACAGAATGTTATCCGAGCATGTTTGAGATATCGCACTTTCCTCATGAATACATAATTACCGGTGGTTACCGTTTTCATTTCTTATTCTCATTTCATGTAGACTTATGTTTAAATGAAGAGATGTTTACACAGAAATATAAACGCTGTCTTGCATGAGAACCGCATTGACAGCCTAAGAATAATCCTCGCATGTGATGTGAATTGAAGTGAGAAGCCATCAAACCATGAAAATTGAATAATATATTTTTATCACTGAGGATGCCCGATGCCAGTGAACGTCTCCAAGTTTCCTTACTCCCAAAGTTATAAGCAACCATGCCGAAGTCTTTTAGTGCATAGCATACATGATCATCTTACTCTACTCAAAGTGCCCTCGATCTCGTGTTAGACATTCGGTCCATGTCTCTCTAGGGATCAGGTGCTGCAAGTTTCCGATGAAATATTTACCGATGAGACATCAAGAGATGCGGGAGGTCGTGAAAGGAATCACTTGGAAAAACTATTATCGACGACCGTGAAATCTAAGCTTCGGTTTATTTATTGCCATGGAAATCCGGTCATCCCTATTTATGATTCATAAGCCGACTTTCAATCGCAGATGCGTATAGCTTGACATTTTTCCCCAGCGCATTCCCATCTCAGAGTTACTCCGAGATGTTCATCACCGCTCGAAGTATTAATTTGTACGCTTTCCGAGGAATTATTAACGTGGATGGAATTCCTGAGCCGTATCAAAATCGTTTCGTGAGCTCTTTATTGGGATTTCCAAATAAATTATTGAGTACTTATTTGTGAAATTCTTATTTCCTAACAGTTTCAATGATCAGGAGAATTTTGGATTCGGATTACGTTCACCATTTCAAGAACAAAGATTGATAGCATCCTATTAATAGATTTAACCAAAAAAATTAATAAAATACAAAGGAAAGCAGCGCGCTTCGTTAAATACTGCTACGAGCGTACATGTAGTCTCACAACATTTAGAGGGATCAAGTTGGGAGCCCCTAGAGACTCGGAGGCTACACGCTAGGCTAAGCTTGCTTGATTAAATCAGAACTGATATTTTTCAGAGCGACGTAGAGAATATTATCATGACTCCTCACTACATCTCTAGGTCCGACAGATGCGGTAAAATGAGAGAGATACTCTGCCGTATAGATAGGTATAAAAACTCGTTCTTTCCGCGAACAATAAGCGACCACAATAAGAAATGAGCTCCACTAAATACACTCCTATAATACACGTCACCATTTCATCTCCAAAAACTTACAGCTTTACACGGCTGGTGACCTAACACCCCCTGCCACCCGTCCATGCGGCGGCTCGCAGGGTAAGATGTAGATGTAGATAAAGTAATTAGAATTCTTAGAATCCAAGAGTGGAGGATGTGGCATTTACAAGGATTGGAATAGAGATGATGGATAACTTTTGATTTAAAAAAATTGCATGATGTGCTGGTTTCAATGCGGAAAACCAAATCCTTCAAAGTAAGCCGATTATAGTTCTATTTTTGTTCAGAATTTTCTTCCTTCCTGAATGTTTTTTGAGATTTCCACCCCTTGTATTCAAAACCAAGGGTCAATACCTTTCTAAATTCATCTGTGTACTCTAAAGGTCATCATTTTCTCATCTGCGAGTATCACTCAAGCATGCTCGAGGCAGTTCTTTCTCTTGAGTCACCTGCCAAGGCCCAGAACTATCTGCTTTCAAGAAAATCTCACATATGTATTTGCGTTTACCGGTGTGTGGTTGCTGGTGATATGAATCCGGGATCCTGGGTCAACATCGGCGCTTCATCCTCGATGATAGCGAACGCTCTAAGAACTGTTGATAAGTTGTATCGAATGATGAATGTGTGAAATTTTATTGAAAACCGTCAATAAGTCATCTAACTTGTCTACAAATTCTCGTTCGTGTTTTCTCATCGTCGATGTTGCTCTTCCCTCGAATATTCAACTCCTGTCCACTGCGACAATTGTCACGAACAAATATTTTATAATTTATTTCCTTAAATAAAGCATGTGGCTTTTCGATAATGGATCTACATCTACATAGTACCCCGCGAGCCACCACTTGGTCGTATGGCAGGGTGTTACGTCACCAGCCGTGTAAAGGTGCTTTGGAGATGAAATGGTGACATGTATTATAGGAGTGTATTCAGTGGAGCTCAACTTTTATTGTAGTCGCTTATTGTTCGCGGAAAGAACGAGTTCTTGTACCTATCTGTACGGCAGAGTATCTCTCTTATTTTATGATGGTATAATTGGTTTTATTTTAATATATGATGAAAATCAAAAAAAAAAATATTGCTCTCTGTGAAAGTGGTCTCAGACCTAGTGCAGACTAAATCGAGGAAAATCTAATATTAGACTTTTTCTTTTACACAAAAAATAACGGAAATTACGACTCGTTAAGTGAAAGTAGTGTACTAGCAATTAGAAAGGTTGCATACCGGAATAAGTTGATGGCAGTAAAATTCACCTCAGTGCTATATGCAAAACATTCAAAAACTTGAACTTCGCACACGGGGAGATTTTTCTAGGTAACGACTCAAGTGAAGAGTTCAGAAGGCGATGGAGTCATTCGATCTGGACGCCTATCACTCTCTGAAGTCGCAGGGCGTGAAGCTTCGGATCGCGAGACAGTGTCTGACGCACCTAAACTCAGGATCCCTCGGAAGCGCTTCCAGTTCAACGTGTTCTCCCTCGCAGTCGATGCCAAGTGAATTGGGACAAAGAACACTAGCAATACTTGTTGATTTCCTGAACTCTTCCTGAAATTTGCATCTGGATGAATGGTCAACTAGGTTTGATTCAATAAAGCTTGCAACTCCTAAGTTGCAATTTTATACTGTCAGAAACAGTTACAATTGTTGAGTCCTTAGCCCTGCTATTGTCACATCAGTCTTTCTCCTGATAATGACTCTGCTGGCAAATATGATTGCCTATAAGGAGGACAAGTCGTGGTGGGGCAAATCCCGATATAATAAAAGAAAAAGTTTAAGGCGCATTTTATGTAACGTTAAACATAGAGTTGATGATCTTAAAATTTTCTAATATTTTCATCTCGAATTTCTTCAACATACTTTGGCGCCTGAATCATTGGCTCCATAAGGACAGGGTGATTTGGGAGTCCCAGTTAGGTTTTACACTGTGGAAAAAGACATATTTACTGAATATCACAAAAACCTCGAATAATGTCACCTGCGTCGCATCGGCAATTGTGTTTACAAAAGGAGAAGGAGTCAGCAAAAGCAGTAATCGCATCGCACATTTGGAGTGAGAGAGATTGAATGGTGATTGGATGATCGATTGAATGGTTACTAAGCGAGTGAGCCAATTGTACTCCTAGCCGTAGTCACCAGCCTTCATCTTGTATTCCGCACCACGCAGGGGGCATCGGCTTAAGAGGCGAGCCACTCTGGGATGCAGAGGCTGACCAACCCATCTCTCTCTCTCTCCCTCTCCCTCTCTCCCTCTCTCTAACCCCATTCAAACACCCCGCTCTTAAATGCTCTCATTGAAATTTTAAAATTCAACAATGAAATTTGTGGACATATGTGAATGAGGTATATTTTGTTAGTGTTTCCGTGTTGGGAGAATATATGAGAATAACAACAATTATATTAAATAATTATAATGTTCTTTTCTTCCTGCAATGACAAATTACGTCAAAATATAAAACATAATTGGAAGCTTAAGGTAGACCGAGCGAGATAGTTCCCTAGTCATAATAGAGACCATATTCAAATTATACGTTTTAATTTCACCAGCTGTGAGACGCACGAATTAAATATTGTATTTGTAATGGTGCAATAATATATTTTAACATGACAGAAATGGTAAGTAATTAAATGAAAATATCTAAACAAGCCTTTAACCTGGCTCATTTTTTTCGCGCGGTGCGTTTGAAACTCCTTCAAAACGGAAGGTTTTTTGTGATACCCAAGAACCCACTGCGGTGACAATATGATTAATTTTCAAAAATAGTTGAGAAAACGTACAAACTACACACTGATAGTGTTTTTACGACATCTAAGTGCTATAAATACCTCAATTTGTAAATTATGTCTCTCTGGAGTGCATAGGGTTGCACTCATATTGTCTGGGCGCGTGGTGGTCGCGCGGTCTTTCGTACGGGTGACATTCGCGAAGTGAGAAAGGTCCCAGCAGGGTTCCCATCCATAATTTATAGTGGAGATCACACATACAAAACATATGCGGCACAGCATTAAAGAAACTAGGATATATCAAGCGTATAATAGGAAGATCCGCGGATGAAAAAGTCAAAGAGAGATGCTACTTTCCTCTGGTTTGGCCACACCTCGAATATGTCGCGACCATTAGGGACCCTGCTCATAAAGATTTAACCAAAAAAAGTAACAAAATACAAAGAAAAGCAGCACGCTTCGTTAAAAACTGCTACGAACGAACATATAGTGTTACACAATTGTTAGAGGGATTAAGGTGGAAGCCCCTAGAGACTAGAGCCCCACTACATTTCTAGGCCTGACAGATGCGATAAAATAAGAGAGATACTCTGCCGAACAGATAGGTACGAAGACTCGTTCTTTCCGCGCACAATAAGCGACCACAATAAAAACCGAGCTCCTCTTAGTACCTTCCCATAGTACATGTCACCATTTCATCTCCAAATATTTTACATCTCGACACGGCTGGTGTCCTACCACCCCCTGCCACACACCCATGCGGCGGCTCGCGGGGTAGTATGAAGATGAATGTGAGTGGAATGGTGGAATTTCAGCATCTTTAAATTATCGCATTGGAAAAGCGAGAGCCGCAAACTATTCGATTCGAAGATGATTTGATTACTGATGATTGTCTTCGTCACACCATCATTAATATAAATTGCACCTCTGCGTTTGGATATAATTTGCAATTATTAGTCATAATTTCAATGGCGTGTCAAATAATTTTAACAATTTAACTCATTGAAGATATTATATTGATAGCATATGTAGGTAGTGCATAATTTGAAGGCTGGTTCTGATCACATTATTATTACGCGATAACATATATGAGTTTTTTTGCAGAAATTAACTAGAATTGCACAAGAATTCTGCTACAGTATTTGCAAATGCCCCGACGTGGCACACGGACGAATTTTCCCCGGTGTTTCCCTCGGAAGCCAAAGGTGTCTCTGGAAGGCGCACAAACGCACTCTACGACCCCGAAATTCTCTCTCTCATGTTACACGCTAGCGATTTTTACTGCATCCAAACGTAAATCTCTTAAAGACAAAATCTTGTACAACTACAATGTACAATTCTTTACTCTATCAACGCTTTACACGATGGAAGAAAATTTGGGAACTGTCTTGGACGGATGCCGCATTTATTTTTTCAAAAATCTTCGACCATGTGTTTCATATGATTATGATCACTTATGACTTTTTTGAGTTGGTTATTGTAAATCAAATTGAAAATATGACTCCATTAAGTTCAAACTATCGAAAATTATTTTTATTTTTTTTTTAGAGCTACACATTCAACAGGTTATTGATTGACAATGAATACTAATTAACACAAAATTTATTGCTAATAACTGATTTTTTTGCCCAATTTCGAATAATTAAATTAAGGGGAATGAATAATCACGGCTAAACGTATGAGTCGCATCATTTACAATCCTTTTTTGGCTTTGATTTCTCCGCTTCGCTGGGAACTGAATACATCAGTAACGTCACTCAAAACTTATATCTTACGATGGTCTCATGTTCATATCATTAATATTAATAATAATTTTTCGTTTGAATTTATCTACAATTAGACTTCCAAAGTGTAAATAAGCGGTATCTAGGGTACCCAAACAGTATGTACTGTGAATAGATCAAGGAGCTAAAGCGAAACTTTCTTCCCGCGAAATAGAGCAGAAATAGAACGAACTTAACGTTCAAGTTTTGCAAAAGCACGATGAAGTTCATCTGTAGGGGTTCTGTCGACAATATTCCTCATCATATTCTTTTTCCCTTGTATTGCCCTCGGAATGAATAGTACCTCCCGCTTCCTGTTTCCCCGAATTATTAATGTTTACTATCTCCTTCAGTTTATTTGTTAACTTTCCCTAACATATCTCCATTTTTCACAGGGTATATGCTTGCTCATTTTTACTTCTTCGTTGATATCTTGGTAAATATTATCTTTTCGCGCCTACAATAAGTTTTCAGGAAAAGGAAAAGCCGTGGCCCATGCAGCCTCAGCCGTTGAACCAGGGGTTATCCATATCTTTAAAGTACTATTTTTAATTAATTATGTATATTTATTTATTTATCATTATTAAATCTATTATAATTTATTTACAAGAAACTTTTACGTTTCATTTTCAGACAGATCACTCATTTTATTTAGTTCAATAACAAGACTATACTATTAATATGAGGCGATTGAGCGCTTTAGGAAAAATAGTTGAAATTGTTGGATTCATCGGAAAAACGACATTTCTTTCCAGTAAAAACAGAAGTTATTGTCGTTACTGCGCAAAAAAAAGGCTTTCTTTTAAGTTTTAATTGGATTAGGGATGTTGCTAAACATGCTCTTTCTGTTGTTATTTAAATCTAATCAATTTTCTACCTTCTGATGCACAACAAGAATATAAATGAAGTTTTACGCTGGTTGATATTTATTCGAGAGCGTATACGAAGGAGCGCTTACAAAAGTTCATATCATTTGCTTATTTATATTATCATGTCTCTTTCTGGTCTTTTATTTTCACCTGATTTGTGTCTCATTAAGCGATAGCGTATTTGCTCCATTGGAATTTGCTTAATTTCATGACATTTCGTCGTTTTTGATCGAGGTGCTTAACAGCCTACTTCTTTTTTTGACGTACGGTTAACTTTCACGCCGTTTACGATCGGAATTAATAAAAATTCATTGCAATGCTTGGTTACTTGGGTTTGCGAGGTAACCTATCGTTCGTTAGGCTAGGTTTGCATTTTTTATAGTTGGATTTACCTCGTTAAAAAGATGCACATTTGGTTTCTGTGCCATTTACCTGCTGCCTGAACAAATCATGTATAAGTGCAGATGGACGATGCTATACGCGCACCCTGAGAGAGGGAATTTCAAGGGTGTCGTCCGGCATGCTTTTTTTATGTGTCACCCGTATCGATATTTCATGATAATTACGTGAGCTGCAATAAAATCGATTTCGCCATTAAACCCAATTTTATGTACGAGACATAAAATATCGACGACTATCGTCCGAGTAAAAGGACATTGGCTGCGTGGAAATAAAACGTTATATACAACCCTATCGCTCCGGGGCGCAATAAATACGCGATTTACGGCTCCGCCTGGTGACGCGAGCATTAAAACGAACCATCCTGCCTCTCTTCGGAGACAATACGCGATGGAGTCGAGAGCGGTCGCAAAAGCTGCGAAATTACTCGCGGAGAAAAAATGGCGTGGGAAAGGGAAAGCCTTTTGGGAAGGGACTGATTGGAGGAAAAGGGCGATGTCATTCCTCTCAGTGTCCTTTTGACTCCATTGGGGTGTGTCCTCAGGCTTGATGGGGAGTTAGTAGTGAGTCTATAGGAAGCTTACCTCGGGATTGGGTGTATCTAAGGTGGCGGGAGCGGAAACCGTGGGTCAGTAAATGCTTGTTTTAATAAGTTTCAAATAAGTCCGAAAAAATTCTGCGACTACACATTATTTTAGTGCAACTGTTTTTTCGGTGGAATTTACTGTACAGTGAGCAACAGAATCCAAAGAGGAATTATGTTTTAGATTTTTTCTTGTAATTTAAGTAGGATATGGCTTCGGTTTTCTACGCGATATTATAATATTAGATGCAATTCTGTTTACTCCTGTTGTTACGTATCGGCTTGACACCTCGATATTTCTTAAGAAACCATTACAATTAGATGAAACGTATTATTTCACGTTTCTGAAAAGACCCTTGTTCATAGAGTCCAACGATTTTGAAATGATATTCCCTATGAAGATCTTCAACCTCATGATCACCAAACCGGTACGTTTTTCTGTCTTATACCTTCTTCACAAATTGGGAAGGATTGTCTTATAATTGTTGTCTTGGTTTCATAAACCATTGTTGAAGCCGACGAGCCAGCGGCGAGACGACGCAAGTTGGTATAGTAACCAATGCCTGTTGCTGTTGTTGTTTTTTTATTATATTAATATCTATAATATATATTTTATTTATAATATATTGTAACGGTCCCTCTTACGTCAGCAATTTTCCCCCTTTCCTGGAAATACGGGTCCACCGAGCATTGCCGCATCACCACTCGACGAGGCGGAAGGCCAACCCAAACAAGGGGCGATACATTCAGACAATTAAAAAAAAATATCAAGCTGTACTTTTTCTGGGTTCCAGTATAAGGATGACTGCTCTGGTTGATACCGTCCCAAGGGCACAATATTTCCACGACTCGCTCCTAGAACCCAGGCTCAATCGTACAGACGTCGCGACAAGGAAACGTAGCACAAACAAAAAAAAACAGGGGCCAGGTATCGATTGACAAAAAGACAAATCCACGCTTAACACTGTATTTAATGATTTCTTTGACAATGAAATTAAACCCTGATGAGGTGAGAGATGTATGATTGACAGGAGACATGAACAGCTATGGTCAATGATAAATGAGAAAGAACACTTATGAATCTGTTGAGCAACAATAGCTCGTCGTTTAGGGAGTCGTAGACCGGTGGCTTGCACAGAAATAGTTCTCCTGGGTCGAGACGGGAAGGGGAACGTCGGAAAGCGGTGAGGGACGGAAAGTGATTGAACCAACCGTTGATGAAGCTGGAATTTCCTTAGATCCTCCAAAGTCTGCCTGACTGGCGACTCTGGCGCAAGTTGATGAGGCCGGATTTTCCTCAGGTCCTTCAACGATGAAGCCGGATTTTCCTCAGGTCCTTCAACGTCCGCCGGACCAGCAACTCCTGCCCAAGTTGATCCGTGGTCGTCCTCTCAGCCGAGGTATCACCTCAACGAACACTTTCTCCCGCCTTTCTCTATTCGTCTGCCTTCCCTTAGCTCAAGTCCCGATCTGCTCCTACTGTCCTCCGTTTCCCCCTATTTAAACCAACTTGAAAAACATCACACACACACGATATTCAATCCCGACACACGCACTCTCCCGCAATATTAGGTAACTGCGTTCACTTGGGGCGCACATTTTGAAACACTACAGCCATCGTCACCTCCCAACTCACTCACACGCATTCGTAATGAATGAAATTCGTTGCATTATATAATAAAAATATCTAAAATAATAAATGAGACACACGTATCATATCTTCCGAGAAGTTGGAAACAATTCTCACTTCTCGAAAATCACGTAATTCTTCACAGAATTTCCTGGAGTGTAATTTAAGACTTCAGTCGCCTTTGTCATTCAATTTATGACAAAATGATATAATAATCATTGCTCAAACTAAATTTTTAACTATTTTAGGATTTATATGAAATCTCCAGGTTTTTCCATGTTTTCCTGGATAACTTCATAACCCAGTCAGGATCTCGGGGGACTTGTTGGAGTGTACCTCGAAATTTCCCGAATACATTGGAAAAGGTCCCACTCGGTAATTATTTTTGTCCGGATTTGCGGTAAAATTCAACTAATTTTACCGTACTATATAGGATAGCATTCAAGAGACGAGAAACCAAATCGGCAACATGCTTTTTTCACGTTTATCTATACATGTTGCTATGTCCACGCATGCAAAGTTTCTCGTGAATCTGTGCATTTATAAAATCGCTCTAACCAAATTTAGTTATGCCTCTGGGGAAATAATAATAATGAAATTTATTGGCTCAATTGGAATGAATTCCTTAGGAGCAGGCACAAGCAATTACAACTAAGGCAATAGAATGATAATAACAATCACATAGAAAACACGTCACTCATTTACAAGAATCTTATCAAATCACAGCACTTGTTCACATCAAATATTATCAATCCAATACATTGTAGCAATCACAAAGGTAGCATATCCATGAATTTAATCCAAGATGTTTAACAAAATATTAACTATCACTCAGATAATAAGACAGCAAGCATTTTTTAAATCTTTCTGTCGACTTAATATTTTTCAACGTTTGCGGAATCGAATTCCATACCTTACATGAATTTGCATAAAAAGAGTTATGATACATAGAGGTTCTGTGGCAGGGTACAATTAATTTGCTATTATTTCTGGTGTTTTTTATTTTTTTGACCAAATTATCTTTATATGGCTGATAAATGTAAGAAGGAGTTTGTTTTTAATAATTTGTGCGTAAACACACCCATTTGCAATTTTCTTCTTTGTTCAGTTTTAAGAATTTTTAATTCATAGTAGACCTGTGCGCCGATGGAAAAACTATCGGCGGAAAGGAAATCTGATGAAAAATCATATCGGATGGAAAAACTAGCGGCGACGGGAAATGGGTCGGCGGCCGGCGGCGCGCCGATCCGATGGTTTTTACCACCGCCGCCGGTGGCGTGACCGGCGGCGTAATATTAGCCTTCATAAGTTCACTAGTATTGTAGCACTTAAGCAAATTATAGGAAAAAGTATTCATTTTTTCTAATTAATAAATACATTCATTTGTATAATGTCATGTAAAAAATTATATAATCAAACTCCTACATACGTATGCGACAAAAATGTCTCACAATTTTAAGCGTTTAGACAAATGACGTATTTAATAGCTTTAATGCAAACTTTCACTATACCGTGTCTTTTATCTCAAATGCGAGCGAAATTTTCTTTTATCGAATATGAGAGCGAAATCCACGTTATAGTATTTGGGCGTTGGCTGTGCGCAGACGAGATGTAGCGAAAGAGTCAATGCTTATTGTAATTTTTAAGTAGATGTATTAGTTTTGAGTCGTAGGGTGTACGATTTTTGGAATTTCACGTACAAATTTGCAGGAGAAGGAAATGTAGCAACACCTGATTTATGCATAGATTCGAGCATTTTTAGACGTTAGAACGAGGAAATTTGACTTTTTACAAACTATTCATTTAAATAAAGGCGATTAGCGGTTTGTTTTAACTTTCGTTTTGCTTTTAAAACTTAGTCTTAGGCCGGTATTCATAGACGGGATAAATAATCAATGATTGCTGAATCAACGATTATTCGTCAATCATTTATTATTTGATTTATGTATTCATAGACAGTAAACAATCTCCAATTCATGAATCACTGATTCATGAATCTATAATTATTTGGGATAATCTGTAATTGGTGAATTACAGATTGGATGTATGTTTATTTTTGAGTGGCATGAGAAATTGAAGAGGTAAAAATTTTATTCAAGTTGAGTATATAGTTTTTTTAATTGCATATTGAAAAAGAAAATAAAAAATGGATTGGCAATGTTTTTTTGATAAAAATGAATTAGCCGTGCCTACATTAGAATTATTTGTTATGATTATTCAACGTTAATGAAGGCGTTGCTAGGGAAAATCAACAAACAGTAATCTCGTATTCCGGCAAGTGTTGATGATGAAGCGTGTGCTGTTTAACGTCAAGAATTGTCCGACCATAAGTGTGGTCTCCTCTTTTTTCTATTCTCACAAAGAGACCCCTGAGGCACCTATTCGTCGCCTGAACATCATTAGAAACAGGCGGTCTGACGGTGTCAACTATTTGGACGGCCAAAAGACCAAAGAAGAAGAAGAGTAGCAGTAGCAGTATTTATAGCTGATCATTACCGATAAAGAAAATTTGAAATATGTAATTAGTAGCAATTGATGATAGCTTACGAGTACAACATTCATGGCAATTTTGGCCGATGTTAAATTCAGCATGAAGATTTTTTTAAATACTGCGTGATTAAAAACCGCTGTGATATATTTTTTTTTATTTGTAGTATGATTTCAACAATTCAATATTGATGCCTAAGCGTAAAATCTCAAAGCAATGAGCCACAGTAGCACAAGAGGAACTGTCAGTCCTCGCGGAAAGTGTCGATATATGAACAGTAGTTCTAAGAAGAATATACTCGATCACTACGGGTTTTGGGAATCGGTATCCTATATTAAACTCTTCGTCTGTCAACACTTATGTCTATTGTTACAGCAAGTTAGATTACGGATTTTAAACAGAGATTGACGTATATAATAAGCGGTCCATCACCAGACCCCAGTGAGGCCATTGACATTAAAGATTCACCCTGGAGTACGAATTTTGTGGACAGTATCACGAGGTCGTGAATATAGAGATGGAAAAAAAACGGCCGCCAGAAAACTCGAACCGCCTGACCCTCACGTACGAATCCGCGGCGCTCACCACTACACCAAATACTCCTTTACTACATAAGGGCGATAATAATAGTTATAAGCAAAGTCGCTTTGAGGGTGATTGAGACGGGTGATGTGAGGCTCCGGAACAACCTAGCGAGAGTAAATTTTCCCAGGTTTTTTATACTAAGGGCAGATATTTCTGATTATAAACTGATTAATTACAGTACAACTAGAATACGTTTGACGAGGTCCAGGGCGAACTAGCCTTTGACCTCGGGCACGACATAGTAAATACGGCATTCAAATCGGCGAGTCAGGGTACGTAGTCTCCCCATGTGAGTAATTTGGATTTTTTGGATCCCTAATGTGTGTTTTTCGAAGCCTTTAGTGATACGCTGGTACATCGGCAATCACATACGCCAATATATCCGAACGAATTTCCATTGAACGGAAATCCTAATCAATTCAAGGTAATCAATAATCCTAATCAATTCAAGACGTTCATATAGAGTCTTCTATGCCTTTAGCACCGTATAAAATTGCACAGTTTGAACGTAAAGACACGAATGTGTCGTAAACAATCACGTCCAACAAAGAAAAACTCTAATTAATTACGGTCGAGAGCTTAATTCACGAATCAATGATTATTTGGCCAAATAATTACAGTTTGCTTGACTATGAATACTAGAACTACAAACAATGATTATTTGACGACTATGAATACATATTAATCAGAGATTGATGAATTTCTGATTCAAGAATCATCGATTGACGAATCACTGATTCTTTGACGACTATGAATAAGAAACAGTAATTAATTAGAGATATAATCATAGATTGAAACGAATCTGTAATTATTGAAGACTATGAATATCGGCCTTAGTCTTAGAATTTGAATGAGAATGTCTCGTTTCTCTTAGACTTTTGTTGCCGACTCATTTCCAACATTTTTTTGTGCGTATTTGCAAGTGTTTAGAACAGTTCTTGCGAGATTGTGAGTGCGGAGTAAAGACTAGGACTGGTCAGGTGAGTTTTGACGCTTATCCCGCTTTTTAGGTTGATGACAACGTTGAGAAGAGGCGATAGCAAGAATATCGGACGTGAGGATGACGTGAAGCTGTATTTAATGAGACATGCTCCTGCATTGGTTGATTGTGAGTTACGTGCAAGATCAGCAATGCCAGAGAAATTGTTTCGGTCAGTTTTTAACCTTGGTGATATATCCATGCCTAGATGAGTTTAAGAGTTGATGAGTTTTTTGAGACCTGATTTTGATTGATTGGTGATTTTTTTTGTTGAGTAAGCTGTTATGTAAACACCACTTTACAGCCTGTAATTGTTGTTACGTAAGAAGTTTTGAAAACTAGAGACCGAACGACTGAATATGCGCTCTGGTGTTTATATAAAGATATGGCATAAAGGCTATTAGGAAAAGAATGTTTGTGGTAAAGCTCAAAATGCTCTCTGAAATATGATGACGGAATATTTAAATTGGGCAACTGTTTTAATTAGCAACTTGCAATCATGTTAAACAAAAGTGAAGAAGTAATGAAAAGGGAAAAGAAAGAAAACCTTTATTTGAGAGTAAAATACAAAAGCGCAAACCGGAGGTGGCAGCTGAAGCTAGTACATATTGCTGTGAATAATTGTGTTCATGTCACATACACTTATGGTAATAAATACATAAACTTTTATTAATAATTTTTAAAATATGATGACATTGGGCTCCCGCGATCATGTTTGAATACTTCGTATCTGCTCCAGGCATCTGTATGTCACGGTGTAAGAGAGTGGAAGAGGGAGGGGGGGTACCGGAGTAAGGGAAAGGGAATTATAGTTTTCCCATCATTGCTTGAAAGCCTGGCCTGGAATCTGTTGACCCCCCTTGTCCTCTTCCTTGGGTTCCGCATATCGGATCATCATGTAACTACTTGTCAGGGCTTCTTCCTCCCCCCTCTATGTTTCGAAAGAGACCTCTACCCTCAACATCATTCGTTCCCATTGTGCCTCTTTGCATCAGGGCTGGGACCACTCTCCCTCACAGGTGGTCACAGAAACGTAGTTTAAACTCTCCTAAATAAACTCTCTCATTATCCACCCGTCTAAACTTTTCCAGTAAGGTCCATCACATGTACTTAAGCACTCCGTTCATCCGCAGAGGAAAATTCCTATGGCTTCCGGTTTATTATTTAACGGATAATAGGATGCGTTATGGATACTATTTGCATCACTTAAATAGTATTTGATGGAAAATTGTGCCTCATCAATGCCGTGGGACATAAAAACTTCCTATGAAATTTATTTCTTCTCCTATTCCGATTCCTTTTCCTATCCTCATGCGAGGCGAGGTCCTTAACATCCTCCTAGATACTCTCAGACCGCACCGTAGATTTACTTCCTTGAACTTCACTTACCATAACCAATGATCAAATACAAAAGAAATATCGTTCAAATATTCTCCAAATGTTTATATTTTGAATTTAGAAGTATTAGAAACTCTTCAGCACGTGCATAAACCCTTTGGTTAAGTAACTACTTCCCGTTTTCCAATACATTGCGTTGTAAGGCTAGAAGACAGTGAACCTTGCAAGGAAAAGAAAGAAGAGAGAAAAGTCTATGAGATGAGGATGTGGAGAAGGAAAGAGAAACTGCAGTAGACGGAGAGACTTATGAAAATTTTGTAAGGTTGTTCAGCGAGGAAGGGATATCTATCGAAATTACACTTCCTAATTACGCATAGTTTCAAGAACAGTAGGATGGAGTGTATTCGATACCTTTTCCGGTTATACGGCCTTTTATATCCTCATTATAATCTCTTTTTATACAATATTGATTAAGACGGCATCAAGCGGGAAACTGAATATAAGATAATCATGCCGCATTAGAGGCTTGAGCCGAGTGAAATCCACGCCAACGAAGGGTGAACACTGAACACGTGGCCCATGGTCCAACAGAAATGGTGACCTTGCTATTTCCTATCGCGCAGATTGATTAAAGACCATTTTCATCAGTGCATAAAATTCGGACAGAAGAGCTGCTCTTTTTTAGTAGTTATCAGGAAAATATCGATTAGGAAATAGAGAGGGGAATTGGGACATTCCGGTGTGCGGGAGCGCGCCGGTTTGGGCGCGGTCGTTTTGGCGCGAGCCATTTTTGCGCAGGTAATTTGGGCACAGGTATGGTTGGGTGTAGCTGTTTTGGCGCAGGGATGATTAGGCGATGCCGTTTGAGATCAGAGGCGTTTCGCCGCAGGGATATTTTGGTTACTACTCGGCCGGTATCGATGCTTCTATGATTTATGACTAGTGGTAGTCATCTCAGTCGTGGTGGGAAGGGGTGAGTAATGAACTACGTACTGCACTGCTGGTGTGCTCCCAATACTGTAAAATAATATATGATTTCTTTCTTTGTGGGGAGATTTTTCTCAGTCATCGAAAACACCGAACATACAGGCCACAGCATATCTGGTCGTTGATGAGAAAAATCATGCTAAGGCTTTGTCTATGTAAGCAACACCAAATTACATACAATAGACACAATTTTATTTGACACATTTATATATACTGCCTTAAGTCATAAATCATAAAAGAATCGCCACTAGCCGAGTGATAACCGAAATGCCCCAGTGCCCTAACGGCCTTCTCGGCTAAAACGGTCCCTGCGCCAAAACGGTTTGCCGGATTGTCCTAGAGGAAGTGGATGTCTTGGAGCTGAGCGAGGAGTGATGGAAGGACAGTGGAGACTATTGCAGGGATAGTTATTGGGTAATCTACAGTGGTGGGGATGAGAGTCACCGTGGGGTAGCTATAGTATTGAACGCAAAATTGGGGAGGAGGGTAGTAAACATTGAACAGAGCGACAGCATACTAGTGGTTGAAATAAAATTACGCTCAACAACTTTCTTTATAACCCAGGTGTACATGCCCGCAAGCAACCATGGGTATTAAGAGGTGGATGGGCTTTATAAACAGCTATAGGAGTAGAGGAGGAATGTATTTTCTACCCAGAAGGTCATTCGTTCGAAGTGCAACACTTCCGCATTCCTTTCACTTTGCGATATCAATATCAACGTGCAGCTGGCTGATGCAATCCAAATGACGACCTTCCACACCACACGTGCGGTTTATTACGAAACAGTCAGGCTGCAACCCCGTTGCCATCCGGAAACTCGTGCGATGATGGAGCATTGCAGCGTGATGTCCCCCCACCCCAAAGCACGTATCAACCCAAAGATTATAATGCTTAGACATGTTCTAACACGTTCATGGCTGGGGGTATAAAAGAACAAACGAGTACATCTTTTAGTCATATATGTAACTATTGCAGGATGGGACAGGTTTTGTCTCCTATTATATCCAGGCCTCTGATCCACGACGGGAGAGAGAACGAGGTACACGAGCTAGTCTTTTCCATATTGCTTTTAGAAGACATCGATGATACTTATTAGAATGTAGTCATCAAATACCGACGTGGATATAAAAGTTAGCCACGCCCCCGAGGTTTCTCTACGAATCGTCGTAGAGGAGATTGAGCCAACGGTCGAGCCATTATAAAGAGAATCGCGACAAATTTTTCTCATCAGACCTCTTCAATTAACCGTGGTGTAAGGATGCGAGACATACTTCTATCTACAACTGTAGAGCTGGGTGGAGTGCATCAGCCCCGCGTCAGAAAAGTAAATAAAAACGTACGAAATGTCTACGAAGTGTGTCTCCCCTCATCGCTGCTGGAGAACAACGACCAAAACGATCTCATCCTTCACATGAAGTTCGATAACAGATACTACGTTGAAGTGAAACACATGGATAAGATGATTGCTCTCGTGGGGCAGAGTATTATCTTTTCAGGCTTCCGGAATCCATCTACTAAAGTTATCGAGCGGTTCAACGTGTCCACAGTGAAACAGTTGAAACTCTCAGGTGAAATGTTGGAGAAAGCCATGAATCAAGAATCATCTATCGTATGCAATGTGTACGAAATTCATCGTGATAATGCCATAGCTTGTGATTGTGATTTCACGCTACCTTTACCAAAAGGATTGCAAGTGGTTGAACGCGATGGCGTTGATAGTGCATCGAAAAAAAGACCCTCAGGATTGGCCTGTGACGAACCAGATTGTGTGCGCCCAGTGACATTTACTACGGGACAAAAGTCAAGAATAAACTATGGGCAAACAAACGAGGAAAAAGGAGAATTTATAAAATCATACACTTTTGTACTCAATGTTGTACCTGATGACATAACTTTGTTTTAAATAAAAAAACATTTAAAAAAATTGTTTTGCTCTTTTTCATTTATTACCTTACCTCTAATGCAAAAAGGGTATCATAGAAATAAAAGAGAGAAAATATAGGTTTACAAAAAATATGTATTTTTCACAATAATAATATTTACAATATTATAAATACATCAACCACACATGGAGGTGTTGGTTATATTGTTGACAAAATATTTCGTCTCATAGTTCAATTCACCATCTCCACTAATATTATATTGTTCTTGCAATAAACGCACTGCACTTCTGATCGCATATAATTGTACCTCCATACTCGCACTACTTTTGTTCAAGTAACCATTCTCGAGTAAATAACTCTCAATACAATTATATCCATTTAATTGAACGGTATAATAAATGAACAAAGAAAACATGGAAATATTACATAACAGAAAAAGACTACTTACAAAAAAATCTAATCCATCCATTGCAAAAAGATTTTTTAATGGTTAACAAATTTTACTTTGTTGGCACCAATTTGCCAACTTGTGACAGTTTTTTCTCGCACATTGCAAATTACCATCCATATGAGCTTCGATTAAACATCCCTCATTCGTAGTTAATTCCTTAAGCGAGGGACAACCATACAATTCTAGATTAGTCACGCAAATTCCCTTGGGAAGAAGACTAGTTAAGAAAGATGCCTTTTGTGCACCTTTAGTGAACAGATATTTATATTTCTTTGTATAATTGTGTAATATGCTCTCCAATTCTGAATAATCTACATCTCCTGAGTATTCAGACAAACCATGATAATTATTTCTCAGCCAAGTCGACTCTTTTGCAAACAGCAATCTCTCTGGTGACTTAAATAACCACGTGTTACAACATTTGTCCTGAACAGAGATAATTGCCAATTCCTTAACAATAAAATTCCCATCGCTAGCTGTAAACCCTTGAAATTCGATAATGGCACTCATTGCGATGTATGTCCAACTTACAAGGTTTTTACACCCAATGCCAGGGGTTGAACATACATCAAAGACCTTTTGACTTACAGAATTTTACTTCGTGATAGAGGTCAAAAAGCCTTTCACTCACACGCGCTGGAAAAATCAGAGCATAACCAAGTTATGCTTTTTGATCACCAGGCAAATCATACGTTATGAGTACCATCTCTAATTCAAGTCTTTCAAAATCACAATCTGTGATATTGTTTGCTAATTTGGTGGTGAGAAATTGTCTAACTTCATCACGACTGCTCGAAAGTCTCCAGAGAAAGAGATTTATCAGCTTGGAGAGCTTCACCAGAGCATACCATTCGTCGCCGTTCAAGTTAAATGAGCTTATATTCCTAATGGACAAATGTCTCTTCCCAAAATAATTTGCATAGGCTAAGCAGGATGAGGTTAATTGTTCTTTTTCACCTTTGTAGAAGAAGTCTTTCACAGTCTTTTCTGAATTCAGAATATTATCCCATTCACTTCGTGAAACAATTACACTTTTTTTCCCCACTTGATTAAATTGCACCACGGACTCAAAGTCTCTACCAGGATCGTAACCAACGCACACACTCTTCGACTTTGCACTGTTTAAATAATACACCGATTGAAGTAGCAGATTATTAAAGAGTGGAGATGCAGCGGGACTGGAATGGTGTCCAGCTGGTCTCTTCCTCTTGACGGGTGGAGACTGCAGGACTGCTTCCTCCGACGGTAGCATGACGACTGATGTATGGCGAGAATTTATACAGCTTAAGAGGACGATGTTGGAGGAGGGGTGGGGGAACAATCATCCGAGCATGGATCAACTTCGGTCTTGAGACGGTTATATTGAAACCATTGTGCCAATGAATGAGCGTCTCTCAGTGCGCACGTGCTGTTGCGTAATTTGTGACAGGGATTGAGGCAGGAAAATGCAATAAAGCTGCATTTTTCGGGAGGGGGGCAATTTAATTCCTTTTGAAGAGAGATGAAAGTACGCTGCGTGAGATTGGAGAGAAATTCGCACTCATCCTCGCTAAATGCGAAGAGGGCGGTCGCTCCCTCAATGATGGTCTCCAAAGTGGGGGCAAGCTCGGCGTAAGAGAGGAATCCACTGTTGAAGGAAGTCTCATCGCAGTGCAGGGGGTCTTGAAACCGAAGCTTCTTTCCCCCGGCAACGAGTTTCCCATGTTTCTTAAAACTTCCCCAAAAAAGGCGGTTGGAATCGACGTCGACGGCTGCAAGTTCCGTCACTCCCTCCTTCGAAAAGCTCACTGATGCGACGATCTGCATTCTGCGAGTGATTCTTCTCTAATAATCACCTTCTCTCCCCGTGCACTGTATTTATTCTGGAACAGCAACGCTGGGCTCGGGGATGACACCTCGTATCACTCCTCATCCCACCAAAGGTTAGTCGGAACAGCTCCAGGGTGCGGCAGTCGTTGAGGTGCGGGTTAGTGTGATTGAATTGAGTGAGGAATTTGTTTAAACTTTTTCCTAAAGATTTACTAACTGCATACAAGCAACAATATTCCCCACATATGTCGGAATGAAAGCTTTGTATCTGAATGCGATTGTGAGTGCAGGTGAAAGGCTTTAAAAAATCCAAAATTTTAGGAACAAAGGGGCTTAATCCGTACGAGTCGAAGTATTCAGCAAATTGATTATATATGTAAATAGCTACCCAATGAGAACCTGGAAAACTAGCCGGATCTAAATTTACTACAAATATGCCATTTTTCGGCGAGTGTGGTAACTTGTCGGAAGGATATACTCCGCGAAATAATTCACTCAATCTATTACGTAAGAGTCTATCGATTTGAACGCTATCCATGACTAAAAATTTGTGATAATCTTCCTGTGTTTATCAATTTCTAGTGTAGCATCATATTCAGCAAAGACCAAGCACGTCACGGTTTTAGCCAATTCGTTTTCAAATCTCGCCTCTATTCTCACCACACCTGTATCCCTTAAACTTACATAGTCCTCGTTACCTGAATCGTCCGGTGTGAGATCGAATACTAACATAAAATAACCATGTCCAAACATATCGTAAGTGATTTGATTTCCTTTATCGTGATGCTTTATTCCACTGCCGGAGAAAATCGTATCATACGCTCGTGCCCAATAGTTTTTGCTGCTGAAATTACATTCCAGTCCCTCGGAAGGAATCTGAACTCCATTCACAAAGAGCGAAAAATTCTCGAGTGAGTAGTGAGATAGTGCAAATGGATTCTTATTAAAATCGCCAGCGTACGAGTCATTGTCAACCATTGCAAATATTAGTGTGTTAGGTATTCTTCCATTGATTGCGTTGTCAATACTTAAAGTTCGACCGCCTGAGGGTACAGTGAACGTTTTCAATTCTGTTCGCTTGTAGTGATATTTAGCTTTGTCTCTTTCTAACATTTTACTATGCGCTACTAATATCGAAGGATTAATATCATGATGCAGCACATATAGCGTTGCGTCGAGTATTCGCAAAACCCCATCGTCGGCACCCATTAGATAGAAAGCAGGTTTAGAGAGCATTAATCTAATATTAATGTCTACGCCATTAAATAGCAGCTGTGTTTGATTAAATACGTCCACATGTAATTTACCATACAACTCCACTTCTGCACTATTCTTGAACCACGATTTTCGTTTCATATACCCGTCATTGTTGCTATCGGTCTTGTTAACGTCATCCCCCGTGTCCAATTCCCAACCGACATTACGCAAATGCGTTCTACTAGCGTCAGATCCATAGTTTAGAATGTTTTCCAAATAACTTCTATAGTGATAATTATCCTCTGAAGGTGTGACAAGAGTCCCATTGAAATAAACGTCACATTGCTCGAATAGTGAGTGTAGAATATTGTTCACTACACCCGGTTGATTAGTATCCGCATCGGTATAATCACTTGAATTTTTCTTGCAAATCTTCACTTTGAGCTTGAGGTAAATACTATTTAAATCTCTGTATGAGTCGCCAGAATCTTTGATTAAAAATTCAATAATCGATCGATTGTCCAACGAAGATATGGGTTTGTAAGGCACCAAGCGTTTAGATAGGATGTTTGTCTGTATGGGTGGATTAGGTTGGAATAAATCCAACGAACTCAGCATATGCTCAGCCATTATGAAAAAATATCTCTCGGCTCGACCTTCTTCGCTCTTCGCCCTCTCGTTGAATGCTCTTTTTTCTTACCACCTCGCGGTTTTATTTCAATCAACCGAGGACGTTTTACTATCCTCAACCCATCCCCTTTCATGCCTTTTAACTTTTCCTCGGCCTTACGCTTTAAATGCTGTCCTGCCTCGTTTATTCTGCTGCGTAATATCTCTTTTACCGGTTTGGTGCCAAGATCACCGAGGGCAGCAGCTCCCGCACTCGCGACCTCCTTGCCCACACTTTTCAGCCCACTAAATAATAAAGGTTTTGCAAAACGCCACAGACCTGCGAGAAAACTCCCAATACCCCTCCCTTTTTGCACGCGATATGACGCTCGATATATTGGTCCCACCTCTCCTCCCACCTGTCTTGCATAGTATGCATAATAGCGATCCGCTGCCGGAGCCATCTCGTTGCTTAATGACAAACTAATCGAAATTACTTCTTTTTTATAAAATGTAACACCACTATTGAAGATTGTATCCCACTATGAAATGGAATATGCTCACCGAGTTTATCAGTCATTAAAATCTCTACGCTTTCAATGCTGTTCTTTTCGACGGGGTAATAGAAAATCGGATTGAATACTTGATATCCTCCAACTCTAGTATTGACTATACGTAAACAGCGGCTCAAGGAATCACCCACAAACTGAGGCTTAATAATGTCGGTGTACACGTAAATGTTTTTCGGGGCAGGAGTTATACTTCTCCTCCCTCGTTTACGACTCGATTTTGAGAAAGTTGCTTTAGCATTGCTGAATATATTTTGCACATTTGCATCATCAACTTCATCCGTCAGTCGAATCAGGAAAAACGATAAAAATCTCCATTCCTCTCTTATCTTTTTTTTTCCTGCGCTAGAAAAACCCTCTAAAGATATTTGAATTAAGTCTCCGAATGAGTCATAGACTCCTGATGGTAGTGAATATGTGACATCCTTTGCTCTTATTAAGACTGAGTTTGGTAAATGTCGTTCGTTTACACCTACCTGACCATCTAGTATTGCTAATTCATCTACAGAACGCATGATATTGTTTACTATTTTATCCCTTATACTGCGGGGGGTAGCAGTAAATGTCGAAGCAAAAGCAAAACATACGCTTCCGTACGTTCCTTGTGGAATCTCGAAGAAAATACCTTTTTCTATCTCAATTTTGACACCACCATCCCCGGGTCCACCTTCGTCCCCTCGAACTATCCCTTCCTCTGCTCGGGTCCTGTTATCTTTGCGAGTTAAAGCTTCCTCTTCTCCTCCAATTAAATGGCTTGGAGGATGAGCAGGATCTATCTTCTCTACTACACTACCTTCATCTTTGCGAGTTGAAGCTCCCTTTTCTAATTCAACTAAATGGGTTGGAGGATGAGCTGGAACTATATCTTCTAAATCGATTGACGGAATCGAAATCTCCGCCAAACCTACATGCCACTCATCATTTTCTAAATCGATACGATGACACAGTTTTGTTCGATAATGAGCTATTGTGTTTTGGGGAAAGAATTCGCGAGAGCTATCGCTTGGTAATGTCAAGTAAAACTCGCTCATAATTTACGAACGGAAGAAGCCTCAACCCAAGAGTTAAATGATTTCGGGTATCCTTCCCACTTTACGAAATATTCGAGATTGGGAGCGCGTCCTCTACGCCTCAAAATCTTCTCGATCCTGTATTCTGTCTCTGCGGAAACGTTCACCTTAACTAACTCTTGCGTGTAAAAACTTCCGCTTATATTCTCCCCATTCATATCCTGCAACTTGTAAGTTGGTATTTCTCTTGTACTATCTATGTCTACCACTCTAAATATTTCTCTGGTGTAATTAGCAGTGTAACCTTTAGCGAACGGAATCCGCTCTTTGCTAATCCTCACGTGATCGCCGATTTTAAATTTTGTATACTTTTTCACAACATTTTTTCTCCGGCTGGCGATCGCAAACGCATTCTTTGCATTCACCTTGGAGGGTGCGATGTCTATACTCGAATGGACGCTATTGTTATAACTACTCACGAGTTTTGGAAGCACATCGATATAATTGTAAGTGTCGTATTTTGTAAAATACTTGTACATTTTAGTTTTTAGAGTGCGATTGAATCGTTCCACGAGGCTGGCTTTTATGTCCGGATTATTTGTGGTGTAAAATTTCACTCCACAACGTGAGAGAAAATCTCTAAATTTGGCGTTGACAAATTCACTTCCCTTATCGGTCTGAATTTTCAATGGCTTTCTCTCGCGAAATATATCCTTCAAAGCGTTTACTATTTCATCCGCTCGTTTACTCCGTATAGCTCTAGCCCATGCGTACCTGGAAAACAAGTCTATCACAGTCAAAATGTAACAATACCCTCTGTTGAACTTCTTCAAACTTTGCAAATCATTCAAATCACATTGCCAGCACTCGTCAATGTAGGTCATGTCGTAGCGATTTCGGGGAAATCTTTTCCTCGCCTGTCTATGGAGAGTATACGCCTCCTGAGAATCTAGCCATTCGTGTAATGTGTTTCTCGGAATCCTAGTCGCTTTGTGTAATTTATCGAGTGTGGAAAAACTCGCAGGATGAGCAGGATCGTTGTAAACTCTATCGATTACGTCGTCACCCACTCTGGCCCGAACGATTTCTTTTTTATTTTGCGCTTGCTTCTTCTTGGTAATTGTAGGGGGGACGGCAACTTTGGTGACGTTTTTCCTTCCACCAACCGCTTTCTTTTTAGCGTCTTTTTTACGTTGGGTGTTCGTGACAGACTTTCCATCGCTCCTAGTCTTTCGCTTATGCGCTCCCATGTCGAATCTAAATCGGCGTTTACCTCTTTCACTTCAGCTAATGATTTCTTCAATGCGTGAATCCTCTCGTCCTCCTCACCCGACCTTGTATGTGGTATGTTCTGAGTCAAAGGTTTTACTATCGGGACATGTATGGGAGAGTTGATGTCGGAAAGCGTGCTCATATATTTATCGAGTATTCTTTTATATGAATGCCACTTGTCTACGTCCTTGAGTCCTTTCTTGGCCAACACACCTTTCATTTCCTTATCTAATGCGCTCAACCTTGCCTTCATATGCCCTCGCTCAAAAACTTCCGGGCTTACTACGAGCATTTTACGCAAACTCATTTCCCTAATAGACTGCCTATGACACCGCTTAAAATTGATCCGAGTAACATTGGTAAAAAACCACCCTTTTGTATGAGAAGGGCGCGTTTTCTCTTCACACTCGTTCCCCTCGTTGCCAACTTTCTCAACGTGTTACGATGTTTGGCTAGTTTTCGTTTTAGCGTATGATCTATCTTATGGTTCCCGTTTATGGTGTTCAAGCAGCAATCGCATATGGCTTTAATTAATTCGTTGTCTGAAGATTTCAATATCGCAGAGCGTAATTTAGGCCTTGCACACTTTAACGCATGGAGCAAATGTTTATTACTCTTCAACCTGTTCATTACGTACCGGCATGTAGACTACGGTGAATTCATCCGTGGGAAATATTTTCGTTCGAAAACGGAATCTATCATCGGTGTCCTGCCTGAGGTCTAGGACCAAATAACCGAATGGATCTTCCGTCGATTCCTTATATACCCTTTCCAAATCCTGCGATTTTTTTGGATACACCTGTCGTGCCAAATGACCGAATTGTAATTGATCTCGCGGATTTTTGAACGATACTATGTACTTTGCATTCAGCGAAATGTTCCTCGAATTTGCGCTTTGATAGAAAATATTCTGCGTAATTAAAAACACTGAAATGTTAAAATGATGACTCCCTCTCGTGAACAGTTTGCACACGTCTTTACTGTATGCTCCCTCGCTCATTAAATCATCGATAACGCACAAGATTGGTGCACCTCCAAATTCCTCAAAAGACGGTATTTCGTAGTGTATGCTCAGTAGTTCATGTTCTATATCTGGCTCGCTTCCTGGGCTGCAACACCATACTATTTCATCAATGTAGTGATCTATCATACAATGTAAATTTTCAATGAATTTCGTTACAAAGGTCGTCTTTCCACATCCTGATGGACCTGCGCAGATGCAGGTAAACGGATGTTTCCAGACTAACGTCATGGTTGAGACTGGAAGTGTGTTTTATCATATTATGTTTTTATTAATTTTCAAGTTTCCTCATCACTAAATGCCTCGTCGTACGTTCGTTTTCTGGGAATTTTATAGTGGCCCCAAGCCAGAGTATTATTACCATCCTCGCAAACGTATCGCTTATCATCAGATGCGTTTAATGTGACCTTATTCATTTTTATAGTGTATAACTCATGCTTATTGCTACGAATCACATTCATTTTACGGAATTCCGTCAAGTTCTCCCGGAGACATTGAACGTAATCGTCAAATTTTAAACATTTTTCTTTCACAGATTTCGTTATTCCCTTCGCTTTTTTCTTCTCTTTACCTCCCTCCAACTTAAAAGAATACAATTTGCTTCGTAAACCAACAAAATGCGACATGATTTTACCATCGCATTCGTCTTTGAATTTACCTATTACTTTTTTGTTCTTATCTGAATAACATGGGTGGTCCTTTGGATAGTTTGAGGTATCGAATGCGTCGAGGTTTTCCAGCATATCCTTAAAAATATCAGTCGTTTTTATGCTATAAATCAGGCTATCTGTATCGGTGTATGCGAGAGATAGGTTCTTACCGTATTTTGGAAGCATTTTATGATAGTGAAAGTCGTACATTAATGTCTTACTTAGGTCCAACACACAGAAACCTATATATATCGGTTTATTCATTTTTATTAGTGCTTTCCGCATATGAACGGCAACCAAAGACTCGTGAAAAATCGTTCTATCCAGAAATGTTGACTTATTGATTAATTTTTTCAGTCTTTTTTCACTAGACACAAGTTCCAAATTTATTCTTTTGCGCACATTCTCCATTGTCTTACCAAATACGGCATTGTTCATGAGCTTATAAAAGTCCTTCTCAAAGTCATTAACTGCTCTCATCCTTCGGTCAGTGTTCAAATCAATGTAAGACTTTAACCAAGGTGATTGACTAAATTCTATTATTCTATGAATTTTTTTTAAATTCATGCCTAGTGAAAGAGCCTGCTTTAGGTTGACGTAGTGAATGATATATTTAGCCCGGTCCTCGAGCGATGTAATCAACTTTTTATGTTTTCCACCAGGTGGAATTTTGTTCTCTGGACATAGCGGTAGATCGGAATGCGTATCGTGTAGGTGCTGTGGGTACTCAAGATCTACCTCTAGAATATACCCCTGTTCGTTTTCATCGGAAATTTCTATCGCATCAAAATGTTCAATTTCATCTGATGACAGCCATCTAAAATTTGCATATGGTAATGGTCTTGATAAAGCCCAACCGTACAAGTTGTTTACATCTAGATATGTTAAATAGGTTGTGTCTAAATCTGAATTGTAATTATTCATGTACTTATTGTTCGCTTCACAGTAACGCTTGCAGCATTGTGATATACCACCGCGGATACCGTTCTCGATCATGAGTATCATGTCATAGTCAGTCAAAAGCTCTAGTTCAATACCGGTATGCTTCAGCATTGCGTCGAAGGTCAGTCCTGGAGCGGTATAGTACCACGCGGGATCGAGTTTGTACGCGCTGTAGCACACGTCGCGAAAATTTTCAAAAACGTCTGCTAAAAGGGTAACGTCGCTTTTTAGATATATATCACTATAATCACCAAGTGTTTCACATTCGAAAGATTCCCAAACATTGCATGCATGAGTATAGTCAGTGTCGGAAATTCCTTCTTCTGTTAGACGATTGTAAAATTTACCTTTTTCTGGGAGTAAAGGTTCATTGAGTCGCTCGAGTGAATCAGTGTAGTCGTAGGGATATACTCCTTTTCGCGTCACTAGATGTGTCTTATCACCGAATATTCCTGTGGTATGCTTAAATGTTGATAAGTTCGAGACTAGAGAAGCTAGAGAGGCGGACATGAAACGACAAGTATCAATGAATCGAACAGTAAAATTGTTATCGATTGATTTTGCAAAAGAAATATACTTCTCCTGAGTGTTTGGAATAACAAATATTTTCTTTTCGTCATAATCTAATTCCTGAACGATAAAGTGACCATCGTAGGATGACAGATTGTGGATGAAAACTGGCAGAAAAAGAGGCATCTTATACTGAATGTTACATAATGAATGGGAAGGTCCTCGGTACTTCCCGGTAAGATGGTCGTGATCCCTTACCCTATCCATTTCTAACTCTTTCTCGCAAATATGACAAACAGTTGCATTTTGAAACGTTCTTTCTTCATCCTCAGTCAGAGGGGTCATTGGGACTGTATTTTTATAAAGTGAAAATACTTTTTCCGCCTCCTCTTTCATGTATTCAATGAAAACACGCGCCGCGTCTTGTCCTCTATATAACTTAGGCTCCTCGCATCCGTCTGGTGTGATCATCATGTAGCAAAAGCTAAATGGTGTATGTTTTTGTATCTTGTGAGTAAAAGAGGTGTGTGGATTAGGCTCACATGCAGATATATCTTCAAGGAGGCATTCAAAGTCTGCATAAATCACGTAAGGTACGCGAAAAGAATGATTGATATGTTTAAACTTTAAAATTTTGTCTTCTTCACTAGGCAAAACAATTATGGTAGGCTCACCCGTACCTCGACATAATTCTTTGTGAGCCTCGAGTTTTGCTTCGTCATGGTAATGAGTAAAACAACGTTTGCAAATGAATATTTTTTCTGTATGCTTTGTTATTTGATGGTGAACTAGTCTATTAAAATTTTTGATCCAACAATAGTGAGCAGTAGAATCATTTGTAAAATAAAGCAAATCTCGGTGATCCTCTAGCTCGCGCTGTACAATTTTCAAAGGGTATACATCGTTTTTCTCCGTGAGACCAAAAACATTAATGGAAATGTTGTTAACTCGTTCAAATTTAGCAATGTCTTTCAATTGTACTGGATAAGTAATGCAATCCCAATTATAACCCTCGTGAAAATCCCTAGTGTTGAAATTTGCAATCCAATCAGGGCGTGGGACATTCTTTGCCCAAATGGCATACTTGAAGCAATACTGGTCATTGTTTTTGACGTTTATAACTGCTTTGGTATTTTTAATTTTATCAGGTAGCTTGATATAGCTAGAGCCTCTCAAGGGTGCATATCTGTTTATTCTCAATTCCAAACCAACCACCCTAGCTAAACTCCATCCCGACCCTTTGCTTTGAAACTCGGATTTTTCCTTCAACAATTTTGAAAAGGTTTCGTCAACGACTTCTCCAATTTTATCTGCTAAAAACAGACGCTGATTGTTCGTTTTAAAAGAAGCATCCATTTCCTCTCTCTCACCCTTCTGAAATTTACAAATTAGGACAAGATTAAATTTGATGGAATTGTTTTGTATCACAGAGTCCAGTAATTTTTCGATTGCTTGTGCCTTGATATCCCCGAGAAAGGATATAACATCTGTATCTTTATCCTCTTCCGGAGTTATCCAGAATGTTTTCAGTCTGGAACGAATAGCTGATTCAATTTCATGGAATCCTCTACCTCGTTGAATAGTTACATTCTGTCTATGCTCGTTCGTATTCTCATGTGGTAAAGCCTCATCAATCTTATAGTAAATTTCACAAAAAGTGCAAAATTTTCTTCCCTTTGCCCTATCTACCGCATCCTTTAAGTGGTTGTATGTTTGGATATCATATACTACTTCGTCATTAAATATAACACGTTCATTGATATCCGCAAACGCCTGTTCTAGCTCCTGTTGGGTCACATAACTCCCTGCATTAAAATTGTTAAGGATAGTGGATATGAAAGATGACATTTTTTTTAAGATTCAGAATATTGTATGAAGAGGAGAGAAAAATGAAATTTATGAAATTATTGGGTGAACGTTATTTAAATAGTGATTTCTATTGAATGGATGGAGAATACAAGTGTTCTCACTGAAAGTTCGTAACGAAATGAAATATATGCGCAAATTTTATTGGGTTATAAACGTTACCTGTAGAAAAAATAATTTAAGTGCGTATCTGAAAGAGTTTTGGAAGCTTTGCGGATAACTTCTATCTCTTTCGGCTAGTTACACCTATCGGAATCAAATTAATAGAATTATGCAAATATAACTCGAGGAAGTTTCCGGAATGGGATACAAAAAGATTTTTTCAATTGTCGGATTGCATTCAACTACCAATGTAGCTTATTTTTGTAATATGCACCAAAACGCTATCTCTTCAAATAAGGGTACAACTATATCCTGACCCTGAACTATTAAGGGTCTGAGAAAATTTGATGACTGCCTTCGAGGGATAATAAAAATTAAACATTTTTATCTCTTCAACTTAGGAAGATATTAAATGATAAATTTAGATCACTAGTTGAGGAAAATTGGCTAAGTCCACATGCCTTACCCCAGAGTGTAGGGGTCACACCCTTGGTGTGAGGTGATAAATTTTATACGTAATGGGTAACCAGTCACTCACTGATCAACTTTCTAATTTAAACTATATTTTTATCTCTTCAAATAAAGGAGTTATTAAGAAAAATTCCCGAAAATTTCGGGTATTTTGGTCATAGGGCCAAAATCGTTGGTCCAATCGATCCAATTTTATACGTAATGGGTAACCAGTCACTCACTGATCAACTTTTTAATTTAAACTATATTTTTATCTCTTCAAATAAAGGAGTTATTAAGAAAAATTCCCGAAAATTTCGGGTATTTTGGTCATAGGGCCAAAATCGTTGGTCCAATCGATCCAATTTTATACGTAATGGGTAACCAGTCACTCACTGATCAACTTTCTAATTTAAACTATATTTTTATCTCTTCAAATAAAGGAGTTATTAAGAAAAATTCCCGAAAATTTCGGGTTTTTTGGCCGTAGGGCCAAAACCGTTGGTCCAATCGGTCTGAAACTTGGGAAAAATACTCACTACGTAGTAGTGAGTACTTTTCCTTTTCTCAGGGTGGGGGGTACTCACTACGTAGTAGTGAGTACCCCCCACCCTGATCGACCCCCCCAAGGGGTATATAGGGGGTGTCCGGACGAAAATGATTTCCCCCCCCCCCTGACCCCCCTGTTTCCCCCCCTCCCTCAGATCAATATATAATAGGTTTTAATAAGTTTTAATTACCATGGACTTTAAAAATATATAATAGCCAAAAGCCCGGAGATGGAATTCCGGGTTGTACTCACCAAAAAACTCTCTGAGGGGGGCCCTCCCACTTGGTGTCAACTTCTTTTCGTGAAGATAGGTATGCTGGCTCCTTGAAGCAAGAGAATGAGTCCGGTCCGATTCAGTCTTGGATTATATCCTCGAAAAGGTGGAGAGAGGGGGGTATTGCGTCTCAGTGTTTACTCTCTCTCTCTGAGGGGGTCCTCCCACTTGGTGTCGACTTCTTTTCGTGAAGATAGCTATGCTGGCTCCTTGAATCAAGAGAATGAGTCCGGTCCGATTCAGTCTTGGATTATATCCTCGAAAAGGTGGAGGGGGGGGGGGGTATTGCGTCTGAGTGTTTACGCAAGCCTGGTCACGTTGTAATGTGTAATTACCGCTCGTGCTTTGGGGTGGGGGGACATCACGCTGCAATGCTCCATCATCGCACGAGTTTCCGGATGGCAACGGGGTTGCAGCCTGACTGTTTCGTAATAAACCGCACGTGTGGTGTGGAAGGTCGTCATTTGGATTGCATCAGCCAGCTGCACGTTGATATTGATATCGCAAAGTGAAAGGAATGCGGAAGTGTTGCACTTCGAACGAATGACCTTCTGGGTAGAAAATACATTCCTCCTCTACTTATAGGAGATAATCAGAGAGTTCCCGGACAAGAGAAACCTAATAGCAATGGGTGTCTGGAACGCAGTAGTGGGGGAAGGGAGAGATGGGTATGAAGTGGGAGGGTATGGATTAGGAACGAGAAATGATCGCGACGAGAAGGCAGTTGAATTTTGTTTTAATGCAGGCTTGAATCTTAACTTAGTTATGATGATATGTGATCGCAGATTTAAAAAAGTTGGTGGATAAACAGATGGAACTTTGAAGTTTTGGTAGGAGAAAAAAAGAAGGGAATACCAAGAGCAAGTGGACTGGAACGTAAGAGAAGCAAAGGGAATGGAGAAAACATGGGAGAATATACATACAAGCATATTAAGAGAGGCGGAAAAAACGAAAGGATAAGTGGAAACGAGGGGGTTAAGGAGCAGTAGGTTACGCAAGAAATGATTGGGAATATAGATGATAGAAGGAGGTGAAAAAATACCTACACTGAACTAGGTAAGACGAAGCACAATGAGCGTAATCATCAACTTCAGTGAATAACCAATCTAGCAAAGGAAAACTCGTGGAAAAGGCACTGCGAGGAGATGGATAAGCAGCAATAAGATGGGGAAAGGGTGCGTTTTGCGATAAAATAAAATTGCTATCGGGCGGGGAGAGAGGGAAAATGGTACCAAATGTTAAGAGCAGAGCAGGTAGGATATTAATCGAGCAAGAAGATATTCAAGGTAGGTTGAGATAATACGTGGAAGAGCGATAGTAGGCAGCGATAGTATATAAACTTATTTAGAGGTGAAGGATCAGGGAACACTAGATGAGGATAACCTCGGTCCAACGATACAGAATGACGCGGTGAAAAAGAGAAAGCATTGAAAGATATGAAGGCAAGAAAAGCTGTAGGAGTGGAGAACATACCTTCGGAGTTGCTAATTAATTTAAGTAAAAATGTTAGGCAAGCTTTTTCTAAACTAATTCGATGGATCTACGAGGAAGGATTATGGCCAGAGTGCTTATTCCTATACCAAAAATGAAGAAACTTCTGAATGAAATCTAGGATAGGCAGAGTAGATGTCTTGTGGAAACGAGTTGCACAACAGCGTGATAGAGGGAAGAATTTTGGGCAAGCAGGGAAAGGTATAAAAGGAGAATTGGTTTCTTGGACGGATGGAGAATGGTAGGTATATCGTAAGCTGAGGCAAAAATGGTAGCACTAGAGGGAGTCGGTCTCCACTTGGTACCCTCAAGCCTCAACTTTGGCTGAATTAAAGTGGCGCTATACTGTAAAACATGGGGTAGAACAAAGGTATTTTACTGTGTATAATTAACATTTTCATATAGCCTACAAATGTTACAATTCCAATGAGAGAGGATGCTTGAAAATGCTTGAAAAAAGAATAAAATACGAATTTTTTTATTTAAATACACTGGATTCTGCCCTAGCGTGCAAACTAGAGGATAAGCTTGAAAAGGTATCTTCAAGTCTTTGAAGATGGTTCCCTCCCTAAACGCACGGATAACTGTCGCTATTAAGGAAAGACTGTCAATACTGCTGCACGGATATCTGTGTAACTGTGGTGAGTAATGTTTGACAAAGTTATGAAATACAATGATGAGGAGTCAGCTAAAATTAGTGTAATCAAATGCAGAAGCCATGCTCTAGAGGCAATGATTCGTACATGGCCGCATATGACGGCGCGCGCCGCCGCGCGGACATGGGGAACCGGCGGCGCTATCGGCGGCGCGCCGCTCAAAATCCATCGGCGGCGGCGCACAGGTCTAATTCATAGTAATACGGTGTGATATGCTCATTAAATGCTACATCGCACACATAACGTATTGCACAGTTTTGAATTTTTTGCGGTTTGGATAACTGAGATTTTGAAATATTTGACATTTCCAAAGAACAGTAATCAATATGAGGGATAAATAAGGTTTTAGCTAGTTTGAGTCTCAGGTCAGTGGCAAAGACATCAAGTTACGAAAACTTTTCAGTTGATGCAGGTTTCAAATGACTTTATTAGAAATATGTGCTACGTGTTCATCCCGTTTTATTAACAATAACACCTAATTCATTAATTTTGTCAGTGTATTCTATTTCTAAATTTTGAACTTGAATCTTGGACAGTAATTCAATGTTTGCAAATTTAAGGGATTTTGCACTACCAATTATTATGCTCTTAGTCTTCTGAGAAGTTAGGTTCATTGAATTATCTGACGCCCATTTACATATAGAAGACACATCTCTATTAATTAGTGCGCTAGCATTTGAGATATCGTTGCGATCGCAGTCTATGTAGATCTGCAAGTCATCGGCGTATAAATAGTACTTGCAATGGTGTATGTTAGATCTTGAATGTATATGACAAATAATAATGGGCCGAGTATTGATCCTTGGGGGACACCACGTTTGACGGGAAGGGATTCAGAGCGTAGATTTTTCTTCCGATCATTCACCACCTGAAAGCGTTGGGTCAAGTAAGAGCGGAACCATTGCAGCACGGAGTTAGATAATTTTAAGTTGGATAGTCGCCTTAAGAGTATATTGTGGTTTACACAGTCAAATGCTTCGCTAAAATTGAAAAGAACCAGTATTGTTATTTTCTGCTTATCCATTGAAAGTCGTATATCATCTGTTACTTTAATTAGAGCAGTTTTATACTATACCCTTTGCGAAATCCTGATTGAAAGTTATTTAGAAAATTGTTTTTAGACAGATGTTCTATCATACAATTGTGCACAAATCGTTCGAGAGGTTTTGACAAAGCGCATAATATTGCAATAGGTCGGTAGTCGGACATTTTTACTGGGTTGGGCTTCTTGTTAATAGGTTGGATGAGAGCAGATTTCCATAATGATGGGAAATTAGAGTAGTCTAACGAGCAATTATAAGTATCATTGGAAGAGCTAGATAAAGGATCTTTTTAATTAACTTAATACTAATTTCATCCACTCCAGTAGAATTAGAAGTTACCTTTGAAACATATTTTAATAGTAAGTCTGGGGTAAAATGAGGGAAATAAAGATTTTCATCGCTGAATTCTTTGTTGGCGTTAAGAACATTGTCAAAAATTTCTTCATCATCCATAATGTCTGACGAGGGGGAGGTATTTAGAAATAAGTTATTTAGTTCGTTCAGGGGAAAGTTAATGTTGGCTGGTTCATTGCGTGTATTACCAAGACCCAGCCTTTTAATTTCTTGCCAAATAGAACGAGCATCACGCTTATCTGATAAACAGTAATGAAAATAGGCAACTTTGCGTCATATTGTATTTGTTTCACCTTATTTCGAATGGCTTTATACTCATTGTATTTCTGAAAAGACCGTGTTCGTCGGAAATGCCTGCGTATAGAGTCTCTTTGACTCATGGCTCTTTTAATATCTTGAGAGAGCCAGGGAGCAGGGTTACGCTTTATCTTGATTTTTTGAAGGAAGCGTACTTGTCTAAAAGGTAATTAAGGTAAGAATTGAACAAGGTGACTTTTTCGTCAACATCGTGCGTAAAATAGAAGTCCTCCCAGGAAAGGCCATTCCAGTCCATTTCGAATCTGGCGTAGTTCAATTTAGACAAATCACGAAAACAGATTTCAGGTGGTTTGTACGAAGGCGTCTTGAAAGTATAGTTCACATATACCAGATCATGCTCTGATAAAAAGTTGACAGGTTCTTGGCCAAAGTCGACTATTTTACATTCATCGTCAACAATTATTAGGTCAAGCAGTGTATGACTTAAAATATTATTATTATTTTTTTTTGCTTGCCGTACGATTCTGTTGGCCCGTATGTCCCCGGAATCCCGATAGGCTGCTGTGCCTGTCATCAGGTTTTCCAGGGACCGGACCAACAGAACTTGACATACATCCATCCACCCCTCGACTCGAACCCACGACCCTCGGTTTAGCAAGTGAGGACTTTACCCCGCCGCCACCGGGACCGTGCCTGATGCCAAGACATGTGTTGCTTGAAAAGAAGGCAGATGATTATAACTAAACAGTAAATTCTTAAGATAAGTACTTTTCTATGTGTGCATATCAATGTTAAAATCACCACAAATAATAATAATTTTATAGAAAGGTAAGTATTTGCATATTAAGGTTTCAAAATCATCACATATGTAACTGGTATTTGGCGGTCTATACATGATAACAAACAATAGTTTGCCATTTACATGGGAGACATCAATGAACACAAATTCAGACTTCCGATGAATTCCACTGGAGAGTTCTAGAACTTTACTCTTTAAACTATCGTGAATGTATGCAGCAACACCACCATCACCTCTAACATGTCGATCATTGCGTATAACCTGGTAATTTTGAAGTTCTACTATGTTACTTGTTACATGTTCTTTCAGCCAAGTCTCAGATATTCCAATTAAATGATAACTTTTAGACAGAAAATAGTATCTAAACTCATCAATGTACGCAAATAAGGATTGAGCATTTACGTGGCATACACTAAGAACCGACAGTTCACGTGTGACGTTAGCTTTGGTGCTCACAGGTAACTTGTGAGTATCAGTGTTTAAACATGCACACAAGCCCTATTTAGCTGTCTCCAGATCCTCGTTTGCACCCCCTTTGTTCGTACACCTCCTCCCACACAGGCTGGATCTGCCGGAGGATAAGGTCGCTCAAGATCGCAGTGAACGCCTTGTATACAGTGTTTAGACAGGTTATAGGGCGATAGTTCTTCGGATTGGACAAGACTCCCTTTTTCGGAATGAGAACCGTGCGTCCCTCAGTCAGCCAAGGTGGGAATGGTTCTCTACCTGTGACGAGGGACGTGAAGATTCTTGCCAGATATTTGTGGGTAGAAGTGAACTTCTTCCACCAGAAGCTATTCACGGCATCCATACCTGGAGCCGCGAAATTCTTCTTGCCACAGAAAGCGTGCTTCACGTCACTTTCCGTGACTGAAATGGGTCCATCCACATTGTGTAGGTGGCGGTCGCAGAACTCTTTAAAGAGTGCGATGGCCGGAGTGTCTCCATTGAATGGCTTCGACGTTTCGTAGATATCCTTCCAGAAACGTTCGACCTCATGAACGGGTGGCGGGGATTCAACAACAGGCGGAGGAGGCCGAAAGACTCGGGACGGCTGAAGGAGAAAGGTGGAATTCTCCCTTACGCCTCTACTCCTTTTTAGGAGTTTTTTCTTGGCCGTGGTAAGCGCCCGTACCCTATCGACCTCGTGCTGCTTACTATTAAGCAGCACGTTTTTGTTTAGTGTGTGATGGTTGAACCTGAGGCTGGGTGCAATGCGCCGAACTTTAGATGTAAAGGTTCGCCCGGGAGTGATGTACTCAATCACACACTGAATCCTCGACGCCTGCTGTCGCGCCAGCGTGACCTTGGCATCCAGCTTTTTCAGCCTTGTTGCTGCCTTATCCTCCCAGGAGGAGTCCTTTCGGGAGGTTGCCAAAACCTTAGCCGCAGCGTAGACCACGCAATTCACCGTCCAGAGATCTAACGTCTCTGTCAGGATCTCGTCGATGAGTCCATTCATTTGGGGCAGGTGGGTACCCCGCAGAGAGATCTTTCGATGGATGCTTCTCTGCCTAGTGTGTCCTTCGTCACAGTAAATTGTGCTTCTTAACCGCGATCGTAATAGTTCAGAGTCAGTCTGATCAACCTCCTCCCTCTTTGTAGGAGATACCGACAAACGTGCGGTACTCACGTCAGCAGGTGGAGGTGCTGCCTGTGACGGAGAGGGTGGTTCGGCTGGTGGTGTATAACTCTGAACCTGCGGTTGGTGGATATTTTCCTTTTTTCGCAGGTGGTTGGCCTGGTCGCGCAAGTTCTGCTGCGACAGGTGGTCGTGTTCCGGATGCATCTCACACCACAAAGAGTGCATCCTGGCCATGTAACCCCTGCGTTCGGGCTCGCTGACAGCATACCATGCGAGGAGGTCGCCCCTTAAGGCTTCCGTCCACTCCATGCGAGCTCCCATCCGAGTACTTCTTTTTCCTTGGCCACGCCCAACTCTCCTGGGGCCCCCATCCGAGAGGGGCCGGTTGTGGGTGGCCTTATCTGAGTTCTTTCTTGGAACCAGATTATACTGCACGGCGGGTGGTTAGCCCGCCACATAGACGTCCACCATTAGCCGGCACAGCCGTTGCCAGGTACGCCACGAGGAGGCTGGTGGTCCGCCTTCGTACCCTTATTATTATTATTAGTAATATTATAGGGTACTGTATGGGGAGCTTTTAATGATCTCATCGTCTCCTTATTCATTCTTCAACAATTTTTTTTTAATTCTATTTCATTTTTGTCATAATTTTATTTTACAGTCTCTATTTTTTTATTATTATTATTTTTGTAACATTCTCCGTCTAGATCCGGAGACGGTCTCGAGGGTTGGCAAGCGTCAGGAGTTTACCAAAGTATATTATCAGATTTGATGACTCTTATAAAATCAAATTATGGAATTCAAAACCCAAAAATCCTTAGTAGTCGTTAATTGAAAACAGTAAGGATAACCAGTGGCTATTGTTTAAATACGAAATAGTTATGCTAATAACTCCTAGTCAACTACTTTCGGCCGCACGGTCTTAGAAACATAGATATGACAGTATTTTATTGAAGAAGAGAAAAATTTTAAACATTCATAAAACGCAGCCAAGTGTGGTTAAACCAATACATGTCATGGTATGTTGATGACAAAAATATGCTGTTATTTCTAAGCTAAGAATTTCTAAGCTAACTGGAGGACATCATATGTGATCTTTGATAAACCCTATTCAATTGATTGGAAGTTCAGTTTTTTAAATCGCTTTAATTCGTACCGCAACCGGGTGTTGGTTGTGTTCTTCCTCTCATCCAGTATACTAGATATCAAAATTTGATGTGGTCTCCAGGGAAAAAGGTCAATTTTCTATGCTCCTTATGTTGTATTTCCTATATGTAAGTCAACATTTGCAGCGGTAAAGATATTAACATTAATGAATTCACCTGTAGAGTCTAGTTTCATCTCCATCCACGAAATCCCTCACGGATTCCCAGGTTGTTGATCTAAAAAATTTGCTACGGTCATTTTAGGTTTATGTCCGTAGATCAGACAAAATAAATTAATAATTTTTCACACTACTCAGATGGTGGAAGTAGAATATTTTTATGGATTCTACAATGCATGAATGCGTCGGTCAAACTGTGGAGAGTGATAAAAATGACCGCCATAATCGTTTTCGAGTTATTATTCGAATGGAACTCGATAGAGACTTTTGGGTTATACCTACTTGGAGGCTGTTTTCCGACGTGCTCTCAATTACTGTAGTCTCATTCACAGTCAATGAGTGGGAATTTTTTACATTACCTTTACGTCTCTTTCAATTTCTCCGCAAAGAGATAATTGTTTTGCCGC
This sequence comes from Ceriagrion tenellum, assembly GCA_963169105.1. Lineage (NCBI taxonomy): Eukaryota > Metazoa > Arthropoda > Insecta > Odonata > Coenagrionidae > Ceriagrion > Ceriagrion tenellum. The sequence continues at coordinate 161,504,641 of OY720636.1, forward strand.
GAAAAGACAGTTATTTTCAAAGAAAGTAATACACAGCTCATAGTACGCCTGCCTTGAGTGGCTCGTGCTCTTAAATAATGTTGAAAAAAGGACTGAGGTAACATAAATGTTTAAATTGTAAATATTTTGGCCAGAATCCGGCGAAGGGAAATTGCATGTCGTAAGAGGCTGAGAACTGATATTCTAGGAAGTTGATTATACTGACAGATTAGTGGAATAGAATTCGTTATAAGGTGTGAACAAATAAAATAAGTAAAAGATGATTGACTGTATCATTTGACCTTAACTTTTGATATATTCTGGGGATTACACATACAAAATATATGCGGCACAGCATAAAAGTACCAAGGTTTTGTTAAGCGTATAATAGGAAGGTCCTCGGAAGAAAAAGTAAAAGAGAGATGCTACTTCGCTCTGGTTAGGCCACACCTCGAATACGCCGCGAGCATATGGGACCCTGGTCAAAGATTTAACAAAAAAAATAACAAAATACAAAGAAAAGCAGCACGCTTCGTTAAACACTGGTACGAACAAACATAATGTTTTACTACAGTTAGCAAAGGTGGGTGAAAGGTGGGAGCCCCTAGAGACTCGGAGGCTGCACGCTAGGCTTAGGCTGCTGGACAGATTCAGAACTGATATTTTTCAGAGCGACACAGAATATTATCATGACGCCTCAATGCATTTCTAGGTCTGACAGATGCGATAAAATCAGAGAGATACTCTGCCGAACAGATAGGTACAAAAGCTCGTTCTTTCCGCGCACATTAAGTGACCACAATAAAAACTGAGCTCCTCTAAATACACTCTCATAGGACATGTCACCATTTCACCTCCAAAACGTTTACATCTTTACACGACTGGTGACCAACCACCCCAAGCGCCGACTACGCCCAAGCGGTGGCTCGCGGGGTATTATATAGATGTAGATGTAGAATATACAATAGCAAGTGAGACATTTCAATGACAGTGTCACTATCGCGTTTATTTTGGCATTATTTTTAGTACCAACGGCATTTCCATTCATCAGCTTTTTTCGAGGTAACATGGCACGGTGAAAATCAGCCAAGCTGATCGAATTCGGATGATTATAAATAGTGGCATTAAATTTCCTGTGAAATTTTCAGCATTACTCAACTTTAAGTATGGTAAATTAAAATCAATTTGTTCACTCAATCAACTTTTTCCACAAGAATTTGGAAGAAAACTGTAGCATAATTTAAATTTTCTTCTCATTCGCCGGAGTCTTTCTCAAAATGATAAACCTCGTCGTGACTCGTACCGAGTTGTTCCTTGAGTATTTAAGGTGACAATCTCTTTAGTCCTTGTTTAGCAAGTGTGTTAAATGGTGTCATCATTTTGTTGGACGATTAATAATGTTTTGGGTTTCATTGTGGACTGTTGTAATGTATTCTATGCACTCAGTGCGTTCCATTGTACGCTTGATTTTGTTTCAATAATATTTGTTTTGGCGAAATAAAATTTATTGATGCCCTATAAATTCCCGCTTGAGGTGCTGGAAGTAGTTTCAAGATATATAAACAGATTTGTGTGAAGCTTTGCATATGTCTACTTGCTGGAAATATGAAATGGAAAAATTTGAAAAAAATTTCATCATCAATTTTGCTTCTTGGCAAATTCAATTATTTTAACAAGCAGTGATTCTTGACAGTGATTCTTGATACATACTATGAAATAATTCAATTATGTATGTCCAGATACTCCAATATTTTCCGATACCTTCCAATACACGAAATAATACAATACATTTGATTAAAATAGTTGCTGACAAGTATCAAGCTCATTCATTGAAGTTCTTCAATTAAGACAGCATTTCAAAATATATCTTTCATCATTTGTATTATTACTCGTATGGTTGTTTTCTCTGTTTTAACCGATGTACTTAACTGAAATGCGGCCCAATAAATATTTTTGCTCTTAAAATGTTATTTAAGAGTGCTCTCGATGACGCACGATTATCTCTCTCCGGCCACATTAAGCAATCATGAATCAAAAACAGAAGCGGCGGTATTGAAGATGTTAAGCACGCGCATAGCACACGGCTTAATTTAAAATTGTCATCGCGTGAAAATCGTTCGTGTCGAGGTGTACCGGATTCAAACACCTCGTTCAAAGGGTTTCGTTTGCAATTTTTTGACGGGACCCGCTCGATCCCCGAAGACCGTGTAGGAAAGACCCAAGACCGCTCTCGCGTTGCACGACTCTTCCTCCCTCGGCCGCGGCGTCCAGGGCAAGGGGCTAATGTGTAGGAGAAGCCAAGAGAGAGAGACACACACAAGTGGCCCTCCACTAATTGGTGCCCCGGGCGAAGTGGGGGCACAAGGCTGCCAGCGACGAGCCGAGTGAACGAGGCCGAACTAGGTTATCCTAGGAGTGTGCCAGCCTCATTAAGCACGACTAGGAGGGGAGGGGAGCGGTGGTGGAAGGGGGGGGGAAAGGAATGGAGAGGGGTTGTCCGGTGTAGAACAAGGGAGGAAGGAAAGCACACTGCGCCCCGTATATGTTACAACATGGAACACTTCCTCGAGTGCGCCTTTCCTGTTTCGTAGGCCAACCACTCCTCTCACACAGTTTAAGGTCGTCCGAGCGAAATATCATTTTACTTAGAAATCAATGACTTTGGTCTCATTTTAAAGAAAAATATATCACCGTTCTAATGACACTAAAAATTCTACCCCTTAACGCATTCCTTTCGGAGATATTTTCAAAAAAATACCAGCCCTTATACATGGGAAATGGTACGTGTATGCACTCCAGGGAGACGTTATTTAAAAAATGAGGTATTTCTAACACTTAAGTGTAGTAAAAAATTAAAAGCGTGTATTTTGTATGTTTTCTCAACGATAATTGAAAATTATTCATATTGTCACCACAGTAGGTTCTTGTGTATTACAATAAAACCTTCTGTTTTGAAGGACATTCAAACGCACCGCACGAAAAAAATTAGTCACGTTAAAGACTTATTTAGATATTTTTATTTAATTACTTACAATTTCTGTCATATAAAACTATATTAATTCACCATTAATAATGCAATATTTCATTGATTTGTCCTACAGCTGGTGAAATTAAAACGTATAATTCGAATGTGGTCTCTATTATGACTAGGGAACTATCTCGCTCGGACTACCTTAACGATGAATAATGAAACTCATTTGCGCGATTGGAACGCTTTTGGAAACGATTAGAATCTAACCGTTTCGATTAACACGTACGGTTTTCTCGTCCTTGCACTTGAAAGTTGAAAATTTTCCCCTCCTTCAACTCATTCGCATCATCTCATGCTTCCGTGGAGACCTCGCCTCCATTTTTCTCGCTGGATTTCCCGAGGCGCGGATATCCGCCGCGTGCCGGACCGCTCCCTCCCGTCATCCACCACGCATGAAATTGAACCGTCGCTTGACTCCTTGCCCCGCGGTTGCGTACTTTTCTTTCTGATTCTAATCAATTGCCCGTGAAAAAAAATAAGAATAATAAGCGTAGTTTTTGTGAATAACCTTCGTTACAACAATTAAAGGCAAAGGAATGACTAAATAACTACAATAGAACCTAGCTAAACCGAATTAAATGGAGCGGAAACATTTTCACTTAACCCACTCTTTCGTATAATCGTTGCTTGTAATGCAAGGTTTTATTTGGTGAAAATATGTTAAACTGTTTTTTTAAATGTAATTTTCATTGAATTTTCAAAATCAATTACTCCACATTACAAGTGAATTGGATTTCTTGAAATAATTGAAAATATTTACCTGAATGCGTTACGTTACGTTAAAAAAAATCCGTTAAACTGTTATTTTTTAATGTAATCTAACTAATACTCGTATATAAAAATGTAGTGGTGTCTGTCTGTCTGTTATCAATCACTGATAAACCACTGAATTGATTGAAACAAAATTTGGCAGGAAGATACTTGATATATCTGGTTCACACATAGGCTATAGAACAAGGGCCTTGGGGCCCTAGAAGGCCCTCAAGTATCGCCAAAAATTGGCCCTAGAAGATAATTCTTCCCTGTATTACAAACACGTAAAATATACCTATACTGAATGTACATCAATCATGGACCCAAGGTCCTAAAAGAATGCTTTCTTCAAAGCCTCATAAGTATCGAACGAGTGAACCGATTTTAGTGAATTTTCACACATGGGATAAGTAAAGCTTTTTTAAGAAAACTGGCACTATAAGAAAGGTCCCTGGGCCCCAAGGGTAGCGTATTGGGCCGTTTGGTATCTTTTATGTTTGAAATACTCGTCTAAACATTTAAGTTCAAGTGCACTTCTCTATTTGCATATTTTAATTAGTTCCACTAAAGATAGAAGGCTACTGTTTACGCCATTAGATGGATAAAAGATTACAGTTTCTTATTTTCTAATTTAATTTTCTTACACGAATAAAATTTCCCAAGATATCGCGTTTTTAATGTCAAAATATGAATTTTACTTCTGTCAACAATAGGATATTTCCTTCGTAACCGTGGAATTAGCATTAGCTTTAGAAGGGAAATGAGACCTAAACAATGACGGCTGGATTTTATATATAGAGATAGATATTACAGTATAAATCTAGGCCGTTTACTAAAATGTCGCTGATTACGATATTTTCAGGGATATTTGTGCCTAAAATTGGCAAAATTCATTTCAAGTGGACTAATTGAAGTTGGACCCATGTAAAACTGGAGAATGCCACGACGTTATATTAGTGCGGAAAGCTTCTGGAATGCAAATGGCCTGTTTAGTTTCCATATTTTACTGCAAAAGAATGTCGAAACTCGGTGAATATAATGTAACGCTGCTTTCATCTGTTGAATTAAAAAATAAAACTACAATTATAGCTGAGTAAAACAGGAGAATGCCACGATGTTATATTAATGCGACTAGCCTTTGGAATGCAAATGGCCTGTAGTTTAATTTCTATATATTGCTGCAAAAGAATGTCGAAACTCGGTAAGCATAATATAATGCGGTTTTCATCTGCGGCAGTAAATAATAAAACTATAATTATAGTTGATTTGTTTATAGTAAAGATACACCTCATGAACGACTCGAACCAACAACCCATATGCATATCCCTGTCTTTCTTTTATCCCCCGTTGAATTCCAACGGGCACCTTTGCTAGTTTTTATTAAATTTTCAAAATCAATTTCTCCACATTTAAAGTGAATTGGATTTCTAGAAATTATCTGAAATTTTTACCTAAATACGTTACGTTAAAAAATACGTTAAAATGTTATTTTAAACATAATTTTAATTAAATTTTCAAAATCATATACTCCAAATTACAAGTGGATTGGATTTCTTGAATTAATCGGAAATTTTCATTTAAACTTTTCCTTCGCCACGGTTAAGGGCGGGCGGCCTCAACGCTAATTGATCTGATTGATTAATATGTCTTTGCTGTTAGTTTCGGTTATCCCGTGTTTCCGTTCGGTGAGATCTGGGATTCTTCTTGGGTCATCTCAGGACTCAATACCCATTGATTTTATATCAAATTATATGCGCTCATAAAATTTTAGAAGGTAAGGGAAACCAAACCCGTAATCGGTGTAATTAGGGATTGTGGTTTGTTACTGTGACAACATTTGTCAATGTGAGTAATCCGCGACAGGAAAGAGTGAGGCATCACTGGTGCGATTTCATTCCCAAGTGTGTTCCCTTAAACTTTCCACATTGCTCATACTTCTCCTGCATTTGGTTCCTTCACAGTGTGTACTTGGAATTATCGTGAATGACAAACAGAGTTAATGCCCTTTCAAGGCACGGAGGTTTGAGCGGAAAATCTCTCTAGCTTTGCTAAGTCCACGCGTTTAATTTGGTTCACATGTGTATAGTAGCACCGCGAAAACATTTGTAAAATTCTGCGTGCTGACACAATGATCAGGTAAACTTTGGGGGACTACGTTCTTTTTTGGCTTATGCGTATTTTTCAGTCGTGTGAAAAATTGTTGAGTATAAAAGGAGGAAACTCCAGGAAGTAATTCCAGTTAAACTTCTATCTCGCCCGGGTGGAGCTTACTATCGTGTTCAAATTGTTGTCAAAGCAATTAGCCTCCGTGAAGTCGCGTAGGTGTATCAAATGTCACTCTTTGATGAGCCCACTCCTTCCACAGGACCCGTCCACCGAGATCGGCTGAGCAACCTGTGGACGATGCTCGGGTTACTACTACGGGGGAAGGAGCGATCAACTTGCTCTTGGCTCCAGGACTTCTTTAATCTTCAACGTGGTCTTGGAGCAGGACTGTTGCCCTCTTATGTTTAACGAAATGAATCACTCAAACTATTTATTTATTATCTATTAATACAATATTCTATATCACCACCTCCAGCATACATTTTTAAGAAAGAGAGGGATTATCACCTTTTTTGACTTGAATCGCAAAAAAATTGGCATTAACTTGGAGCCATTTTCGATTTACAGAAACAATTTGTTTGTGGGTATCTTCTTTAATATCCATCTCTGTAATACAGAGGTTTACCAAGAAATTCTAAGGTCAGAATTAAAGGCAAGCATTTGAAATAATATCTCCTACTTTTTAAATCTTCATAGATTACCTTTACCTCTGGACTAAAAAGCTATTGATGTTCTTTTAATCTAGCTCTTAGAAAATTTATTTCGATAGCGCGCTTTCATGAAAATATTGACTTTTACACTCCATGAAAATTTTGACTGAACAAACCCTGATTCTGTAACGAAAGGTTTTGGTACATAACTGTGCTAATATTTTATTCTAATCTTAGCCGATAATCAGCCGATATACTATTCATTATTCATGGAGTGTATTAAAAAAGGCTTTAGAGTAACCTGCAGCCGTAGCTGTTAACTATCTTCTTAGGTCAAGGCAAAATTCCACATCGATTCTGCTATTGCATGTTTTAATTGGCATTAAGGGAATCGCTCACATCCGTTTTTTAAGGAGTTAGTCAGTATGCAAATCATTAGTAAAAGGGTTGCACGCTCTCGGAAATCTGGTTCCTATTTTCGAAAATTTTCTACTTCCATCTTGACCAAATCAATTTGGTTATTTTCACCTGGGACAATTGGTTCAGAGATTAAGGAAATTAATGCTTACCACTTGTTAATCTTTTCACCCAGTCAAAAATTTGCCGCTCCATATCATTATATAGAAGGTATAGTTCATTCCCCGGAGGAGACTGATATAATTATTTGCAATGGTTAGCATAGAATTCATGTCGTCCATTGTACTTCAGATTTTCCCTTTTGTGTATACTTGTGATCTGTGCATCATTTTTACCTCGAGTCTTCTGTATTTTCGATCATGCCGAAATGGTTCGTCATACAGTTTCAAAGAAAACAAGATAAATTTGAAAGGTATGAGAACACACATCGGTGTTATTATAGCCGTCGGCGTTATCAGTTTAAAAAGAAGATGAACTGATCCACCAACTGGTCTCTTTCTCTGGATGGGTGTCGGATCGACGGTCAAGCGATTGGAGTTCTCTTATACTCAATGAAACCGCTTACTCTCAACGAGAGTATCGCGGACCATTTGTCATCCACTTGAAACGTGAACTGTACTTGGCGACGATCCACGAGTTGCCGGGCGACCAATGGGGTGGTCGGGATGGTATTTCGCGGTCCATGCGAGTTTGCGTGAAAGCCCTCGACCGCTGTGAGGACTGAGTAGTGAATATCAAATGTCAGAATTCCCGGGAGTTATCGGTCTATGTAGGTATGTACTTTGAAGTGCTTTGGAGGCCGTGCGGTAGCGCGAAATATCGATTAAAGCAAGCGATATTAATGCAATATCGTAATTCGATTCCGATCTTCAAGGAATTTCTTTTGCATGTCTTCAATAGCCGTTTTGGATGGTTGGTCAACAATACAACAAGGTCACATGCCATTGTCCAAATTGACATTAGCATGATCAGGGGTACCGGTGAACATTAATTTGAATAATCAGATGATGAAGACACAAAGACCACACATTTTCTGTGGATAACGGAATTAGGAAACGTCACTTGAAGATATATTAGCGGTCAAAACCCAGCTCTCGTCGACGTTATACATATCGGTGTGCTATATCTGGCGACATCATTTCGCAGGGAGCATGGAATAACATCGTGACTCACCTTTTTCATGGTGGTTGGGAAATTGCCACATCAGGTCCGGAAATGTATTCCGTAGCATAATGGCCGAAGAGCCCAATCTTAAGTGAGTAATATTAATATATGTTGAAAATTTCCCATTTACTAAGGATATACAGGACGATTATCAACCTAATTCTACTCTCCTATTGAATCTCTCGCAATGATTGGAAAGTGCAGAGTAGAGAACTTTGTAAAACAATTGTGGCTAAGCAACTCTCAAAACGTTTGCCAATATGATATTTCTAAGAGGAGTACCTGAACACCTGATTTCCTATTTTTTTAAATATTTTCGATAATTTAGCTCTCTTGAAGTACTATTGAAATTCCGTCACGTCTCTCTTCCAAATGAAGAGTGATTAAATGTGAGATGTCTAGTCGCGATGTAGTGCCATCCGCTTAACTTACATTCGAATGTATCAATGTTCACCGGAGTGCGCTCGCATTATTGGGGAAAGGGAAGTTTTTCGTAATTAAGGGAAAGAAGATTTTAGAACAAGTGTGTGGGAGCGGTTGGCTTACACATGGGGTAGAAATCGTGGAAGGAATTAGGAAACTGATCGGAACAATACTATTTTATTGACAAGTATGACCATTCCCGAAATACTATAGCCCGGAATAAGAAAGCTAAATGGCAATTGGCCTTTCACCACTTATTATTAGGATAAAATAATTGAATAAGGCACATAATAACAAAAATAAATTATTATAGTCAGTAAAATTGGCAACATAAAGGTAGCACGTGAATAGCTCGTTTATTTACACAAATGTTATAAATAAAGTACATTTTAACATTAGATTTATTTACAAAATTGTTTATCGCTAGATATATTTACATAAATTGTTCTTGCCATTTGTTTGGAAGCCTAAGTTGTAACTTTAGCTCTGGATAAAAGGCTCCTCTTGCGCCCCTTTGTACCAATGATTTTGTTGCTAGGCGCAGTTATTCAGATGCGCGACAATGGATGGCTGACCAGTTTCCTGTTAAGTATGAACTGAATGACTCATGGCGCGGGTCTGTGATTTTTCAAAATACAATCATCACAAAGGAAACTGATTGGTTTAAGGTCCACCGGCATTACCAAAAGCAACGAAACCTTTGACATTTATATGCTAAGTGTATATTTTTTTAAATCTTCACTAATTTTGATTTCATCAATAATAAAAAACACACACAAGATTATATTAAATTATTTACTTTATTTATTGCTTTTTATTATTACGCCAATATTTCAGCCTGTACGGTGGGATTTGTTTTACTAATATTCAATAAAGATTGTAAAATGATAGAACTCTTTAACCCCGTCATGGCCGGTACGCTTCCATCGGTTCTCCTCGATTCATCTCGTCGTCTCGCAAAGCGCCTCCGCGGCCGAGGAGAGTATTAAAAGGGGGAAAAGGGGAACAGCGACACATCGCGTGGCGCATCCCGTGTCTGCCGTCTCGTTTCCATGACGACCGTCGTAAAAATCCGGGGACGCCGTCGTCGTTGTCGTCTGCCACATCCGCTTCCCCTCACAGCCCCGACCCCTCTCAAAATGGTGTCCACCCTCTCTCCCTCACACCCCCCCCCCCCCCGATCCGTCAGCCCCTGGAAACCTCCCACGCCCTCCAGCGCCCAAAACCAATCGCTTTGGCAATCGTGAGAATGCATGGACCTCCTCCAAAGTATTGCATCTCTCCTCCTGTTATTTTAAGCATCTTCTCCCATCCGTCGGCGCTAGGCATCGGCGAGTTTCATTTTGTTTTCGTTCTATTTCGGGGAATGGGGGTGAGGGATGAGAGGGGGAAGCGCGGAGGCATGGGCGCTGAGTTCATTTACATGGTGGACTTGGGGAGACTCTGGCATAAGGCTCACTTAGTCCAGAAAGTCTGGTAACTAGCAAAGTTGATCTGCGCTTTGTAAACTGAGATTTAACTGAGGTTTCCTGGCTATTTTTAACAGCGTGATTCCGCCATGAAAAGGGAGATTATTACATCGGTTATTAATGGAGATTGCTCATATTTCTGCAGGAGATTGTCAATTTAAACTAGGGAGTATATTTAATTTTTTAATTGAAACTGTTTATAAGAAGGAAAAATGAGAGTGAGAAATTGAATGAAAATAAAATATGGGAATCAATGTGCCTATTTCTTAAAGTTATTAGTGAATGACTCGTAATTAAAACCAAAATGCTATAGTTCAATAGGAAATAGATACACTCCACCGATCCACGCTTTACTTCGTGAACGTTTGTAGTATCCATTAGCAATTATGCTCGTACTTTTAACAGATTTGAAATCTGTGGAAAAACACAAGCATTATTCATTATAGATACAATGCAAATTGCGCTGCAGTTGGCTCCTATGGCTGTGAGGTCATTAATAATACGTTCTTCAAATTCTGTGCACGTATTTTGGACCTTGATTGTGGTTTTCAATAGATCACTCATTTCATCAGCCAAAGCAGGATTGTTGGAACCACCTCCATTGCCCATTGCCCAGCACTACACAAATTAGGCCTCCTGTCATCATTAAAAACTTAAAGTGCCAATTGGTTTCCTATTTCACAAATAATTCTTTTTCTCGACCTTTTATAATGTAATAAATTTATCTCCACAGAAATAGGTCGAAAATTAACAATTTATTTCTGTATTATTTCGCCTTCGTTTCGCATGTTTATTTATACTGTTTCAGTGGTGTATGGCTCAGAGAAAATCTCTCCCTCTCGAACCCTGACGAGGCATTAACAGAAAGACGTCACACTGACTGAAAAGAAATTCAATTTTTAATCCATATTTGACCTATTTCTGCAAATAAAACAACTATTTTAAATTTTATACCAAATGCGTGGGATAGAGAGTTTTCAACATCAAATCTATCCACTAAATATTTACGGGGGAGAATAGATAGTCTTCTCTCGAGACGCGACGTCTTTGGTTTCAGAATTTCTTGCGTGTTTTTAAGGATGAGCTTTAAGTGGGAAGTAGACAAAAAGATGAACCAAAGGAAAAGAAAAGGGCGATGGAATTCCAAAGGATTCAAAGGGGGTTATCAAGAAACTAACGGGTAATTTTTTTTTTCCTGCCGCCTCGCCCTACTCCATTTTGCACCGCGTAACACGGCGGCGAATTCGGCTGGGGAAGCTGAGGAGGAAGAAGGGTTGGGCGCTGTGCGTTGGAATGGTGTGATTGTGGAGGAGGAGAGAGGGAGTGGTTGGTGGAAGAGGAGCCGTCCATAACGACTCTTTTCACACATGCGCTGTTTTTTTTATGGCTCATCCGGCGTGAACGAGGTGTGAGGGAAATAACGCGGGTGGGAAGTGAAAAAAGCGAAAATGGGGAGAGAGAGAAAGAGAGAGGGAGAGGAGGAATGTGGAATGCTCGTGTATATGAGAGGAAAGAACACGAAAATCTTTGAGCGGAAGAGAGGATTCAAATCGACTCTGAAGGACCTTTTCCCAAACTCCATCTTACGCATTGATGGAATTCACGGCCTCGTCGTAAAATAAAATACATTCGAACGCGCAATCATGGTCATACATGTTTATATATATATATATATATATATATATATATATATATATATATATATATATATATATATATATATATATATACATATATAACCACTCGACGAAAAACACGTGTAGTGCACAAATATTATAAAAATGTCACAGGCGTGACTGGCAGTTACACATAGAACACACACAAAAAAAGAAAAACTCACAGATATTTTATATATTCGGCGGACACAACCGCCTTCTTCAGAAAAAAGTAGTATATATATATATAATATATAGTATATATTAGTATATATAATATAATAAGTAGTATAGTAGTATATATATATATATATATATGTATATATATATATATATATATATATATATATATATAAAATACATACACCTAAAGCTAGAACTGCCATCCGGATGAAATTCTAATTTCCGCCGACCATTTTCCTTAACACTCAATGACAGTTTATTTCCCACCGTCCCCCTCTCTCTCTCTCTCTCCATTTCTCCTTCCTTCCCCCTCTTTCTCTCTTTCTAGAATCGTCAATCGTTCCGGTTCCAGAGTCTCCCTCTCTCGGAAGGGAGAGGCACATTATTTTCTCCGAAGGGTTAAAGTCTGCATGGACCAATTTTATTTACTGCTTTCCATCCCAATCATTTCGCCGTATACGCGTCATAATTTGTGAGTAATGTCCTCCTCTGTGGGCCGGAAAATAGGCCATTCGGTCCTCATTCTCAATAACTTGGAAGTTTGATTTCTGGCGTGGGGAAGAGTGTGTGCCGCGAAAAAGCTTCACAATGATTTTTCCTGTGTCTCACTTGAAACAGCTGATGCTAAGTAATTCGAATTTGTGGAATTGCTTCGTCATTACTATCAAAGTGTAATTGTTTCCTCCTAGTTTCTTTCCTAGCCTAGTTTCTTCGTGGGTTTTTAATTCAGTACGATCTAGTTTCTTGCCATGACAGTATAATCAGGCTGACGGTGTTTAGTTTCATCGTGATGCTCGCTTGGCCCTTATTTACGGCTTGAAAATTGACATTACCCCGTAGTCTAATATGAAAATACCGAATAAAATAAACCATGATGCATTTTATCATAAACTAACTGTGCCCGGCATGCATTGCAATGCCTCTTTTCAAGTAGGTACACATATGTATGAACAAAGCAGACACAAACGAACATGTGACATAGTCCAATTTATTCCTCGTACCTACACAGGAGTTGTAACGCAAAAATATTGCATGAGTTTCCATTCCATGCCTATACTGCGGTTCCAAATGTATAAAATAATCTATTGTTGACGTAATGCAAAGATTTTTAAGCTAAAATATCCAATTTCAGGAATAAGCGAAGCGTATACGAAAATTTAATGCAAATAATAAAAAAGCAAACAAAGAGATTAATTTATATCGCTGTTTTCCGGTATTCTCGTCGCGCGTTTAGTTTTTCTGACTACAGTTTCTCCCCTCTTCCTGGGGACATCTTCAGGTCCGTTGGACATTTTGTAAAAAAAATATTAAAAATGTCCAACGGACCTGAAGACGTCCCCAGGAAGAGGAGAGAAACTGTAGTCAAAGAACCTAAACGCGGGACGAGAATACCTGAAAACAGCGATATAAACAAGTATATGAGTCGCGGAAGCATTCAAAGAAAAGAGACTAAATCACCAAATATTTATCTACGCAAAAATAATTAATGTAACTTACAACATAAATTATGCATTACTGATATGATTATAATGCCCGCATTATTGTCTCTCTGATACGATTCTGATGCAAGTGATTGAGCAATTCGAAAGCGATCTGCTTCTCCCCTTCACTTGTCATTCCTTACCTGTTTGAGTAGCTCGCCTGCCAACATTCATTTCTTGAAACGACTCGCGCTCCACTAATTGTATAATGGATATAATAATTCAGAAACCGTCGCGGGCGTGCGCAAAACAACTCACCAAAGTTTCGTCGCAATCTGATGAATGGTATTGGGACGCATAGAAGACGAACAGACAAATATTTATTTTTATATATTAGACAAGCTGAATTACCCGGCGTTGCTCAGGATCATACTTCCTTCAAAACTCTTTATATAAGAGGTGAGGAGTTAGTAAGTAGTTGTGATAACAGACTACATTTCAAATAATTGTTTTATTAAATTAATATTTTCTTCTGCAGAGCATCTATACAATTGTGAGACAATAGTAAGTAAACAATGTGACAATATCTCCCATGAACAATAATAATTATAAGTCAAATGACAGAAAAATTGACAGAATGATAAAAAATAACATGGTAAAATAAGAACAATGAAATTTGTAAAACTTGTTTAATATAGAGTAGAGAGACAATTTTTTGAAACCCATTTCTGTAATCATACTACCTGCACAGCCAGGCTAAAAGAACATTATAGTTAAGTACATAATTCGAGTACTTACTTGTTGAGTAGCTATTCAGATGTTCATTTTCGTTAATTAAGATTTGATTTAATGATTATTTTTTTTTTTATTTGTTTGTCAAGGAAAATGCGTAAAAGAAAATCGATTGAAAAAGAGAGAAACTTCATTCTTTCGGGCATGATACCACTAATTTTAGTAGTATCATGCTTTCTGGTATGTGATGAAATGAATTTCAACTCTCTATCTTTAGTTAAAGTTGTTTTAAAAAGCGAAATAATTCACCGCTGCACAAATCATAATGCTTAGCATTCCCAATCGGCTCAACTAAGCAATATGAATTCCAACAGCAATGACCGAAATCTGGTTGTCAAGCGAATATGGTATTGTTGATTTCACAGAAAAATGTGTTTCTGCAGCTAAAAATGCAATTTTCAGTCAATTACGAAGTGAAAAGGATAATTAATTGAAAGAATTAAAAACTTCATTCTTTCAGACGTTTAATAAAAAAATTCCAACTGTCTATCTTGAGTGGAAATAATTTTAAAAAGTAAAAAATGAAACCACTGCACAAAACCCGATACGTACAGCGAACCACCTAAGGGCCCCTTTTTGGGCCCTTTATGGACCCTGAGATCATTTTAAAGTAGCCTACAACTTTCCTCCTGCCTTAAACTATTACTCAACAATATTTCAGAACGATCCTATTTTTAAATTTAATAGTATTTGAAAAATTAGATTAGAATTAGTAGCTTACCCGTCGGACGTTGTTGCGCGAAAAGTATTCGAAAGATTAAGAGGGCCTTGGGGACATGCATACAGGACACACAGACATACATTCGTTTTTATATATATAGATATAGACTAGCTGTGCCCGGCATGCGTTGCATTGCCTTTTTTCTTTCTTAGCAGGCACACATATAAAAAGTACACACTCAACAAATTCAATAGTTTCAGCCTTAAATTTGTAAACTAAACCGGTCGTGCAATAAATATTCTGAGTAAAACTTACAAAGTATGCTGATTCCTGAACATGAAAAAAGTACACACATTGGCATGTACAAAAATCCTCCAATTGCCTACTTAAATATGAAAAATAAAATACTCCATCCTGAATTCCCCACTGATTTTTATACTTTTCATGGTTTGACCCACAAATCTTTTCCGGAATAAAAATTGGTCCCTAAACGACTTTTAGACTCAGTCCAATGAATTCCTCGTACCTACACAGAAATTTGTAACGTACAAATGATGCCATGAATTTCCATGTCATGCCTATGCTGGGGCTTCCAAGTTAATAAAATATTATTTTGCTGAAGCAGTACAAACATTAAAGATTTGCGAGCTAAAATGTACAATTTTAGGAAAAAGCGAAGGATATACGAAAATCGAATGCAAGAATTTAAAATAATCAGACAAAGAGACCACTGCACCAAAATATATTTTACGCAAAAACAAATTACGTACCTTTTAAAACAAATAATGTCTCACTAATATGATTCTGATGCACGTGATTGAGCAACTCGTAAACGATCTGCTTCGCTAAACGACTTCGCTTGATTGCCGCTCCTCGCTTTTTTGCGAAGCTCGCGTGCCAACACTAATATTTTGAAACGACTGGCGCTCCACCTAATGTAAAATGGATTTAATAATTCAGAAACCTTCAGGGGCGAGCGCACTACAATTCAATGGTTTCTCAATTTCTATTGGTTAAAATAAGAACATCTCTCATTGGTTAAAATAAAGATCGTATTTGAAAAATTAGGTTTGGATTATTAGCTTACCCGTCGGGCGTTGTTGCACGAAAAGTATTCGAAAGATTAAGAGGGCCTTGGGGGGGGGGAGCGGCGATATTTAAAACATTTTTATACCTTCAACCTTCGAAACCTTCGCAAGAGTGTACTCAACAACTTCTTAAAGTTTCTTGGCGATTCGTTAATTAAGATTTGATTTGATGTTTATTTTTGTTTGTTTATTTGGTTGTCAAGGAAAATGCGTAAAAAAATCGATTGAAAAAGAGAGAAACTTCATTCTTTCGGGCATGATACCACTAATTTTAGTAGTATCATGCTTTCGGGTATGCGATAAAATGAATTTCAACTCTATATCTTTAGTTAAAGTTGTTTTAAAAAACGAAATAATTAACCGATGCACAAATTCCAAAGCTTAGAATTCCTAATCGGCTCAACTAAGCAATATGAATTCCAACAGCAATGACCGAAATCTGGTTGTCAAGCGAATATGGTATTGTTGATTTCACTGAAAAATATGTGTTTCTGCAGCTAAAAACGCAATTTTCAGTCAAATACGAAGTGAAAAGGATAATTAATTGACAGAATTAAAAACTTCATTCTTTCAGACGTTTAATAAAAAAATTCCAACTGTCTATCTTGAGCGGAAATAATTTAAAAAAGTAAATAATGAAACCACTGCACAAAACCCGATACGTACCGCGAACCATCTAAGGGCCCTGAGACTCCCACCTAAAGGGCCAACCTAAGAGGGCCATGGGACTTTTATGGGCCCAGAGATCATTTTAAAGTAGCCTATAACTTTCCTCCTGCCTTGAACTATTACTCGGCAAAATTTCAGCACGATAGGATTAAAACTGAGGTTAGGATTATTAGCTTACCCGTCGGGCGTTGTTGCGCGAAAAGTATTCGAAAGATTAAGAGGGCCTTGGGGGGGAGGGGGGGCGATAATTAAAAAATTTTTATACCATAAACCTTCGCAAGAGTGTACTCAACCACTTTCCAAAGT
Source organism: Ceriagrion tenellum (assembly GCA_963169105.1). Taxonomy (NCBI): domain Eukaryota; kingdom Metazoa; phylum Arthropoda; class Insecta; order Odonata; family Coenagrionidae; genus Ceriagrion; species Ceriagrion tenellum. The sequence continues at coordinate 161,521,408 of OY720636.1, forward strand.
TTCTTTGCGATCGGATCAACGGTGTAGTAATACATACAGGACACACAGACATACATTCGTTTATATATACATAGATTAGGATTGTTGATAATAACGAGAACCGGAAATGTAAAATTAAAGTTATATTTCAGCTTGGGATTGGTTTTATTCTTCATTTGGGCTTTTTCATCCGGGGGAAATATTTAGTGCGAATGAGATATCTGAAGGGAGAACTTTCTCTCTACTTTTGGGCTATTCGCTAAAAACGTAAATATTCAGCTATGGCGAGTAAAATAGCTTTTTTATGAGGCAGTTTTAGGTATCAATAAAACGTGGTGGAATTTAAGTAAGGATAAGCTGTTCGCTAAGTCCACTATGGTGGAAATAGAGCGACTATACATTTAACTGCAAAGAAGTAGGCCGTCTTTTCGCATTTGTGAATCGGAAACAAGGAAGAAGGATGTATTTTCTTGATCTGAATTCTCCCAGAGCAGTTGCTCTAATACAATGCTCTTGTATCATTTGACTCTCAACTAGCAGTCAACCAGAATCCATTGCATGGCAAGGTAATTGGGGGAAGACTAATGTGGCATTAAAATCAATTCACCTTCGTAATTTCATAAATGTCTGCTGCTTTGTATAATTTCGGAACACCTTCAAAGATTAATTGGTGCTTTCAAGATATAATTATTATAAAATTTTTGTGCTTAGCCTTTTCTCATTTAATCTTGCTAAACGAGGCAGAGAAGAAGCAAGGACTCAGAGGATGAATAACAAAAATAATAAGCGTCTTTGTTGGGGCGAGATTGAGACTAAAGCAGTCCCTTCTTCCATCTAACCCTTTGTCAGATAAATACATGAAATAATTGTGAAAAAAGATAAATACATTTGTGGGAAAAACGTAAGGAAGTAAGGAAGAGAATATCCTTTGACGAAAAAACCCTCTGCAGGAAAACACCCGCACATATATAGGGGAGCGTGAAAAACCTGCGAAAACCTACAGACAGATTAAGCTAATGTAACACAAACAAAAAAGAACAATGCACGAAATACGCATGAAATAATATTAATAATAATAAAAGGGGTTTTTTATGCATAACTGCAACTTCAAAAATAACTGAATAAGTAATAATAGAATGAAATTGAATAAATAATCTAAAAGTGAAAATAAATTTTAAAAATACAAATAAACAAATAAAATAAATATCAATAAATATTTATGAAAAACAATAACTGAATAAAATAAAATAAATATCAATAAATAAATATAAATTAATCATAAAAAGTAAATCGACAATTAAAACGCGAGTCTCCATAAACGAAATTAAATAAAAAAGTAATATTTAACAAAATAGTTTAATCAGCATTAAAAGTATATTTTAGAAATAAATTAATAAAATAAATTGAGTTTATTAAAATATATATTCTTAATAATAAATGAAGCAAACAAACAAACACGTCAATAATATATTACTAAAAACAATATTAGTATATATTCGTCCAATTGCGAAAGAAGTAAGAGAGGGTATTTAATGAATAAATTAAAAGAGTAATTGTGGAGGGAGTGTAGATGCGCCAATACGGTAGAACATTAGATCCTGAAGTGTCTTACTGTTGTGCAATGCAATGTTAAACACAATCAACACAGGACAGAAGATTGCCTTTGAATTCACCTTGCGAGCTCAAGATCAAGAAATAGATTACGGATCGATTAGGAAGCATTTCAATTGATCAGTCGTCTTTTTTATTCTTTTCCTCAGTATCTGTCGCGCAAAATTTCGTTAATGATACGCATCTGTATCCCCAAATCGAAGTCGAGTATAAAATATGCTCGTCGTATTACTCCCCTTCGGAAAGTTTCATTGGAGTGATTTGAATTAACGTATTTTACCGCATAATCGTCGACATTGCATAATCGTCGCACACTACTTTTTCAGTCCAAAAATTGGCTCATAACTTTTCATCGCGTAATCGTCGCATGTTAATTCTATTCGTCACGACACTTGCTGAAAGAGGAAAAATTTGTCTAATTTTGCACTCTATCTGACATAAAATACTACCTGTTATTCACAAATACAGCTAAACAGGAAAAAATAGTGTCGATTTGTAGTCTTAAATTTTAATTCATTGTCTTTAATGTCGGCCTACCATTCATGAGATCCTAGCTTTGCAATAGTGGCAGTTAAGTTCGCAATAAATGACCTATGTACAACTAATACCCGCACAATTTTATTTTTTTATTTCCCCTCATAATGGTCGCACCCTACTTTTCAGCGAAAAAAATTGGCATAAAATCTGCGACGATTATGCGGAGAAATTGGGTATTAATTGCAGATACGAGGCGCTTAAATACATACAAAAGTACAGATAGTATTTGGAACATTTTGGAATTCAATTCATTGACCATTAGGGTGGAAAGCCAGTGACCAGGTGATTTTTTACATTTAGTATTCAATTCCTCTCACAGGATAATTGAATCAATTAAAAACAAGTGGTGGAGACATGAAGAGCAATGGTAAAATTTGTCAGTTCTTTTCTTGTGATACGGATGGTTACCTAATGCCTTCGGTTGCACATATTTCTGAGTCTTCAAAGCACTTTTAGCATACCTAAGCGTGGTGAGACCCTCTTTTTTCTGGAGTTTGTTAAAATGTATCGTGTGCCTATGTATCGTAAGCCAGCGGGCCGTGCATTTCGATGAAAAATCACAATAACCTCCCAACTTTTCTGTCTCCTGTTTAAATTTCCTATACGCCGATTGAAAACCTGGGAGCTGAAGAGATTTCTTCAGAATAGAAAAACCTTTCTCCGGAGTTAAAAGTCAAATTTATTGCGCTAGGTGACGCATTTAGTCATGGAAAATGTTAGAAAAACATTTATTTCACTTTTTTACAGTCAGTAATTATAACTTTGTTTCGATAACCTAAAACAAGTAGCCAGAAATCGTATCGTGTATTTGAATTTGTGATTGATAATTTTATTTTTATTATGCAGTTAAGATCTTTTTCACCGGAACTCACAATCAATGGCCCTGAATAAAAAGTCGAAGTTTAAAAACATACAAACATCAGAGTTTTATTATCCAGTTCAGGAGGAATATTTTTTATGTAAATTTACTACACTCGCAATGATGTTTTCTTTGCAAAATAATGAACAATTGCATTTTATCGTTCATCGATAAAAGGTGGCCTTCCCCTCCAATGTGTTCGACTTTTTCACCGTTGTATTTCAGGCAATATCATCTCAGTTTTAGGATTGGGCATAATAGTTTCCAAAACATTGGGTAAGTTTTCGTTAAATCACCAGGTTAATAGCTGTTAGAGATTCCAAGTTTAGTTCGACGTAACTTTCGTCTCAACCGTTCAATGCAAAATTAACTCGTGATACAAATACCTTTCGGTGGGATGTATAAAAGGCAGATTGGTCAACGATAGAGAAATCGGAGAATGCCTCGAGCCCACAAGAGCAGACAGCAGTATCCATCTCATTCGATTAATTACTTTCGAGTATTCCAAGCGATAATTGAAGTTTCTCGTCCGTGATCGTTTCCATGGAGCCCTGAGCGTCCTAAAAGTGCCCAGTGTCATCTCCCAGGTCAATTAACGAGCTAATTGGGCTCGGCTGAAATCGAGGTATTTCTACTCGTTTGCGAAATCGTCGCAATGTCAATGAGGAGGAAGCCCAGTCAACACACCGCGGGGACGTCCAATCGAGTTCTATCCGGTTTACGTATTGAGGATGTGTGTTGCGCTATAGGTACGCTATTTACGGTATTCGAAGTTGAGTTCGTGCCTTGTTTGTCAGCTTAACTGTGCGTTGTTTCCGCTCAAGGTTGGAGCTTTAGCTTGATATGAAAAACATTTAGATTTATTTTTTAATACACTGCATCGCCTCTAAGCTTATCCTTTCTTCCGGTTTTTCCTCGCGAGTTCTTCTTAATTTTTTTACTAAGCCATATTACCTGAATAAGACTGAAAAATAGAAATTTTAGGAGTGATATTTTGGAATTAACTCATGTAGATTTAAATTTATCAAAATTAACTTAGTAAATTCCACCAAATCTTTTAACAACACTCCACAGCTGGCTTCACCCGTCGCCTGGCAACTGATGACGTCCAACGGGTGAAGCCGGTTGTGTAGCGTTATTGAAAGATTTGGTGGAATTTATAAAGTTAATTTTGATTAATTTTATTGAAAAAAACACGTAATTTGGACCTTTAATCACGCTGACTCAATTCTCCTTGATGAAATCAAAGGTTGTCCGTGAAGAAATCTGACATTAGCTTCACCTGTTGCAGGAGTATAATGAAGATAGAGCAAGCAGTTATGATTGAAATTTAAAATTTATCATTTCTTTTTCATCAGATACATTCATCCACATGATAAAGTCCAGACATGATACAATACGATACGATAACATCGTCGAATCCACGTCCAGAGTGCTATTCTTTTCCTATCTTCAGCTGTGAGGCGAGCCACTCATTAAGCACAGCAAGTCAAGCGTAGAACATGTAAGACTCTCGGTAATGAAGTCGTATTAGAAGTGATTAAATGGAAATCTTAGGTATTTCCTGGCCGCCAGCCGGATCTTTGTCATTGAATTGAATATTAGTGAGATTCATCCTGTGTAATAAAACGTCTAATTTTAACTCAAGTGGTATAAGTGGTTGAGGAAAGATGTGGAATGATGCCTTAAACTCTTCGCTGGTTCTCCATAGATAGAGGAAAATGATTGTGTAATGATTGGAGAAATTTCTTGGATTAGCTTAAGTGTGACATTCAGAAACAATTTTTTACCCTTGCTACCCTGCGAGGCAATTAACATATCGTACATTATATAGAAATTAGGAATGAGTCGATTCCACTTTTTTTCGATTCCGATTCCGACTTCGATTCTTTCGAATTGATTCCCGATTCTCGATTCCGATTCCATCGACTCTGATTCCTAATAACAGGCGGTATATTGATGTACTAGTAGCGTACGACTATTATTTAAATTCAAGCATTGGCTGAAATGAAATAACAAAGACAACTAAGCCTCTCAAAAAGTATATTTATTAACAAATAGCAAATATATCCTCAGCTTATTGAGGCAGATAAAAGTACAAATTGATAGCCTGCACCCGAAATTTCTGAGACAAATATGACGTGATAAATGAAATTTGATTTGAATATTTATTTATCTGGAATCGATAGAATCGGAATCGACTTTAGGCGATCGATTCTCGATACTGATTCCAATCCTGAGAATAGGTGGAATCGGGGATCGACATTTGGATTCGACTCATCCTTAATAGGAATGTAAATATATTTTACTTTGTGCGTTGGTTTTTGCTAATACCGAAATTATATCCAGGGATAGTTTTATAGAGACTGCTCCATAAATTTGTTGCTTTTAGGCATAAGTTAGTGAAACGATGCCCGGGCACACATCGATATATGTATGCTGTTGGTCAGTTAGAATTTAAATAGACCGGTATGCGTGTCGAGAATTTTATGGCAAAAGTGTCTTTATTCTTCTGCTTATTGTACGCTTCAAGTCGTTTTTCAGAATTATTCTTAGATTTCTTCCCGTTGTCTCTATTGGATAAAAATCACATTTCTGTAAATAGGACTCTTATCAAGCGTTTCACCTAACTCATGGCTAATTGACGAAACTGGTATTTCAGGGAAACACGAGCATATTTATATATCATCGCTGACGGAAACCACGCAATCGCTCGAAGTTTTCTCTCTTCTGAAGAAAAAGGGTTCTCCCGCTCGCTGAATACTCCGAATTTATTCGCAAATGCAGCCGAAGTTTCCGAGAACCGAGCGACGTCTTCTTAATCAAGTGATTAGCTACGCTATGATTAGCGTCTCTAGGAGGCAGAAAGTGTGTTTGTTTCAACACCTTCATTCGCGTCGGAGTTTCAAAGAAGCCGACGGAAGTAAGTTCGCTTAGCAAGTACGCAGCTGGTGATACATCACTGAACTACGGCAAACCTTTCACATGAAACACTGGCTGCGCTCGTGCAAACCTCTGCCTCTCTTGAAAATAAGTCCTAATTTCTTGTCACTTGGGTTGAGATAGTAATTATTTGCTGAAATAACCTCCTACAGTATAGGGTTACATGACTTGAAAGCCTAAGGGTTTCTGATAAATCAATTGAAGTATGTAAAGAAGTAGGTGGACGATCATTTTCAATCCAGCATCTTCCTTAAGTGAGTTTTTCATTCCATTTAGGCGCGTCAGAAAACTCCATCAGCCGATAAGAATGTTTGTGGCAAAATTGTATACAACAATAATTCTCAATGCCCTGGCAAGCACGTCGCTTTGAATTAATTCTTCGAGTGTATGAGATGAGATAGCTGTGTTTCCGCAAAGTGAATCCTGAATATTATATTTGATATATGCTGATGAATAATATACTACTATATATTACTATACTTTACTATACACTATATATACTATTTACTATATGCATATATACTATATACATTACTATACTTTGAGTTGAGCTCATTGTAGATCGGTTTAAAATTATGCGTTAAAAGTATGAGATCGGACAGGTGACAGTTGATGGGTCATTTTGGATTGGCCGGTGTACAAATAGTCAATGACAGACATAAAAATAGGGAAACAAAGCAAGGACTATATAATACTACTCTACCTCTTTAAATGGTAACATGAACGCTGTGGTAATATTTTTACCCATTTCATTTCAAAAAAGCGAAAACTTAATAATGGATTGGATTTATTTATTGGCTCATTAATTTAAATTTATCGAATCATGTTGCATTCATTTCGAATCCTGTGGTGAATCTGACGACATCGAAATGAAGGTGTCCTCCGGCTCCTCTGTTGTGATGTCCGAATGAATACGCTCTCCTAAAGATTGCGCTCCTCATACTTTCATATTTTTAATAAAAAAACGTTGTTTACTCCACTCTAACAAGATTTGATAGGAGATCAAAGATGACAACTAGGTCGTTATCATAAAGTTTCAATGTGGATCAGTTCAAACCTTAAACTCCTTATAAAACATTTGTATTGATAATTACTATTTATCGCCTCTTCTTTTTTACGATGAAAGATTTCCATAGAATAACGCCCTACACCGTTTGTTTAACAGAAGAACATTAAGGTAGTTTGAGCAAAATATCATTTTACCTAAATATCGATGTATTTAGTCCCATTTTAAAGAAAAATATATCACCCTTCCATTGACATAAAAAATTCAACCCCCTGCCAAATTACTTTCCCAGATGTTTGCCAAAAAATACAAACAGCCCTCAAAAATATAGGAAATGGTACGTTTATGCAGTCCAGAGAAACCTCATGTTAAAATTGAGGCATTTCCTACACTTACATCTCGTCCAAAAATTAACATCGTGTAGTTTGTATTTTTTTTCAATTATATTTGAAAAAAAAACATATTGTCACCGTATTAGGTTCTTGGGTATCACAAAAAAACCCGTTTTGAAGGAGTTTCAAACGCACCGCGCGAAAAAAATTAGTCAAATTAAAGACTTATTTAGATATTTTCATTTAACTACTTACAATTTCTGTCACATAAAACTATATTATTGCTCCATTAATAATGCAATATTTGATTGACATGTCTTACAAATGGTGAAATAAGCACGTATAATTTGGATATGGCCTCTGTTATGACTAGGGAACTATCTCGCTCGTACTACCTTAAGAGATGGGGTGAAACCATTCCAATATCTCATAATGATGGTAGTAAAATGTGTCGCAATGCCATCCTAGCGCATTACGCGTGACTGGTGGAAAACACGGCGATTTTAACTCTTGAGCGACACGTGCGTGGGAAGCGAGAGAAAGTTGGAACGGCGTTCGAAAGTTTCAGACGAAGGTTGAGCGTGCGTGTGGAGAGAGATCGAAAGTAAGAGCGCTTTGGCCGTCGCGGGGGATATGGTGCGATGAGCGAGGGGGTGGATTTAATAATAATAATAATTTTATTCCTTAAGATGCGATTGAAAAAGAAGAGAACCATGTACAAAATAAGGAATTTAGACAGCCTTTCGAGACCTTAGTTTCGCTTTAGGGTTGCCGACTCACTGAACATTTAAACTGGTTTGTGTTACATTCATTTTGTAAAATAGCACTTAAATGTCGGAGAACAATTAAAAGAAAGAACATACAAAAAATGCAAATGAACAAAGATGAAAATGTATAAACAAGGAAAAAGTACAGAAAGGAAAATATACAACACTCCACACATAGACTTGCATCACCGTCATGGGTCGGTTGGCGGCAAGCTCTTATTTCCCAAGAGCAAGCGAAAACTCAACCTCCCCATTTTGTAACAACCAAGCTCTTGCTGCTTTACAAAACTTCCATTCAATTTCTGCTTTAAACAAATCAGGCGGTAGTGAAGACAAGAATTTTAGTCCCAAATAATTATAATATTGCCTATATTGTCTTTTTTAGGTCTAGGAATCAGCAATTTATAGTCAAATCTTAATTCATAAGCCCTTGGGTTATTAAATTCACCACCACGGTTATAAAAAATTCTTAAAAATTAGTAAATGAATAAATTTCTCAAGGGTAGAATACTCAGATTCTTGAAAAGGGTTATTTGGGCCGTACTTATATCCCTTCCCCCCCCCCCCCCTCCAAAGAGGAAGTTACGCCCAACACGTTTCCCGCTAATTACTCTGGGTCTAGTTTCCACCTTATACATTAACCCACCATTCCATTCCTCCACCTGTCTGTCCCTCCGTCTTTCTCCCCTCACGGAACACCCCCACCCCCTCTCCGCCCCTCCCTCCCCAAGGCTGCGCACCCACCCCTCACGCTCTCTCAAAGTTGATTAATGCCATGGAAACCCCCAACTGAGGCAAACTCCAGTTCCCTTAATGTGCAGCCCTCCTCCCTGGGCGCGTTGTTCCCCTCGCCAAAACACTTGGCGCGCACACACCGATTGGCGAGAATCGTGTGGCGGTGCGCCCCTCTAGGGGACAAAAGCGGCGCTTCCGAATGCGTGTTCGTGCGAGGAAGTCCAAGACGGTCTACGAATTGCGTGCCGAGACCTCTGACGGGAGGAGGGGGAAGCGGCGAGAATAATTAAAAGGTCACCGGGTCAAGTTGCCTTTAAGGAGTGGAGTGGATGAAAGGATCTATCTCTTTATTAGCAAAGTTTCTCAAGTTACGTGATTCTTCCATTATTCAAGGAGTAGAATTATGCATGTTAAACATGTTAGCCTCAATTGGCGAAACAACTTTCACACCATTAATCATATTCATTAAAATATCGCGAATGTGCGAATATTTGGGAGAAAATCATAAAGGAATCATTGGTCTACCCTCTGCCGGTCATATGGATACTGGGATCGACTAATGAAAGAGGCAATCTAAATCAGTCTGGAGGAGAAAAAGCTTAATCGAGAATCTGGGCAGAACATCAGCCAAATATGGATACCGTTACTCGATAAAATACAACGGTCGCGGAGACAATTCAAATGCCAACCGCCGTGAGCGAATTTTGAATTGGCCGGTCAACAATGGGTCTCAAGTATAAAAAGCCGGCATGGACCTAAATCGGCGGCAATCAGTCTTAGCCCTGATGACGATGAGAGAGTTTCTCGTCGAGAGAGTTTCCTTTAATAGCCTCATTCGCAGGTGCCAAACCCGAGAAGATTTTACTACTCATTGGTCTAGTTTGGTGTTTGAACACAAATTCACCGATTGCGTCCAGAAATTAATATGCCCAGGTGTTCCCTTCTAGAAAGTATTTGGCTGCGGCTTGGCACACTAAGAGCACAATCGTTTTCCTGTGCATGACGCCACAGTCCGAGAGATCGAAGTCACTTTCTAACATATGCTTGTTTTCCTCATTAATCGACCAATGTCACTATCTTTCCCCGAAAAATTCACTATTAAAAGGCCCCATTTGAAACATTCAAGAATGCGACTTCAAAATAGTGCCTCCTTTGGGAATTAGAAATTTCGTGGCCATACTGAAGAAGCCCCCAGGACACTTCCACGCAGCCGCGCTGTCGCGATCGCTATGGTGCGAGCACTGCGGGTCACGAGGGCACCACGGTGCGAGTCCGGCTGCATATTGCATCGGGCGCTCCCATTCGGCTAGCTGTTGATAAATTTAAGGCTGTACTTGCATCTAATTGGTCGATAAAATCATTAGAGGAAAATTTTGCTGCCTGGCTTTGGCTCGGAAACGTTTTGAAGGTGTTTTCAGGTATTCGACGAGAGCTTGTGCGAAGTAAATTTAAAAAGTACCTTGACTGGTTGCATTACACAACTATCAGTCATCGTTAGTCGTGGAGTAGTTTTTTTTTTTTTTGCTTGCCGGACGATTCTGTTGGCCCGAATGTCCCCGGAATCCCGATAGGCTGCTGAGCCTGTCATCCAGGGACCGGACCAACAGAACTTGACACACATCCATGCCCTGGGTGGTGAAAGACCCACCCAGGCGGGACTCGAACCCGCGACCCTCGGTTTAGCAGGCGAGGACTTTACCCCGCCGCCACCGGGGCCGGTTAATGGAAATATTTCAAAGAAAATGTGACGTCCCGAAGCATATGAAGAAGAATAATGTTGAATTAGTTGTAAATTTTTTTAATAAATTCATAAGACATTAGTTCTGAAAATTTTAAACAGATCTCGTTTATCCGAAGTTGCTCCATAGTTTTATTATTATGGGATAATGAAGAGGTTCCTTCAGAATGTGTTTGTCATTTCATCTTCGATCGCCTGTCATGACTTATTAATTCTTTGTCCTATTATATTTCAACGAATCGTATTGATTATTGGTGTTCATCTTTGCTTGAGATGATACCCTTGAGCCACCGCAAGCATGTCCGTAGAGTGAAATAACTTTACAAAGACTCAAATAAATGACGAGTAACGACAGTCGGGTGTGTCCTCACGTTTGTTAACCAAACACGGCTGGAAAAATACTCTTACAATTTTATTTGAAATGCAAACAAAATCCATTAATTTTATATACATACTCACATACGCTGAAATCAGCATTAAGGTCCAAAATAAAATACTATGAAATCATTGCAAATAGTAACGCAATACAATATAATTATTATACACTAATTAAAAGGTGAAAATGTGAAGTTCGGATAGGGAAAGGATTCAAGGAAAAATGGCAACATCGAGGCAAAATGTTTTCTCGCCTTCATGTACGAGCATTCGCGCGATGAAGTCCAAAACGCCACGTGATCAGCCCAACGTGAGTTTACCCAAAGAGGGAGGTATTAAACTACCTAAATCCTTACGTTGATAAACATTCATTTCTGTTCAGTACCTCAGGTCTTTCAAAATATATAGTAACACCAGCTAAAGGAAAGATTCTTTCCATGGCTGCCAAAGATCATTAACTTGTATTATATGGAATTAATACTTTTTTGGGGCATGATAGGACGCTAAAATTCTCATTGATTTGACTTTTTCACTTCATGAGCTCCTGTCCTCCAACTGGGCGACTAAAGAGTTCGTTTATTAATTCCCTCTGCTATTACTCTAAGTATTTGGCCGGCAATTCTGCGTACTGATTATCGCAGAATAATTGTTTAGATCCACGATTTTATTGCAGATGAATGCTCACAGAGTAAGTACGATGGACGCCGCGTAATGCAGAGATTTTAATTTTTATAATAAAACTTTGTTTATTATAAAAAAATTAATTACTTTGAGCTAACACCCAAAAATTCAATTCTAATTGGACAGAAATGGTTGATATATTTACAATTGGAAACGAAATTCATTCAGTATTAAAAGAAAACAAACTTATTCAAATATTTATTTAAAATGCAGAATACTTCTATGAAGTGTATTTGAATGACATAACACTTAGTATTTCAAATGAGTAAATTTGCAATACTTCCCAGGCCAGTAGCCAAGCCATTTCTCATTGCCAGATAAAATATTTTTTCTGGCTTCCCATGAAGGGTTATCGTTTTATAACCTTCTTCTGGAAAATGTTTTTGCGAGTATTTCCTTTTTTATTTTCTATTGGAATCACTATGAAGCGGCATTATGCTGTAAGTAGATTAAATTATTCAAATAAAACGGATAAATTGAGATGATATCCATTGGTGACATTTTTTCCAGCCATCCATCTGTTTATAAAATCATTTGACCTGGTGACACCAGAATGAAGACCTTTTACACCCAATGGACTCCTTAACGTGAAGATATCTCCGAAAACTGTCACTCATAAAGTGGAATTCCAAGGAAGCCTTCGAATAAACACCAAGATAGATGACACTGTCGGCGTTCTGAATTGTTTTGCATTGTTCTGACCTTTATTCCCGCTTTAAAGGCAAAAATTCGAAGTTCATCAGCAGCTATGGTCATCACAGCATCCAAAATGCACATTAAAAACGCATTCTCTCCGAGCTGCTGTGCATTGGGATGGTCGGCGTCGCGGAGTGCTTACGCCGAGAAAGCACTCGACGAGGACTCCCCACGCATCTACATCTACACAATACCCCGCGAGCCGCCGCATGGGCGCGTGGCAGGGAGCGTTAGGTCACCAGCCGTGTAAGGGTGTAAGTTTTTGGAGATGGAATGGTGACATATATTATAGGAGTGTATTTAGTGGAGCTCATTTTTTATTGTGATCGTTTATTCTGCGCCAAGGGCCAATATGATATTAGCTCTTTAATGTCAGATGAGATACTTGTTAAGTTGTACACCTAATCTTCTTTGACTAAACGGAAGAGCCGAGTTTGGAAGAGTCTCAGGCAATTAATTTTCAAAAATAAAGAACGGATAAAATATGTATAAAATATTGCAGTTCACATTGCCTTATATAGAAAGCTAATTGAAACAAAGACTATTAATCAATCAATGGTTCGAGTTTAGCTCTCGCAAAAGTTTCTGGCGCTGCGTAGAGAAAGATTCTGGGACATGGACCGATGAACTTTTCAGAGTCTTACGAAATGGGAGAGAAGGGTTGTTCCGTGGTTCAGTGCTGAGTCTTCCTAACAGCTGTTAACCGAGGGGCTCCAAGACTACGGATGACTCACAAGAACCTGCCACGCTGTCTCGTTCTGACTTATCCCACAATGAGACCTCCTGATTGGGTCCCTGCAGAATGTACTGTCTCGGTGGTGGGTGATCTTGGTTGATAGTTTTACGCTCTGCCATATTTCCCAAAGTAGTTTGACTTCCATGCCTCAATCTCTCGTTTCTTTCTCTTTCCCTTGTTGCCTTCCTCTCTTTCCCTCAGCCCTTTCCCTCCACCCCCTCCACTTCTACATGAACATCTACATAATACCCCGCGAGCCACCGCTTAGGCGTGTGACAGGGGGTGTTAGGTCACCAGCCGTGTAAAGGTGTAAGTTTTTTGGAGATGAAATGGTCATGTCCGTATTATAGGAGTGTATTTAGTGGAGCTCAATTTTTATTGTGGTCACTTATTGTTCGCGGAAAGAACGAGTTTTTGTACCTATCTGTTGGACAGATTATCTCTCTTATTTTATCGCATCCCTCAGACCTAGAGATGAAGTGAAAAGTCATAATAAAATTCTCTATGTCGCTCTGAAAAGTATCAGTTCTGAATTTATCAAGCAACCTAAGCCTAGAGTGTAGCCTCCGAGTCTTTAGGGGCTTCCACCTTAATTCCTCTAAAAGTTGCGAAACACTATTTGTGTGTACAATCGTAGCAGTTTTTAACGAAGCGTGCTGCTTTCCTTTGTATTTTATTAATACATTTGGTTAAATCTTTATGACCAGGGTCCCAAATGTTCACGGCGTATTCGAGATGTGGCCTCACCAGAGCGAAGTAGCATCTCTCTTTGACTCTCCCCACGCAGAAGCGGCTCGACGCCAAAGGGCGATGCGACGAATGAACATTTCCCTTTGTGCCTGGAATAAAGCATTGCTTTGCTTTACTCTTTGCTTCTATTTGCTGAGGGAGTACATTTTCTGTATTCCAACCAATTTCCTCCCTGTAATATTGAAACTTTAAGCGCTTTTTTATGACTGTTTAAATTAACTCACTCACTTAATGATCGTTACCTTCGGCTTTATTTTGCGGCTGCAACGCAATACTTTTGCTGCCATTTTAACTCCTCGTAGACGCACGTGACCCATGTTCTTTTGCAAATTCTTCGAGAGGATCTTTCAAATATTCCCGCCTTTAAGGTAGAATGAACGGGATATCATTTCACTTGCATTTCAATGAATTTGGTCCCATTTAAAAAAAAAAAAGTCGCATATCTCCCAAAATACCAAAATGTCTCCCGTCTACATCTACATATTACCCTGCAAACAACCAAAAGGGTACAAAAATATTCTAGTAATGGTCCACTAAATAGATTTTTTCTTTACGACCCGCACTGCGAAACATAATGACATCTTCACGATTTGAAGATGCCATTATGTGACGAAACCCAGGTCGTAAAAAATAAATCTATTTAGTGGACCAATACTAGAATATTTTTATTTCCGATATGGAGAGGTTCCACAATGTGAAGCCTGATTTATTAGTTATACCAAAAGGGTGTTTTGTGGGGGGTGACTTATCACAAATATGCACTACAGTGTATACATAAACTTTCACGAACATGCAGCACACTATGGGTATGCGATAGAAATTCTACAAAAACTACTAAATTAATGTATTAAGCAACTATATAAACGATTTTGCTGTTCGGCAAACGGCATTGTCGAAGCCGAGCCTCATATAGATATAAACAGTGAATATAGGCCCATAACGCATCAATTGAAATAGAAGAATCCATCGAATCCATAAGGAACACACTGTGCGCGATATAAATCGATATATTTCGATTGCTATCGATAGTCTAAAATAAGTTCAATGTTTTTCACACCCACTGAATTTCAACGGGAACCTTCCGATAGTATTCGATATAAAATCCGAGCATGGCCATAACAATCGCGAGGGAAAAATCTCGCTCCGACCGTCTCAAATCTTTTGGGCTGCTGTTTTTTTTCCGCCATCGAATTATCTCCCGAAACAATGTCATCCGCGAACTCGGTGCGTTCCTGCGGATATCTCTCACCCATCACTGCCATTTCCTCTCTTTTTCCTTCTCCTAAATTTTTAAAGACGCCGTCAAGCGCCTCAAAAGAACTCAACCTCGGACTTCATCTCAAATCCCTCCCACCTTTCCCTCCCCTCCAAACTCTCTGACGTCACAAAGTGACTGAAGAATCCCCTTCTCATCTTCATTCCGTCCTCGCCTCGCTCCCTATCTCCTCATTCGCCTCATCTCATCCCCCCTTTTGGTTCTTACCGCCATGCACCCCCTCGCCCCGTCATTTCCAAGGGGGAACAATTCTGTACGGCCTCGGAACATCCGAGTCTCGGCGGTGACGTTATTTTGACGTCACGGCCACAAAAATTTCGAAGAGGGCCATTCGTAAGTTGTACATCTACATAACACCCCGCGAGCCGCCGCATGGGCGTGTGGCAGGGGGTGGTAGGTCACCAGCCGTGTAAAGATGTAAGTTATTGGGAGACTAGATTATGGGAGTGTATTTGGGGGAGCTTAATTTTTATTGTGATCGCTTATTGTGCGCGGAAAGAACGAGTTTCTGTACCTATCTGTTCGGCAGAGTATCCCTCTTATTTTATCGCATCTGTCAGACCTAGAGATGTAGTGAGGCGTCATGATAATATTCTTTGTATCGCTCTGAAATACACCAGTTCTGAATATCTCAAACAGCCTAAGCCGAGCGTGCAGCCTCCGAGTCTCTAGGGGCTCCCACCTTAATCCCTCTAACAGTTGTGTGACACTATACGTTCGTTTGTAGCAGTTTTTAACGAATCGTGCTGCTTTTCTTCGTATTTTATCAATTGTTTTGGTTAAATCTACTTAACCAGGGTCCCAAATGCTCGCGGCGTATTTGAGGTGTGGCCTAACAAGAGCGAAGTAACATCTCTTTTTCACTTTTTCATCCGAGGACCTCCCTATTACACGCTTGACAAAACTTAGTTTCTCTATTGCTGTGCCGCATATGTTTTGTATGTGTGTTCCTCACGCTATATCTGAAGTTTAGGTAATTCCAAGATATTTTACTGTATTTGAAGATTTTATGTTTACTCCACCCACGGTGTAGGTATGGCTTTTGTGTGATGACTTTCGCAGGAAGTGAACCGTGGTGCATTTACTAAGATTTAGTTCTAATCCCCACTCCTGGCGCCACGAATGAACATTGTTAAGGTTAGATGAGACTAGTCGAGGCAGATGACGGCACATCCACGGATTCTCCGATGGTTGACGGTTGGTTATTGTAATGAATAAACCATTCCCGCGATCTCCTCCGTAAAAATAGTTTTGAAAATCTGGCAATACTATATTTGTTAGCAGGAAACAAACAAGTTATATTACTTGTCGAAAAAGTCTAATAATTTGTGGAACCTTTAATTCACATCACCATTCGTCCCTTACTTCCTGGTAGCTTTTCCTATGTACTTACCTCTTTCTTCGTTCAATGATTATTCCTTCGGCGGATTGCGCCCTCATTGCGGAAGAGCGCAAGGAGAGGCGGAGTGGATCAACGGGTCACCTCTTGGTGTATACCGGGAGTTTGGAATGGAATAACTTTGTAATTTTCCACACAGTTTATTGTCCTCAACCGGTTTCACCGCAATTGCGTCATTTTCAAGAGGTTACTAAAAACGACGAGGCCATGAGTCTCAAACATTTATTATTTTCGATAAGTAAATGACGTGATTTGTCTTTGAACTGGGAGTACAACACAGCTAGACCAGTTCTTGGTGGTTTTAAGTTCTCTACATCCTTCAATTTATTTCACAATGGAAGTAGGAGTAAAAACTCTTGAGTTTTTTTATATTTAACGATAAAATTAATTGACAATAGCTATAAATTTTCTATATTTCGGAAAAACAGTTATGCTGGTGTCGTGATTCCGAATACATATAATCATCATTATTGTCATAAATTGGCTGCGTTCCTCTCAATGATCTCTCGCTTAACTTCTATCCCCGTCGCGCAGACAGATTTTGACAAGGAATCGAGAAGCCATCATAATGATGAGGTGATCTCTAACGGCTAGACAATTCAATAAAACAAAGAACGTCTCCAAATGCTGTGAACAAATAAAGTCTCCAAAGGCTCCTGAGGCTGTGGTTGGTCGCTGCTGTGGTTTCCCAGGATACCAACACAGTAAGTTTGGTGCTTTCTGACGAAGGGTGCCAATTGCTTACGGCTTTTGGAGACTTTCTTTAATTCATTTAAGGAATTGAGATCCATTAAACAAATAGCTTACAGCAACGGGCATGATGAGGTTCTCATCGACAAATTTCTGAGAAAGAGACTCAAAAAACTAGCTGTTAATTTATCCGTCAACTTTTCCCGGTTCCTCGTCTAAATGTTAAGTGGGCTAAAATTCCCTTTGTGCCCCATCAGTCATATAAAATATGTATTATTATCCCTAAAGATCATGTAAACTTATGTTTTTATAGCCTTTTGATAATTTGTAAACTCCTTTTTAATTCAAAAGATTGTTTTAATGTTATTGACAAAAGTGGTATTTAAATGCTACAATGTAATACGCCTAACTGTAATTGTTTTTATTTAGGACAAACCAGGAGGAAATTTAATGTACGAATTAGGGAGCATAAAAATTCATTGATTAATCTTGATTGTAAGTCTATGTTTGCAAAACACTTAATTGATAATGATCATGTTTCTAATTTTACTATGAATGTGTTACATGTTGGGGACAAAGGTGCCAAATTAGATTTTTTGGAAAACTTTGAAATAAGGGCATATCACAGGTTGTGCAAGGAGAAGATGGTAAACGAAGTTGTTCCTATGAACTCACCTCTTTTGTCCGAAAGAGTTTCCCCTCCTCCTTCTACCAAATTAAATTTTCAAAACACTGACCTAGCGTCCTCCCAGTAAGCTTGCACATATTCACCTTACTGCATCCCCCAACCTCTTTTCCTAATTTCCCCCCTTCATTGGCTCAGGGTGTAAATGTGTGAGACTAATGGCCTCGGCGTTTAGTAATCTCTTAAAAATTACGCTATTGCGTTAAAACCAGTTGAGGATAATAAACCGTGTGGAAAAGTACAAAGTTATTTCATTCCAAGCCATGGAAAAATTCCACAAAGTAAGCCCATCGACGATTAAATTTAATTGTATACAGGGAGGATTAGTACCAACACAATGGCTGCGATACGCACAGCGGTTGGAGATACGGGCTTCCTTAGCCTGCAAGTGGTGGCCCGTGTCGTCACCATTGATGCCTCCGAGCGTGTAGCCGAAGAGATTTTAAATTCCGATTGAGGCATCCTGTAAATTCAATTGACCTTACCCACAGCAAACGTCCTCCTCACAGACGGTTGCATTTCTCTCGTTTTTTCAAATGTTCCTCAGCTGGGAAGATTTTTTCTGCCACGCTACCACTGGGCCAACCCGGAGCATCACCCTAGTATTTAATGTGATATTTTGATAAGTTATTCACTGGATGGAGACACCCTGAAAGGTGAATGCGCCTTAAACGCCGTTAGACTCTATGAACTATGAACGTTTGGTTGTATGCCTCTACCTCCGGATAGCGCCGAAATGCTACCTGGGTTACGCCATGTCATGATGTACTTGACCACAATCCATATTGTTTGAGTTTTAGAGTTTCACTTAAATGGATTATTTAATTATGATTACATTTTATTCGGAATCAATTGTTTATAAAACGTTTCCAAAGGGGCGACATAAAGGCCAAATAACGTTTGAGTTACTTGAGGGAGAATACATGAAACTTCTTATTACGAGTAGCGTGTAGCGCTGGTGTTGGCACCCGCAAACTGCCCGAGAATGCAAAAATGACTCAACTGATTAAAGCACTGTAATTAAAGGCAATATTATGATGTATCAATGTTTTTCTTGAGTTATTTCCAACTTCGTGTATTCTACATCTTCATATGATAATTAAGAACGTTGAAGTTTATTATATGTCCTAATGAATATTGTAAACAAATGTGCTCAACGAATAGTGGCATCCATTTTGAATTCCGCCAGTTTCCTGATTACGCCAAATTTAGGATCGCACGGTTGTACAATCGTGTGGAGGTGACTTGCGTGTATTGCATCCCATTCACGTTAGGAGACATAAAAATGAATATGCAGAGCCTTACGGCCGTGTCGCACTATTGACATTTCTAGGAGGATCGAAGTATGAATTGCATATGTTATAAGTGTTGATAGAAATCAGGGCAGGGCAAATCGAATCGATTGGTTAAGTTTTCTGTTTATCAGAAAAGGAAGACCCTGACCCCGGTTCTTTCTTCTGGGACAAGGTTTCGTCGAGGTCACGTGACTGAGTCTCCGCAGACGGACGGACGGACACTCCACCACCGCACTCCGCTCAACTCCGCTCTCTGTTAAATAAATATAGATATAAATCAGTTCTGCGGTGCTGATTAATAAGCATTCCGAAAGGCACAAAAAAAAGTTCTCTCCTGCCGTCGGTCCTCCACAAATAAGTTCTCCTCCGTTCAGACTCGTGAGAGCTCTCTCTCTCTCTTACGCATACTGCTACCGTCTTTCTCAGCCCATAAGACGCACTTATTTTATTCCAAAATACGATCCATAATCATCCTTCGTCTTATGGGAGGAGGGTATAACTTCGTCCTCTAAGACGCGAGCTGATTCGACGGGAAAGATACTGTTAAATATTTTTTCTCGCATTAGGCATAGAAAATGGTTGCCTTCATTAAAAACGTTGAAAATGACACCGTTTTGAGCCAGTAGAAAGCAATATAGTTTGACAGAATCTTTGACAGTAAATCATTAAAAAAAACCTGAATAAATCATACGATCGTAATCGTCAATCGCACATACACGTGTATGTATACAATGTAGCGTATGTGTATGTTTACTACGTAACGTAATGCAGTTTCATCTCATATCTGCTTCCGCTGCGAACTTTGAACTTTAATTGGGCGTCCGGGAATATCTCTTGCGAAATACTCGGAGCCTAGAGGCACTCAAACCTCAGTAAAAATATTATCATTATAATAATTTGATCCTCTTTTGTCTGATTGAAGGATTTTTCGTAAATTCCAACCTGATAAATCACAGTGCGTCTTATGCGTCTTACAAGTGGGTACATACGGTACGTATAAATACCCGAGGATTTTCCTTCTTATCCTTTCGCTAACGCTCTCGTCACAGACGGCTACATCTTTCTATATTTCTCAAATCGCGCATATATCATCAACATTTCTAATTTTGGCGATGATAAGTGCCTCATCAGGATAATTCCCATCAATGAATGATGGCCATTTTTTTGTCCAGAAAATGCGCAGCCAAATTTCAATATTGGAACATTGCACTGCCATGCATAAGAAATCGATTTCCCGTGTCAAAAGGTTTACGTAAGAGCGTATCGATTATAGTGGTTCTAGCCAATACCACCGTAAGTCCTTGAGGTACGAGCTCATGGTGTATTAGCTGGCATGGGTCCAAGAAAATATCGATCCCTAAATTTTTATTCACATTGATTGTTTGGCTGTACTTCACTACTTGCGGTAAGTTTTTTTTTACTTGTTAAAGTCTTTCTGAATGAATCGTTCCGTTTTTTTCCTAGGTGATGTCATCTTCTCCTCATATTTCCGTCACCTTTTCCATCACGCTTCATCGGTGATTTTCATATGACATATTTCCCCGGAAGCTACTCATTACAATATTGGAATGCTCCCGGATGTTAGAGTTAAATCCTCACTTCACATGAAGCCATCGCTTCCTGTTTTTTTATATCTCGTGAAATGCTCGTGGTTATTCCGTGGATTGTTGAAAGTAATTTTTTAATCTTATGCCAATATTCATTTCATTCAATCAGGAGACGAGGAGACTTGTGAGAGTGGAAAAATGAGTCAAGAGGTTCTACATCTACATCTGCTTACTACCCCGCGAGCCGCCGCATAGGCGTGTGGCATGGGGTGGTAGGTCGTACCAGCCGTGTAAAGATGTAAAAGTTTTGGAGGTGAAATGATGACATGTCCCATGGAAGTGTACTTGGAGGAGCACAGTTTTTATTGTGGTCGCTTATTGTGCGCGGAAAGAACGAGTCTTTGTACGTATCTGTTCGGCAGAGTTTCTCTCTTATTTTATCGCATCTGTCAGACCTAGAAATGTCTTTCTGGTTCTGTGTCATCGACTTGTAAATTCTGATAAATCGGTCCTCGATTCATATTATTGATCCAGCTTATTTGCGATTGAACACAAATGGAAATATGACATTTCAAGCGTGGACAGCCACTCGGATGCGGCCGTTTCGGCGCATGGACGATTGGGCGCCGGCCGTTTGAGCCCGAGCCGTTTTGGCGTGCAACCAGTTGAATATTGCTGACGACGATACAACACTATAATCTCGTTCGAAACTACTCATTCGGCTTATGCTTCAAATGCAACATCCACTTTATATCTAATGAAATTGTAAATTTCATGTTGTTTTGAAAATTCAAGGAATGGAAATGACGATGAAGTGTCGGTTAAACCAGAGATTTGTCATTAAATATTCAAATAAGATTGTAATATTACGTCAGGTATTAATCCAAGCATTAAAATTTATAAATATTAAAAGCATTCTTTATACAATGACCAATAAAGCAAATACTCCCAATGGTAGAGGTAGCCAAAATCCTCTCTGGGATTCCAGTTATATTTTTAAAATGGAATAAAAAAACTAATTAAGGTCAAGAGTGACCTCATTTGCTGAAAGTACATGATAAATTAATGAAAAAGGTGAATGTGAGAAAAAATAAAAGGTAACAAGGACAAAAAGTGATAATCTCGTTAGTTTTTCTGACCATTAGCAAAAAATGGCAGATTTGGTAATCGCTTTCGAACCGTTCATTGAAAATAAGACTTTACCTTTTATGCCAACTCCAAACCAATATATTTTATCATGCCGGACATTTCAAGCGGTTTCCATGGCTGATAATTATGGTACATCATTAAGCACAAGCACTAAGTCCACTCTTTCTGATGAGGGTCGGAGATTCACAGAACTGACCTATCGCAACGTAAATGGTCCCTTGTTGTGCGTGGGAATGTTGAAGTTCTTAGATGAGTAGAATTCTTCAAAAATTATATTGGTTATAATAAAAGACTAAATAGATAATAAAACTGATGCGACATTAGATAGTGATCAGTACGGCTTCAGACCAGGAAAAGGCACTCGAGAGGCAATTTTAACATTGCGACAACTCGTAGAGAGGAGACTAGAAATTAACAAGAAAACTTATATAGCTTTCGTTGATTTGGAAAAGGGTTTTGACCATGTTGACTGGAGACTACTGTTCCAAGCAATGTGCAAAATAGGGTTGGATTGGGGAGACAAAAGATTGATTTTAAACCTCTACAAAAACCAAAGTACGGAAATAGAAATCAGTGGCACCAAGAAAGAAGCAAATATAAGAAGGGATGTTAGACAAGGTTGCCCAATATCGCCTTACTTGTTTAGCTTATACATAGAAGAATCAATGTCTGAAATGAAAACAAAGAAAAGAGGAATTAAAATAAATGGCAAAAAAATTCATTGCTTTCGATTTGCAGACGACATAGCTCTAGTAACTGACTCAGAGAAGGAATTAAATCGAATGCTCAAGATTCTAAATAATATTTTATTAAAACTGAAACTTAAAATAGACACCAGGTAAACAAAAACCATGGTGGTAGAAAGAAAGAGAAGTGGAAAGATAACGAATATACGTATAGACGGAGTGGGACTGGAGGAAGTGACAGAGTTCTGCTACTTGAGTAGCATATTATAGAATCATAACAACTGCTCCTCTGAGGTCAAAAGAAGAATAACGTTAGCCAAGAAAGCCTCTCAATTAAAGAAAAGTATCCTTGTGAATAACATCATTAGTATTGACACTAGGAAGAAATTCCTGGAAAGCTTTGTATGGAGTGTGCTAACATATGGATGCGAGACATGGACACTAAGGAAGAGTGAGATGACCAAACTTGAAGCTGCAGAAATGAGGTTTTGGAGTAGGGTTACAAAAACTAGGTGGACCGACAGGAAAAATAATGAGCAAGTACTAAATAAAGTGAATACAGAAAGAGAAATATTGGAAATAATTAAACAAGAAAAGCAAAGCTCATCGGACACTTACTCAGGCACGACAACTTCATACAAAATATTATGGAATAAACAATATAAAATATTATGGAAGGAAAAATTCTAGGCAAAAGGCAGAGAGGACGACCGAGAACTTCGTACCTAAAAGTATTGGCGATGGAAATGGGATGCACCTCGTATTTACAATGAAATGAAGAGGAAGGCTGAAAAAAGAGATTGTTGGAAGTCGTGGCTGCAACAACAAGGATAACCTTGAGAAGAGAAGAAGTAGAAAATAATAGAAGTGGAAAGGATAATATGGAAAACCATAAAGAAAAGAAAAACTTGATGGATTAGACACGACTTAAGAGATGATTGGTTTGTGAAGACCGTAATTAAAGTAAAATAGAGAGACAGGTCCTCAGAGGGAGACCATGGAACAAGTTCATGGACCAAATAATAAGGAAAAGTCATAGGAAGATATAGCAGGATGTAAGGGAGTTTGTATTAGATAGGGAAGGGTGGAGGGCTGCCATCAACCAATCTTAGTATTGAACGACCAATAATGATGATAGTGCGTGGAAAAAATAAACTTGTAAATATGTTATTTTTGCGGTAAATTTCCTTAATCTCACGGCTGCGATCGTTACTGCCGTAATGGTTGGGCTCTCGCAAAATGTGTTGAACTTCCAGCCACAAAAATTCTCCCTCAAACTTGCGTAAAAGATAAAAACCTATATTTTTTTCATTGATCAAATGGAGGTTCCCTCTCTTATTCCTACAGTAATTCAGGAATACAGTGTTGCCTATCGTAACAGTTTTTCACAAATCTTTCTGACCTCCGCTGTATTCGATCAATTTCTAAAACTAAGCCTCCTAAAGATCCCATACGCTAGCGTCGAACTCAGAGTGAGGTGTCACGTGAGAAAAATAACATAGTTCTTGACTTTCTCGTCGCATTTTCCCAGTATTCTTTTAGTAAATCCCAATTTACGATCTGCCCGTCCACAAACTTCCCGAACTTGCTTCCCCTCTGACAGGTCCTGAGTAAGGGTCACACCTGAGCATTTAAGTGACCATACATTAGATACTTCGGTTTGACTAGTTGTATATGTTTCATTAAGTGAGTCATCCTTTCTCCTAAACATTGATAATGATGCACTTTTGAAAATTTTATCGTAACTTTTAAGTATTGCGCCATACTTTTATAGCCCGCATATCTCATTTCAACGCACTTCTGTGAGACTGGTTGCCAGTAGTGGCATTATTGCGTCGTTTGCAAAAAGGAGAATTACAGGCGAGTTGCAGGTTAGTTGTAAATGTATTGTTCACATTTTCTTAAAATTATCGGCTTCTCTGAGCGATATTTGCCACGTCTTTTATAGAGCACATTGAAAGAAAAACTTACAATTAATAGAAAAAACGAAAGTATTTTTTCATAACTGGATTCTGGTAAGTATGAGGACAGCTTTTCTCTAGGGACGGCTTAACTAGCTACATACAACACAAATATGAGATATTTATTTTACTGTAAATACGATGGTGCAATAACTCTCATGTTAGGAAAAAAATAACCAGATCATAAACTCAAAATGTAATATACAACGGAATTTGGAACCCTTCAAAAATAAAATTGAATGCTCATTTACCTCGATACTTTAATACTTTAATTGAACTAGAAGGAAAATAGATGTCAGTAACTTAGTGGTAGGGTTAAAGATAAATTAAGAAGAGTACACAATGTGATTTCTTAACTGTTGGCAGTAAGATTATCCTGCTTTTATCTGCAATCAATATAATTGAAAGAAATTTTATGGTTCTGGAATATCCATTGTTGTCGATGAATTATACAAAGGGGTACCAAAAATAACCTGAACTGTTTTTTTAAGCTAAGTATTTAATTTTTTTACAAAACAACCTTATCATCTTCAAAGTAATCTCCATTACACTTAATACATTTGTCCAGTCTGCGATTCCATTCCAGGAAACATTTTTCAAACTCGTCTGTCGTCATGCCCCACAGCTCCTGCCTCATTTTTTTCTTTACGGCTTCCACGTCATGAAAACTTTGTCCTTTCACGTCCCTCTTCATTTGCGGAAACAAGAAGAAATCGCACGGAGCGAGGTCAGGTGATTAAGGGGCGTGAGGAAAGGGAGTCATGTTGCTTTTGGCTAATAACTGGCGCACTGAAATGGCTGCATGAGGGAATTTTGCAGTGACCCTTCTGATCTTCAAATCTTCCGACAAAATTCGCTGAACCGAGCTTCCCGTTGTTCCCAATAAATTGCTAATAGTTCATGCATCTTCAAGCAGGATTGCGCAGACTTTTTCAATATTTTCGTTAATTCTCGAAGTTGACGGACGTCCTGAACGAGGCTTGTCATCAAATGACATTTAACTTTCTTTGAAAAGAGAAAACCATCGGTGCAATTGAGTTTATCCCATAGCACAATCCTTGTAAGCAGTTTTTAGCATCACAAAAGTATCTGCGGCATTTTTCCCAAGCAGGAAGCGATTTCACTGCGGCTCTTCACTTTGCACTTAAATCCGCCATGACGAAAAACGAGGAGCAAGCAACACTGCTTTTACCAAATGAATTGCTGTGACAGAACACAACCTTCCAAGATGACAACAATGCCTGCGCAGAACTCGGAACGAGTTGCGCAATCCTAACCTAGCGGAAGAAATGCGCACTACGTAAGCTCCGCAGCCAACCGCAGCACTATTCTGTTTATTTTTGGGTACCGCCTAGTATATGCAGCTGATTACTTCTCTTAATCTACAATCGGACTTGCATATGCATATGCTGTCTTCTTTCAGTGGCTCAGGCACAGAGATTATTAATTTAAGAATTTCTTCATTTACAGTGTCACTATTTCAGGATAATATTCCGCATAATCTGCCTGCTTTAATAGTCAAATGTGTTCGGTAGTGAGTCTAATCTAATTCGTAAAATGTTCATTCATAGCGTTTATGTAACCTACTTTAATTCATTTATCAGCGTACGTGAACGGGGACAAGTAAAAACTCATTTAAAACAATTTCGGTAAAAATAGTTCTCTCCTGCTAATTTTTCCCTATTTTCAGAAGTTTTTACATTGAATTACTGGATGGAATTCATATCTTCGCCGTTTTTTTGAGGAACACGACGAAACATCAGCAGAGGAACATCATTCCCTTTAGTACGTTGAACATATAACTTACAAAGCATTCAGTTTTAAACCTGTGACGAAATCTTTGTTTATTTTATGAAACAAGAATCGTATAATGTAAGTGAATTCGCTTAACTTCCTCAAACTAAAAAAAAAAAACTTCCAGCATCCCGAAAATATCACGGCTTTCTCCCCCAATCATTTTAACGCCTGGGACTGTTTTTTTCCGAGGGCGGAAAAGTCTTCATCATTGCCACGGACCGCCCACACGGACGGGACCTCCCACTTCCCTCTCAGAGTGTTTACCACCGCCATTCCCCTCCTCCCTCCTCCTTTCCTTCGCCAGATTTTAAGCGTTCCTTGTCCTCGCCCACGGCCACATTTCCACGAAAACCTTTTTCGGTGTTTCCAGAAATGTAACGGAAACTTCTTGTTACGGAGATGAGCGGAGGTTTTCGTTGAGGGAGGGGGGAGAGAGGGGGGTTGAAGTGATGGAAGAAAAAAATTTAAGTGTCGCAGGGGAGGAGGCGAGAAAGAAAAGAGGAGGCAAGAAGTGAAAATATTTATGCTTTTTCATGGATTTTTTTCTTCCCTCGCCCCCTGGGGGTTCTCGTTCCAATTTCTACCCCATGGGTGAGAGAGGGAGGGATTGGGTTGGGAGCGAGGGGGAGGGTGGGGCGAGTGGAGGATTGGTCCCCAATGGGGCTAGGGGAGGAATCTGCTCGAGGGAGAGGGGATGGGTTCAGGGGATTTGGGGCGGGGCATGGATGGACAAAAAGTCGCCCGAAGAATTCCAATATCAGTTCCTTTCTCTTTTTTTGCCACCACTGTTTTTTTGTCACTTTCACTGCTTTACACGGACCGATGTCATCCCAGCCACCCCCTCCACCATCCATACTCCCCAATAATGTCTTCCACTTACTCATCCCTTTCCCTCTCGACCTTTTGCACTGCTTGCCTCCCCTTCTTCGTCTTCTCTTCTTCCTCTTCCTCCTCCCATTCTCATCCTTCCTTTGTATGTCTCCCTTGTATGTCTCTCATATTCATTCCGTCTTCATTCATTGCAATTCACCTTTTAACTTCTTTCCCCACCCTCGGCTCCTGTTCAATGGTGGTCATCCATATCGGTGACCCGCGCCGCCCCGTGCACTGAAACCTCTCCTCGAGCGTCAATTTCTCCTGAAAGGTCCCCTTATTATAGCGACCAAAAGGGATCATACTTTTCAGTAGTAAATCATTAGCTTAACTCAAGAGGGAGAGATAATAACCAGAGATACGTAAAGAGAAACTTTCTCTCGGCCTTTATTTGCTTCCTTCAACAAACGAAAAGACAAAATTCTCTGAAATTATGCATTTCTCTTACAGGGTGGCTACTGATATCCAATTATCAAATTCCCTGACCTTTCCCTGACATATCCCTGATGGATTTGCCAATTTCCCTGACCGATCGCCAAAATGTCACCTATTATTGGAATATTTCTTCTGCTGAATTGAATTATCTACGGCAGCTTTAAATTTTCTAATCATCCTCTCGTATTTTTAGAACTGCAATCATGTATTTACTTTAAGCGAGTGTGCTCCAGCTACCTCTTGGACCGGAGTCTCGGAAGTTAAAAAAAGGGAGGTAAAATTTTCCGTACAACATAGCCTCAGATTCCTTGTGATGAGCGTAATACATAGTGATCACGATTTTTGACACAACTAGGCAAATATCGCAATAAAGATAGACAAAAGGTATACATTGTACTGCTGATTCACAACTAAATAACTATGATTCACAACTAATAAGATTCACAACTGAATGCTCCACGAATTGATGGTGCTTATCCCATGCTCGTAGGCGACGGACGTTAGTTTTAGTCGGTGAAATAAAGGGCCGGACTCGCCGATAAACGTAATGGTAGAAAAATAACGAGGATTCCTATTCCAGTTTCTCCCTGACGGCTACGAGAATTCCCTGACATTTCCCTGACTTTTCCAGAAATTCAAAATTCTCTAACAATTCCAGGTTTTCCCATTCTTCCCTGACGATCGCCACCCTGTCTTAGCTGTGTGTGACTAACTGTTAGTGCCCGTGCCCTCATTCGTGTGCGGGATGTTTTAGTGCTCCTTCATTCATTACTTACTGCTATCGCTATAAAGTACCAACTTCAATTGCAGTTTTATGATATGGATTTCATTTCGTGATATTTCAATAACTCTTGATTACACTGCAACCGTTGTAAATGATTTGGAAATGCTTCCTCGGAAATGTTTCCACCACAATATGGGGGTGTCTAAGACCGAGCACCCGGTGTCATATTTCTCGAATTAGCAAGTTCGAAACCCCGTCTTTCCTACGGGAAATAAAGTCTCTCGGTTCTACTTCGAAATTGAAAGATATGGAGTATCATATTTCAAACTTTTTAAGGTAAAATAAGTTAAAAAACTGGAGATGCATTACGTATCATTTGGTCTTGGTCATAAATGGAATATTTGACTGTTTGTCATTTGCTTTCGTGGCGTGGCGTGAAATCGGTCAGTAACGTTTCTCACATTTCAAAATTGGAGAATGATGATTGTTGCTGGGATATTTGGGGTATCTGTGGATTACATAAATTTTCTCTAAATGTTCCTTTGTAGTATCCTTGTTTTCGAAAAAAACGACATGCTATTTACATTGAAAGAGTGTTTTTGTTTTTCCGTGTTTCTTACGCATTAAGGTAGTTTGAGCGAAGTATCATTTTACCTAGAAATCAATGAATTTGGTTTCATTTTCAAGACCAATATATCACTCTTCCACTGACATAAAAAATTCAACCCCTTACCACATTACTTTCCGAGATATCTGCCAAAAAATATCAGCCCTTTTATATGGGAAATGGTACGTGTATGCACTCCAGAGATACCTTATTTACAAATTGAGGAAATTCTAACACTCAGATCTCGTCAAAAAATCAAGTGTGTATTTTGTGTGTTTTCTCAACTATATTTGAAAATTGATCACATTGTCACCGCAGTAAATTCTTCGGCATTATAATAAACCTTCCGTTTTGAAGGAGTTTAAAATGTACATCGTGAAAATGAGTCAAGTTAAAAATTTATTTGGATATTTTTATTTGATTATTTACAATTTTTGCCATGAAAAACTATATTATTGCACCATTAATAATGCAATATTCAATTCTTGTGTCTCACAGCTGGTGAAATTTAAACGTATATATCGAATGTGGTCTCTATTGTGATTAGAGAACTATCTCGCTCGCACTACCTTAAGTGGCAATGTGAAACTTATGTCGGTGTTCTAATTTAAGTATGTTTTCTTTTCTTCTCATGCTAACGTAATAACTTACTCATACATGAGAAATTCATCATGGAAATCAGTGGAAAGCCATTAAAGTAAATATTGCGTCTAAAATCTTAATCTTCGTTAAATATTTCAACATGTATCGTGCTTCTTATCTTCCCTTGTGGAGATTCTGTGATGGTTTGGCGTTAAAATGATGGTGAGCTTCTAGAATTCTGGGAAAAAATCCTGAATTAAATTAATAACGGCTTTTCCTGATAACTTTAACATATTTTCAAGAATTATTACTCACGGGACGCACGCATCAAAATTTACGCTTATGAGAATGAAGTTCGCGAATATCGCTGGGGGTATTTCGCCATCCATCTGAAATTAGATAATTAGAATGTGTATATCTGAACAGGACGATACCGGAGATGACATTTATTTAGCTTAGTACTTCTGTAGAACTAATATGTATCAGTTATCCACAATAAATTCTGGCCTAAGAATATGGAATGATATTCCTGACAATATTATTAAATCAAACAATGTACATAAATTTGAATCGGAAATGTTATCTTTCTAGTATAAAAAATATTATTGTAGCGCAGCGTGAATTTCATTGTATACTTCATATTTTGTTAATTTCTATAAATATCCCTCTCAACCTTACTAATTTATTATATTATTTATTAGATTGCATTATAATAATTGTAAATATTACTGTATTAATGGATGTATGAATGTTCATATCTTTGGTTACACCTGTTCTATATGCTTATTGAATGTACATATTTGTACACTGTAGTGTCCCGATAAATATTATTTTTGCCACAAAGTTTCTTCTGATAAACTGTACTCTGTTCCAAAGGATATGAAGTCCTTGAACAATAAATATATATACATCATTATTATTATTCGCTACTCGTGCCACACATTTTAGTATGCCTGGAAGTTATTCTTCACTGATAGTCTACCCGCCTTTTGAAGCGCATTTGACCACTCATCTTCTGAAAAATATACACTCGCACGGGAAGCAAGGTTTAGTTAAGTCTGCTTTCTTAACCTTCCGCGGTGATTAGGGGCAAAAAGTATCCATGGGGAAAAAAACATCCATGGGGCAACGATTACTAAGTGACAGAGCGCATTTAGTCCTAGTGATGAGGGTGTTTGGGGGGCAATCAGGCGGAGCCGAGCGTGGAATTGCGTAAGGTAGCATTAGACCTCACAGTGGTCCCAAACGTGAAGGGAATTCGAGGCTAGAACTTGTCTGGTGAGTCAATTTCGTTCAAATCGAAAGACGATCTTGATTGTCTTCCTACGCACAGCTCACTTGAACGAATTTAATTCTTGGGTTAATGACGGTATTACAAATTACGTTTCCGGAAGTGATGGAAACCAATGGTGGTGTTCAGCGTTTTTGCCTGCTTCTTGTCCATGAGGAATGCATTTACAATTGACGGGAGCATCAGCGCTTCTTGTTTACCACTTACGTGTGAATTAAGGACTATTCAGTTGCGGAGCATGTTTTATATTTATCTAAAAATATAAACTATCCACAAAATATCGACTAACACTCCTTTATGAGTGCTGTTAACTGTGAGTGCCTTTTAGGTGATCTTTAGCATAACTTTTCGGGGCTTGCAGGCTATTTGGAGCGGATGCTGCATGTGCATCCTTGGTCTATCCGGCCTGAAAATACTCCTTGATGAGAGCAACGCCACGCTGGGTGAGGTCGTCAACAACCCCCCTCCAAAAAATGTAACCAATTTAAGTCTATATATCAGAACCTTCCATAGGTGGGGTGAGAAATGGTTGGGGAACGTCACAGAGGCCCGGGAGCGCGGGCTTTTCAAACGGGCGGCGCGCAGTTATGGGAGCTCCCATGTAAAACGAAAAGCTGCGTGTGCAACCCCTAAATATAATCCGATTTCAGAAAATTTTCGCACGCCTCATTTTCTCATCAAATGTCACCGTCAGAGACCCTAAGGCCAATAATGACTTTCAGACATCGACGCAAATGGGACATCCTAACCCAGCAATTCTAAAGGGAATGAATGGCTTTAGCTGGCACAGTCCCCTCCCCTAATCACAACTGCTTCATCTCGTAAGGTGGCTGGAGAGGGAATCGTGGGCCATTGAGTGCACAACCTAATGTTTTCAAGTAGGTCGAAAGAAGTTCTTGAAACACATTTCATTTAGATGCACTTGTTTAGGCGTCATAGTTCCATGCGAGCCGTGGTTAGAATGGTAAAATAATAATATTTTAAACTTATTTCTCTAGCAGATGCGTGTAAGGACTCAAATTTACGGGGCAGTATTCGAAATTGAGGCGAAATTACATGCATACATACATACCAATCACGCCGTTCCCTTCTGGGGTAGGCACAGTCACCGAGTATCAATCATAAAAACATATTTGTACACCTAACCCAGCTTCAATAATTTCCTCCACACTGACCTATCCTTGCAAACCTCTTTTGCCTCATTTACCCCCATACACTGCTTCATACGCGATCTCCTGTTTTTAAGACTCCTAATTTCCCTCCTCATAAGAATTTCTTCAACCACAACTTTCTCGGCCAACCTCTACCACTCGCACCATTCATTTCACTCTTATATATCTGTTTCGTTATTCGACTGTCATCCAATCTCTCAACATGGCCAAGCCAACGAAGCACACTCCTTTCATACATGTCCATTACTGGAGCATCTAACCCACATTTATTTATTACCCAGTCATTCCTGACCATATCCATCCTACTTTAGGCGCAAACAATCCTCAGATAACTCACACCCACGGCGTTTAGTGTACTCTAATATCTATCCTGACATACCCACGTTGCACTAGCATACAACAAAGTGGGAAGAAGTACACTTTTGTACACGGCGATTTTCGCTTCCTTAGACAGGCACTCATTCCTTGATATGCTCCAAATGCTACCTACCACTTTCCTTCCAGCATTCGTGCGTCTCTTTATCTCTTCATCTATCCACCCATCTTTCGTAAACATCTTACCTAAGTACACAACATCATCCACTTGTTCAATTACTCCACCATTTATTCTCCCCATTCTCCTATCAAAAACAACTACTTCAGTCTTGCACGCATTTACCCTCAATTCCATTCTCTCCGTTGATTCGCTAAACTTATATAGGACTACTGTAATCCCTCTTTGCTCTCTGAGATCAAAACAGCATCATCTGCATATAGTAAAATTCGCACGATTGCATTTCCAATCCAAACAACATCGTTTTCACTACATGCATCTCTAACACATTTATCCATAAATAAATTAAACAGCCACGGTGATATTACGCACACTTGCTTTACGCCCTGTTTTATTGCAAACCAATCACTCAGAACCCCGTTAACTCTTACACTTGCCTTTCTATTATCATACATCGCCATCATAACATTCATTAACTGCCCATTCACTCCATATTCCTTCATTCCTTCACATGCATTCTCTAAATCAACGAGCGCACAATACACTTTCTTTCGGACGGCCATACATTTTTCTATTACTTGCTGAAGCGCGAAAAGCTGGTCACTACATCCTCTCCCAGGCATAAACCCGCACTGCACACCCCACATTCTGTCAGAAGTAATATTCCTCACTCTGTCGATTAAAATTTTGCTGAACACTTTTCCCGGAATGCTCAATAAACTAATGGCCCGATAATTATCATATTCGGTCTTTCGTCCCTTCCCTTCGTACAATGGAACGATGAAAGTAAATTGAAGTATATTGTTTTCAATTTATTGGACTCGACGTGATACAATGATTTTCATTCGCAACCATTGAAATTGCAAAACAAAAGGATTATATTGCGTTTGGAAGAAAATTATAATCGTATTATGACGAACTATATGAGCTATATACATTCATTAACGAATATTGACGGAGGTACGCGTTGTAATAGCATTTAGTTTACAATAAAATTCGTATGATACAATATCCTTTCACTTACGTACACATACTAATAAAAACACGCATGCAAAGTTTGAACATGCAAAGTCGGAACATACAAATATCCCTCCAGCCATCTCAACGAACGAATATAAGTCCAAATACCACACAGGCAAATTCCAACTTCAGTCGTCAGTGAGCGTGCCACTCTCGCGTAGTTCTCTTAGTAATAAAAGCACTTGAGAGTTGGACATGTATCCAAAATGAAGCTGCTACTGGAAGAATCGTCCATGGAACGAGTGTATGAGCCTTGTTTTCAGCGATCGAAGGCATTTTCCCGAAGGCCAATTCACTCCATTAACTTAATACATATATGGGACCTCGGTGCAATTCTCTCCCTAGCCTTATAAACCGTTTGAAAGATTCACTCAAAAGCCTGTAGTCATTTACTTGGACGAGACCGCGCTTACATGTGAACGCAGTAATTAGCATACTACTCCTATTGAAAGAGGCCTCATTCTTCCATCGTTTGCTCATTTGTTTACTTAATAGTGATTCCCTTAGACTTCACTGGGACTGGGACAATTATTTTTAAGCTGTCGTTGCGAGTGATCTTTGAGGTGGTATCAAAGAGAAGCTTACATTTGTGCGAACTACTCAATTTTCATTTACTGAACATACATACCTCGGAAGCCGCATCTTACTTGCCTTTTGTGAAGGGAGGCAAGCGCATTTCCCCAGTGCATCTGCTAATGCTTCTATGAGTTGTGGTTAAATCGAGTGCATTTCAATGACGCACGATTGTAAATCCATTATATTTGCCGAGCTACGAGGCAGATTCAAGCGCAATTCTTGGCCTGGGGCGGGCTTAAGAGTCTGCGAATGATGAGGCGGGCGAAAGATACTGAAGGAGGTCGCCCGGAAGTAAGGAGAGGAGGGTGAGGAAGGGAGAGGAGGTAGCTAATTGTCCCCCCTACCCCTTCCCCAACGGGGGGCTGTATTTTGTGCCTGGAGATCTTATCATATCCCACGCAATTAGGGACACTTGGGAATAACACCGCCTCTGGTTGCATCAAGGTACAGCGCCTTGCCTCGGAGCAATAGCAGCATCCCTTCCCAAGCCTTTGACAATGATGAAGTGCGCTTTCAATTAATTTATTTACGTACCCCTAAAAGGAGAGTCTTCGCCATTTCTGGCTTCGTAAAATAGTGCAGGCCTAGCGCCTAATGCTAGCCAATCCAATGGAATGCCAAAAAGATAAAGCGATAAGGTTTCCAATAACGTTAAATTAACTGCAAAGCTATTTAATTGTGAGATCATTGTGGATAATATTTTGCGAAACGACATCTTGGAGCTGGACTCCATTCCCTCCGGTTATTTCTTCATTTCTTATGTTAGCAATCTTCTGTCGTTTCTTAGCACGGTGAGTCACCGTTTCTTATTGGCAATGTCATGTGAAGGAAAGCTGGCTTGTGATTCTCAGGTGAATAGCGTGTCTATACTTTTAAGTGTGAAAGAGTAATTACTCGAAGTTGTGAATTATTCATTACTGAAGCGCTGTCAATCTTTTTGAATACCTTCTCAAGTTTATGTTTTTAATTTGATTACAGAAAAATAGAATAAGTTTAAGATATTCCGTGGTAATGCTTTTATGGAGATGGTGAAGTTATTTCTCTGAAGGAGCTGAGTGAAAAGTTTGTGTAGGAGAGTAATGACATGACTGAAGGGATTGCAGATAATTGACCGTGCATTCAAGGAATCTTATTTATAACGCGGTGGAAGGAAAACTTGGGATGACTGTTTGACTACTTCGGTCGTTTCAGACTTATTGCACGTTGCCATGAGCGGTAATTTTTAAAATAAATAATGGTATACAGAAGTTTAAACCCTCATTGTTCACTTCAGCTAAGGCTTAGGATGAGAATAATGCGATGGAGCAATTCTATTCCGCTAAAGTTTAAAGAATTATAAATAATATTTTTCAAACTTGAATGCATTTTTATGTTTTAATTGCAAACAAAAAGATGTTTTAGAATATACTTTAAAAATTATGTTCAACAGGTTAATAAAGCCATAAATTACAACACGAAGGCAAACAGTCCTAATCCAGGGCTGTCCAACTCGTTCAACACACTAATTACCACTTTATTGTCTTCCTTTAACTTGGAAATATTCATTTTTTCCCTTATGATCTCAACCCATGAAAGAAATGGAAAATTAGACCCCGTATCATAAATAACCCGGCGAATCTCGGACCTCTGTTTAAGTCCATCGTATTATCCGAGAAATATTCCCGTAATTAAATTGACCATGGAAGCTATCTCTTTGTTATTAAATATTAAATTAATCAGGATTTTGTCAAACAAAGCACTGCCTCTCTTTCTAACAAGTTTTCTGAACGTACAAAATACTTATAACATTTCTAAAGTGTCTAAATATCCTATATCTTCAGAAATAAACCTTTTGTGATGAGGGTAGAAAATGCCCTCCTGATCTGGAAATTGGTTGGGAGACAGTCATTTTAGTAACAAGCTACATGCTTCAGTAAACATAAATTGTCAACTAGATAACAATTCATAAATCTATCTCAGGTGATTAAATGTAACGATTGACCTCTATAATGAAAAATGCGGAATTTTTTGTCATGCGGAGCAACTATTTGTCTAATTTGTATGTGAATTCCCCCAGTGTATTTTAATTTAATACTCATTAGATTAACTATTAAGATTAATATTTAACTTCCCTGATAACTGAGCTCATGATTTGGCCGTGAAATCTACATATGACGACAACTTTCACTGTTATTATTGTCATCTTTGCTTACTAGATTTTAGAGTTCGTTTTTTTACATTGCTAGGACATAATATTTTAGTGTTAAAAATACTTAATTGCTTTTCATATCAGTTCAAAGACACTTAAGAATCTCATTAATTGCTAAATAAAATTTTATCATTCATGAATATTCTCTGACAATAGGTTCTTGAAACTACAGAGTATGCATGAATTCTGGGAAACAAAGTCTCAATAGGCTCAGCACATGTAATTCTTGATCGTCATAGCTCCTTCTATCCATGAGTGCATTCTGCATTCAAATAGCCGGTGTGGAACTACGGTGGATTATTGGCGTGCCACATGCCGCGCTGTGGCACTGATGCTGACTCACGGTCGAACGGAGCGGAACTTCTGTAAGTATCGATTGGAATCTCGAATATTTTTGGCACTTATGATATGCCATTGCATTAAACGAGTCTAAGTTTCCCAATTTTCAGCTGTGCATTAGTTTCCCACTGATTAAAGCCCGGAGTAATGGAGCTATTTTGATTTTAACACTGTTGACATCTGTTCTATGCTTTATGGAGATGAAAATATTAAACCACCCTCTAAATTCAATTCAATTCCTCAATTTCAATTCAACTCTAAATTAAAATTCCTGCAATATTGGCAACAGAGTGCAGCCTGCAGTTTGACGATTGAGTCCAATGAAAGTTAAGTTATCACGTGCTTCGAGTAGCCTTAGGTTATTTCAGCTATTGAAGTACCAAAATATGTTTGAGATGCATTGAATAGAAATAAGAAGCGTTCATTTTTAAGTAATCGCAACTTTATTGCAATTTTAAAGATACGAATTTTCTGAAATTCAATTAGAGCAACACTATAAAAATCACAAACTTTGTGTCGAAAAAAAAGTCGAAGAGGTTGTTGGGATTCGGTCCAATGCTCTCTCGCTGATACAACGCGAGAATGTGCCCCACTCCTCTCTAAAAATAATATATGTATATATATATATATATATATATATATATATATATATATATATATATATATATATATATATATATATATATATATATATATATACACACGATGTGGATAGGATGGAGGAGATAGACACACAAAAAAAGAGACGATCACACTTACATAGCTAGCTTTCGGAACTAGTCCGTCTTCAAGGCGTATCACGGAACAAATGTCGTGTGCGCTGGTGAGGATAGGGGTAGGAGGGGCGGTAGGTTAGGGGAGTGGGGATGGGGGAAGGGGAAGGGGTTTTTCCCAGCGGTTGACGAACGGTTCTTGAAAAGGGGAAATTTTTACCAGCTCGTGTCTTGGCCGGAGAGAGCGGAAGGGGTCGCAGTGAGGGTGGGGGGGGGGGAAGAAGGAAGGGAAGGGGGTAAATGGAAAACAACGGGGAGCGTGCGATTAATGTATTTTATTTAATCCGGGCGCGGCGTACGATTTTAGCAACCAGATTATGGCCAGCTCCTTCTGGCGCACTTCAATTAACGGGGCGTCCGGGGGAAGGGAGATCAATATTGCCACCTCAAAGCACTTGTCAAAGGACAAGCCATGCTTCCGCACATGAGTAGGGACGGGGAAAGTGGAAGATGGGTCTTTACAGGTGCACCGATGGTTATTCATTCTAATATTAAGGGGTGTAATACATTCGCCCACATAAAAACCGGGACATAGTTTACATTGTAACACATAAACTAAGTTGTGGGAGTCGCAAGAGCCGGAGGCTTTGATGTCGAACGGCGTCTCTGTGTTAGGACTCTGAAATGAGGATAGGGGGCGAAACATGTTGCACGTTTTGCACCGTGGTTTGTTGCATCTCTGTGTGGTGGGACGGGGAGTGTCATTCGATGTACCCTCTCGCGAAGAATTGGAGCGAAGAAGATTGGCTAAGTTAGGTGGACGTCTGAAACATACTGTGGGGCATTTGGGTAGGAGATTGGCTGTCGATCTGTTAGTATCTAAAATTGGGAATAAGTCTTTGAGGATGGTCTTGAGTTTTTGGACGCCAGGAAAATATGTGATGTGAAGATTTAGGGCGTCCAGGGGGGT
This sequence comes from Ceriagrion tenellum, assembly GCA_963169105.1. Classification (NCBI taxonomy): domain Eukaryota; kingdom Metazoa; phylum Arthropoda; class Insecta; order Odonata; family Coenagrionidae; genus Ceriagrion; species Ceriagrion tenellum. The sequence continues at coordinate 161,559,621 of OY720636.1, forward strand.
GTCTTTTTTACGTGGGGTGAAATTAGCAGAGGAGGGTAAAATACGTTTTTTTAGAAGTGGCTCGGGATAATTTCGTTTGGATAAAGAATTGTGAAGCTTATCAAGGTATTCGTGAAGTTTTTCTTTGGAGTTGCAAATCCGGTGGCCACGGATCGACAGCGAATAAGGAATTGAGTGCTTAGTGTGTTTGGGATGGCAGCTGTTGTAATGCAAATACAGTTGTTTGTTGGAGGGCTTGATATGGACCGAAGTCTCAAAGGTGTTATTATTTGTGATGGAAATGTCTACGTCGAGAAAGGTGATTTGAGAAGGAGAAGTGGCCGATGTGAAGCGAATGGATGAGAACTGATTTAGAGATTTGAGGAAGTTCGCTAGGGTATCCTCGCCGTGGGTCCATATGATGAAAATATCATCAATGAATCTAACCCAGAGCTCCGGTTGTAATTCCTGGGTGGCGAGGAAATCACTTTCGAGCTTTCCCATGAAGAGATTGGCATAAGAAGGGGCCATTCTTGTGCCCATAGCCGTTCCCTTGGCTTGAAGAAAGAAACGCCCATTGAAAGTGAAGGCGTTGCGTTTCAGAATGAATTCAACTAGCTTGATAAGGAAGTTGGTGGAGGGAATTCTAGGGTGATTTCTTCTCGAAAGGAAATGGGATATGGACTCTAGACCTTCATGGTGAGGAATCGAGGTGTACAATGAAGTAACATCCACCGTAGCCATGATGACGCTTTTGTTGGAGGGAATATTTACTGCTTTCAGGATGTCTAGGAAGTGATAGGAATCACGAAGGAAGGAAGGGAGTTTAGCAACTATAGGCTGCAGGTGATAGTCCACGAAGGCCGATATGCGCTCCGTTGGGGAATTGCAGTTGGAGATGATAGGGCGTCCGGGGACGCCTTCTTTGTGTATTTTGGGAAGGAGATAGAAATACGGGGTTTTGAAGTGAGTGGGCGAGAGAATATTGATGTCGGACTTGGACAGTCCTTCATCTGGGCCTGTTGAAATTAAGAAGTCATGTATTTCCGCTTGATACGCCGCAGTTGGATCCTCTGTGAGTGGGAGATAGGAAGAAACATCACCGAGTTGTCGCATTGCTTCGGCGACATAATCCTCCCTATCTTGAACCACAACGGTTGATCCCTTATCCGCTTTACTGATGGTAATGTTGGGATTGCGGCGGAGGCGACTGAGAGATGACAATTCCTCTCTGTTAAGGTTTGGGGCAGGAGTGAGGGAATTGAGAAATTGAGGATCTGACACACGATTTAAAAGTTGGTTGCAGAATACCTCGATTGGGTGATTATTGGCCAAAGGTTTAGGTTCATAGTTGGATTTAGGACGAAATTTGTTGATGGCGGGGTTTAAATTTGAAGTGTGGCCGTCGTTTTGTTTATATATATATATATATATATAATATCTAAATAAATAATCCATATAATCTAAAGATAATGTAATATATATATAATACCCAATATAAAATGTATTTAGAGAAGAGTGTTATCAAATGTAATAAATAGAAGAATTAAATGTAATAAACCACAATGCAAATCAATGAAATATAAAACGTATTGCATCTCTGATTTAACGCAGATGAGTGAATCAGTTAATTTTGTTCACATATACGTATTACTTATATGTATTCAATATTTGTGCATCACAAATCCTCATTTTTGTTTATTCGTTTTTTGTCTTTGTAATTACTGTGTTTGACTGTTAACAGCTGGCGCTTATGTTTACTACTGATGTCACAACAATGACTTGAGAACCCTCTGCTGTTAAACTATCAGTACAAACGAGACTGTTGATTATTGTTTGTTAAATACTCTGTAAATGTTTAAGTTCTCGGACAGAATGTCCCAGAACTCAAATAAATATATGCATGTATGCATGTACGTATAAATATGGAGTAACGCAGCAAAACAGCTATCCTTCTTCCTGCTCCTCTCTCCACTGGAGTTCATCATCCCCGTTGCCGGCTCGTTTCTTCGTCCTACTTTCGCCCTCTTCTGTCTCCGTCTGTTCCCTTTCTTTTGCCCTCCTTTCCTCTTCAACCTCTTGTCCTCATTCCCCTCCGTCTTCTCTCTCTCCACGCCAACCTACCCCTTTCTCTCGCCCTCCTCTTCCTCATCCCATCCCCCTCAACCCCCGCTCCTTCCTTCCCCGTCCTACCTACCCTCAGTCACTCTCTTTCCCACCCCACCCTCCCCGACACCACCCTTACACCCTTGTCCTTCCTCTTCAACGTGAATGGAGTGCCGGAATAGCACTTAACGAAATGGCCCCTTTCTCCGAGCGCGCACACACACACACACAATCGAGGTGGCCGGAAATAAAAAAACAGTAAGCGGCCCCTGAGCCCATCTTCTCCGTTTTAAAGTCTCTGCATCGAAATGCCTTCTCGTCCCGTTTCCCGGTGTACACGGACTATTTGATTACTTGAGCGAGGCTATAAATTACCCCAATCGTGCCCATTTAATCATTGTGCAAGTTCGTCTTCAAAGTGAGAATTCCAAAGCACTACTCGTTCCAGTATTTTAAGGACCTTACCTACCTTACCTACCTTAGCGGGAAACTCTGCATACTGGAACACGGGATAAGTAACGTTAGATGCAATTTAGAGTAGTAATAAAGTTCTGTATTGTAAGCAAAATGCCTGACATCTGGCGGTGATCTTTAAAATTGAGTCAAAGAGGATCGAATGACTTAGTAGCCTTGTGTTAATGTTGATATCATTGCTCGATGGACAAATGTTTATCTTTGTGTTGTTTTAATAAACCAGTTGCGTTGATGTAACATCCAGTATTATTTTCCCTCATAACAGTTGCTGTGATTCGACGAAGGCTTCCGGAGGCCTTTATTGGAGGGGTATCGAGACATACCCCCTTGTTGGAAAGGAATACATCTTGCATTGTACATACAATACCGTTTTAGCCGTAGTATTTTGATAAATGCAGATACACTGGCTATAACATCATGCACCACTGTGGAAATCACTAATTGTTGGCCTCTTCGTGTACTTTGAATGAGTTTGAAGTTCTAAATGTTAAGTTCCACATATGTTATTGATTTAAGTTTGATATCCAAGTGTAAACGCAAATCAGTATGAATACCTAATTCTTCGATTTACTCCAGGGCATAAACAGGCTACGTGGTTACGGGAAACTAATAAATGACAAATAATTACAACAAAATAAGGTAGGTACCACACAGATCCTTCGCATGCGGGGCATATGAGTGTGGTAGAGATTCATTTTCCCGGAGAAAGGTTGATACACTCCCATCCTTACCTCCCAATTCTACCCACGCATATAAGTAAGTCGATATGACTCATTTCAAAAATCTTGAAATCTGAAGCTGAGTTTTTGAGCACCTTAACCTTACACAAGTGTATATTTATAAATATTAGCTGTGGTCTACATTATGATAAAGCGACGATTTTCAGAGGGCACAATTGAAACTCTTAAACAGTTCGAGATTGCGAATACCCAGAAAATATGCCCTTATGTAATGACATTGTGTTCCCCTCCCATTCTCCTCTCCTCAATATTCGCCTTCCTAAGTGACTCATACCCTTTTCACTGTCCCTTTCCAAACATCCCCTTCCCACTCCTGTTACTCCCACCCTTCCCCCCCCCCTCTCGCCGCTTCGGAGTCACGGCTATGTAAACGTTTACTTTTTAAGGCTCTCGACCAATGCGTCGAACTACCTTGATAATGACACATGGTGTGTCGAAACCTGGGTCGGTTTAAATAAATCTTGTGTGGAAGTTACTATTGGTTTATTCTTTAACATGAATGCATCTTCTGCGTATAATTTTAAATAAACATATAAATAATCCACAAAAACACCAATAACACTTCTTCATGAGGACTAATAACATTCTATTATAAAATTAAAAAGTAATGTGGAGTTTGGAATTGGAGTGTCGTGAAAACAGAACAAAAGCTATCCTCACATTGACTATCTTTGACGTCGCGTTGCGTCAAATTTTGACGTGGCAGAGTTTACTCACCGTCCTTCTACGGCGCCGTCAACATCCGACTATCGTAATTGACTCCACAGCAAGGTCATTCAATATCGATTGCATTCTTCCATCGATACAGGTTTTTGCGAAGTATAAACGTCCGCCGTTTATGTGCTTATTTTTTATGTATTCTCCATAAGCATAACATGCAACACGTGTTCGTCGACTCAACAGCGTGCATTTGCATTGGAAATGAAGATTTACGCAACATATTTGCAGATCTTCCTTTGGTGTGCTATGCTTGTGGTAAATACTCAGTAAGCACAATTATGGCGTTCTTGTGGTGGATATAGTTGCAAAGACCTGTATTGATAGAGCTATGGATATATAACGAATCGAACGATCTTGGCGCCACTGCATTACAATGATCAAACTTCACAATCGTCATCGTCCGTTTCCGTCCCGTCAGAGGAAGCTGATTGCAATGCCATCCTCACACTCAGCTTTCTTCATTCTCTCCTAATTTCCTTTTCTTTATACCTTTATCATGTTCAACGAGGCATCGTAACATAGATTGAAACATGCGGGAATGGCTCTTGAACGTTTCTCTCCACCGACAATTTATAACTTCCGAAATACTAAAGAATTCTCTGTATTACATCAATTCTAGGATGCCTCTCAAATACTCTGCAACAATAGTGGTTGAATAATCCAGTAAGAGTTTCAGGAAAAAGAATTGACCAAGACATGCTTCTCCAAACGTATATACTCGAGAAGAACGAGTTTATGACACTAGTTTCAATCTTTCCTTTGATTCCATGTCCTTCCGCTTATTGCATTAGCAAAGTCCCAGCATGAACATACTAATTACTACAATCGTGAAGTGTGCACCTGAACTGTAATATGTTGATAATTTAAATGTGAACATACTCTATGGTTTCAGGCCTGATGGAAAGGGAACGGAGTATAACTGCAGTATGGAAAAATGAGCAAATTCCACTGTGATAATATTTATTACGGCCGGTTTCGCTTTTTACAGCATCTTCAGGATTGCAAGAGTATTGAGTTCAACCAAACTCTGCTTATCGTTTCGTACTGATTATTGCAACTGTATTTAAGTCTGAGCGTTGAATACCATTTGATATAAATATTAACTCTTGTGCTTTTTTTAATGGAGTCAATAATTAGACTTTCAGGTTAATTTGAGCCAAGTGGGAAATATTTGGGTGAATAATATGTAGTAGAAGCTCCAATAAAGAATTCTATGGAAGTAAATTGATTTATTAGCAGGTGCGCCAAATAATAAGCCAACGAATAAACTTGAGACCAAAACTCTTTATCATCGTCACTAAATCTTGCAGAGAAATTGTGGTGTGAAAATAAATAATGCTTAAAGAAGGCTCTTTGTTTTTCGATGAAAAATGAACGCGGACATTAATGCAGACTCAGTCGACTGGGAAGGAAAACCAAATCGTCGTTATTCTTCTTCAAAGCTCGCCGGAAGGTCTTTCACTGTGGTTCAGTTCCTTTTGAATCATTCACCGCGACATCGGTGAACTGCAGCGCCGCCGCAGGTGTACTCGAATGCATTACATCGTCCAAGTAGTGGGTACTCTGCCGGGGAGAAAAAAATGTCTTTCCCCCCGCCAACTGATTTCTCCCGTTTGAAGAGGAAAAATGCAACTCTCTACGTGCGAGTGGAACCCAAATCTCGCAAGTAAGAATGCAATTTCTTTCTCTCGTTTCTGATATCTCCCGGCAAGAACTCTCCCGGGTTATATTTTTTGGAGTTGCGTTTTTTTTTTCGTTCCGGCCAGTTTTTCCGCCAAACTTCCCACCGCGCGTATAACAGGGCCTCTCATTACTCAACTTGATTTAGTGCCCCACGTACTTCAAGGAACCCAGAGCGCCATCTACCGCTCTTCCCTTGCTCCCTCACTCATGCGCTTCCCCCTCCCTCCCCTCCTTCACCTCCCAGCCAACCCCTGGTCCATCCTCGCGTTACCAACTTCTTTATCGCCCCGTAGAAAAAGAAACGTGCACACTTCACATCTTCCACCGCTCTGGCTTCCCCATTGAGGTCACGGGCGGTTTTTTTTCTCCTTCTTCCATCCTTCCAAGTTTTGATCGTTTTTCCGGCACACTTCCTCTCCGTAAAAATTCGCTACCCCAGAGAGGAGCACGCTCTAATCTTGCTTCCAGCCGTATAACAATTTTTTCTTCGTGATGGCAATGTCAGGATGATATCCCAGCTAACGGAATGTATGGTAGACTTAGTATTAGTTTCGAATTATTTGAATAGGTTTATCTTTAAAGGAAAACAACACCGCTTTAAAATTTTGATCCTCCAAAGCCTTGTTGTTGAAGAATTCCTGAAAAATCCGAGTGAATGTTTTGAGTAAAAGTATAACTTATCAGTCAGCAGGTTTTTATCAGTATTTTCAGACATTCACGCGTTATATTTCATCGGAAAACTCTTTTACTTAATTGAGATCTGAGATGTAGCTCTACACACCAAGCGTCTGTCTTGGCTCTTGATGGCTTAAGAGGGAAGTGACACTTCCGCGTCAATTGAGCCTTTTAATCTTCTGAGTTTATTTTTGAGATATCCATTCCGAAGGCATCACAAGCCTCTCCCACATATTCAGCTAATATTTATTCCTTTTTACGATGCTTAAAGGAACTTTTGAAAATTTTTGAAGTGACTAATGCTCTATGATAAGGCTTAGGCAATGAGAGCAAAATTTTGCCTTTAGTATCCCCCACTTCATTATGCAATGGCGATCCTTTGAAGTCATCGTTTACCACTCAAAGAAAATCGCCGCTCTTAAATTTGCCATGGAGACGAATTCTATCATATAATCAATTGTTTACGTCACGGAAAAACTCAAATAGTAAAACTATAAATATTCATTTGTTTACAAAAGGGAATATAATTTTCACTTTCATTTAAAATTATGTGAAATGGCTATAGTTTTTCGACGCATAACTCACCTACTTCATGCATGAAATAATGTCTATGATGAGCGTAGAAATATGATGTTTGATTTCTAGGTCTTCGCATAAAGAAACGTATTTTTGGAATGACCGCGATTGCTTTTCAATCTTCATTCCGATTTCGACATGATGGACATTCCGGAATAAGAATTTTCTGGTTTACTTGAGACTTGAGGCTCGCTTATTTTTATCGTCGTGACCTCTGTTTCATTTTTTGAAACACTTCACTGAGAATGTTAAGTTAACGACGTTACAAAATGTATTTTTTAATTATGTAAAATATTATTTACCGTCGCTTGCTATTAAGCCGATCTAATACTCATTTCTGCTTTTCAAGAGATTTGAGTTTGCGGGAAAACCTTTCATTCGAGAGACAAAACAGGCTTGAAAGTTTTTGGAAATAGTGAGAAAGGCCTTGTTGAGGGCATTGGCGAGATAGAATTGTAGGTAAAACGAAACGCCCTTCTCATTTTACAAAGGCTTCGCTTTTCAAGTCCCATGTACTAAATGTGTTATATGCCTTACCATATTATACCTACTTAATGTTCTCAATTTTTAATGAATACATAAATTTACATTCTCCAATTCCGTTTTTTGTATATGTCGGTGAGATGGTATATGTGTATTAACAATAGAATAGGTACCATTACCAAACCTTGTAGATCACACGCTTTAAATTCTTTGTATTCACTTCAACTGACTTGAACACTTGCACTTGTAAATAGCTTAAAAAGCACCAGACGACAACTTCTATGACGCCAGCGTAATAGTTTCTCTTGCAGAATATTGTGGGCTATTGTATCAGAAGATTTTCAGTATAAATGCATTAATAGGGTTGCTGTACGTCTATTGTCGTTCATTGCTAAACACTTTGCAGAGAATGCGCTATTGTTCCTTTGGTGCTTTTATATTTCTGAGTACGAATTGTTTTGGACTAAAAAAAACTGTGTTCCTTCAAAAGGTTTCATTATTCTCTTAATAACCAGCGTTTCAAAAATGTATGAAAATACTGAGAGATTCGCATGTCTCTAATTAGGGAAATTATTCGACAACCCTTCTTATGCACAGGAATTGAAAATGTTTTTTTAAGAGCTGAAGGAAAACTAAACTTCAGTTGATGGACTGAGATTGCACGTGCAGTCCAACTCTGTGGATACATAAATCATTAGTTTTGAAGAATAGCACAATTCAAGGCAGCCTTCCATTCCATGATTTGCAGAGAGGAATTGGTTTTGTGAGAATATTAATTTCACATTCGGGTGCGGGTTCTAAGTACAGTGGTTGGAGTCTGCTGTTTGGTGGAAATGAAGAGAGATAATGAAGACGGGTTACAAGGACCGCCAGTGTCATTTGGGAGTCAAAGGCAGTGATAAATACTTGCTGATCTCAGTTTATAATGCAAAGGAATCGTCATCCAAATTACAACAGAAAGTTGTAATTTTGATGACGCTTATATTTTTCAAGTAAAAAATTTCTCTGTCGTACATCATCAGTCAGAGCTTCAGTTATACAACAATTTATTGTTTTTCTTTTTTTTGGAATCTGATGGGGTTCTTCATTTTGCTCTGTTTTTAGCTGATTGCAGTAAATCTAGCATAATTGCTTAATTGAGTGTCACGGAAAAAACCAACTTTATTACATTAAAATGGATATGGCTCAAAACTTGCCTTATTGGTGCAGTATTTTTCCTCGTAACATTTTAAAAATTTACACCAAATGCACAGACTAAAGATATTATTTCACAGGCTTAATATTTCACGTCATTCTTCCCGCACCGGTAAGGTAACTTTTGAGACATTCCAGTTTTCAAGCGGTTAAGGTTGGGTTTTTTCGTCTCGCCCTAGTGTGCAGGCAGTTGCATTTGTGCGGACCGGAGCTCAGTTAGTCACTATAACTAGCTCTCTTATAGCACATCGTAATTGGCGCTTACTAACATTCGAATCAATTTCTTCGACACAATCGGAATAACTGTTTGCTTCCCAAGAAATACTTAAGAGTGATTTTCGAATGGTCGGTTGCACTCACTCACCATACATCTGCTAAAAATTCAGTTCAATTAAAACAGTAGAACGAGAAAAATATACATGAGTCTGCTGTGTAAATAGTGTTAAGTCCAAAACGAGCAAAATAGAGTAATCATCTCAGGCATGTCAGAAAAATGAAGAGCTACCGGATGTTACAGAGTTATCAACTCAGACGTGTTACCAAAATTCAGAGCTACAGGATTGTACAGCGTTCTCTTTACCATCCAGTAGTTCATGAATTTTCTAATCTGCTACATATGATAACTCATTTTAGTCCATTTTGGAATTAAAATCCTTTACACAGCTGGAAAAGTTATGATAGCATGATAGATCAATTGTGTCCAACAAGAGGTTTTAGTTTTTCTAATCAATGTTGGTTACCAACAGATAAATGTTCGTATTACCTATCACTGCCATTTTTCTTCCTCATTACCCAATACTAATTCCAGTTTCTGCAAAAAATTAGCAGATGAAATAATTTTATTCTCAAGGTAGTCCGAGCGAGATAGTTCCCTCGTCATAATAGAGACCATATTCGAATTATACGTTTTAATCTCACCAGCTGTAGGACACATGAATTAAATATTGCATTATTAATGGTGCAATTATAAAGTTTTATATGACAGAAATTGTAGGTAATGAAATGAAAATATCTAACTAAGTCTTTAACTTTAAGGTAGATCATGCGAAGCACAGCTCGCGCTCTTTCTTCACGACGTTCTCAAATCTGGTGAATCGAAAAGACAAGTTGACGCACTATTTCTAGACTTTAAGAAAGCTTTCGACACGGTACCTCACAGAAAACTAATATACAAATTACAGTCATGCGGGTTAAACGAACAAGTAGTAAACTGGATACGTGACTTTCTGAGTGATCGTAAGCAAAGAGTAGTTCTTGATGGAATTAGCTCTGATGTGGTTAAGGTGACATCGGGTGTCCCGCAAGGAAGCGTTATTGGCCCACTCTTGTTCATTATATATATAAACGACCTGTGCTCCCGAATTAGCAGTAAAATACGTTTATTTGCCGACGACGCTGTCATATACCGCGAAATTAGTAATCACTCTGACTTTGAAATTCTGTCATTGGACTTAAACAACGTTCAAGCGTGGAGCAAAGAGTGGGGACTAGAACTTAATCTGAGCAAATGCACCGCGGTTCATTTCTTGCGTAGGTCATCCAACTATCCCCATGTATATGTTGTGGATGGCGTTAGCATAAATGCGACAGATGAAGTGAAATACCTGGGAGTTACGATAACTTCGAACCTATCGTGGGGGACACATATAAGAAATATTTGTGGCAGAGCCCTGAAGAAGCTAGGATTTGTCAAGCTTGTTGTGGGAAGATTTTCGGATGAGAAAGTGAAAGAAAGGTGCTATTTCGCACTCGTCCGGCCACACCTTGAATATGCAGCGAGCATATGGGATCCGGCGGAGAAAGACCTAGTCCATGAACTTAATAAAATACAAAGGAAAGCTGCGCGATTCGTCAAAAACTGCTACGGCCGAACAGAAAGCGTTACACGGATTTTGAACGATTTAGGGTGGGAGCCGCTAGAGACTCGGAGGCTACGTGCTAGGCTAAGATTGCTTGAGCAATCTTATGGATATCTTTCAGAGCGACACGGAGAACATCATATTAGAACCACATTATATTTCCAGGTCCGACAGAATCGATAAATTAAGAGGAATATTTTGCCGAACGGATAGATATGGGAATTCGTTTTTCCCCCGAACAATTAAGGACTTTAATAAATGCTAGGCGGAAAAAAAAATTTATTTTAATTTTTTATTTTTTTTAAACGGCTGGTGTTCTAACACCCCCCGCCACACGCCTTTTGAGGTGGCTTGTGGGGTAGTATGTAGATGTAGATGTAGATGAACTTAGCTCATTTATTTCGCGCGGTGCGTTTGAAACTCCTTCAAAACGGAAGGTTTTTTGTGATACCTAATAACCTAATGCAGTGACAATATGATTAATTTTCAAATATAGTTTAGAAAACATACAAACTACACGTTGTTAGTTTTTTCACGACATCTTAGTGTTAGAACTTCCTCATTTTGTAAATAATATCTCTCTGGAGTGCATACACGTACCATTTCCCATGTAAAAGGGCTGATATTTTTTGGCAAATATCTCCGAAAGTAATGTGGTGGGAGTTAAATTTTTAATGTCATTAGAAGGGTGAGATATTTTTCTTTAAAATGTGTCCAAATTCATTGATTTCTAAGTAAAATTATATTTTGCTCAAACTACCCTAAAAATGCCAACAAGATTGAATTTAGTCCTTTTGGTTTTCATCGACAAGTATACATAATCTCCTGCTATAATATCAACTATCTTTTGCGTGCTATTGATAACTACATATCACAATAACACATCCTACCTAGTTAACTTGGAATTTTACCATAAGCATAAAACCCAGATAGTGTATTCGACACCTTCACTTTAGGCTGAGCCGTGGCTCAGTGAAATGGCACGGGAGCGGCCGGGAGGACGGAGGTTGCGGCGGCGACGAAGAGGAGGAGGTGCGGGCCGCAGAGGCAGAGGAAGGAGGAGAAGCGGCTTTATTAGCGCGGCGCGAAAGCGTTGGAGTGGAACTATTCTTCCACCTCGCAAAATAAACGCTTCAAGAGCAACCTTGTTGGTTATTTGTTCACGGCGCAGTGGTCATCATTCCAAGTCTCAGACTTAACAATGATATTAGTATATGATTTCAAATTTTCCTGGCAAATCGTACTAATGAAGTTCTCTCGGGCTGCACACCAGGTTAAACAGTGTTTAACTGCCGATGTTTCTGTGGCTGAGTCCGTCAATATCTTCGGGGCAAAAACTGACATTTTTTAAATACCAGTAAATAAATTTTTCGGTGTTAACTAAACGTTGCTGTTTACGCAGTTTGTTGTTTCCTATCTATTTTCCTTAAGTAAGTTGAGGATGGGCTTCCAGGAGGAACTCAAGACAAAACTGGTGTCGCGATTGACGTTGTAGCTCTCCAATTTAATCTCCATAGCCTCTTTGGTGAGTCTATCCCTATATCTAGATGTTCTGTGGAGTAATTGGGTCTTTTTGAAATGAAAGGGATAGTCATTTGTGAGGCTATGTTCCGATAGATGATATTAGTTCTTAATAAGTTCTAGTTTCAGTTGGCTTTGCTGAAGCAGGAGTTGGTTAAAGTTGCTCCGCAAGCAGCGATATGCATATATTGATGAATTATCGACAAAGAGTCACTTTAGTTAAATTCTTTATGTTCTGTAAAGCTGCGACTTAACGGGACATTAAAATGTCTGGCACTCGATGTCAGACACCGAGTGTCTCAGTTAAGACGGTTAAGGAAGAGTTGTGTCGCTGTGACACTTGCGTGGATGTGTCGCGACACTATAGTCTCTCAGTGACCGCAGTGTCTCATTACGATGGTCCCGCCGCTATTGCCAAAACTTTAACAATTAACTTGATGAAGTTTAGCCAGTGTATCAGATGAGTTTCATTTTTAAATTTAGGGTGTAAGGGGTTTAGGTTAGTTCCTTTTGCGGACCATCTGCGGTTTCTCACAAAGTTCTGATGTCAAAGACTTCGCACCATATGGACTCAAGACGGGTCGACCATAGAGTTCATCCGAATATGAAGGCCAAACAATCCCCATATTCCTTTCCAAACCCAGCTTCCTTTGGCGCCGTCCAGAAGTGGTAATGAGAGGATCATTCATTCTACACTCATTATAAATTTTACCAAGAAGTGGAGCTCTGGAAAAGGACAAACAAACGGAAATTAAGTTCACTTTTCCAAAAGGAGTGGTGTCATTTCTCGCATACAAAAACATTTTAAGAAAATACATAGTTGATCATTTGATTTTTTTTTATTTTCCTTTATGCAATTTATCGTGAACCTTAAATTGTTATTCCCGCATACAACTAAGGTCAGACTTATTCCATGAGGAGATCGCTTGGTCTGGAAGCAAGTTAGTAAGTTGACTGCCCCTCGAGATTAGATTAAGAAGAAGGCAGATTTCATATTGGGCTCTGTATGCATTCAGAAGAATACGACATGATTTTCAACGCCTTTGCTTCATCACGAAATGTCCAGCGTCACGTGTGAAAATTGCAAAGAGAGAACATTTATCTCTTTAAGTACCAAAAGTGGGGAAATTAAATGCTCGTATATTAATTCATTCATTGAAAACAGTCGGTAAAAAAATCGTAAATCTTATTCCAATCCTTTACAGCCTCTCTGTACCTTCTTCAGACATTGTGTAGCATACGAACCACACTGTGGTATTATTTTTTGGGCACCGATTACGCATCGGATTTCAATGCCGGCGGTTGTATTATTTTTGCTACACACGCAGCGCTTCATTGTATAAATGATTTTGTATAAGTGTTTTTGTTTATACGGTATATATTTACTCACACTTTAAATGGTCCCTTTTCATCAGTCGTGAAAAAACCTTCTGGAGGCAGAAAGCGGCAGGGGTGAAGGGGTGGGCCAACTCGCATCCGCGAGAAACCATTGTCGTGCCCCTCCGTGTCGAGCAGAAATGGGCGTCGTATTTGTTCGCAATATCTGCCTCCAACTGATAGTCACCAGGAATAAGTTCCACCGTTGAGTGAAACCATTTGGGATATTCATGGGAATCTATTTCCTACCTCTCCGGACGAGAAAAATGGGACAGATAATCGTTCTTTAGTGGCGAAAGCAATGCAGAACCCATTCCTATCCCTGCGTGCCAAGTGAGCTCGCTTAAGATTAAGAAATGAGGACAAGAGAGCGGAAGATTACGGATATTAAATGTGAGGGCAAAGGGCTGGGTTGGGGGTGGAGAAGGAGGAGGGGGTTGGAGCAGGAGGTCCCCTTCACCGACACACGAGAAAAAGCCCTGTCCCCCTCCATCCTTCGACCCTCTCCCTACTAGGTGCTGCGCGGCTCCAACCTCTCGGAGAGGCCGGGTGAGCGGCAACAGCATCAGCATCCCTGGGAAAACATCTCCAACCCTCCCAGCGATGCCTTGGACCAGGGTTGGTTGGTTGGTTGGCTGGGGAGAGGCAGAGGTTGGGAACGGGGTGGCGCTGCTAAGTCCGCTCTTTAATGCGCTGTCGCATGCTAATGCGATTCGGGAGCCTCTCCTCGCCCGACCCTAGCGCCACGCACCCTCCACCACGCACCCCCTTCACTCCCCGTGTTTAGCCTCCAGAGGGGCCGAAGGTAAATGCCACTCGTTTTTTAAATAATAGACTTATTTTTTCCGTGGACTATACATTTTGTTGGGAAATGAATTATAGGAAATTGACAGCATTCCAAAAATACATCCAACTTCAGGCTCAACGCTATTAGTGTAGAAAGGCGCAAGGTTTTTTCCCAGATCCCAGAGCCAAATGAAAATGAAGGCCAATATATGTATAAATAAATAGAGCAAACAAAGGAAAAATAAGCAGAGGAAGAACTACTGGAGAGAATGAGAACAAGCATTTGATTCGGAAAAATGGAGGGCATCAGTCAACCAATAGAATTGTCCGATTTGTGAATGAATGAATTTCCTTCTTGGTGTTTCTATTCAACGGTGCTGTTCTGTCGTTTCATATCCACGCGCTCTATTTCATCTATACTGCATTGTTTTATTTGTTCTCCTATATCGCTTGGTTGTAATTTCTTAGTCATTCATTTTTATTGGCACAAGATGACCGTCTTCTTCAGTGCATACACTCCAGCTGTTGAATGATCGACATTTAAAGCATGTCTTCCATCTAACAGAATTAGCAGGGAATTGTACACTCTCGAAATGAAAGTTTTCGATCAGCGAATGTTTATTATCATTTTCATCATAATTTTATTTTTCACACATCCATGGTTTTATACCTTTTTAAGGTCCATTATGGAAATTTAATAGAGGTTTCAGATAATCCTCTCCTAGAAATTTTGGCGACTACGCCATGGATTGAACGTCTGAGTTTCATCGAACATAATGGGATATCTTAGCAGTTATATTCACGTTCCTTTAATAATCATCTATCACGATCTTAAGTGAGGCCATCGTAGCATGATAAGAGTGGCATTATCGCAATGCATATGCGGGAAACTCATTGTGAGATGAATCATGTTCCTTGATATAATGAAAAAAGTAGCCTAATGAAGGCACAACTTGCTGGCACATATTGGCGCCGATTACCCACGAGTCTTGTCCGCTTTGATTCAGATGGACTATCATATTCTTTTAACAGTGGGTTCTTAATGTTAATCAAAGGCAGTGAAAAACGGGGGTATCAAGTATAAATTTAAACGCATTGTAAGGGAAATGAAGAGTGATAAAAAACCTCTTGGTCGACTAACTAAAATATTCCTATTATATATAAAAGCTTTAATGTCGACGCAAAAATAATTTTTCATTGTCTAAATTATGCTCCAAAAATATTTGTTTAGACGTGTGCATGACTGTGGTGCAGCCGTTGCACTTTGATATTGCATTTCCCTGAATCTCCGAAATTTTGGATCGTTGGTATATTAAGTGTGCCAACAATATTTGAGATCATTAACTGTGTAACAGTTTAATGAAACGCTCAATATACGATTGAAATAAAGAGGTTTACAGATCGGAGAGCGTATTGCCCCGCGTGAAATGGCTATAAAATACGTTTTAAAAATCTCTCAAAAAGATAAAGTTCTTAAGGACTTTGAAAGCTACTCCAATATTTTGGTAATGTTCTTGAAATCCGGGAAACACCAATTTTCGCTTCGATCGTCGAAACAAGTTAAGCGTTTTGTGCAGAGTCCCTCAGAAATTTCCAGTTATTTATTTTCTGAAACCTTAATAAACCAGTCCCCGTAGTAACTGAAGAAAACGGATCGTGAGCCATCGCATAGTGGGGCATTCCTTGATTGGGAAATTTTCCCTCATGGCTCAACGATTTTCTTACACCCGATTCAATCCGTGTTCTCCCGCTCTTGGCTTCCTCTTTTAGCTTCACTCGGCGCCACCCATATTCATTTCGCTTGGACAATTTCTTCGCGTTCCATCTCTGTGGAGCAAGAGAGATGAGCCAGGGATTGTATCGGACAGCGGAGCTCCCCAAAGGGTGACATCGGCGGTGGCTCCAGCCCAACAAACCCCAAGCTCAATAGAATCTTCCCATTCTCCCACGCCAACAAGGGTGATCTCATCCCTGCCCCAATGCCCCATCCAAGCTAAGTTTATCGAGAGAAGTTTTTAAACAAGAGTCTATGCAGAAAAAAATATCCAGTACATTAAACGATCTTGTGCTGTGGTTTCCCCCTGACATTTGTGGCAGGGATGGCATTATGTCTGGTCACAATCTTTGTTGGACGTGAATTTTTCGAAAAACATTATAGAATAGAAGGCAGCTATATTTTTTCCAGATGGTTAAGAAAAGAAGCTGTTAAGGTAGTCCGAGCGAGATAGTTCCCTAGTCATAATAGAGACTATATTCGAATTATACGTTTTAATTTCACCAGCTGTAGGACACATGAATTAAATATTGCATTATTAATAGTGCAATTATATAGTTTTATATGACAGAAATTGTAGGTAATGAAATGAAAATATCTAAATAAGTCTTTAACTTGACTCATTTTTTTCACGTCGTACGTTTGAAACTCCATCAAAACGGAAGGTTTTTTGTGATACCGAAGAATTTACTGCGGTGACAATATGATTGATTTTCAAAAATAGTTGAGAAAACATAATCTACACAATGTTAGTTTTTCTATGACATCTAAGTGTTAGAAATTCCTCATTTTGTAAATAATGTCTCTCTGGAGTGCATACACGTACCATTTCCCATGTAAAAGGGCTGGTATTTATTTGTAAATATTCCCGGAAAGTAATGTGGTAAGGGATTGAATTTTTGGTATCATTAGAAGGGTGAGATATTTTTCTTTAAAGTGAGACCAAATGCATTGATTTCTAGGTAAAATGATATTTCGCTCAAACTACCTAACGGATCACATAGACATTGATGCCAACAAGTTTTACAGTAAAAGAGAATTGTGTGCTAGTGTTTTATGCATATTTTCAATGTAATATAGAGAAGAATCATACTTTAACATTCATTTTAAAAACATTAGTTATAATTAAGGCAGACGTAGTTCCTGTGAAAGTCACATTACTCATCCATTTTTAATTATCATGGTGTTGTTTATCTTCTGTCATTGTTCGTTTAATCTGGCGTTATCGGGACGGGACAGTTGCCAATTTTCGACCACATATTGATGAGTTATTAAAATCTGAATATTCGAAATTTGTAACACTCGCTATTTTAATACCTTTAAGAGCGTGTTACCTGCCTCAATATGTTACAGTAGGTTTATAAAGCTTTCCAATTCTCCTCAAGCACTCTTCTGATACTCTGGTGGCTCTCTCATTCCTGTTCCGCCTTTGCATGACTGAAGAAGCGTAAGAAAATAAATTGGTGGGAAAAAATGAAAAAATAAAAAAAAAGTAAGTAAAATTCTTCATTTCGCCAAACAAACGCGACTTGCACAATACCCGCCGGTCGTTCCCATTTGCAAGCTTATAGGTTTTGTTTTCGTGTATTTTGCTTCGACATTTTCCTCTCTCTCTCTCTTCCTTCTTTCTGAAAAACCTTCCCCTCTTCATTCACCCTCTCATCCCAATTTCCTCCCCTATTTCCCGGATACTGTATCTTTCGACGTCATCATACGGAGCAACAAAGCCACCGACAATCAACCCGACAGCGTCCCGCGCCTCCTTCAACGAGGAAGCGATCCACCCCCTTCGCCGAGCGAGCCTCCGACTCATCTCCTTCACTCCCCCTTCGCCTCATCTCATCCAATTATGCACCCCCTCCACCTTCTCACCCCCCCCCCTTTAGGGCATACTCACCCAATTCCTCCCAACGAGCGTGCACCAGTCTCCTGGTGTGCTGGTGTAGGTGCGCGTAATCTCATCTGCATTTCAGTTATTTTTCTCCACACCCCTTAAGTCCGTTCTTGGATGCGTCTTGCTTGAACCTCCCTTACCCTCATTCCGAGCTCACATTTTCACCTTTTCTGCTCTCCGTCTGTCTTTTCCTCGATCCTTTCTCTTCCTCCTCGCTTCATCTCGCCTTTCCTCCTCTCATCCCATCACACTCCCACTTCTTCCACTGTTTGTTCTACTCTTCATTCTAGCTCCTCTCGGGCTCGTTTTCCTCTTTTAAACGCTCTCAACTTCTAGTCTTTTGGACATGACAAATAAGAAAAATCTCTTAGTATATTCCACACTTAAAACTCCTGACCAAGGTTTCGATCTTCAAAGGTTTTCAATGATTGCAAAGCAATCGAAACCTAGATCAGGAATAAATGTTTTAAGTGTGGAATGTACTAAGAGATTTTTCTTATTTGTCATGTCTACGGTAACATTCCACAAAGTTACGCCTTCAACCATTAAGTTTATTCTAGTCTTTTCCTTCCTGCTCATCCCTTAAAACTAACCTTTCCCTTAGTCCTGCCACTTTCATTCATTCCGCTGTCCTTCTCAACTCCTCTCCCTCTTCTTCTACGTCCTCCCTCCAATATCACCCTCCCTCTTGGTCCCTTCTTCCCCACTTTATGAATTCTTCCCTCCTCTTTTTCTTCTCATCCCGCTTTCGCCCTTTCCACGCTGGAACATCCCCCGCGACAAGGAAACTTCCCAACCCAGAACAGCCCATGTTCTCTCCCACACCCCCTCCAACAACTCTCCATTCTCCCCCCCCCCTCCCTTAAAGCCTCGTGATACCAATCCAGCTGCCACCCCTGCCTGCTACCCCCTCCCCCTTTTCTCCCCCCTCTCAACCCCGTCTAATCCACTCTCCTCGACCCGAGTGAGAAGGGAAAGAAGAAAAAAGATAAGCGCATTTATATACACTCGCACATCGACGACATGTTTTCTTTCCGCTCAACTATTGCGGTTCCCTGCCTCCCGATTACTATCTAAACTTCATTTTCGCTCCCTCGCGCTTCCTTTGTTTAGAGATTTTTGGTCCGTTGCCACATGGCGCTCCCGGGCAAAGATATTCAAACTTCCTTTTTTTCACACCGCCTCTCGCACACGCTGTTGTACACCTGTTTTCGCACCACATTTCATTCCCCGCTCGAGCGATACCCTTGCTCTCGAGAGAGGATACAATGTCCTTTTTTTGTGGGTTATTCCGCCGTACTCCCCCCCCCCCTCCCTGCAGCTCTTGATCCGAATTTTGCTTTTGGTTTTTTTTTCTGTTCGGATAGTGAATTAGTCTTCGTGCGAATTCACTCGTTGATATGCTTTTCTTAATCTTAAATTAAGGTACGTTGGAATTATCAAACTCATTCAAAGTTCAAAAATTCCATCTTAAAATTTGATTTCTAGCAATTCAATGATTTTTGAACGCGTAGTCTATGGTATATGACATAAATCTTGTAGCTAATCAATGACAAACACATTGATTTACCTGTAAACAATAAATACACTTCTCAACGTTTGAGTCCTTTCCAACAAATATAAAGGTGTAAGGCCGAGTGAAATACTTGAAAATAGCATTTTGTAATTTCAACACAACATATTCATAGGTCTAAATATCGAACACCACACCAAAACTCATCTTCAGAGAGGACTCCCATGAAAAATTATTTTTTTTATTTCATTGATGTGTGCGTTTTACAGAGTTACATTAATATCATTGAAGTGTATTCATAGTAGAAAACTATTAGGAATAAAAAAATTCATTTCCAGCCCATAGTAATAACTTGTCTTGTCTTTACTGAGTAAAATTAGGACTATACAGTCCTCTCTTACAATTAACTCATTTGACGAGTGCACAAACATCCATGCCCTGGGCAGTAAATAATCCACCCAGGCGGGATTCGAACCCGAGTTCGAGTTAGCAGGCGAGGGTTTCAACAGATCAACACATAAGCGTAAATTTGGCCCTTGTATTTTCGGCTCACTAAAAAAAGAATTGAAATGTGCAAGACCCGCGATAATCACCCCATCCACCACTTAGAAAGAGGGAGACAGAACTTGAATGCGGAGATCCCGTGCATCATATCGCATGATCACGCTTCTCCGTAACGCGTGCGCTAGAGTAATCGTTATTTTTAAATTGTCTCTCGAGAGGGAAACCTTGGTCTCCGTTTTTGAAATGTCGGCAGGTACGTAAAACGGCCAGGTTCCATTGATGTACTTAAGACAGTTACCCTAAATATTATCCTTTTATAGTGGTATTCGTTTGAATTACGATAAGCAACCTCGACGGATCCACCACTGGTTCATATAAGCGGTTGCTTTATTGCTGTATGTTTGTTTCTCGTCAGAGTTTAGAACTTTCGCCAGTATTCTCGCCAGAGTTCAGAACTCAACAGACAAACCATTAAGAGTGTCTGAGGGGGTAAACGGCAAATAATTTTTTTGTTGGATGTTTTTCATTTTTTGGAAATAAAACAAGGCTAAAAGTGCATATGAGGTGTTCTTTCCATGCTTAAAGAAACTCAATACTTGATTGCGTCTTATTTTTCGTACCCAGTCACCTTCGTCCCCTTTTCTGTCGCCTTCAAAAGTTTTTCTTTTCTTACATAACGCAAGGGTTGTCGTCTGTCACAAAGAAAACTGAACTTCCAGCAAAAAACTGAAATTCCACTGCTCATGTTCCACGATAGACAAGTCGAATGCCTGTCGAAAGTTTTCTTTTCGACTTGTGTTTGTATCCCAGGCCTTAACAAAAAATAGCGTCCACTACAAGGAAACGAATGTCGACCATACACATCAGAATCATGTTTTAATGGCTGAGGAGAAAGGATGACGCATACTATTTACTAGGACCTATTAAATGCTGCAACTCAAACGAAATAAATTAAAGATATTTTTCCATTTAATTATACGTCCAGCGAAAAATTAACGTTCTCACCCTAAAGCCTCATAATGGGTAAAGGTACGCAGAATAATCCTGAGTATTTTGGCAGAAGGACATGTTGTAAAGCAGTGATGTGGTGAAAGAGCAATTTCTCATACGAACACTCTGCAATCTGGGTGTAATCCAAGGTCGTTCGATATGTCGATTCCTCGCCTCTTCGAGACCTCTCCTCTCAGTGATCTCGTCTCATTGAGATCACTGGTTGATCTGGATTGCAATTCACGATCAGAGTCTGAATCTATGAGTTGGTTATGACAGCAAGCGTCAATTACTACCTCTCTATCAAGACTATTGGACATGGATGTGGTGTGTAATGACTGCCTTTCACCGGAGAACATGCTCACATAATGTTCAGCATTGTCTGTTTCATAGTTGGAATTTGCAACAACACCCAAAAATTGCGATAACGTGGCCAGTTTTAGTGTCCTTATGGCCATGATAGGACCTGGATTTTTATTGCCATGTCTCCTCAGAATTGAAAATAAATTTTTGAGACATTCCTGGTTGAAGCTGGATGTCAATGTAAATTTATAACTCTCCTGTAGGAGATTCTTGGTGACTTAAATGACATTTAGGGTTGTCATTGTAATGCCAGTTGGTACTGGTTTCCAACGACCATCCCAAATTCTCATTGTCTCTACAACATCCAAAATTTGATGTAGATCTTCCATTTTACCTGACAGGTTAGTCTTCGTTAGGGCTGCCTTTATTTACCTGCTGTTCAGGAGGTCAAACCACCTTCGAAATGTTCTCAAAAACCAGGCAGTTGTTTTAGCTTCAGAAGGACAATAACCCAGGTAACCAAAGTTTCCAGGGCAGAGCAGTGGTTTGACTAATTACTTGAGCTTCCGTTGCCCTCTTCCACCTTTTCAAATTGGTTAGCGTTGAGGTGGGCCTCCTTTAAATTGGGAGCTAGTTTCAGGGCTTTCTTCCTCTGAATTTCTTCTAGGGACCTTATGTAAGCTGCAGAGACCACATTATGAGACAATCCATACTTCTGACATACATCATCTGAGATGGTGATATCATATGATAGAAGCGAAGAGCTCAAATTTTTTAGCATACGTGGTGCATCTGCAAAAAAGTACAAGTTTTCATCACTTCTAATGGGATGCTCACAATGATTTATAAGGGAGTACATGCCAACTCTTACCCCAAAACTTCTCCACACACCCTGATTTTTTGGTCCCATGTCACTGACAACACCCCAAACCTTATATCCAACGCCTTCCACACTGGCAATACAGTCCTGCAAAAACTGGTACAAACTGTCATCTCCAACTTTTTTGCTGCATATATGGTAGCCTACAACCTGCTTCCAATTTACATTTATGCCCCTAATCATTACAACAAGTAATTGGGGGCGAGTTCAGACCCATCCCCAATGGTCTCGTGACCCACATATGCTGATGACGAAATTTCATACTCAATGCCCGAAGCTATTTCCATTTCTTCCATCAGAATCATACAATCCTTCTCATTTTTGGCTGAGGAACATTTAAGGGCTAAGTAAGGCAGAATATTGGTCAAAACTCTCGGTTGTAACTCAATGGAGTGCAGCCTTCTGCACAGAGTGCTGTATGCAGGGAGAGGTGATCCTTTTCTCACCAAGAAGGAATATCCTTTCCAGCCAACAGAAAATCTAACCTGCAAGGCCTGCTTTATCGATTCTGGGGACCAGTTGGTAACTCTTTTCTCTGCGGCAGCTATACTCTCCATGTCACCACCAAAGAAAGGAATTTTGCCCAGGAACTGCTTATACTGCCTTATTTCCTTCCTGGCAGCAGCTAATTCCTATTGCAGCCTCCACACTTTCAAAGTCAATGCCTTCACTTTGCCTTCAAGGGGATTTGCTGGGGGTGCAGTTTCAAAAGAGGCATTTCCACAGGTAGCAGGCAATTCCTCCACGTGCAGACCCCCTCAAACAGCATCACCCTCCTCACCAGTAGCCCACTCACTGCCATCACAATTCTCTTCACGTATCTGCGTTACCTTTAATTGGAAAATTCATGGGACAGTTACAATTATATATAAGAAGCAAAGAGGAGTGAAATTGACCATAAATGATTTTTATTCTGTGAGTAATGTTTTGTAGCATTATTGTTATGGGTCAATACCGTTATATTCTGCCTCTGTTTTGGAGGGGTCTTTGTCCCTCTTAGGACAATTTGGTACGTCAAAGATTGTAGGCACAGCATTTTGCTTTTGCCAACCATCCTGTCTCTGGGCCTCAAATTGAGATTGCTCAAAGTGACACTATAAAGAATTTAGAAATAATGAATACAGGAAAATATTGAAAAAATAAAAAGTGGAGTTACTGGATCATGAAGAAATGATACCGAATTTCTTCTTCTTTTTCAACATTTCCAGGCCTCACAAACTCATCTCACTAACGTATGCTTGGCCTTCAAACACTTCTTTTTAGGGGCTTATACGACACTGGCTTCTTTGGTATTAGCTCTAGGGACATATGTTTGACATGTTCTCTCCACTTTTCTTTATAATACATTGCCCTGACTTCCACTGAATGTACATGTAATTCTTGTCTTCCATCATTACTTCATTTCTGATATTTCGATTTCATTCCCATCTCTTTTTATGGTCTGATTTAAAACGAGTAATTCACTGCATTGATATTAGAAAAAGGTAATGCCACAATTATCATAAGTGGGATATAAGGTGAGGTCACCTGACATGATTTTTCAACATCTGGCTGATTTGAGTTGAAAATATCCTCATGCATTTCAACTCCTTTGACAAAAAACTGACACACCTCAAGCAATAATTTCTATTTATTCTTTTTAACTTCACTATTTTATGTAAATAAAAGTGAGCAGTTATGAAGTGCTGAAGATCAAGGATGATTCCAATAACTGAAATAAATATTACCTTCCACTAAAGAGGAGGAAGAAACGGGAGTAACTAGTTAATTGGTTTATGTTGATGCATTTACAAAAGGATATGTGAATTGGTTTGTGTGCGGGTATCATGCAAAATCCTGGGACCAGCTTTGTGGGATGAGGTTCTCATAACTTAACAATGCAATCACACAAACTTCAAGCAGATGGATGACCAGGTTTACAGGGCATTTACGCCCAAGCACCAGGGACTAACACGAGGGAAAGGGAAATTAATACTACAGATAATCATTCAATGAAAGTGTTTAGGGGAAAAAATCCTACACTGTTAACCTACTTGAAGCATGAATTCCAACTCCAATCACTCATTGCATACATGCAACCAATAACAGTAAATATCACTATGATTTGATCAAAATACACTATTCATAGTCAGAGTTAAACCTTCATTTCCTGTATCAGGGGATTTGCAGACAAAAATAATGTAATATAAAATAAGCTTGTTCACTCAATAACTGTATAAGGTGACATACAAAATAATGTGGAAATACCACCTTTAGCAAAGTACATTATTTTTACACAATTTTGAATATTTCAATGGACTTACATGATATGGTTTATCGTGTGATTGAGTTTTATGAAGACATTTTCAGGCAATGCCCTTTGATAGAGCACGTACCACATGAAATTACTGATTTAATGTTATAAATATACATTCTTACAGGTTGTGATAGGTACATTTCAACATTCGAACTAAATAATCATCAGCTATCTACTCCTCATCAGCGTCATTACTAATCCTTGTAATGTTCCCATAGAATCAATACAATTCCATAAGTATCTATTTCTCCAAATTATAACACTGGGCGACCTAAATTGAGCTTAAACATATTCTTCCCTCCACCATTCATGGTGGTTCAACTATGCGAGGCATAGTATATGCCTACCCAGTCGAAATGAACAATTTTTGTCTGCCAACTAAAATGAATAACATCATGAAGCTAATCTTAAAGGTTAATATTATACGGAAAAGGAAACAGCATAATTGCCAGGAGTGAACAAAGTTTCAAAAGAAATCAACCTAACACAATGACTGACTAATTATAGAGCAAACAATAAAAAACAAAAAACAAGCCGACTATATAATGAATTATAAATTCGGCAAAATGATGGCTCATTACGATGCTAACTTTTCATGTAGATACTGCATACTCCCGGTTAATTTTGAAATATCAGAATCTGAGCACACCTAACATAAACAAGGTAATGTAATCAAATGCCTAGTATTCACGTATGAGTGTACTGGTGAAATTCAGGACAAAAATAAAGCAGATAATACGCAATATTAAGAGACATGCATTTATAAACAAAACTCCTTTACCAGATGCATGCCTTAACAACAAAATAATTTGAATGATCAGGTTTTAAATATTTCGTGAACATGAATACACAGTCTACTGTACATTGATGCTCGTGAATTTAACCGCTTAAAGTTTAATTCTCGGACAAATCATACCTTACAGTCATATGCATGGCATGACTTGTTGAGGAAGTAAACCTAATAACCCAAATTTTCACGATAACTTACAACAGCCATAAATTTATCAATCGAGACGATCTTCGGTGGATGTAGCTTCACAGACCAGCAAGTAGCGAGTTCCAATTCTGGAAATTTCAGCCAACGCACTTTGTTTACCAATAAGATATTACATTTCAATTATTATAAAACTTATATACATCAAAATTCCAAGAAGTAAACACAATAAAATCGTTTACTCGTCTCACGGAGACGAGAATTATTGGAAGGCTGCTATTCATCGCGTCTCCAATTCTGCACCCATTTTGCCCTTCTAGTTGGCTCCTTGGGGAAAATGAAGAATCTCACTCCATTCTTGGTTGTTCTAGAACAATTAGAAGCCGAGCAAGTTGGCATCTCGAGCGATAATATCCCTGCTATTCCGGAAAAAAATACTGACAGCAATGCTTCTCTTACGGAGATCACACAAAAATATTGGTGTTTTACACGTTAGTAACGTTGCATGATCAAAGGGATATTTAATACAAGACATTTCGTAAAGACTTGCTTGTGTTTCAATTCATACGCCCTCAATAACAACAGGTTATGTGTCGCGCGCTGAGTGAATCTATTACTCTTGTGCTTACGAACAGTTCGTTAACAAAACTTCGACATCCTGGCGTTCCTTTTAGTCTCTTTTCTTTCGACTGATTTGCGCTCACAGCCCCTCTATAAAATGGAAGAAGAGAAGAATATATTTCCACTCTTCGATGGACGAAACCTTTCGGATTGGATGTTTCGAATCAAACTGCATCTCGGGGAAAATGAACTGTTGGAGCATATAAAAACGCCCTTGGTGGAACTGATGAAGCCATATAAATCGGACTCTAATGGTAGCGCTACGCTTCGGAAGCATGCAGAAGAGAAGTTGAAGAAAGTTGTAACGACAGACAAAAAGTAAAAGAGCTCCATTGTCTAGCGTGTCCAAGGTGGACACTGGGAGATATTCAAAGACAAAGAGACTGAATACTCGCTGTTTAGTGCTTTGAAGGAAAGATTCAAATCAACAACGGCTACAACACGTATGACTTTATCTAAGAAACTACATTCCTTGTCATATAAACCGAGACAAATCATTTGGTGACTGCTGTCTGAGATTCGACCGGATAATTATGGGTCTGAGACAGGCAGGTAATAAAATAGACAATGAAGGCACCATCATTCATTTCCTCCTATCGACGCCTAACGGATATGAATCGGTTGTTTCAGCTCCGCAAACACAAGTCATTTAGCACTTAGGCCCATATCGTCAGATCCTCCTTGGAGGTGAGCTTCACCTCCTATCTCTCCTTGAGGAGAGATTTCAGTTCGGGAGACAAGCGCTACTTCTATTAGGAGATGGAGGAG
Source organism: Ceriagrion tenellum (assembly GCA_963169105.1). NCBI lineage: Eukaryota > Metazoa > Arthropoda > Insecta > Odonata > Coenagrionidae > Ceriagrion > Ceriagrion tenellum. The sequence goes on from OY720636.1 coordinate 161,586,271, forward strand.
ATCTTCTAATTGAATTATGCGAATCCCTATTGAAAATAATCCTTGTACTTTTGCACAATTATATACTAAGAGTTTAAGTTAGTTTGAGCGAAATATCATTTTTCCTAGAAATCAATGAATTTGGTCTCATTATAAAGAAAAATATATCACCCTTCCATTGACCCCAAAAATTCAACCCCTTACCACATTACTTTCCGAGATATATGCTAAGAAATATGAGCCATTTTACATGGGAAATGTTACGTTTATGCATTCCAGTGAGATCTTATTTAACTAATGAGGAATGTCTAACACCTAGATCTCGCAAAAAAAACAAGTGTGTAGTTTTTATGTTTTCTCAACTATTTTTAAAAATTAATCATATTGTCACCTCAGTAAATTCTTCAGGATCAAACAAAACCTTCCGTTGTGATGGAGTTTTAAACGCACCGTGTGCAAAAAATGAGTCAAGTTAAAGATTTATTTAGATATTTTCATTTAGTTACTTACACTTTCTGTCATGTAAAACGATATTATTGCACCATTAATAATACAATGTTTAATTGATGTGTCCTACAGCTAGTGAAATTAAAACGGTCGGTAAAAAAACATATGGTCTGTATTATGATTAGGGAACTATCTCGCTCGGACTACCTTAACGTACTACTCGTTTCGCAGCTTTCTACATCTTCGCGTACCATTGTTTATCTTCTATTTATTGAGTTTTGCGATAGTAACCACCACTAAGAAGTAGGGGGGGTTTGGAGAACCAACTAATTTTTGGGTGAGAAAGCAGGAGAACATAGGTTTATATAGGCTTGTGAGAAGTGAGTGTTTTTCGGAAAGGAGTGGGGAGGAGGGGTGCGGAAAAAGTAACTCGTTGAAAAGGTTGCCTGACACTCTCTGATAATTTCCATTTGCTTCCATCAATCTTTAAACCTTTTAGTAGGACATGCGAAATTTTGGGGATGAAATCACTTACGTGATTATTATCCAGAATTTGTTGATTCAGTTAAGGAATTAGTGAGAAAAGTTTCCTGAAACTGAAATAGTCTTACTTCTGTGTGTCCCCGTGAGGGTTACAAAAATTAACCCTATAACGAGCCCTATAATGGATCCAATTTCGTTCCGGCTGAAAGATTTATGAACCTAAGCAACCGTACCTTCACAGAGAATGAATTGAATATCCTCAAAAAAAAGGCTTTAAACTTGCTCCTCCCTGCAAAATTTCCGAATCTGCGTCGAGAGCTGGTTTAAGAGAGAGATTCCTCCTGATTTTACTTTCAATACGTTCGTCATATTTGCTCCGTTTCTTCCCCCATCTCCCGCACCTGGAGTTTTCTAGTCGACCTTTTGCTGTGCTAAGGGAATTCAATTATTTCTTTGATATTTTGCTCTAGACTTGATTTTGAGTGTCATCCGGGTCCCGTGGAGGGTTTCTGAGAAATAAAATCCGTTAACTCCTTCAGAGAGGACGGGATGATGACCAAATGACCTAAGGGCTACCATCATCATCATCATCCTTGGCGCTACCGCCCTCTGGAGCCCAGAGCGTAGGGCTCTGGACTCCAGAACGATCTGCTTCCATTCATCTCTATCTTCGCCTCCATCTCCTGACCCCCAATCTTCTCAATTCGGCTTCAACATCACCAAGCCACCGTTTTCGTGGTCTTCCTCTGCTTCTCCTCCCTCCTGGAGTGCCAATACCTGGACCAGCCCAACGAAGTCTTCCTCGCTTCACAATTGATATGATGTTTGGTTCTCCATACACTTCATAGACTTCAGCATTTGTCCTTATTCTCCATATTTCTGCATCTATCATGGCACCGTTTACTCTTCTGAGAATCTTTCTTTCCCATCTCCTGATTATTTCTTTTTATGTTACGGTTGGTGTCCATGTTTCGGAGGCATAAAGGACAACAAATCTTAACACTGTCTTATATATGACTATTTTGGTGCTTTTTGAAATATTTCTTGACCTAAAAATAGGTTGCAGTGCATAATTGCATTTGTTACATAAAAATAGAAGGGCTACAGCGAGCACCAAAAGTTAGCCAGGCTGAGCAGTGAGTAGACTTCCAGTCGGTTGACAAGTCTCACAGCATTCCACGTCAAGGTCGCTCCTTGGGTAAGATCCGAAAGCCCTATTGGCTCCCAGCACTTTCTCTCTCTCTTGATTCATCTCTTGCTCCCCATGTACGATTCTCCTTTTTAACCCCTTTTCATAACCCTGTGAGTTTCATTTTTTAACCCTGTGAGTGTACGAGCTTTTATGTGTTTGTGAATGTTCCTTAAAGTAATAAAACCAGTAAAGCCAATCTATGTGTCTTTATTCAACTCATCTGGACGCCTTAGCAAGAACCATTACTACGTGTGACATCGTCGAAGGGCATCACTCATGACATCAGACCTCAAGAATCTTCATCTACATCTACTTACTATCCCGCGAGCCACCGCATGGGCATGTGGCATGTTAGGTCACCAGCCGTGTAAAATTGTAAGTTTTTTGGAGATGAAATGGTGACATGAATTATAGGCGTGTATTTAGTGAGCTTAATTTTTATTGTGATCGCTTATTGTTCGCGGAAAGAACGAGTTTCTGTACCTATCTGTTCGACAGTGTATCTCTCTTATTTTATCGCATCTGTCAGACCTAGACATGAAGTGAGGCGTCATGATAATATTATCTGTGTCGCTCTGAAAAATATCAGTTCTGAATTTATCAAGCAGTCTAAGTCTAGCGTGCAGCTTCCGAATCTCTAGAGGCTCCGAACTTAATCCATCTAACAGTTGTGTAACAATATATGTTCGTTCGTAGCAGTTTTTAACGAAGCGTGTTGCTTTTTTTGTATTTTGTTTATTTTTTTGGTTAAATCTTTATGACTAGGGTCCCAAATGCTCGCGGAGTATTTGAGGTGTGGCCTAACCAGATCTAATCTTGTCGCCGATTGTGAGGTTGCCCTTCGAAATGAATCTCCACCGTCAAAACACATTCTGGCCGAATTCATCTTGTTCTCCATCGAGACAGCTTTACCAGTGTCTCTTCCCAAAGGTCTTCAATCCCAGGCGTCCACCCTTCGACACTTGAGAGACACCACTGAGGAAGAGGACCTCATGATTCAGAAGGCTGACAAGGAAAATTTGGTCGTCGTGTTGGAAAAACATGCCTACATAGAAAAGTGTCTTTGATTTCATCAATAACAACCAAATAGTACCGTTATCCAGAGACCCTACTCGTAAATTCCAAAACAAAGTAAGGAGTGCCGTCCGAAAGTCAGATATTTTTAGTGCCAGGGAAAAATGGTTTCTAATTCAAATGATCCCCTCACCTCCAAGACTGTACGGGCTTCCGAAAATACATTAAAAAATCGTATTCCATCAAGTTTGAGGTCTCCGCTGTTTCCTCTCCTTCATAGCTTCTATCGCACAAATTTCATTTTTTCTTCCGGGATTACACTGGCTTCAAACCAAAGTATGGCATAAAAATTCAATTGAATTGGCTAACTGCCTAAAAGATTTTCATGTTCCAGATTACGCACGGTTGGTTTCGTTTGATGTAAATAACCTATTCACATCTGTCCTTACATCTGAGGCCTTACAAAAGGCCCACAACATACTCATTTACTCCACTATTCCGGAAAACGTTTCCACTGAATGAAGTGCTCTGATTAAATTGGCTGAAGCTCAAAATTACTTCACTTTCAACCAAAATTTGTATTAAAAAACAGATGGACCAATGGAATCTATTTTTATCAACTCCTTGGAGGAAAAATTATTCAAGTCCGGCACCGGTACTTTTTCTTTGTAAAATACTGGTTTAGATACGTGGACGACACCCTCTGTCTAAGGTCCAGTACTAACCGCCGATTAAATGTTTTTAATGTACCACCTGAACTGCATTCATCCGAACATTTCCTTTACAATGGAAAAGACGCAAACAGATCACTAAATTTCTTAGTCTATTTCAATAAGAGGGCAAAAACATGAATTTTCAATCTATAGGAAAGCATCTTACACTGATCGTATCGTACCTAGCCCCTCGATTCACCATTGTTTCCACAAACATGCTGCTTTAATATCCATGGTTCATCGCCTCCTTCACATCCCACTCACTTTCCCCAGCTCTAAAACTGAACTTTTGACAATCAAGTCCATAGCCGCTAATAATGGCTAATATCCTAATTTAATGGACAAAATCTTCGTAAAAAAAGAATGCTTAGCTACAAAACAGATTTCTCACACACAAACAGTAAGACCCTCAAAGACCAAGTGGTGCTTTATTCCTTTTCTAGGGAAAAATTCTTATAGGATTTCAAACCGCCTTCCAATATCCCTTAAGCCAGCATTCTACACTCCCCCAATGCTTTCGAAATTTTTAGCAAACGGAAAATACAAAGTGAATACATTATTCAGGTCGGGTATTTATAAAATTTGATGCAATAGTTGTAATATAGCTCATATTGGTCAAACGACGAAATTTTAAGACACGCATTAAAGAACACTCCCGAAATTACTTTAATATGGATACCAACTCACATTTTGCCAAGCTTCTGCTTGATAATAATCACTTAAGTGAGTTTATCCCCTAAGTTTTACATGTCCAACCAAAAGCTTTGCATTGGAGCAGATGGAAATTGTTAGAGAGTCAAAAAACCGTTGCAACGAGTCACTTTTTTCGCACCACTCCCCACTCCTTTACGAAAAAGTTTCCCTCTTCACCAGCTCATAACCTATGTTCCCCTGCTTTTCCACCCAAAAAGTAGTTGGTTCTCCATATCCTCCCACCTTTTAGCGATGGTTACTATCGTAACAATCAATAAATAAATATAAACAATCGTTCCTGAAGATGCAGTCAGCTGCAAAACACGTAGTACGTTTAAGTGTTAATAAATAATTGTGGAAAAGTACAAGGATTATTGTCAATATGGATTCGAATATAAAATACTTCTACGAAGTGACGTCTGAAGGTGTAAAGTTTACTTCTAATTGAGGGTTACCATGGACCATAGGTCTCCTGATTGTTTACAAATGGCTGCGGACTGGAAGTATCGAGCGACCACGTAGATTATTTATTTTAATATATCTGCAACAATATTCAAGATTTTATACCTGTGCGATATTTGAGAGATGGTTAAATGTGATGGAATCATCTTCAGACATATTTTTAGGGCTTAGACCAGGTTTTACAGGAGACAATTACCGATATATTAATGCTAATGTTGTCGTTTGCGAACAGCAATAGACGCATGACATATATAGGCCACCGACCATGAAGACATGGACAGCCTTGCGGTTTTTCCGCTCCCAGCAGCTCTCAGGTAGGGGTAATTTTTTTCTCTTTCAATATTATCGAGAATAATTAATTATGATATAAATAATATGGGAACTCTACACTGTATATGAATGTTATTCAAACGGTAATGCTGCCCACAAGTTTTTGACATTTTGTTTAATTTATATAATATGACACTGAAGGTGTTTTGCGTATAACGTGGCATAAATTATTGATTTATTGGTGAAAATATTATTGATTCGCATAATTTAGAAGTAGGTAATGTCGTCGTATCAATTATTCTACGAAAACGCTAACCAAATAGCGGGAACAGAAATCCAAATTTCATTGATCCCCAGTAAAATATAATATCTATTAGCCTACCATAGTAACCAAAGTACATTCTGCAAAATGCATTGTTGATAGCATTTAAGTTTCCATGAAGTGATATTTGCAAGATTATCTGTACATGTTAAAGACATGGTATTGTTGTTTACTGATTGCCAGCGCTGGCTAATAGCAGATGCCGATGCCCACTGAGCGTATAAAATCACGATGTCGGTGGTATGAAATCATGAATTCTCTTCATATACATGTCAGTGCATATATATTCAATCATTGTTTGCCTTTTTTGATTGGATTTACTTAAGAAAAACGACACGACTCAGAATAGCCTCTAAATTCCCCCAATAATGTGCAGTAGCTATACCAGCAATGTACCAGTATGCTAGCAATGGCAAGGTTTGTTGACATGTTAGACAATGCCCAACACATTTAAAATGAAATGATTCAGAGGGAAAATAATGAAAAAAGGTAAGTTATCAACACAAGAATCTTTAGAAAAAGTCAACGACACTTTGTCAACCATGGCCTTTGTAATTGGAAGGCCATAGTTGTCTCACATTGTAAAAGTTCTAAGTTTGGACAAAGAAGATCAGAATGTGATTTATTGGAGGATTTCAATAAATCATTAATAGAATTCTTCCAATAAATCATTAATCTATGATCATGATAGTTCACTGACACTGACTGCTGAAAATAACTATAACATTGTCCCATCAACGACGAGATATAGTCTCTGGACAAAAGCAATTGAAGAGGAAATGGGTGACCTGAAACGAAATTACACTTTGTTCAGCTTTGTTCAGTTGTCTACAGATAATGTACCAATCAAGTGCAAATGGGTATTTACTATGAAATACGATGGAGATGGAACGGATGGGATGGATGGTTTGACAGATAGAATTGCAGTAAAAGGTTGTGCTCAAAATAAAGGCTTATATTTCCATGAGACATATGTACCAGTGACAAAGTTACCCACTCTTAGAGTGCTATTGAGTATTGTGTGTAGAAGAAAATCTCTTTGTTCATCAAATGGATGTAAAAAAATGTATTACTTAATGGCATTCTTAAGAAGGAAGTTTACATGTGGCCACCAAAAGGGTTAAATATTAAATCAGATTCCAATCACTAAAACTCTGTATGGTCTGAAACAAGCACCTGCTGAATGCAATCGGAGGTTAGATGAATCTGTGAAGAAACAAGGATATTTGCATAGTAAATCTGACAAATTTATGCTTGCTAATGGTAGTGGGTCTTATCTGCCATTGTATGTGAATGATATTATCGTCACTGGAAAATCACTCCATTAAATGACTCAGATAAAACAGCAGCCAATGAAGGAATTTAAGATGAGGGGTCTGGGTGACCTACAGAATTTTTTTGGGTATAAAGATTGTTCACTCAAATAATTAAATTTTTATGAGTCAAGTAAGGTACATAACTTCAGTTATTAAAAATTTTGGAATGTGTAAATGTTCATTCAAAGTCAGAACACCTTTATTGTTAAGTTTAAACTATCAGTAAAACAAGATTAGTGGAGATCAAGGGACTATTATTGGGGAATATCCATGCAGAGAACTGATAGGAAGTCTAATGTATGCCTGCATGACAACCAGGCCGGACTTATGTACTGCAGTAGATTACCACTGTCAATTGCAAGCCAATGCAACACGAGAACAATGGCAAGGTCTTAAGAGAATTTTGAGATATGTGCAAGGAACCATAAATTTTTACCTTTTTTTCATCAAAATGTGACAATTCATTGGTTGCGCCGATGCAGACGTTGCCAATGGTGTTCACAGGAAAACAGTCTCTGGTTTTATTTTATTTTTTTTTTGCATTTTGGACGATTCTGTTCGCCTGTAAGTCCCTGGAATCCTAATAAGCTGCTAAGCCTGTCAGCAGGTTTTCCACGGACTGGGCCAACAGAACTTGACATACATCTATGCCCACGGTGGTGTAAAACCCAACAAGGATTCGAACCCGCGACCCCAGGAATAGCAGTCGAGGACGTTACCCCTCCGACAACAAAGGCCGGTATTATATGGATTTATAATGCATGTATCGTTACATTGGTAACTTTCCCGCTCCGAGTCCTCGGCAAGCATCGGGTTTCATTGCCGTCATAATGGCCGAGGACTCCAGAGAGGGGTTTGGCAGTTATCGCAACCACGTCCGACGCCCATCGGATTGGTAGCTACGCTGCGGTTGGGTCGCGCGTACGGAGTAGACGGAGGGACACAAGTATAACGGCCTTCTGCATGCGAGCTCCAAGTGACTCCGCCTGTGCCACGCAGGACGGAATGCACTTGACGCTCTCCAGCAACGAGCCCTTAACCGAGCACACCTATAATAAGGACTACCAGTTTAACAGAGTGTCCTGGGTACATTTGCCGAAGCTCAAAAAGCAGGTTTGATATTTCGTCCGTTTCTCCGCCTCCTTTGCATCCATGTTCGTTTAAGCCGGAGCCGAAAACTCTATCACGAACATGGAGCGTGGGAGGTGGTCTAGGAAAACGATATCAGGCTTGGTCGCCTCCAGCTGCCTGGTGGTAGAAAAAGAGTAATTCCACCAGATGGTGCATTTATCGTTCTCCACGACGGACTCAATAAATCCAGGGGCATATGGCAGCAAAAGGAGTATCGTCGATGCCAAAATGGTGTCGCAGATGAAAATATAATATCCGCAGGGTCGCATTGTGCCTAGCAATGCACGCTGACTGAGCTAATAGCTACAGCCGGAGAGAAGGTTTATATTATTATACTGGAAGTTTATGGTATTCCTGTAGTTTTTGGTAAAAGGAAGAAGCGAACTGTAGCACTTTCGACCAATGAAGCCGAATATTTAGCTGTGCGACAGTAACAGTAGAAGTTATGTGGTCAAGACAACTAATGGGAGAATTTAAGCATGAGTGTAACAGACCAATTACAATCTATGAGGATAATCAATCTTATATTGGAGCTATAGAAAGCTGGGATCCAGAAGCTAATGAAGCTCATTGATATCAATTATAACTTCATGAAAGATCTGTATCAATCCAAGGTAACTAGAGTAGAATACATTTCATCTGGAGGCCTGAAAGCAGACATTATGACTAAGTATTGTCAGCCCCGGTGGCGGCGGGGTAAATTCCTCGCCTGCTACCCTGAGGGTCGCGGGTTCGAGTCCCGCCTGGGTAGAATATTATCTGCCCAGGACATGGGTGTCTGTGTTTCGTCCGTTGTTACTGTTATCCACCCGGCGTAAATTGGCACATTTTGCTGTACTCGGGATATTGAAGATTAAATAATAAAATAAATATGAAGTCATTGGCTTGAGAAATATTTCAGAAACATGTTGTGAATCTTGGGATGTGTGATTTATTATTAACGTAATTTACCCTTTGCTTTTCAGAGTTTTTTATTTTTATTTATTTGCAGCTAAAAATGCTAGTCAGTTAAAACAGATGATCAAGTTTTGAGAAAAATTTGTTGAAAAGCGGAGGTATGGTGGCTTTGAAAGAGCAATTTCTCATACGAACACTCTGCCACCGAACTTTCATCTTCCTGGTGGCGCGACCTGATTGAAATTTTTTCGGGTACTACGTTCTTCACTCGTAACTGGCGTTATATACGTTGGTGACGTATACGTATATACATTTGGTTGGTTAGTGGTATGATCAAAGGGCATTTCAATAAAAGAGAATTCATAAATATGCATAGTTTTTTAACCCATACATCCTCAATAATAACAGGATAAATAAATGCATATTCGTTAGAAACAGACTATATGTCAATTAGAATAGCGTGGGCGGGGATTTAAACCTACGATGACTAGGGTACCATGTTGCTTCTCGGTAAGGCAGGTATGCAGCAGTCGCGACGCCTTGGTGTTTCCTATAGAAACCTTTTGGGCTTCAGACAAATTTTCAGGACACCTCGCACTAGCGACGGCAATATCACTACAGAGTCATTCGCATGTCCAAAGGAAAAATCTTTCGCCTCGACTGGTACTCGAACCTGGGGTCCCACAATTTACGTCCGAGTGCTTTATCCATTTTAACTATTAAGGCCTTCTCCTCAACTTCGTATTTTAGTGAACTTAGAAAGAAGGTGTGATCTAGAGAGCCGGACATTCAACGTAAGTAGCATTCCAAGGCGTGCGCTGAGCGTTACCGTCCGCGAGTTGAGGGTCAAATTTTGAACACCACGAGGTGCCCTTTTTTTGTTAAATTGTGCCGGAATTGAGTCCTGGTCGAGGCAGAGTGATTTTTCTCTGTGGAAGTTCGCACTTTTGAGTTTCTTCGCAAAATTAGCGCCGAGGTCATGTGGGCACGCTGACGAAATCCAAGAAAACCGACTATCACCGAAGTCAACAAAAACCGCGGCGTTACGGCGTTTCATTAGTGCGTTCTAAACTCTTCCCAAATCGGTGGTTTTCGTTCTAATGCCAAAACACCACCATTTGTGAAGTGCCTCTCATTCATCGATGTGATCTTTGAACATCACTATCTCTATATTTTGAAAATAACTTGTTGGTCATGTTGTTCCCCTTGTTAGTTTTCTAGACGTGAAGAGTATAAATGTGGCAATTGAGAAAGCCCGGGAAGACGCTAAGCATTCAGTATTTGTATTAAAAATTGAATCAAAAATCAATGTTTTAGCCTTTGCGGATGATGTGGCACTGGTGGCTAAGAAGAAGGAGGATTTAATAGAATTATCAAAAATTATAGTAACGAAATAAAAGGAAGTAGGCCTTGCTGTGAACCAAAACAAAACTAAATACTTAGTTGTCTCAAGAAACACTGTTAGGGAAGAAAACTTGATGGTTGGGGAAATGGAATTTGAAATGGTCAGAGAATTTCAACATCTAGGAGTAAAAATAACAGCAGACAATCGAGGAGAGTAAGAGATAAAAAGTAGGACTGTGTCAGCATCAAAAAGGTACTGGGCTCTTGAAAAACTGCTTAAGTCAAGAATGCTACCAAGGAACACGAAGATACGAATATGCCATACTATAATCCTACCTGTTTTACTGTGTGGAGCTGGGACATGGGCCCTGAATAAAGACATGGAAAGGAAGCTGACAGTGTTTGAAAATAGAGGGCTTAGGAAAATATGTGGCCCAATAAACCACAATGGAGTGTGGAGGATTAGAAATAAATAGAGAACTAAGAATGCTGTATAAGTTCCCAGATGTAGTGGCTCTAATAAAAAGGAGAAGACTAATGTGGGCAGGGCACGTGTGAAGGAGCCATGGGTCGCTTATAAAAGCAGTGTGTGAGGGGCAGCCGAATGGACGACGTCCACTTGGGAGACCAAGGTTGAGATGACAAGATCACCTCAGGAAGGACCTAGCGATAATGGGGAGGACACCACAGGAAGCGGAGAACAGAGAAGAATGGAGGCACATTGTTGAAGAGGCCAGAAACCTGTTGAGGTTTGAATGGTCAAGGAGGTAAGGTAAGGTAAAGAGTATGAATGTGATACTTGTATCTAGAAAAATCAAATTTAAGAGATGATTTCGATAGTTAACTCATTTATTTCGATACTTGGGTGTAAAGCGAAAACCTGAAATGCTTATCCAATGATACTAAGTTCTAATGTCAAGGCTATAAAAGAAGCTGTTTAAGTGTCAAATACTTTTTCAAGTTCGTGATTTTCCCAGAGGGCCTTTTACCTTTTAGCTTGCGGCACACGAGGCAGAACGGACCCTATAGACCACAGGATCAGAGTGCGCCTTCTGGAAACGGTGAACGTGGTCAATAGATTGGGATACATTCTCAAAATTATTGCCCGAACGCTCGATGCCAGAAAAGAGCAGTGGGGGCAGCAGCATTTACTGGAGTGGACAGGAGCGGAATCGGGCACACCGTTAAGGTAACTGATCGCCTCAGCAGCGGAGCCCGCCCGTTGCCCGTGGAGGATGGAACGTAATGTTTCCGAAAGAGATAACATCTCTTCTCTGGTTCCCGCTGAGTTATGCCATGATTTCAATCGACTTCGGAAACAAAGGAAGTGGTGCGAAGACGTATTACGATCTCGAAGGGAGGAGAAAAAGAGAAAGAGAATAAGTTTTGAACGCCGAAGTGGATGGAGGGTTTGACGGAGTGTGAGGCGGTGGATGTGTTGGGACTTGGGAAGATAAAGACTTGGTTCTTAGAGAGGAAATCGATAGAGAAGTAGGAGAGAGTCGTCATCGCCATAGGGAAGAACTACAAGGCTGAACCATTAGATTACTTGAGTTCGTCAAGAGGTGGACTATCCCCAAGGAGTGACGATTGTGTCTCCGTGTGTGTTTACACTTCTGATGGCGTCGGATAACTGAAGCAAGTCGTAAGGAAAGCAGTTTAAGGTAGTCCGAGTGAGATACTTCCCTAGCCATAATAGAGACCATATTCGAATTATACGTTTTAATTTCACCAGCTGTAGGACACATCAATTAAATATTGCATTATTAAAGGTGCAATAATATAGTTTTATATGACAGAAATTGTGAGTAATCAAACGTAAATATCTAAATAAGACTTTAACTTGACTCATATTTTTCACGCAGTGGGTTTAAAACTCCATCAAAATGGAAGGTTTATCGTGATCCCGAAGAATTTACTGTGGTGACAGTATGATTAATTTTCAAATATAGTTGAAAAAACATTCAAACTACTCGCAGTTAGTTTTTTTATGACATTTTAGCGTTATAAATTCTTCATTGTGTACATTATGTCTCTCTGGAGTGCATACACGTACCATTTCCCACATAAAAGGGCTGATATTTTTCGCAAATATCTCCAAAAGTAATGAGGTAAGGGGTTGAATTTTCGGTGTCATTAGTAGGGTGAGATATTTTTCTTTAAAATGAGCCCAAATTCATTGATTTCTAAGTAAAATGATATTTCGCTCAAACCACCTTAAAGAGCTTACTCTTCGACTGTGCGAGTAAATAAGGTCACTAAATTCAAAATTTCGTGCCATTGGTTAAAAAGACCACTGATATAACGATATGCGTTGGCCGAATCACATAATGTTGATGGAGGCAAAAAAAATATTTTCAAATTTATCCCCAAATGTATTAATAACGAACCCATTTTTATATTCATAGACGCCGATTGCAGCGCCATTTCTATGGAAAAACCACACTCTAACTACACTTATCAAGATAATATGCAAAGAACTCAAAGAAGAAGGCTGCATCTATTCTATTTTCAATCAATTTCTCGGGAAGTTTTGCTTAATAATGGCAATTATATTAGGTAAATAAATACTATATTCCTCGTGTTTCACCCTCTCCACTTCTAAACTCCATGTAATTTCAAGTTCGTTTTGAGATAAAATAACATGGAAGGGTAATGTTTTCTGCTCATATCTGATACAGGCGATGGTTTTCGATTGGTCCCAAGGAAATGAATAAATTGACATTTAATGACTTGTTTCGGTGGGCCAATCTCAAGTGGAGAATGTATACATTACTCCTCTCCATGACGCAGACGATTCTGAGTGGCCTGAACAATGGCAATGACAAACCCTGGCGGTGAATGAACCGGATCATATATCTTCTTCAGATACAGTAAAATATCTTGGAATTACCTTAACATTTGATATATCGTGGGGATTACAGATACAAAACATATGTGGCGCAGCATTAAAGAAACTAGGTTTTGTTAAACGTATAACAGGAAGGTGAAAAAGTAAAATAGAGATGCTATTTCGCTCTGGTTAGGCCACACCTCGAATACGCCGCGAGCATTTGGGACCCTAGACATAAAGATTTAACCAAAAAAATTAGCAAAATACAAAGAAAAGCAACACGCTACGTTATAAACTGCTACGAACGAACTTATAGTGTTACACAACTGTTAGAGGGATTAAGGTGGGAGCCCCTAGAGATTCGGAAGCTGCACGCTACACTTAGACTGCTTGATAAATTCAGAACTGATATTTTTCAGAGCGACACAGAGAATATTATCATGACTCCTCACTACATCTCTAGGTCTGACAGATGCGATAAAATCAGAGAGATACACTGCCGAACAGATAGGTACAGAAACTCGTTCTTTCCGCGAACAATAAGCGATCACAATAAAAATTAAGCTCACTAAATACACGCCTATAATTCATGTCACCATTTCATCTCCAAAAAACTTACAATTTTACACGGCTGGTGACCTGACACCCCCTGCCACATGCCCATGCGGGGGCTCGCGGGGTTTTATGTAGATGTAAATATATTTAGTTCCCTGAGTTGAGAAATGAAGGAAAAGAGTTGAAGAAAGGAATTTTTATCGGTTTCCGAGAGCTCTATTTGTATGAACATAAGATGTATTAGTTGAGCTGGGCTCATCGTCCTGATTCTTTGATACATTTTCTTTACCAGAAAACATAGTTAAAGTCACAGCAAAAGGAATCTTATTAAAGGGCCATAGAATATATAAGAAAGGGTTCTTTTTTATGTTTTTTATCTCTTTGTAGGATTTTTGTTTTTTTTCCTCTTATTCGGAAAATGAAAGGCCGTCGGGTATCCGGGGAAGGTCACGTCCGGAGCGGAGAGAGGGAATTCCTAAAGGAGAGAGAGAGAGAGGGAAAGAAGAGATCTCTCTCATTCTCTCTCTCTCTATCCACCGACCGACCAAGCAACCACTTTCTCCTTCCCCCCCTCCCTCCTCCTCCATTCTTCCTCTCCCTCCCTCCATTCCTCTCCCTCCATTCCCCCTTGTATCTTCACCGTCCTTTTGCTCCGTCTCACGCAAACTCCGCCGCACGCACATCCACGCACACACATGTACACAAATACGACTCAGCTGAATGAAAAAGTTTATGAGAATTGGGCGGAAAGAGGTTTATTAAGAGTTACTTTGTGCCCTTCCGAGCTTTCTGTGTGTGTGTAGGAGAAGGAAGAAAATGGCCAGGAGAGAGAACACACGAATGAATGGAAGCTGCTGCTATATATAAAAAAATCTTCGTAACTACTTTCGGTTTTCTTCTTCTGCAAAAAGAAGAAAAGAGCCAAAGAGAAAAGGAGGAGAGGATCTAATTTTTTTTCCTCTTTCCTATAACCTGAGTCTATACTTCCTGGAACGCTTAAGATAAAAGTTCAGCGGTTTGTAAGCGATGAGAAAAATGATCATATCCTGCGGTGGTCATGGACTTGGTGGTAAACTGAGTCGTTTTGTGATTTTATGCGGAAGAATCAGTTAAAGTTATTCCCTGAAGATCTTTATTCTACGGCTAATGGACGCATAAATCTGGTCACATCGGTTATTTGGAGTGACTTTATTTATTTCATATATTGAATAATTTTTGTCGACCACACCATGCATTTTTAACACTACTTGCATGTGATAAACTCCAGGGACTCCCACAACTTCGGCACTTGCACATTAATACTCGGACTGTGGAGTACACGTATACGTGTACTCCAAGGTCCGATTTTTTTTGCCTTTCTATTTGCATCGTTTCAGTCGGATGAGATTACGTATTATCTTTTATTTTTGACCAAGCCTCCGCCTTTTTATCATGTGAGAGAGAAAATGGAAGATACAAAATATTTCCTACAGGTGTAAATCGTAAAACATTGCAACCATGTTCAGGTATGTAATATTATCTAGTGCTTCTTCATCCTTTGTAGCAAAATTTAGTGAGCGCCCAAAGTTATATTCTTTATCTTTTTTCGTCACAAATTTTTGAACTAACAATTTTTACATTATCTCTCGAGATAAGGGATATTTTGTCTTGAAATCCAAACAAATATTGGAGGATACCGGGACTAACCTTGGTATTATCATTTAATATAACCAATGAGGTTATTATATTTAATTAATTGCTCCGATTTGGGTAATTTAATGAAATGCATCATCTCAGGAAAAAAATTATGAAGTCATTGTTCAATATACCCATATGCAATTTGTTTTGTTGTGCATAAAATGAATTAGGTAATTATAATAAAAGATTTTTATAAGGTTATAAAAATTATTGTAATTATATTAGTGCACTAATGTAAAACAATATTTGTGCTAATGCTAACCCCGTCCATAAAACGTATAATTCTAATTCAAACAAATCTTAACATTTATTTAAAACACAGAAATTGTTATGATAACCATATTTGTACTATATTTATGCATTACTGAATTAATCCTTCTTTAAATTATGGTAATCAAATAATGGGTGTTAATTATCACTGTTCTTTAGTTCCATTTGAGTCACTTAATACTTGAACACATTAATATTCACACATTCACTTTTAGGGCCATTATCTCTTTATCACAAACATTAAAAAATCAGAATCAGATGGAGGAAATCATAACGCAACATACATAGTTACGACAGCTCCGTCCAAGACGACGCAAATGGTCAGCTTCACTGTATCTACCTTCCCCTCGGACGAAGTACTGTGGCATCTACTTTCCACAGCCAGCAATGAAGTTCCCACCTCTCTATCTCTCCGCTTGGTTATACTTCCAGTCTCCCGATCAGCTGTCTCGGTGCCTTCAGTTTACAGCTTACGCTTTTTTCAATGCTCAGCTCAATCTTTGATCGGATTCCCCGTCTTTCTCGGTCCGTTTTTTCAAGAGTACTTCCTTTTACGTCTGACTCGTTTCGTGGCTGACAGAGATCTCCCCTAGTTTTCGTCTCCCTACGGAGTCACCCGCAAAAGTACTTAAGTACGAAATTACTCGGAGGAAAAAATCATTAACTTGACCGAGACTCGAGCCCGGGTCCACAGATTTTGCACCGAGTGCAAAATTCTATCAAGACACCAAGAGGTTCATGTCTTCGAGTCTTAACTGACTGGTTTTCAAGAGGTTTGGTATGGAATCACCCCGTGCCACACACCCTAGTGGTGGCTTGCACGGTATTTCGTGGATGTAGATGTAGATCTCCATACGAGGAGATCGTCTCGGAGGGATCTGGGTTCCATCCCCGCTCAACCTGAAAGGATTTTCCTCCGTGGACTTTTGCACTCGTGAATAAACCCTAGGTACACATTATTGCCAGAGTACGGCCAACCAATTATCATGACACTAACTTCCAATTTCACACTGGCTTCATGACGACAATTGATAAAATACTGATGACAATTTACCGCCCTCTTGCAATATGCATGGCATATTTAGATGTGCATGTCTTGATTTTCCTATATTGTTGGGATATAAATTTTAAATCCAAGTAAACGCCCTAGCGTCATAAAGGAGCTACAAGGATAATAGTGCGAATAGTGACATTAGCTATACTAGATCTTTTTCTTTATATTCTCTAAGTTTTTATTTCTGCATGATGTAAATATTGATTTTCGAATTTATACATGATATTTTGAATTTGTAGTGGTAGTCTTTGTATCCCTTGCATGTTGGAACGATTGACGATGGAATGCTTCTTGGTTAGTAGATTTTGAATTGGCGCGTTGCATGTGTGGTACGCTGGTTTCAATGTAGTTTCGGTGTTCTGCAGTAAAATTAATGCATGCCTGGTGTGGAAGAACCCCCTGCCACACACCCTTTTGGTGCTTACAGGGTATGACCTAGATATAGATGTAGATATTCAAAACATAACCCTAGAGTCCTGAAGGAAAACATTATGACAATAATTCGCGTCATTACCACAGTGACTCATGATACATATGATTCATGTGTGATATGAAATTCATACGTAGCATTCATGCTGCATTAATATTAATTGGTATCTAGAGGCATTAATTGAAGAAAAACTGTGAATTCCACTATTAGAGGGAACAATGCAAGGATCTGAGTGCTCTAAGAGGAAATTGTTATAATAATATTTAATTTACGAATTGACAAGAAAAATTATAAATGATGGTGGAACAATACATGGTTGGCAACACTGACAGTATTGGTGTTGACCTGGCGCAATTTTTAGACTAGTTCTAGCGTAAAAACTTCCTCATCAATGTCATTAAAACTTAAAGCTAGTGAATTTAGAATGGCAGATGTAAATGAAGAACTAATGATTGAAATTGTTTCACCATAAGTCAGTGATAAGAGACTGGACCTCTGTCAACAGTATTAATGATCCGTAGGCCATTCGTCTGCGACGTAAGTTTCTTATACATTGAATTTCATGGCCTGTTAGGGCTTGCCGATCGCTAGTGGTTCCTAACATTGGCCAAGTGGGCCCTTGCGTTCAGGGTATGGTGGTGGTTGCTCTTAAACAAGCAAAACTACAAATAATTGTTGGGAAATGAATGAGTGGGGGTATTGATGGTATCAGTAGTAGCTAGGAGCAATTACTTAATAATGATATACTTATTTACTTGTAGAGTTATATCAATTCAAATAGTTAACTATTACCTCTGATGGTATTCCGATGCGACAAAACCCTGGTCGTGACTTAATAGGTCATTGAGGATAACCAATGGAATATGAATTTCTTTATGGCATTGAAAGTTGATTATTTTCAAGGAAATATTAATGACAGTACCTATTTTATTGTAATTAAAGTCAACTCGGCATGCTTGATCGCAAATGATGCAATAAAATGGAGGTGTGGTGGAAAAAATGGACTCATCGTAATGGAGTGTGAATTGAGTTGAAATGTCGGTGTTTTCGCCAATTTTATCATGGGCGCATGGAGGTTGGTTCAAAGATTAAGTTGCTTGGAGTGTTAAAAATTGTTATGGACATGCCTGCCTCATGATTTTAAAAATAGTTATGAAAATTTATCCAAGGATAAAGTTGCTCAAAAATTGTTCCCAAAACTCCATAATTCCTGCGCTGAGCAGAATATAACGCTTGCAGAAGCAACTCTCGCTCTTCATTCGCCGTTTTCAAAGTTCCTCACCTTTAAATCTATAATTGTATTGATAGAATAATGTTTCCCTCCGTTTCCCGAGTTGAACTCTTTATTTCCACATCTCTGTTTTCGGGCAGCATCTCAGTATTGCGTACAATTTTAAATTTAAAAAAAGTTTGAGCACTAATGAAACGAAAATCAGATAATTTGCCCTCCAGATAACCGATTATTAAATGTACAGTTAATTTACTCTTCAATTATGCTTAAAAATTTGGTTGAGATTACCTATTTAACTCGAGATGAGGCATTTAATCTCCCAGGGGAGGCGTTGCTCGGCAACAGATTACTCTTTCGCCCGAGAATGTTCGGAAAAATGAAGCGAGCGGTCGGGGACGTGGATCTCCGGGGAGTTATCATGAGCTTGGAAACCATTCGACGTCCTGAAGCGCAAAATTTCTCGACCGAGATGTAATCTCAGCCGTGGAATCACTTAATTTTGATGTTTCGTGAAAATGTGTCGCAAGCCCAAAGGGGTATAAGTAATGTGGGCCGCATAACTTTGAGGAAGTCGAGGTCACGGATAATTCCAATAAAATTCCCAGTCTTTTTTGATGAAAGTCAAACTCCGGTTGGCATTCATCGAGAATTCATCAGTAGAGGAGGTAGTAGAATTGAGTTTTATGCCACTGGAACACATGCAATTTTATTTAAGTTTATTTAAGATTTTTCTCATATTCCTCGGCGTGTTAACCAGCTGGTATTTCTAATTAGGTACATAATGGAGTTACTTCCGGAGTTACCGTTTCCTTGGCAGTTATTTTAAGGATTATATAAAATTACAGTGTTACTAATGTGACTAATACATAAAATCGGTTGTCATTCCTTAAAATATTATTTTTTTGTTCCTTTTGAGAGCACTCTTCATTTCTACCGCAGCAATCGTGAAGAATTTCGTAAGCATTTATACAGCATTTTAAAATTTTCGGAATAATCCAGAAAGTACATCATTACATTGCTGTAATGTGCCAGTGTTCAATATTGGAAACAGTATCTAACTCTTAAATCGATTTTGTTACATTTTACATTAACATTTCATCGGATTAGTTTAATAAGAATTATGCTGGTGATAAACTATAAATACACACTGTTGTATTCATTGCTTTCCTTTGAATTATTCTTGAGCGTTTAAACTTTAAACCGCGTAAGTTTTCAAAGAGTTTGATTCAATTGATTGCACGTTAAATACAAACAATTTGAATTGAGATTTATTATAATTTGCAGAAAAACATTATCATGATGCCAATAACCTAGATGTGGTGAAAATATTAACGCTTTTAGAACTACCTAGACACCAAAATGTTCATCCAATGAACACTTATGCTGGGTATAATCCGTAGTACCTAATATCCATTCCGTCAGAAAATTAGTGTAAAGTGTGTCACAATTTTGAAATCTGTCCCAAAGGCACTATGGTTGGGTCTTAGTGTAAAAATTTTCTCAATTTTTCTAACGTTTTTATTATCATTCGGGTAAAGAAACTTCTTGATCTGTTCAAAACCATTTCTAGACATGGAATTTTAAACTAAAAGGACATCCAAATCGCTACAATAGTTTTCAGTTCATATTTTGCAGGTAAAGCTGAGAAAACCGCTGAAAGTGAGAGGTATAATATTTTCTCAACCCATGGTTATCGATCGCAAAATAGGATCAGTTTTTATCTACGAAGATATTAGAGTGAGTTACAATTAAATGTAGACTATTTTCTGAGAAAGATGATCATAGAACTCTGGGTAAATATTTTTTAATGATTTTCAGTGAACATATTTCACATCACTACGTAATTAACGCAACAGTGACTTATTTCACCCCGAGGAAGGAAATTAGTCAATGTGCGAATCGAGGATTTTTATTTCGAATCGAACCGATTCGAATCACCCAAAAGATATTTCGATTCGAATCGATACGAATTTTTTTAAATATTCGTTAGCGAACCCTAAAAAATTCGCTTGTGAATCGAATTCGACTCTAAATAAAATGCAAAAGCATATGCACATTGAAAGTAATAAATATTTTCACAATATTTCAGGGCCTTACATTAGCTTACGTATCTAGAGTGGCACAAATAAGAGCACAGAATAACATGTGGAAGTTTAAATTTTCGTTTCGCGTGAGGAAAACATCGCCTAAACGGACGGAGAATCATTTTTTGGAATGAGCGCCATGTTTGAATGCATGTAACGATTCGAAGATGAATCTATCAGATTCGAATATTTCGGATCATTCGGTTTCGAAGCATCCCGGTTTGCAGGCGAATCAAATCGAATTAAGCATGATTCGAATCGATTTCGAAGCATTCGCACAGCTCTGGTCAATTGGAATGTGATTGTGGAAACTCATGGTTAGAGCATGAGGGTGAGGTGAGTTTATGTGAGTGGCCTCTTTTTGTAAGTAGAGTGTAGCTTTGCAGAGGAGAGTAGAAAGGTTCAATTGTTAAGGCTTCTTCGCACTAGGCTAATAATTTATTTGAGTACCGAGTAATTTAGTAACTAAATGTGTCTGAACAACAAAAATTTAGTCGAGTGGATTAGCAAGTTAATTAGTCGAGTCGATCCATTTCGTTCCATTTTTGTCTGGCGAGTAGCGCCCTCCCACCACGCGTCACTGCTCACTCGTTCATCGGCTAAACAAGTCCGAACCTGTCGTTTTAGTCGAGTTCATTAGCTGCCGCAAACATGTCGTTTCACTGGAGCGATGAAACGACTTTTAAATTTGTTTATAAATGTGTACAACATGAATATTTGTGGAATATTTAGTCCCTACATTACAGAAATAAGCAAATGAAGCAATCTGCATACATGGATTTGGAAAATACAATGAACATACCTGGTTTTAGTGAGAAGGAAATAAAATTGAAAATTAAAAACATCAGGTTAACGCATTTTTTTATTATATTATTACAATAGCATCTAAGTTGTACAATAGGCTCCTATTACCATAGTTTTTAGAAGCACTACCTATTGTGATATAAATCATTTTAGATCGACCTACTCGCAGGAGTTAAAAAAAATAAAGGAGTCCAAAACTGTTATTAATCAATTTTCGTACCCATGGCTTTTTTTCTCTATCACACAAATTTCTTCATCCACCACTTCCAAAACAGCCATTACCATAAGCCTTATCAGCTTATTCACTTTATTGCGTTGCAGCCCCTTCATCTTGCAAAACACGACTCACTTGCCAACTGTACTCGACCGAAGTGTGAATGACTTTTGGAGGGTAGCTAGTATTTTAGCTACTAAAATACTCTACTAAACTAAATTGCTATCCTAGTGTGAATGAGGCTTAAGAGACGGGGGTGGATTGAGTTGAGCGGCAGTAACGCATTAGTTGTGAGGCGGGGTGGGAGGAAGAGGAGAGGTGGGGGGTGAATGGGGAGGCACGTGTGACCTGGAAGGAGGCTATCCATCACTCGGGCACAAGTTAACCACTCCAAAGAGGGAAAAGGGCCGTAGAGCGGAGAGAGAGAAAGAGATTAGGAAAGGCCTTGGGCGCGGCAGGGATGCGGATTGGCCTTATGGGGTGTCTTTGTGAGGGAGACGAGTGTCGCATTCTATACATACATATATCCATGTACGTATATATGTACATATATGAGTACATGGGTGCGCGGCGGATAGGGGAAGTGATGGATTACTCGCTCCTGGAAAAATGCGCGGAAACCTCAAAAGCAAAACGGAGATTCTCTCTCTCTCTTGCCAGCCCCTCTTCATTCTCTCTTCTCTTCACGGCCCGCAGCCACCCCGCGGAGAGAATCCCTTGAAGCTGTTAGTCGAGCGAAAGATGTCAAACTGCGGAGGGGTTAAGAACGGGAAGCAAGGGAATTTCGTCGCGGCTGACGTTTTAATGTCTCCGTTGGAGCTGTCTCCTTCGAGGGAACTCGACTCCCATCGCATTGTAATGAATTGATTACCACATTTATTGCCTGGCTCGGATTGGAGACGAAAAATCATAGAAGAGTCGTCACCCGTCAGTCATTCATTTATCTCCATCGTTAAGACTTTCTTTGTCATGAGATTTCACATTATTCTCCACGAAACTGTTGATTTCTTAAATAGCGTGCTGAAGCAGCTCCAATGCCAAGGAATTCCCAGTTTTATGCTTACAATGAATATACAAAGCGTAAGCATTAGAAAAAGAATTCATCTCATCTATAAAATAAGTATATTTCAAACGAAACTGTTTCAGGCGTTACTTTGTGGAAGTTTTGAATATTCGTGATGAAAATAACCTGCAGATTTTATGTAATGACCACCTGTTCCCCACCCATTCTCCCCTCCTTAACATTAAAATTCCCTCTTGCCACAACACAAAACCGTCCTAGTCATCCTTTTTGTTCTTGTTCACTTAAAAATTACTAGGTTTGCACCCAATTGTACTCATCCTTTCCGCCGCCTTTACGTCACCTCTACCAGTAATACCTCCACTCCCCCTCCTTCTCTTCTCCTCCCTCCCCTCTTTTCCTCCCTCCCCCTCCACCTTTACTGTATATATATATATACTCAGCCACTAACGTCAGTTGTACCTTGAAAATGGCACTCAGTTGCTGAAACCCAGGTCGGTTTTAATAAATTAGTGAGGAATTAACCAATTTGAATCTTTTCATCACGAAGGATATTTCAGAAGTTTACCAATTAACAAACCAAGTACTAAAGAGTCACCCAACCTGTGTTCTTACTTAAAGCTTTCTTTAACTTTATGAGTACCAAATACCAGTCTGTCAAAATCAGCTGAGCAAAGTGTACTCTTCGCTGACTCGGGTTAAATAAGAGCGAGTGATGAGACTTTCCCGCATAAATAAGGGAAGTTTTGGTTACATTAGAGCGGAAACGGTGAGGTAAGGAATCGAGCCGATTGGTATCCTTGAAGGAGAGGAAAATAATGGAATATGTATAAATTTGAGGAGGGTGTTTCAATTGGAGCTTAGGGAACTGCTTTTCATCTCCAACCGCGGAATATAAGATTATGCCTTGGTAATAGTCTCCGTTTCTCTCGACGTTTTCCTGCGCGGACTGCCATTTTTAGCGAGGGAGAGAAACGCCTGGATGATTTGGTTGACCATATTTGATGGGGGATAAATGTTTCCATGGAGAACAGGCAAAAGTTAGATAAACTGGTATTCGAGTCACTAACGAAATAACCACCTTGAGGAATAAACATTTGTTTTGTTTTGAACAACGGCATAATGCAATTACATTTTTATTCCCTTCTAAGATGAAAGAAGCCATTCAGATTGCTGATAAAATTCTTGTCGATAAAGTGTTGAATTTCTAAGGAGAGCCCGTGAGTCCGATAACAGACGATTACTTGAGTGAGTTTCGAGAGAGACTTCCCTTTGCAATGGAAAGAAATGGCGATACAGTACTTATTCTTTTTTTACTTCGACTGATAAATTAATTCTTACACGCCGATATACGAGGGGTTTTCATGCGCAGTATTCTACAGATCTCTCAGGCTAAATCCGATGATAACTTATACGCCCACCTGCATCTCTAAAAATAAAATCGAACTTTCAATTTTCCGGCGATGTTCAACGTCGGATATCGGTATCCGAGCCTGCTGTGACGCGGCTAGAGCGTTCATTTGTAACTGACGAATGATAATCCAATTGGCAATTAGAAGCTGTGAAAACAAGTTAAGACCAAAGTCAGTTAAAAAAAGACTCCTCATATGTTTATGCTACAGCAACATCCTCTGCGTCGAATGCCCAAACCAATGATCACTTTATTTAATAAATATTTCACAAAACGTATTTAATTGACGGACTCCCAATTCAGCTGCGGTACCAAGGCGTTTGGAGCAAGATATTTAATTCCGTGCATTTATAGCTGAAGACCGTGGATCTTATCTGAGGATTGAAGAACTTTAAGCTCGAGGGAAAATCGTAAATTGTCGCCATCTGATATATCCATCTCTTTCCAAGATTTTGTCGTCGAGAAACTAAAGAAAGTTTGTGTAATGACCCGGATATTATGCGCATCAAAAAACGTCCCTTGAGGCAAGGAAGACAGTAAACAAAGAGATAAGGAATATTCTAAGCTGAAACTTTCCGAGAGTTGGAGAACATGCAATAGGAACTGGCAGCTATAAGTAGGCAAAATAGTTCCGGTATCAAACATCTGCTGGCGATGCTTTTCAGATGTTAATAATTTTCTTTTTCATGTAAACCCTAGTCTTTATAGGAAAGTTTCTCCAAGACATTTACCGAGCAAAATATTTTATTTTTTATATCCCATATGATATAAGCTTCCGGAATGAGCTCGTGTGTTCCCCTTCATGCTGCTAATAAATTGATATACACGCCAGGCTACAAGACCAGTGCCCACCTGTCAACAGCAGCGCTGACTCCAACACAGTCACTTGATTTACGGCAGTCTCGGAAGAAGTCAGGAAATTTGGAACCGACGGAGGAACTTGAGAGAGTGTGCGTCGCCCATAAATGTGAGAGTTGAGGACGAGTGAGCAGAGATCTGTTCCGATGTCGCCCCTCAGAGAATAATAGATCTTGATGCGGAGGGAGTGCGGAAAAATCCAAGCGGAAAATCATGACTTTCTTTTTCCTTTATCAGAAATAAATTTCTGAAGTAAAGGGAGGCAAAATGGTAAAAGTTTTTCCATTAAACAAGGGATATAAGCGAGCCTCTATGCAGAAGAAACGTATGATTGGATGAAGTTCAAATG
This sequence comes from Ceriagrion tenellum, assembly GCA_963169105.1. Classification (NCBI taxonomy): domain Eukaryota; kingdom Metazoa; phylum Arthropoda; class Insecta; order Odonata; family Coenagrionidae; genus Ceriagrion; species Ceriagrion tenellum. The sequence goes on from OY720636.1 coordinate 161,611,325, forward strand.
TATGTACAGAAATATAAAACTTCTATGTCTCAACTCACGGCGTCAAGAAACCCTTTACCCTCTTTATTTCTCATGCCATATATTACTGCCATAATTCATCAGGAAACATCATTACTTACCATTCCATTGGCATATGTAAAAACGTTAGAAATGGAAATATTCTCGAGCGGTTTATGGAATCACATTTTTAGGTCCCATGAAAGCTCTCGTCGTTCAGCGAATGTTATCTCCCTGAGTGTCTGCCAGAGTACTTTGTGTGTTTGTTAGTGATAGGAATTCAGCCGGCAACATTACTGCAAATATAATTTATGTCCAAATACATCCAAAACTTTTGTAGTACGTTTTTTCGTGGGAGAAAATCCCATTTGCAGGCTACAATGGGCCATTATACGTGAGCAGTGAAAGTGTGACTCTCAAACCCCTGCCTGCTTATTTTTAAAACCCCAAAAATCCGTTCAATCTCATGTTTCGAAAAGATGTCTCAAACAATGTCCATTGTTGGTGAACTCAGGGTATTTTGCTGTTAGCATTTCATTATATATTTGTTAAGATGGGTATTTTTGACGTTTTTGTAAACACCGTATTGTTACCGTTTTGCGAAGTACAAGTCTTTATAATAATATTTTGGGTGTCCTAAGGCTTCAAAAAACAGACAGATGGCGTATGCGCTCGCTATTTTGAATATCTCCATAGCAACTGATGTTCGCATATGAAGGGATCAAATGGAACATCAATGGATCATCTGGCGGATGTCCCCCATTTAGCCTCGACATTATTTATCTTAACTCTCCCCTCCATACATCTCTACCCTTAATCCCAAACTAAGTGTTGAAATTTGCAACAGGCCAAAAGCTAATGAGCAAATTCTCACCGATTAATGCGTATATGGAATGTTGAAAACAGAAAAAATATGCCCAAAAAGAGTGAAATGGTGCTAAGGCTTTCCTTTGAATAGTTGCGAATATCAGAATGTTAGTCACAATGTCTCGGATTATGGCTTTCCATATACGAGTTCAAGAGTCTATGCGTAGACCACTATCCCCTCTGAACGGCGGGATGGGGTGCACCGGTGCTCGGAGGGGAAAGAAGGTTAGGGTTTCGGAGGGGAAGGGAATGGTGCGGGCACAATGCACAATGGTGCAGAGGTGCTGGGTGGCACACCCTTGGGGAGGGGTAGTGGCAGAAACTGCCCATAATCATATGTCAGAAAGCAAAAACATGTATAAAACCGGCCAAAGTTTGGCCCTGAACAGCTTAACCATTGCATATTACACAGGAAGAGAGTCGTTTCCGCCGGAAAATTTCACAGTCAGTTTAAAAGTATTTATGGCCTTTTGGGAATGGGTATACAGTGACTGTGAGTGACAAACCTTTAAGACGTTGATCAACAATCATTTTAAGTAGTGCAAAACGTAAGTTTTTTTCAATTTGAAAAACAGTGCCTACCAGTTATCCGCTGGAATTACCAGCATGCTCAGTTAGCCGCTGGAAATACATTGTATTGCATAAATTATAAATTATCTACAGTTTCAATCTTTAAGGAAGCAATTCTTGGGAGCATAAATTATCCCCCTCCTTTAATGCTCGAAGAATTCCACGCAGGTGCAGGTTATAGATCATGTAATCATTATGTATATTTCTCTTTCATTGCGGCTATTCTCTTTCGAGGTTATCATTAAGCATGATCGTTCTACGACCTGGCTTTTCCGTTCAGTCCCAATTTCGTATTCTCAGACCAGACACTACGTATGAGAGACGCACTACGCAATTAACGTTGGTATACGTAGGATGTTTCCCACACTTTGAACAACAGGACAGACAGGACAGTAGTCATTTCTATCATGACAGTTTCTGTACCACGGTTGAAATTTTTTTCAACACATTGACAGATCCATTTTCGCCATGACATAGCCTATATTTTCTTGATTAAGTCCCGGCTAATTATTGTTACATAAGTGAATGTGTGCCTTATAATGTGTGGCCCTGATACATTTTGGTAGCTTATCGTTATTTGAAGCTTCAGAATGAATACTGATGGGTAATTAGAGGCATTAATCGTAGCACAATAAAAAACTTAGCCGTTTTAAAATATTGTTTACTCACTTTGGTTTCTTTACTTATAGTGGCTGGCAATGAACACCCGGGCAATGATTAATGGGAGCATTTTATTCGATTTATTTAATCATTGTCATCTATATCCGGTCACCATTTCCTTTTTCGCTTTGTAGACATTAGAGGAATAAATTAATTCACCTAGAATAATTGAAGAAAGTTAAATGGTTAACAAAAGATATATCATCCGACGAGATTAATATTTAAAATCGCTCGAAAAATCCGCAGGGGAAGAGGACGCCACGGTTAGCTAAACTGGCTAAAGCACTTGGCCGAAAATCGAGGGATCCGGGTTTGAATCCCGGTCAAGGTGGATGGTTTTTCCTCTGTGAAAATTTGCACAATGTCCTATGATATTCGATTGTGTGCTCTTGGTCTGTTATTATTTCAACTCTGTTTAATTTCAACAGATTCTGGCGAGATATCGTGGAAGTTCGTCGTATTATGACAGAATCAACGACTGCGCTTTTCCACATGACATTTTAATGCGTACGACGCGTTTCAGCGCTCAGAGCCAACATCAGATCTTGTACCTTACAATGAGAATATACAGCGCTATCATAAGATACAGATACATCAATACAGAGCTATCATCAGATGTGGAAAAGTGCGATTGTTGTTTCTGTTATAATATGACGAACTTCCACGATTTCTCGTCCGAATCTGTTGAAATTAAACAGTTTAAATAAAGTTGAAAACAGAGTACGTTGCGTTTCAGCTCTCAAGGCCATCATCAGGTGCAATATCTTATTTTCTGTTTTTATAAAACAATGGTTTTATTTTTACAACCAAAATATGACTACATAAAGATCAAATTCATCCATATATCAGCAATATCTCAAATCATGAATTTTCAATGAGAAAATAAGTTTTATCAATGCATTGCGACGGTTCTGACAGGTCAAATTGGCACAAAATGCACTCATATTTCAAGGCATGTATGTCAGTGGTAAATGGCGAATATACTCTCCACAAAGTCACACTTATAAGGCAAGATCTTGAAGAATTAAACGATGCATACCACTTGGTATGCTAACAGCCACTGAGTTCATTATGCCATTTGAGACAGAAGTATAACTACAGAGAAATAGATGGAGATGAAATGTACGAGAGCATCATCAGCTCTCTCCCAATGTCAGAGAATGGAAAAATGAGCTCCGACTGCAAAAACTGCTTTGAAGGTTGCGCACAGCTCTTCAAGTGACACAAAAGAAGAATGTCTGTGAAACAAAACTGGGTCTTTGACAGAGGATGAAAGTCCACCTTCAATTGACACAACACTTCCCAAGAATTTCACTGAATAATGCACATTCACCACTTCCCTATTGATGATGATGGCCGATGGATGGTATTGATGATGGTTCCGTGAGCTGAAACGCGTCGTGCGCATTAAAATATCTCCTTGAAAAATGCTATTGCTGTTTCTGTCATAATTTACCTCTGTTATTTTTGTATTTTATTTTATTTTAACAACTCCGAATAAAGCGCATTTGGCCAATTCCTTTCGGGTGAATAACAGTCAAAACAGACGAACACGAGCACCGATGCACTGAGTGGTAAATATTTGGCCCCTATTTATTAATAATTCCATCCAGACGGGATTCGAACCGGCGAGGACCTTACCCCGTCACTACCGGCGCCGGCAAATCACATAAATATTATAAATGCTATTATAAAAACTATTCTGTTGCAGCAATCTCATCAACGATCTGGTGACTATTAATGATAATCCTGTAGGTTAAAGAGTTTTCCTCACTATCATACTAATTATGTTTTGAATATTCTGATTTCTGATAGGTGGCAATTTCAAAAACTCTGAACGCAAGACCCTCTCAATTTGTCGGAAAACAATGATACAATTTGTTCTTTTATCATTATCTTCAGTCATTAAGAGACAATGAGCCATGGCCCTCGGCATTATTCTTCATAAACTTCCGGGACAAGGATTTAAATTGGACTGCTTCGGCACAATCATAAGCTCATTTAACGGATCGCTTACGTTGACGTATTCATTGCCTGGATATTCCATTGCGAATGCACCAGGAGAGTAAGCAGAAAGACCGCATTAGGCACTCCGTAAATTATGCATGAGACGTCTGGGAAATTCTTTTAAGGTAATCCATTCCTCTGAAAAGAGAGTACGAATTGGAACTAATCTCATTATTTAAGGTTCCATCTTTAATGACCTCCAGCTTCCCTCTTCCCAGCACTCTCTTCCGTCTCCCTCCGTCCCGAGCGTCAACCCTCAAAGAAGAGAGACTCCTGTGAGGAAGCAGAATCTTTGTCATATTTCTGCGGCGGTGGGAAGCGCGTAAGTTAATTTGCGAGAAAAAAATCGCCAAGTGATTTAAACGTGGCAAAAAAAACTGGAGTGGAACCGTAAATTGTCCCTCCTTCCTTCATCCCTCATTTTTTTTGAGCCCACTTGCAGTATCTTTATATTCAGGGATTTTTTTATGACGCTAACCCTTTTATTATTTGCATTTTTTCCCGTACATATTTTTTTTTTATTTTGGGGAGTTTGGGTTAAAAAACGCTTGGAGAGGAGTCCACCTCCCCCACCCACACACGCACGTAGTAAGGCCGCCGAGCGGTTGCGTGTGCATGTCTGCCTGTGCGTGAGGCACGGGTATGGCGATTGTGCGGGAACGGCGAAGGTAAAGCAGAGTTTTAAGTTTCCAGAGTAGGGCGGCCGGAGGGAGGGAGGGAGGGGTCCAGGGATGCATGTTTAACGCAACCTGTGGTGGCTGGACTCATGAATATTACATGAGCACATCTAACCCTAACCCTCCCTCCCAACCCTTCCCCACCCACTTACCCCTCCTTCTTCTTCTTCTTTCCCCCAACCTCCAAAAAAAATCTCTCCCCCATCCCTCCCTCCATCCAGCCACCCACCCTTTTCCCATCCCCGACAAACTCACACACGACTGCTAATATATATTTATAAAAAAAATCATCCATATATTCCTTCCCTTACCGTTCTTCCCTCTCCACATACCTTCCCCCTCTCCTTCCTTCTCCCTCCCCTCGCACCGAATCCCTCAACATTTACCGAAGCCTTCCCTTCAGTGATTTCACTAACGCTGCCTTCGTGTCCTATTTATGGTATCCATTTTCGTCCACTCTGTTTGGTGTGCCTTCCAGATTTGAAACAACTGGTGTGTGAAAGAATTAAACGTTTCCAGAGCACATATGAAAAGTAATTCCCACTCTCTTGCCTAAACTTTGCACAGAGGACTATTTTTTCATACGTGTATGGCTTAAGCTCCCATTAGACTTACGTGATGAAAATTTGTTTGACTGTTCAACAATCAATTATTCAGCTGTGCTATATTGTCACGTCTTTTCAACTTCTCAACAGTGATTGATGAGTGAAACATCTTAAACTAAATTTTGCCCTGCTAGTTACAGAGAAATGGTAGTAAAATTCTCGTACGTTTTACTCAGAACCTGTTAAACTTTTACAATTCATCCCATTGGATATTTCCTTGCGCTGCCTACAATTCTTTATTTTGATGTTTAGGGTGCATTTTGACACTGAAGCATCTAATTCCAGCCCAACTTTTGGCTCTAGCATAGGTACAACAATCAACGATGCCTCTTAGGGTTTTGGGGTATTAGGGTTTGCTTCTCATGAATGGAAGAATTTTATTTGTCTATTAATGATTCATTTTTCACCTCCATAACTCAACTTGTTCAATGAATTGTGTGAAACATTGGTATTCTGAAAACCGTGAATCTTACACCGTAACATCTAATTAGGAAGGGTGTGGATTAAATGCAAATGCCACTCTTTTTCTAATAAAATAAAGTTCGAGTATATACTTTATCAACCCTTTGTGGTGAGTAATTACGAGGTATAAGGATGCTTGCTGAGAAAAAAGTGACGAACAAACTAAGGGAAGAACCATCATGCACTACAACAAAGTCCCGAAAAGAACAGAGTAGGCATATGACGGTGAGAGCCAATTGCATGGGATAGAAAATATTGTGGAGCCAGTGAGATAGGAAAATTAAAGGTTACTGTGTCTGTGGAAAGTAATTATATGTATAGCCATTATGTAGGCTCTATTTTTCATATCTATCTTATATCACTTATGAATTATAAGTTAGTTATTTACTAATTTACTTATAATGGATAGTTAGAGATCGGATGAAGTCATAAATTCTATAGTGTTTGAGTTTAGAGGTAACTCGTTTAGCTACTTATGGTTTCCCTCCCCTTCTGCCGTAAAGAAAAAAAGGTCCTTATGAAGCCTTTTCTCCCTTCCGCAAACTAGACATCGTCCCGCCAGAATCTTACAGCGGAATATCAATGACTCCATCAAAAACTTCCCGTCTTCTTTGGAATTCCTTAATCAACCTGTTCGCCTTACTTTCTTACCATCCTGTTTGTTTTCCTCCCCTCGATCCATCTTGATTTCCATTTCATTTTCCTGCGCTTCCTGTGAAAATTCTCTCGCATAAGCCACATTGACTTCTATGAGAGTGAGATTTTTGATCGTAGTTAGGATGACACTCAAATTTTAAAAAAATTATTTCCATCTTACCTGCTGGATGATTATTCAAAGGAGATAATAAGAGTGCGCTGTATATTTCAATCAATTGCGATATTTTTGCGCTTCGCAATTTTCAACGCAGAGAAGTAAATTTCGGATGCATGGAAGAAGATTAAATGTCGCTAAGGAGCAGGTATATCGAACATGAATAGAAATTAGTTAATTCTCGTATTTATAACCCAAAGTATGTATTTCGTTACATAACTTCAAAAGTACAACAGGGATTAACGGAAACCAAAATACTTCTTACCACATAAGTGGGCTGAAACGAAATATTTTATATAAGTAGCATATTAGTCGCAGCCCCTAACCATCCATTTTTTGCAATACAAAAACGCATATCTTGACAACTTGCTGTCCTTTGAATCCCGGCACATGGCCATGGCATGTGGCGCAGCCGTAAGAATGGATTTGCTCCTACAATTCCTTTATTTATTTGCCACTAGCAAGCCATTCGTCTTTGCCCTGTAGGAAGCAAAGTTTCAGGTCGTGTAGTGCTTACTGATTTCATCTCGTGATTTTGTCATCAACTATAATGGCTCCCTTGGTACCCCATGCCAACAATTAATTCTGATGCATAATTAATAGATATTTACTATATTTATTTACTATTACATACCATGTTCTGGTTAGCAAGGTTGAAAGTATTGACCGATTTGTGGACGATTTATTAACCTCTAAACTACTGACCAATATACAAAGCATTCAGGCCTTCCGCGAATACGGCGATGAAACACAATGAAATTTCCATGAGTAAAAAAATAGGCCTGCTCCGGGAATTGTTCAATTCAGATGAAAGTAATAATACTGCAGTAATTACCACTGCTCATACAAATAAAGGCATTTTATCTAATTTTTATTTTTGGTGATATTACATTGATTACTGTGGTATTAAATTGATTGCACCTAGAATCGATGATACACCAGCTAGGTGTACTGAAAAAATAGTTAAATCTACAGAACCCTCTGCATAAGCGATAGGTCCAGCTAAAGGAGGGTAAACTGCTCACTCTGTTCCGGCCCCTCTTTCTACTAATCTTCTTGCGAATAGCAGGGTTAGTGAAGGGGGTAGTAGCCAAAATCTCATATTGTTTAGGCGTGGGAAAGCTATATCAGGTGCTCCTAATATTAAGGGAACTAATCAATTTCCGAATCCCCTAATTATAATAGGTATGACCATTTTAAAAATTATTACGAAGGTGTGTGCAGTAACTACTACATTGTAAATTTGATTATCCCCAACTAGTGACCCTGGTTGACCTAGTTCCACTCTAATTAATGTACTTAATGAGGTGCATACTATACTTGCTCATGCACCAAACATAAAATATAAAGTTCCAATGTCTTTGTGGTTTGTAGAAAACAGCCGTTGTTGCTTTTTTGGTTTGTATAAAACACCCATTTTGGCTATCCGGGCCAATGCGCAGACCACACGCTACCCAGGATTCCTAATCCTCGTGAACATTTAGAAGGATACGTATGTACTAGATGTTAAGCCAAAGGTCCGCGGTTCCATTCCCGGTCGAGGCCGATTTTTTCTTATGGCAATTTCAAAGTACTAACCAATTCTTAAGTAGTGTCTTCGGAAACTAATTCATGTGCCGTATTTGACAGAGGTTAGCTGCCACTTATTTTCGTTACTTGATCACTATGAAGCTGTAGATTACTTCAGTTTTCTGAGTCATGCGCTTGACAAAGAGTATCAGAAGTTCACTGCGTCGCAAAGAGACATTTCTGCAACCATCGAGGTAATAATGCATCTTTTTTTCGCGATTCAGAGCTTTCTGGCCAATATTTATTGAAAGAAGTTAACATGCTTCACCTACTCAACGGAAACTGCTGTTGAGAGCGCCTGAAGCACGCAGTGGGAGTTTCCTACTCCGTGCCATTAAATTTCGGTCGCCATTTTGCGTGACGCCATGGCATCGTGTGCGAACAAAATCCCGCTAAAGCGGTCTGGATGCCGCAACTCAGGCCGGTGCAACATAGGACCCCGCACGTTCCTTATGGAAAATGTCCCACGGCTAAATTTCCTGAAAGTTTGCACAAAGGTAGTTCTCAGCATTCTGATTAAAAGTCTCAACGGGCACTAGGCTCGAAAAATTAGATTTTTTGAAATACAGCAGAATATTGCCCGTGCTTCGAATGTGGTATGTGAAATTTCACGTGGTACGTTTTTTTACTAAAAATTACAGAAAAGAATCGCAAAGAGGTTTGGTGGGGCACTGAGAGCGGAGGGCTGTTGAGGAAGGGGATGTCTACATCTATGTTTACTTAACTCCTGCCACACGCTCATGTGGCGGATGGCAGGGGGCCTTAGGACACCTGCCGTGCAAAGATGTAAGGTTTTGGGAGGTGAAATGGACACTTATATTAGAGAAGTGTAACTAGTGGATCTCGCCTAGTGCCCATTCGAGCCTAGTGCCCATTGAGACTTATGATCAGCATGCTGAGAACTACCTTTGTGCCAAATTTCAGAAAATTTAGCCGTGGGCCATTTTCCATAAGGAACGTGCGGGGTGCTTTCTGGCAGATTTGATTGGGGTGGAGGGCTTCCCTGACAAAAATCAGGGCCAGCTCTAATATGAGGGTTAGGCGGCTTCAAATGAGGTACGTTGGAGGAAATATAAATTGCTTGATGAAAAAACATATGCTAAAAATCAGTATTATTTTTCATTATTTGAATTAAAATTTTGTCGGAGAAGATCAGCAAATCGCCAGATATCTCTTATCGTGACCAAATCCGGAGCGGCGCGCGGAAAATCTTAATCTGAATGAAGATTGGAGAAATTAATTTGTTAGCCGAATGAGATTGAAACCTTATTAGTGGAATTTTTCATGTGCTAATGGCCATTTCTAGAATTTAAACTTTCGTATGGGAAGTAACTTGAGAAAACTATCCGTTGTGAACTCTCTTGGATATAGGAAACTTTCATGAATATGCATTTGTTGGGTAATTATTTTACAGCGTCTGGAATGTTCACTTTTCCTTCCCATAGATCACACACAAAGAAAACCTTTGAAAAAACAAAAGCTCTATTAACTGCCAATAAAATACCTATTACCCTAAGGAAGAGATTTGCTAAATGCTTTGTATGGAGCGTGGTCCTCTATGGATCAGAAACTTGGACCAAGGATGATGAGAGTGAGGTGGACGGAAAAAATGAGGAAAGACCAAGTTTTGGAAAGGAATGACGAGAAAAGATCAATCATGAATGCATTAAGACGAAGGAAGGCAAACTGGTTGGGGCATGTCATGAGGCATGACTGCCTCCTGAGTAAGATAATGGAAGGAAAAGTGAAAGGGAAATGCAAGAAAGGAAGAAGAAAATTTGATACGTTGGCGGATTTGAAAGAGAACAGGAGTTACCAAGAGGTAAAAATGTGGGCGCAAAATAGAGATGGCTGGAGAATTTTAGCTGGAACCTGTCTGTAGGATAGATCTACATTGACGATGAGATCACACACAACTCCTAACAACAGCCACTAAAAGATTGTGTTTTGGTGGTTTCAGGAATGCAGTCAGTTTTCGATAATGAAAAAAAGTATATTGGGCGTATAACTATGGTCGTATGGAAACAAATGGATCCTTAGCCTTCGCTCTGTTTTGGTCACAACTAAGACGAAGGATAAAGTGTGCGGCGGAGACCAGAGAGACCCACAATCGAGGCCCGATTTTCAAGGGAAGCCCGAACCGATTATGGATGAGCCCGATAAGACTGAGTCCCGATTTTATCCGATGGGGTGAAAGCCCGACGCGTTGGCCCGACTGCCCCAAAGCCCAGCCCGTGTTCACGAGACACCGTACCCAGGCATGTGAACCTAAGAAAAATTCAGACGATTTCATTCTACCTAGCGAAATTTTCCTATCGCTCCCGCCTAGGGCAAACTAATCGCTCGTCAAAATTATTCTCGAATATGGGTCTTCAAGATTATGACCCATATTTATTCAAAATATTAGCATAGTAACAGCTTAATCAATGGTGTTCCAAAGTGTATTCTCACAGAGTTAGATTTAAAAAAAAGGGCAACAAGTTGATGCTTGAAATAGAAGTAAGAAATAGGAGAGTTATTACACTCATGCACAAGCACATTCACTGCCGCGTAAGCCACTTACATTTAAGAAACGATAAAACCATAGCAATTTTATACACCTTCAGTCACGACGTTGCTGCAAGGGCTTCTCTCTAGGTTGTACTCCATTCACGGTATCTTCTTCGCTTTGGAGCAAGCGATATTCAAATTTAATCTCGACTCCACCATCAAAAACGTTCGGCGGGACACAGAATACTGCCTATTTATCTGACCTGGCTACAATACAATAGGATGTTGGTCACAACACAGGTGAATTTTATTCACAAAATACTCAACGTACTCCAAACACCACCAATGATGAAATAACTGCCATTTATAAGAAGTCATCTTACCTTATTCTTCAAGAAGTAACAACGAAATCTCGTCCGAACGTCCTTTGATGTTCCAAGATAGTAAAAACACTGCAAATTTTTCAACAGCCGACAAATCTGTGACGGTGTGTAATGAAATCTCTCGCAAAATGTCTTAACAACAACTCCCAACCAAAGTCAATATGGCCGTCCTCAGCCTTGCACATGATTGGACACTGATAAAATAAAATGAAAAACACTCCATTTAAAATGAAAAACGTTACTAATCGGCATAAATCGGCATAAAATTAATGTATGAGTTAAAAAAATTACGCTATCTACCCTGTGATTTTAAATTGTAAATGTAAACACATATAAAGAGATATAGGCTACAGCAGCGCCTCTGTACTCGTGGTCATGGTCGGTAACCATGACCACTATCGATAGGTAGGACTGACTCGCGATTGATGGCAGGACTGAGTCGCGACTGACGACGTCGACTGTAGGCGACGACTCGAAGCGCTGGCATCTGTCGACAAATGAATATAGAAGTGGCAAAAGGTGGAGCTCTGAGTAAGAGTGGCTTACGTTGTAGCTGTTTAACGGACAAGAGTGGAGAGCTGCGAATATCTTTCAAAAAGAGGAAATATAAATTACGACGCAGACGATTGGCGACAACCGACTCATGGGTATATATCGCTGTGTAATATCCGACTGGTGGACGCGACCAATGTCGCGAGGGAGCCTAATGAACTCATCAGCGCCAAAAATAAACTCCGGCTGTATCCAAAGCCCATAGAAAATACAGGTTGTCTAAAAACCACGTAAGCAATGCATATTTCCGTTCCGAATGGAGCCGTTGGTAGTAAATAATCGTAATAAATGTTGAAATTATTAACATAATGATTTAAAAAAGAGAATTCTACCATCTGAATACGAAAACGGCATTTTTCTCACATCACCCGTATTTCAATATTCTTCTAAGCGGGCTTGTCTTGCGTAGACGTCAGTGACGTCATAGAAGCAGCACTGGCGTTGGCTGCTATTTCCATATTTCGTAAACAACTACGTTTGCGGCAACCAGTATATTCTGCGGACCTTAAAATGAACGCATGTCCAGCATTTATATGAGGACCCCAGAAGTCAAGGGGTCAAAGGGGACAAAATCGTTGTTTTGAGAAAACTTAAGTCAAAGTTGAAAATGTTTGGTACAACCCACTAAGTAGTAAAGAGGCATTACGCTAGATAGCATCACCTGTCCAGAAAATCACTTGGATCCCTTTACCACCTAAAAGATATATCTGTTCACATCCCACTCCTGTATCTAACTTATTCTTTTTTTATGTCACTTAGACCCCTCGACTTCTGAGGTCCACATATGTTTTACTGTCTCATTCTATCTAAATATATGGAGAGCTTTCTAGTTCATCCCAAGATCCTTATATCTTTATTCACGACGACGGGTTTAAGGCGAAATACGATTGCGTCGAAAACGACTTTACTCCTTGTAGATTGAGGAATTCTCTTAGCAAAAAACAAATTTCACATTCTAATTAAGTTAACTACTAGCTATGTTTCCCAGAGCGTACATTTTTAAATTTTTAAAATTAAGACCTCAAAATTGTAAAATTTTGCTTCATTTTTTGCTTTTTACAAAAACTGGTCTCTAGCAGACATAAACAATATATTCAATATTAGATTAAAATTAATAAATCGGAAATACGTTGAGTATTCAATAAGTTATGAGGAAAGTAAGAACTAACTAAAAACGCGCCGATCAAGAGCGGCTCTAGCGGCGAAATAGGCAAGCAGGTGAAGGCGCTCGCGGAGATTCGAGGGGTGGCAATGAGTGGCCACTGGAGGGGAATGAGGGGAAAGCCGCGAGGGGAGGGGAAGGGTATGAAGTTGGAGGGACTTGGTAGGATTGAGCTAGAGCGGCGTGCAAGAAAAGTTTCACACTGTGGAGGAGGAACTGAAGACTGGCATCATCCGGCGTTTGACGGCACCACCTTTGACTCGGCGCCTGCTGGCATTCCTACTCTCCTGTTCTGAGTTCGCATCCTCTTGTCTTTCTCTCAGGGACTGCTAGACAACTGACTTCACGGCCTCTCTCTGAACGTATCCCATATAGTACCATCGGCCGTTAATACGGCGGTATTGGCCACAAACGGGAGTACAACCTCATCCTAGACGCGACCACCTTACCACCTCCATCGAGGCGCAACAACCCGGCCATATGGCATAATCTTCGGACGCCCAGGCTGATTGTTACTCTTATCCAAGCCATACTTACGTACTTTGGTATTGTTTTGCTGAGCTGCCTTGTAGATATGCACTACCTTGTGGACTTTCTATCAGTATTGCATTGGCGAGTCCCAAGTACAAAGTCGGAAAATCAATCATTTTGCTTGTTAAAAAATTACTATTCCTATAGGTTACTGGTTGTTCTTGCTTGAAGTTAGCGCTAACTTTAATATGTTGACGCAGTTCCATAATGTTAGATAATTCAATAATAACTAACGTGTATGTTTTGTTCTGCTAGCTCTGTTGGAGATGTAGACTCAAGTGTGATGAAAAAAGTACCCGAACTAGTGTCGTATGATAGGCACGTTAAAAAAATGAATACGCGAATCACGCAGTGAAGCTCTACTTCAAAGCATTGTTCAAGATTGCGGAGGCGAGGCCCATCGTCAAAAGCATTCTAACAAAAGTAAAAATGAGAGTGAAGCAGCTCGCGGCGATATTATGTATAATCGTACAGAAGAGAATACCGTTGAGTCCCTGGTCGAGGCTTTAAAAAAATGGTCCCAAGCACGTATTTGGATGTCACGCGTCATGTCGAGACTACTTCTGTCAATCTGTCGATAGGAAGTTGAAGGTTATTACCAAGGATGAAATGGCATGCCTCGAAAAAATTGATGTGGCTATGAAGCCACTTATTCGTAAATCTGGAAGGTTGATATCATACGAAACCAGTAACAGTGCAGAAAAATTAGTCTTAGGCCGAATTGTGTTTTAGGCTAAATTTGTCGGCAGAAAACAAGTGGATAGGGGCAAAAGAGAATCATATCAACACAGGAATTTCGGCTCTGGTCTTGATTTCCAACCTGTGGGACCTGTGTGGAGATATTCAACTTGGAAAACGCTCACAGGCAGAAGTCCCCACAAGCCTGTCAAATTCACTTGTCACGGACAAGACCTAAAACAACGAAAGAAGAAGACAAAAACAAGTGATGGGGCTGGTTACGGTGTAATGTGTCAAAAATTAGACTTGGATGGCGAAGAATATGATAAAGAAGTAGAAGAATTCATGGACAAATTAAAAGTGACAACAGCTTCTAGAGATCAACTGGAAAAGGACACTAAGGGCCAATCAGAAAAGAAAAGATGGTGGGGGGAATGAATTAATCGATTGACATCATCCACTTTGGAATAATCTGCAAAAAGCGGATGCGGCTTCTGTACGACCGTAAGTTTCAGAATGAAGCAACGCAATAGGGGCAACTTCACGAAAACAAAGCGATAAGGCAGTACGAGGAAATCTCCGGGCGTAAGGTGACTCCTTCAGGGCTGCTCAATGACCTCAAGCGATGTTTCTTTGCCGCTTCTTTGGATGGCAACGCTGTTGATGCGGGCATTATTGCGGTAAAATGCCCTAATTCTGCAGAACAGTTGGCGTTGGAAGAAGCAGCGAACAAAATTTAGTTTTTTTGTCTTGACGAAAGTCTGCAATTAAAAACAAACCGCAATTATTACTACCAAATTGATGGCCAGCTACATGTTACCGGCGCCCCATTCTGCGACTTTGTGGTATGGAATAAGGATGATTGCAGAATTAACAGGATTTTAGGGGATGGTGACTTTTGGTCAAAAAAATGGAGCCTAAGTTAAGTCTTTTTGTAAAGAAATTCTTCTGCCGGAAATAATAGATCCTAGAGTGAGTAGATCAATGGATTTGCGTGAGCCGGAGTTTCCTTCAAAATTATACATTTCTTTCCGTTTTCGTATGTAAAAAAAGTTACGGAAAATAACCTACTTTCAGCTGTATAAATCGTTAGTCAATCAGTATAATTGATCAATTTAATCAGTATTTACGAAGATTGATTCCTAACACAAGTTTGATGCAGCACCCCACACTCATTTCTCAGGTCTGCCTTCTTCTGAAAGAATATATCATCTGCCTAATAATTTCTCTAATGTATTCCATTACTTCCCGACTTCCTCCTTTCTTTCCACTGTGCGACCACTTCATTTTTTAATAGATATTTGCGCCATAGTTTGAGCTGAATAACATTGCCTTTTCAGATACAAGCAGTTTTTATTAACCACGGTATGCGTACTTGGTAGCTATTTGTGCAACATTGAGATCAATCCATTATATCTACGCCGGTTATGTACTTACTGCAATAAATGATCATTTAAGGCTTTTCTTTAGTTAACTTTTGCAGAAATAATCGTGTGAAGTTAAATAATAAATAAGAGTGCTGCTAGAATAGTTTCCATTCCACGGTTTGAATTTGGAGCACATTGGAACTTATCTGCAAACTTGAGCGCTGATGAATGGAACAATGTGTACTGACGAATTGTTTGATAGCCTATCGATACAATTAAGACATAGAAAAAGCCACGGCCGAGTGTTGTGATCGAATCCTTAAGCTTAACCTTAAATATCCATGACATTCCATGTGATTTGAAGAAAGTACATAATATTCCCGTCCTCAAGGGTGGGAATAAATCACTTGTTGAGAACTAGCGATCTATCAACAAACATCTGTATCCTGTTAATTTCTGGAAAAAATTGCTGCTAATTATTTGCGTGGGACGATAATAATTGGCTGTTTAAAACCCAACATGCTTTACTCAAGAGGTAATCCTACGAAACTCAGCAATTTGGGATCTGTCAGAAAATATACAATTGGTTATATAGGGTTCAAGAAGTAGATGATCGGTTGTGCTAGTCCAAGACCTTTAGCAACGTGCCTTACGATAAACTGAAAGAAAAGATTGGGAAACTAAAAAAAGGATCATATTAGGGAGAGAGACCTTATTCCTCAGGTTTTTTTCAACTGAGGGAAACTTAAAAAGTATTAACAAACAAAATTTGTTTGTTAATACTTTTTAATCTTAGTAAGTTCATCTTGGAAACGAACTCTCTGCCGAATTCTATGTCGACGACTGAATTTTCTACGGGAAAGACGATAGCGATAGTGAAGTTAATTGAATAACAACCAAAAGATAAATAAATGGGTAGTGAAGAAGGAAATAGAATTAATTAGGTATTGCAAAAAGTAAATTATTCAGCTTCTCAAACGGTAGGGTACGTGCAATAAGGGAAGAATAATAGCAAAGAGAAATGGATAATTTTTGTTTCATGGGGATATAACCAAGATGACTTTCCAAGCAGCCTAATATTCCAAGGAAAATATCCCTTTGGAAGCGACTGAAAGGTGAGGTGTGTAAGATAACACGCAAGTTGCAACTTGATACTCGGTTCTCGAAGAAAAAAGCGCCAGCTCCAAGACCGAAGGTGGTGTCGGGTTCCGATGTGGAAGGAGAGAAGAAGACATGGAAGGGGAGGGAGGGACTCTCAAGTTCCACAGTCCGACGTAGTTCCCGATACATGCTTAGGAGGTCGCGCTCACGGCCTGCGTCCGTCGTCCCATCTTGCGAGGGAGATTCACACTAACTAGCCGTCGTATTTAGCCTTAACGACCTCGGAACGCCCTATTCTCCGATGGCGCCACCCTTTGTTCATGAATTTTTTTCTACAATATAGCCGGATCATCTTAGAACGTGTAACTAATTATTCAATCAACTCAAATTCACTCCAATTTATCGTTTTCTCAATGCGAGAAAATGAATAAAAAATGACATTTTTCAAAGGATATAACTAAGTTGGACTCCTCTCTGTAGCTTCTTTTGAAATTGCTTGAATGCTGGTAACAGATCTTAGTCCTCACATTGCTCGTGCTGGTGGAGTTGATGCAGCGTGGTCTGTCTGCCGAATTGAAATGCGTGCGCTGACACCATATGACATGATGGCATTCTTCCAAGAATAATATTCCGGAAGTAAAATAGTGAGTGGAAAGCTGGAGAACGTGAATATAGAGATGGAGAGGCTGGGTATATAGTTACAAACTGGGAGTCGGAGAGACCAAGTGGAAAAGGGAAGTCGATTTCTGGAGCGACAGATATCGAATTATGCAATCAGGAGATCAGAGAGAGACTACACGGACTGACCAGCGTCAGGTGTGGGCATCATATTAAAGAAAAAATTGGGCAGAAAAGTGAAGTCAGTCTGGCAGTATAGTGAGAGAATTCTGATGGTGACGCTGGAAGAAGAAGAGCGTACGGACGCCGTGATAGTGCCCTTCATGTCTGTCATGTCTAGCATTGTGGAAGGAGAAATAGAAGATAAGCATGAGCAAGTTGAAGAAGTCCTCGGGGCAGTGAAGGGTAATAATAATAACTTGTCTTTATTGTGAGCGAATCTAGGACCGTACAGTCCTCTCTTACAATTAATTCATTTGACAAACACACACATCCATGTCCTGGGCAGTGGATAATCTACCCAGGTGGGATTCGAACCCACGACCCTCGGGTTAGCAGGCGAGGACTTTACCTCACCGCCACCGGAGTCGACGGGTAAATGAAATTTCATCATCATGGGAGATTGGAACGCAGTGGTAGGAGAGGGAAAAGAAGGAAATAGTGTAGGACATTTCAGACAGGGCAAAGGAAAAGCCAAGGGAGAAAGACTGGTAGAGTTCTACAATGAGAAGAATATGTTGGCAGCCAACACTCTCTTTGAGCACCATTCGCGTACGAGGTACACATGGAAGATGCCAGGTGATATTAACAGATAATAAATAGACTACATACTTGTCAGAGTCAGATACAAGAACCAAGTCCAGCAGTGCAAGAACTATCCCGGTGCGGATATAAACAGTGACCCCAACCTAGAAGCCATGAACAGCAACCGTCGATACAATAAAATCAAGTAGATAAAACGCGAACCAAGATGGGACACGAAAATTCAATCCAAAGAAGGAAGCAGAGAAAGATTCGCCGTAGCTATTAATAGGAAACTAAAAAATGAGGCAGAAATGGGTATCGAAGAAAAATGGGATGAGATGAAGAGGAAAATCGTCGTAGTAGCAGAGGAGCAACTGATGAGTAAGACGGCCAATACGAAGAAGCCCTGGATATTGACATATATTAGGAAACTAACAGAAGAAAGAAGAAAATATAAAAACCCCAGAAACGAAGGTGAGACATCCCTCTACCAGAGGCTAAGGAACCTAGTCGATGATGAATGCAAGTAGGCTTGGGAGGATTCGACTGGAACTCACTGCTGTGAGGAAGTCAACGAATACTTGAAGAAGGGAAACGACACAACAGCATAAAAGTCAGTAAAGAAACTCTTCGGAGAGAGGAAAGCGAGGAGCAGCAACATCAGGGATACGAATGGGAATATATTGATAGAAGATAAAGACATTGTGAACAGATGGAAGTAATACATCGAAGAACTCTGCCAAGAACCGACGCCGCTGGAACCTAATGAAAGACGTGAGGGAGGTTGACGAGGAAGATCGGGGTCCACTCATACTGAGGAGTGAATTCGATAGAGCAGTTGAAGGCCTCATCAAAAACAAAATACCTGGGGCAGACAGCATCTATGTAGAAATCATCAAAGCGCTCAGAAGTAGAGCCAAGGATAACCTGTGCAAGATAATCAGAAATAGCTACCAAGGTGGAAAAATTCTAGAGGACTTTCAAAGGAGCGTACAAATTGCGATAAAAATAAGACAAGGGCTGATGAGCACCGAACCTTGAGTCTATAGTCACACGAATCAAAAATACTAGCACGAATAATTAGCCGAAGGATATAAAGGATAATTGAAAACAGCCTCTCGGAAAACCAGTTTTGATTTAGGGAGGCCATACTCTGCTTCAGAGAAATGGAGGAGAAAACAATACAGGTGAACTAGCCATTGGATGTCGCATTTGTGGACCTGGAGAAAGCCTTCGGCAATATTGAATGAAACAAAATGTTCAGACAGCTGTAAAATCTGGTAATGGATCACGACGACATAAGAATAGTCTACCAACAGCGCAGGAAGCAAGTCATCACGATGCGAATGAGAGACGGGAGTCACATAGAAGTTGAAATTAACAAAGGAGTAAGTCAAGGGTGCAACCTCTCACTAGCACTGTTCAACGTGTACTTGGAGGAGGACATAAGAGAAGCACAAGAAATTGCACTGAGCGGAATAAAGATGAACGCAGTAGACATAAATATGCTCCGCTTCGCAGATTATTTCGCAGTCACAGCTGGAAATCGCAATAATTTTCAGAGGTCACTAAACGTAATGGACCAAGTTCTCCAATAATACAAAATAAAAATAAATGAGACAAAGACTAAAATCTTAGTATGCGGAAAAGAGAAACTGAGTGTAGAAGTCACCTTGAGAGGAGAAAAATAATAGCAAGTGGATTCCTTCACCTATCTTGGAAATAACATGGAAGAAGTACAACTGACATCAAGCGGAGAATAGCCCAAGCTAAGAAAGCGTTCATGGGAAAAAGAAAACTGCTGTGCTGATGATAGGACTACAAACCAGGATACAGTATGTGAAAACATTCATGTGGAGCTTTGCACTCTATGGATCGGAAACATGGATCAATGGAAAAACTGACCAGAATGGACTAGACGCCTTCGAAACCTGAAGCTGGTGGAGGACGCTGAAGATAAAATGGAAATAAAAGTAATAAATGATAAAGTGTAAAGAAAAGCAGAAGAAGAATGGACAATATGAAACACAATATGGAAAATAAGAACAAGAAGGATTGGACGCATCCGGAGGCACATTGGGTTGATGAAGAGTGTAACTGAAGGCAAAACAGAGAGAAGAGTCCCATCAGAGGAAGACCCAGGAATAAGTTCATGGATCAAATAAAGAGGAGAGTACGTAGGAAGAGATACCCCAGTAGGTAAGGGAACAAGCAATAGATAGGGAAGGGTGGAGGGCTGCGATCAACCAACCTTAGGATTGAACAAACAATGATGGGTTTGTCTATTTTCTATGCTATTTTTTTCAAATAAAGACATAACTCACCGTGATATCTTTCAGATTAAAGACATAACTCAAAGTGATATTTTTCAGAATCGCAATAATAACTTCGGTTATGAAGGCGTTCTCATTCCTTGAAAAAAATAGTCATGGTAAAGACTTACATAGAGGTAGTTATTCAACTGATAACTTTTGTCCCATAAAGCTATATTTCTTCAGCATTGACATTAAAATATATCCTTCATACTACTTATGGCTGCTGAAACTTGAAAATAATCGAATATGGTCTCCGTAATGATTGGGGAAAAATCTCGCTCGGAGTAACTTAAGGATGCAAATGAGTAACGATGGTGGAGTCCACAATGATGGCGAACCGAATGGAGGTTTGGAAAATAAATATGACCCTACCTATCTCTTGAGTAAGGGACTTTTTTGCATCATCTCTACAAATTCGTGTACTTCCTGTCCTTTCCCACTGAGCGAGTGGAGTGCAACCAGTTCCCTAGGGAATGTGGATCCTTAGGATGCATCCTGAACTCTGGGGAGTTCCTCCGCACGGTCGATTCGCTCTGGAGGAGAGAAAAACGGATCAAGTACAGAAACGGCGAAAATTTGGCCAATCCGCTGGGCCACACTCACACATTTCCAGTTACTAATACAACGGGAATGAAATAGCTCTTATTCCTACGGCGCCCTCATCGACAAAGAGGTCAAATGGTTAATTTTACCTCTTAAAAAGGTAAATATTAGTTGCATGTTCTATCTTATTTAAGTAAAGTTACGAAACTCAATGAATTTTAACAGTGCGAAAATTCCACTGATGAAAAATCATCCACCTTAACCGGGACTTGCGGGAGACCCCGTAAAGTTATCCGTGGCTAATCCCAGTCTAATCAAAGTGGTTAATGAATCTTAAAGTAATTTTCTGTAATGCAAGTAATTATGAACCATGAGCTGAAGACGAGAGAAAAGTATTCCTTTACAAATTACGTAAAATTTTAAAAGCTGATGATTAGTATTTCAAATTTCGATTATTTGACTGTTTCCAAAATTCAAACGCAACAAACACAAGAAATAGAAACGCAAGCGTGGAAGGACAGACTCGACGAGAACGGCATGCGTCTGAACCTAAAAAAGACCGAGTGTATGGAATGTGGTGAGAAAACCAACGGGACCCTTACCATTGATGGAGGAGAACTCAAGAAACTGACGCAATCGAAATACCTCGGCTCCGTCACTAGCAGCGACGGTGATACCCTTCCAGATGCCAAGGCCAGAGTGACCGCAGCGTTGGCCAAGTGTCGCGAAGTCACTGGCGTCCTCTGCGATCGCCGAATGCCTATTCGACTAAATGTCAAGGTGCACAAGACTGTAATCCGTCCCGTCCCCTTGTACGAATCGGAGTGTTGGCCCGCACCAACCAAGCACGAGCAAGCCCTCCACGTCATGGAAATGAGGATGCTGAGGTGGTGCCTTGGACTTACGAGGCTCGATCGGGTCCCGAACGAAATTATCCGCCGACGCATGGGAGTGCCACCACTTGCGGAGAAAATGAGAGAGTCCAGACTTCGATGGTATGGTCACGTCGTCAGAAGCGCCGAGCGCTCGATCGCAAGAACAGGGATGCGGTTGAGTCCGCAAGGACGCCGACCAAGAGGGAGACCAAAGAAACGGTGGATGAAGCGAATAGCCGAAGATATGCGCAAGGTCGACGTTGCCCCAGAGGACGCCTTCGACCGAGCCAACTGGAGACAGGCGTGCCCAAAAGCGGACCCTGCTATCGAGCAGGAATAACGCTAGGAGGAAGAAGAAGTCTGTTTCCAAAATTCATCCTTGTTATCTCTATGCAGGACAAAATGTGTCTGAAAGGTTATACATACATACATACCAATCACGCCGTTCCCTTCCGGGGTAGGCATAGTCACAAAGTTTCATTCATGAATACATATTGTACTCCTAACTTTGCTTCAATAATTTCCTCCATGCTGGCCTATCCTTGCAAACCTCTTTTGCCTCATTCACCCCTCATACACTGCTTCATACACGCCCTCCTGTTTTCAAGACTCCTAATATTCCCCCTCCTAAGAATGTCCTCAACCACATTCAACCACAACTTTCTCCGCCTACCTCTACCTCTCGTACCATTCATTTCACTCATATCTGTTTCGTTATTCGACTCTCATCCATTCTCTCAACATGGCCAAACTAATGAAGCACACTTCTTTCATATGTGTCCATTACTGGAGCATCTAGCCCATATTAATTCATGATCCACTCATTCCTGACCCTATCCATCCTACTTTTGCCGCAAACACTTGTAGCGTAACAGCTCGCCACCATTGTAATAATTTTACAGGTTGGCAGCTCTGCCTCGCGCAGAATGTTCGAACAGGGAGGATATTGTTGGGGGATAGGATTGTTGAGGAAAATTTTGGGGAGGAAACGGAGAGTTTTGTGGGTAGAAGGTCAGAACGTGTTGAGAGGGAGTGGAAAGTGTAAAGAAGCGAAAGAAAGAGCAATGGTGTGTGGAGGAGTGTGGACAAAAATCAAGAAAATAAGTACGAGTGTCGGGAAGTAGAGAATATGGACAATTCAAGGAGGACCAGGACAATACCCAGAAGGATACAGAAGTGGGACATGATTTGGACGGAGGTGAGGAATGAGGAAGGTTGTTGACAATATTGTATTACATGTGACACGGGTAATAGAAAACGTTCTTCAATATAAACAATAACGAGATTGATGTATATACATCTGCATTATACGTGACTCGGGTAAAGAAAACGTTGCTCAATGCATAATAAACGAGTTAAAGTACTATATGTTTTTTATATAAAAGTGTATCAGGCTTAACTGTGGAAATAATTGATATCCATTTCAAAATGAAACACAATGATAACTTTCCACACAAATTTTAATGACAACCGACCGTGGTTTCAGCACCTATTCAGTGCCATTAACAAGGTACAATTTTTTCAAAAACTCCACCATATATACCCAGGAATAGAGGGGCAGGGGATCAGACAGAGGGAGGAGGTTAAGTAGAGGGAGGGAAGTGAGACGAAGAAAAGCCGTTGATGGTGAAGGTCAGGCAGCATTATTATTATTGGTGGGGTTATCGGGCACAAGGAAGAGCAAGGTTCAAAAGAGGTGACCTGTCATTAAAAACCACATCATTACATAACTTAGCCGTGCTACGAGCAATTTCATATTTCTTGAAGAAATGCAAATGAGCCCCTTTGTCGAAATGTTGTAAAACAGTCACGTCAAAATTACTAAAAATGATAAAAATCACACAAATGTTTAGCAAAATAGGATTTATCATCACAATTAATAAAACTTAACCTATGTTCCTTCACTCTGTCCTTAAATTTTCTGCCTGTTCGACCGATGTAACTATAATTACACCACTACAATACCACAATATACCACTACAATACCACTTTAATTTGTAAACATCACTCCTGTCTACAAGGGTAACACCGGTGTTTTGAATTCAATAAAATTCTTCCTATTGTCACAGGGTTATAAAATGAAACATTGAATTCATCAGCTGGTACAATTTATATAATAAGATTAATACGTTATTAAAATTTGTGAGTAAAGGTACCATTGTGTTTCATTTTGAAATGGATATAAATTACTTCCACCCAGAGCAATCCAAGGGATAATAACTCGTACCTCCTTACCAGGAACTTAGCTCTCTCATTAAGAATGAGTCCTACACCGTGACTGCCGTGCACTTTATCCTCAACTCCTGACCACAATGCCAGACCACCGCCATCTACCGTAATAACATCCCGCCCCTTGCGCTTAGTTTCACATACACACAAAACATCCATTCGTCTCACTTTCATTTCATTCAATAACTCATGCTCCTTCCCACATACTCCTCTCACATTCCAAGTACCGAGAGTCCAGTTCCTATCGCATCTTGTTTCCGTATCTTGATGGGCCAACCTCAACCAGCATCCGCCGCACATCGTGGCTTCGGCCGTCCGAGGCTACTCTGTGTCTGTCATGAGTAAGTTGTAATCCGCACCACGTACAGCTTTCCCTGCTAACGGTTACGGCGCTCTACCGGTCAGTTTTGGCACATTTTCGCCAGTGTGCCACAAGGGAAACCAAAGCATAGTAATACCCTAGGCCCGCTTTCACTACTCCAATCAGGCTAGGATCCTTTCTGAAAGGACTACCTTGAGAGCCAGCATACGGTTGCCCACGACCCACCACTATATAGGAGGTGCTTATATGCGGTGTACTGACAAACCGGGTCACAATTATTTTAACGATGGGATAAAGACTTCCTCCAATTCATATAGCCTTTTAAACACATTCCTTAAGGTATCGTCTTGAGTTGCCGATCACTCCTTATGTTTACTGTTTAATTTTATTTATTCCATTATGGCGCTCTAATGTATTCTATATTGTGCTCTATTATCATTACGACACTGTTTAAAGAAGTAAAAAATATGTATTTCTTGTGATTTACCAAATTAATACACATTGAGGATTTATTCTTAAAATATCATGGAATACAGGCTGGTAAATATATCTCGAAAAAGTACCCAGAGGCCTTTCAAATACTTTTTATATGAGAGTTAAGGTGAAAAATGCCATATCTCTTGCATCTATGAGTCACCTCATTGCTTCACATGTATGCTGAGGACTTATCTGTAAGATCGAGATCACTCGTCGTCGACGATTTCAATCACTCGAGAGACATATTTTGAGATTGATTCCCTTGATCTGGGTTGTCTTTACTCCTGAGTTCTATAACTCTGCCTTTTCTCTTATTGGTACGCATTGAGCTTATGTGGACTTACTCACTCACCATCAAATTAAAATCATCTCCTCAGAATTCCATTTCACTATGCAACACAATAAAATTTTCACTCTCACGTGTGCACGACTCTCCTTCTGAACTCTCCAGCAAACCTCACTTAATTAATTAATTGCCCGGATTCTCCTTCTCAGTTTGAACAATGAATTTTATTCACAAAATATTAGGAAAAAGAAAATGATTATCTCTTTGCACAAATGATTACTAATCACCATAATAATGTTATACTATTAAAATACACAACATATATTTTGTCCTTCACTCTATCACTTCTCTTCAGGCTCATAAAATTGAAAAGGTCATGCACTTTTTCTCTCTTCAGCCACTTCACGTTTCTTCTTCTTCACATCACAGAACATATAAAAAAATGAAAATCATTCATACAATTTCCTCATCGATATCCGCACAGGTGGATGCTGTGCTCCTCGTTGGCTAAATTCCCGGATTCACCCTGCGTTGAAATACGGTTTCTTCTCTGGCAGCTTGTCCCCGTTGATGCACAAAAATAACTTCATCTCCTCAGTTCCACAAGAGTTCTTGATTATTGTCCGACTGCCCTGCGCTTCACTGTATCATTTGCTTAAATACCCTTTATCTGCCCTCTGTTATGCGTTGCATAGTTGCCATTAACAAATTGTTAGGCGTCGCCTAGCTGCCATTAACAAATTGTTGTGCATTGCTTACCTGCAACTAACAAATCGTTGTGAGTCGTTTTCGGAATGCCCTGTGGTTTCTGATTGCTATTTTTTTCGCTATTTTTATTGCGATTCTATGCTATGGTGGAATTAAAATGTTACAACTATGTCCGTTGAAGTTCTATCATGATCATGATTGCTAATAGTTAGTCCCCGATAACAGCGGAGAAATAACATACTGACTTGGCTTTAAAAGAAATAATAATTAAACCTTTTTTTTCGCGATCGTATGATTAAAACAAAAGCCACAATCATGGATTCTTCGGTCCCCTCCCTAAACAGCATGGGAAGTGTTCACTGATTGGATGTGTAATTAATTTCAAATTCACCATTATCTTGGACGCACAATATAATTGGTAATTTTAACGGCATAAAATCGCTTCAGTCGGGTCATCCGGACTTTATGTGCGCCGTTTACGATCTGACCCAGTGGTCTATGATACTGGACACTTGGAATCATTCT
The DNA here is from genome assembly GCA_963169105.1 of Ceriagrion tenellum. NCBI lineage: Eukaryota > Metazoa > Arthropoda > Insecta > Odonata > Coenagrionidae > Ceriagrion > Ceriagrion tenellum. The sequence continues at coordinate 161,637,456 of OY720636.1, forward strand.
TCTATTTTTTTCCTGCAGGATTTCAGTGTGTGGTGGGGAATTCTCATTTCCGGGGCCCCGACCTAATTTCCGGTGGTGGGGCTTAATTCCCCGCCCGGTGCAATCCGAGCGAGTCAGATAGTTCGGAGGTCGTCGGAGGAGAGGAGAATGGGGAAAGAGCACCCACACACTATCGTATCTATCGTCCGTCGTTTGTTCGTTCGATCCCACGATTACCCGCAGCTGCGATACACTCAGTCCAAAGAAGTGCGCACCCTTTACGACTGAAACGCGAGTTGAGGAAGCAGCGTTCGACATTTCCTTAAGGGTTTACTCGCAGCGGTGAAATTTAAGATTTCAAAGGAGACTCGGGAGACTCGCGAGCAACGGGAGGGACTTCAGCGGAACGACGGCTTATTCACGAGTCTCCCGAAGACTTGGGAAAGTGATATTCTTACATCTCTCATTGACGTATCTGGAGGCGATAAGTGCGAATCATTGAGTGCACTTTTTAACGACTTTTTAAGTCAAAAGAAAATTCTCGGACCCTTCTTCACCGTAAATATATATTTGATAAGTATATCTGTTTAAGGGATTGAAATAATCATTCAGGTAGTAACATAAATTATGTGTGAATTATATTTTTAAAATTTCGTCTTGATAAAAGAATTTGGGTTTACGGCGGAGGCTCTTTTTATTTGAAAGAAGCGCAAATTTCGCTAGCCAATTGCCATGAGGCGAAGAAATAAAATAGCATTTAAATGCCAAGAAACCAATTCGATGACATGGATTTTTTCACTTTTATCTATGCCTATTATTATTAATTACACATAATCAAGTTTCACACCAATAAATTCAGAAACGTAAGCAGCTCCAATTATCTTTTGAAGAGGGCAGAGAGTTGTGTTGGCGATTGGAGAAACTTCAGCGGAATGAATTTTCCGAGTGAGTCTCCGAAAGCTTTGGGAAGTGGATTTTTTATACCATTCTTTAATTGAAACGGCGCGTGATCGCATCCTACACGTTGGATTTGACGGCGCAGTAAGAGATTGTAAGAAATTGGATTAGCTAAATCTAAAGATGAAACGTTTGGGAGATGAAATCTTTAAAGACTAGAGGATGTCTCGCACTTAAAATTCCATGCCATATGGAAGATGGACTTGGAAGTTAATGCCTAAGAGTCCGTATAAATTAATAGCACAGTTGAATTTAAGCTGATCTTGATAGGAAAAAAGAGAAAACATTTTTTTTCGCGATCGCACGACTCATACAATGACCACCATCTTGGATTCATCGGTCACGTGGTTTTCTTCCCGTTACAGCATTGGACGTGTTTTTTTAACTTTGCTTCATTTTTAACAATCAATTGTGCTATTACCTAGGGCGCACCTTGTGAGTGATATTAAAATAGCCTCTTTGTCACCAGAATTTCTCATGGAGAATAATGATTTTCATTCAAGCTAGCCATGCAAGCTTGAATTATATTGATTACAGATTAAAATCTCACTAAATTAAACATAAGCCAACCAAAATGATATTCATCATTAGCATGTCATTTGCTCGTATGGTGACTGGTCGATCGACCGTGGAGTAAGAAATGCAGTCTCATCGGGTCACATTGCATTGCATGGAATTGTAGATTCACTCGCTGACCACGGAAAGGTATGACGAGAATTGAATACTCTACATTGCGAATATATCTACGAGTTTTCTGTAACGTTTCTTGTTTTTTCCGGTGAAAACCTCACGATGCCCTCTCAAATCCAAATGGATGGACAAACATACATAACTTAATATTATTTGTTGTACACAAGAAACAGGACAAGGCTGTAAAATAGATGTTGAGATAATGACTCTTAAATTGGCCTTGATTTGATTTTTAGAAAAAGTTTATTTCAAATATCACTAGATTGCAATTGGAGAAAACAATTTTTCATGTGCGCTTTTAAGTAGGATATCAACGATCTTAAAGAGACAACATCTTATTTTTGCATCAAAGAAATTTCATTTATCAATGAAAGATGCACTCTATCTGCGTACTAGAAAACATGATTTCTATGTCCGTTCACATCCTAATAGATGCTGAAGAGATGAATTTATTTTTGCTCAATTACACTGGATAAACTCATTTTCTTTTTTTAGGAATCCATTTTGAGAAATCCTATCTTAAAAGAAACTCCCGTTATTTTTTTAACTTTTTTTTATTTCCCAATTCGTTTGTTTTACTGCGTGCCGTGGGAGTGGCTTAGCTTTCATACATTCGCAGCAGTCACGGGAGAGGCTCTTTATAGAGGCGCCGGTGGTACCGGTCTCGCCGCTGAGAAGCTCAGGGCGATTGGCTCCCTAGATAGGAATGGCCATGAATAATGAACACGCGACGTGAGGCCGAATCGTACTCTCGCGAGGGACTGTAGACTCAGGGTTGAGGGATCTCCGCTGCGTCTAGCACTCCCCGTTGTTATCGCCACTACAGCCTCCTGCGCCGTGTAAACAAAATCGGCCCATCCCAGGGTTCCGGGCTCGATGATGCGTGACTGCGCTTCAAGCCTCGCGCCCCAGTTGTTCTTCCTCCTTCCGACGGATCTTCACCCTCTCGTACGCCCCAATGTCCAGAGCATATTTGCTCGCATTGCACGCGGAATGTTACAGCCAGACCACGTATTGTACCCTCAAGACTCCGTTCGAGATATTAGTGCAATCGAAATGTAATGATTTGGCTCGGAAGGAAACGAAAGGCGAACAGTTTTTCAGCGACCGCATGATTTAAATAAAGACCACAATCATTTGACCGAGAGATTCCCTTCCCAAAACGGAACTGGAGGCATATTAAACAATTGGCTGCATTGCATCAGTGTCATCTGCGTTATTTTCGCGGACGCTCTCTTACTTTGATTATCTTGTTGCGATTAAATACCCGCGAAGATTTCAATACGTTCAGTAACGTACATCGGGAACATCTACATAAAATGCCAGTCTTTAGGGTGGGAAGCAGAATCTTTCAATCACTTAAAAGCCTGAAAGGTGCTTAAACGTTTTTTTCCGTTTGGGTATTTTTTTATTTACCATAATTGTCCTCGATTAAATGCATCAGCGCTCCGCTAAAAATACTTTTTAAACCATATATATGTCTACAGACGATAAAAAATGGATAGTGAGTGGCCAGTCATTATTTTGAGAAAATTTGAAATTCCAATGGCCTTGTAATGCAGAGTTCAAGTCTCAATGGGAACTATACAGTTGTACGGTTAATTCAAAATGTAACTCACTTTTTTGGATGAGAGTTTAAAAAAATGCATCAAATAGGTTATGCGCGTATTTTACTGCACGGCGGTATTTAAGACTGCCACACGATTTTTACACCCACACATTATAATTGTGTCTTTACGTATATTTATGAGGATCAAGGTCACCATTCGAGGAAATCACAAGCTCATTCTATTATAAGCTCCGCAAGAGGCGTATAGTTGCTGGACTATTTTTTCTTTTATATACTCCCAAGTTTCCTACGAGAAGTGCATTTGAAAATTAGATGGAGAACCCCTGAATACCCTGGTCACAATCCTAAAAACCTCGCTTTATTTTTCCTGCTATATTAAATATATGTGCCACGGTGAAAATCAGTGACGCTTCGGCGCACTCAATGGGGCGAGATTCTTAACTCCGCTGCGGGACTGCGAAGCGCTAAAGGCCATGGGAGCGCGCAATCGCCATAATGTGCCTCTCTCCGTAACTCTTTCGGAACGAACATTTTATCTTGGAATTACCTTAACTTCAGATATATCGTGGGGAACACACATACAAAACATATGCTGCACAGAATTAAAGAAACTAGGATTTGTTAAGCGTATAATAGGAAGGTCCTCGGATGAAAAAGTAAAAAAGAGAAGCCACTTCGCTCTGGTTAGGCCACACCTCGAATACGCCGCGAGCATTTGGGACCCTGGTCATAAAGATTTAACCAAAAAAATAACAAAATACAAAGAAAAGCAGCACGCTTCGTTAAATACTGCTGCGAACGAACATATAGTATTACACTATCGTGAGAGGGATTAAGGTGGGAGCCCCTAGAGACCCGGAGGCTGCAAGCTAGGGTTAGGTTGCTTGAGATATTCAGAACTGGTGTGTTTCAGAGCGACACAGAGAATACACCTCACCTAATACGCCTCACTACATTTCTAGGTCTGACAGATGCGATAAAATAAGAGAGATACTCGGTCGAACAAATAGGTACAAAAACTCGTTCTTACCGCGCACAATAAGCGACCACAAAAGAAACTGATCTCCTCCAAATACACTCCCATAATGCCTGTCACCATTTCACCTCCAAAAATTGTACATCTTTACACGGCTGGTGACCAATCACCCCCTGCCACACGCCCATGCGGCGGCTCGCAAGGTATTGTGTAGATGTAGATGAACACTGCCCGAGGGGGTGAGGGTGGGAGGAGGGTAGGGGGAGGGAGTGGTGTAGGTGGGGGTGGAAAGAAGGGAACGAGAGGGAGAGCGAAAGAATGAGTAAAAGGGATCGCCACTCCCTCGCCCCTCAAAATTGTTAATGAACCAGCGGAAAGAGCTGTACAATTAGGAAATAAATTTCCAAAGGATAATAAGTTGACTGATGATGAAGAGCGACGTCAATTGCTCCTCTTACAGCTGCAAATGATGGAAAAGTAATCTTGTTTAAGAAGAAGAGAGGTGTAAGAAAGGTGATCTTGTTTACAATGTGAACTACCTGCGGAAAAATTTTTAGTTGCCCCTGAAAAATAGGCAATACCTTATTTCCTTTATTTATTTATTTTTTAAGATACAAATTTGGTTTATTTTTTTACTCCTTAAATAGACCATTCATCACACATTCGGTTTCATGAGATTTTCTGTCTGACCGATATTTCGGTCCCTGACAGCGCATCATCGCTCTCATTTCTATGATTAATTAGGTGAACATTCAAGCGCAATGCGGGACCGTTTCCCGTGGTCTGAGATGGTCGACCCGGGTACCAAAATTCTTGTCTCGCGCCGTAGTACCGAATAAGACCTACCCGACTCGAAAATTTTGACTTTCACTTTTTTTGGTCCGCTCTAACGGTACGTGTATGCACTCCAGAGAGACCTTATGTTAAAAATGAGGTATTTATAACACTTACATTTCGTAAAAAAAACTAGCAGTGTGTAGTTTTGAATGTTTTCCCAACTATATTTGAAAATAAATCATATTGTCACCGCAAAAGGTTCTTGGGTTTCACAAAAAACCTTCCGTTTTGAAGGAGTTTCAAACGCACCGCGCGAAAAAAGTGAGTCAAGTTAAAGACTTATTTAGATATTTTCATTTAATAACTTATTATTTCAGTCATACAAAACTATATTATTGCACCATTAATAATGCAATATTTAATTGATGTGTCCTACGGCTGATGACATTAAAAGGTATAATTCGAATATCGTCTCTGTTATGACTAGGGAACTATCTCACTCGGACTACCTTAAATCGGGAAAGGGAGAAAAATGCGGCGTTACGACTCTGTCGCACTGAAGGGCGCCCGAGGAGCGTGGTCGCGACGTGGGGTGTTGGGTGGGGAGGGAGGGGGCGAAGAGGGGCGAGGGGGTGGGATCGAGTCGAGAGCGAGGGACGAACCCCGTCCCTCGCCCTCTAGAGCCGCCGTTGGCAGTTAGATTAGCGGTCGGGTGGGTAAGCCCCCTTTAAAACTGGCGTGGGGCGCAGCAGATGAGAGGGGGATGGAAGATCCCGCGAGTGCGCCCCACTCCACACACCCATTCCACACACAGGGGGGAGGAGGAGAAGGTCACCGCCCGTATTTCCACCTCGTTTGGGATCGTTTTGCGGCGCCACACAAATCCCCTCGCCTCCTCCGTCCATCCCCTCGGACTAGATTGAAGCGGGACGAAGGGAGTTTGCGTTGGTGGGGGGGAAGAAGCAAACAGGGACAACAGCGGGCGGAGGGCGGTCACAGAATCACAGAGAGATAAATACCTTTGACCTTGACGGATATTGGGTTGGGCTAATGTGAGAGCTCAGCCACTACTAAACCCGTTCACTTGACCGAAGTTAACTCTACTACTTTTGGAATACAGCGAAGACTCATCGGTTAAAACGATTTTAGGAGAAAATTTATAATGTTTTCAAGATGTTAATATTGAAAACCCAGATCATTTCTTATCCTGACCTCTTTCTATTGATGCGTTTTATTTTTTCTTGGAGACATATTAAAGATTCATGGTATCACTCAATTACCGACATTTCGCCGACATACCGACATTTGAATGGCTTAGAATTCCCTCAGTATTACTTTTAAATAATACAATGACTATTTGATGAGTGATGATGTATTAACAGCAACCTAATTATCATTATTTTATAAAAATTCCGAAGGAACTTTACGCCCTGTAGGAGTAAAATTAAACACTTTTAACGTCGGAAAATGAGAAATAGCGAAATCCGTTATTGGTTGAGCAAATGACTCCATAAAACATAAACATGATATTGATTGCGTCGAAAATGTGTCGAAAACCTATTCGGCGAATAAATAAAAAGTGTAAGCAGTGAAAAGTTTGAATTTTCCTTCATAAGTGCGATTATTCCTATCACTGTAGGATTGGATATATTTGCTGCTTTGTCGGATGAACATTGTTTCATAATAACGGTATTAGATTATACAAATATGCAGAGAATATAGGTAATAAATCCATTCTTAAATGCACTCAGTGGAATGAAATCTTAAAGTTCGTAAATTAAAGCCCAGTTAAGCGGCTTAATATTTGATGGAATCAGAAAAGTCACTGTCATGGATATTACTGAATAGTTAAGCAAAGGAAGCATATTAAACTTTCTATCCCGTGAACGCAGTGTAATCATGTCAGCACCGCTAGTGACCATCTTCTCATCCAGTACACTTATTATACATAATAATTTCTCTCTAGGTGACCTAAATAGGTCTCAATAAGTTCGCCAATTACAACCTAAGTGTGAAATGTATGAACAACATTCACAACTGGACTCTAGACGATGAGAAACAGTCAGGTGGAATCGAACTCGCGAATTTCAGTTTGGTAGGAGAGGGAATTAAAATCTTTTGATACCGAGGTTGGTTAGTCTATCTCCTTGTTTCTATTTAGAGGAAAAATAAAGAAGGCGAATGATTATCCAGTGAGGAGTTTGATACGGAGGGCACGAGAGGAGGAAGACAGGAGCGGAATAAAGGGGATGTTGGGTGGCGAAGGGGGTGAAAGGAAAGGCGGGGGTGGGGATGGGAAGGTGGAGGGTTGGTGGTGGCTACGTCCCTCTATTTGTGTACGTTGGGCGCCACCCCGTGGAAATGAGAATGGGGGATGAAGGGGTGATGCGGGCGAGAGGGGAGGGTCGAAGTGGGGAGATGGATTGAAGGGGGAGAGGGTTGCCCGGTCGAATTGGATTTGCGAAGCGGGGGGTTGGAAGGGGTAAACATCAACCCCCTCGTGTGTGTGTGTGACCTACATGAGGATCACCGCCATCACAGACGACTTGAGAGTAATGTCAGCCCTCTCCCCCACCACCTCCACCCCTTCTTCCCTTGTCCCCTTCTCCATCCCCTCCTTCGAAATTTGAAGCAAGAAAGATGTATTTTGCCGCCCGAGGAGGTAGTGGAAAGTGGGAGTGAATTTGATGTGGAGGGTGTAGGAACAGGAGGGGAGGAAATTAAATGGTTTCCGAGGAAAGGGGAGGGAATCAGACGTTTAATGCAAGGTTACCCCCAAGGAATCGTCGATCCATAACCTCGTCCTTTGACAAAAGGGCCTCAAGTGAACGAAAGGGTAACTATCCTTGTCAAGAGAAGTAAAATTAGCATATTAACAACCACCGCCGAGTGTTGAATTCCAAGTATATGAATATACATTATGGATTGTTATCTCGTCGCCTAAAACTGTTGTCTAGAATTCCGTAAACAAACAACTTTTGGAAAGTGGTGCCACCTATAGATGAAATGCGGAAGTTCAAATGTAAATACAGTCGACAGATTGTAAATAAACACATCTTACCGGTTTGACCATGAATAAACATTGGTTTTACTTACAAGTAATCTTAATGCAGTGGATACAAAATGTAGTACCTACTACACGCGGGACGTAATTATACACTTTTTTGTATCGTCCGGTCTACAGATGTATTTAATTCCTAGAAATTTACTTACACAAATGCACAATTAACTTCTTAGCACTTCGTGAATATCGCTTTATGGAAATTTAATAATAATGTGAGGTGACTTCGTGAGTATTCCCAATGGTCATCATTGCAGTGTAAGTAAAAAGGAATGCACTTACCGCCGCCTTGAACAGATTTTTATTTTTCAATCCAAGTCTCCTATTTTGGGTCCTCGTAGATGCATACCCTGTTTTGCAGCCTGGTAAGAAGCAAGTTCTGTTCAAACAAGGCATTCTAAATTATTTATTTAAGCGAACGGGCTTAATGCATTCAAATTAGAATCAGAGTCTGGCAAACATCGTCGTCGGCACACGATGGTCGTTTCATAAATCTCTTACACATTTTCTGTAATAGATATTTCCTCTTTAGGATTTACATAGTAACTTTTAGATCACAAAAATAGCAAGATATTATTCTAAGCATCAATTAATTCATATCTCCTCGATTGTTATTGAATATTCAACAGTCTCACGTTAGCAACAATAAACTACGTCTATTTACAATAACAACAGAAAAGACTAATCGAAGTGGCGCCAAGGACTGGGTGAACTAAAAGTGGAAATTTAGGCAACACGTAGCCTAGGCAATAATGCCAAACATCCGAATCCATAATATATATATTAATGCCCAAGCATTTGCCAGACATGTTGGTGGCATTCCCTCCCCTTATTTATCCCTATCATATCTTTTGCTTCCCATTTTCGTGATCGCATATTTCCCAGCGATAATTTCACGTCAAATATTTCTTCTTTCTGAACCACAAGAGTTTTGAAAGCACTATTGATCACAGGCTAAGTTCACATGTACCTATGTTGAATCGAAATCTGTCATGTACTGAATACAGTATCTATGTTTCCACTACGGCACCCACGAGTGCGAATTGCTCGGTGGTTTTCAATCGAGGTTATCGTGGAAAATGTTTCTTTTGCATTTTGATAATTTAGGGAGCGTTAAAATAACGAGAGGTACTACAAGATGATTTTTACTGAATTATACCCATTTGCATTTTCATAATAATTACATTAATTTTGCATCTTTCTGATCCCATTTCCTCTTATTCATGAAAATATAAGTTTTGATGGAGGATACATTCATGTATGCATATAACTCGTGGTTGCACGCTGTTACCAAGGTCTGGGATGTTTTTGAGTTGATTGATTAGTCGGTCAAAACATTAAATAATAAATGAAGTAATGAATGCAAGCTCGTTCAATCCAAATATTTGAATGAACGACTAGCAGTTAATTTTAATCTAACACTATTCTCCTTTCACTGATTAAGCCAATAACATGCCAAAAGATCCGTTTATGTTCCTTTGCATTGATGAGCGAGACACAGAATTAACTCTATAATTAACATGGTTGATTTTAGGATGAGCTTCCTGGCGCGCATAATTCACGTCATCAATATGAAATCAGTGTTTGCTCATTCCAATCACCACAGTAATCTCAGATTTTGAGAGAATATATTTAATTCAATTTCTGAATTTCTCAAAAAAGAAAATAATATTATATTTATTTTAATATAAGGCATTATATCATGTTCTACAGCACCGAAATTTGGATACTAGTTTTTTTTTAGAATTAAAAAGATGCACTTGCCTTCATAATATAATATTTATTGTTAACTTCATGGTTGGTTTCGTTTTATAACCTTCCATTTGCATCAACTCCCCTTGAATCACCCTACGCTATGCATCTTAAAAACTGAAACTAACAGCACATTTCTTTCCGTCGTAAGGTTTAATAAAAAATGAAAATTGGAACATGTCTGATCTCCTACGTCGAGAGGATAGCTGCGAAGAATGAAATTATAATATGAATTATTCTTGGTATATAATATCCTCTGTGAAAAAGTACAATTTGATTGTATGAATATTAGAGCTCAATAATCCAAAGGTGGTGAAAAATACAAAGCAAGGAAATAATATTCAGGCGTCAACTATATATAAATATTATGGAAACGGTTTCGTTAAATAAATATTATAATATCACATTGTAATAAAGGGCATAAGAAGTGTAAAAAGGAACTCAGTGATTCCACGTATCTTCACGATTAGATCACCGATAACTGATCTAGCTCGATAAGATACGATATCATAAGATATGTGGAATATTAAAGTTATCAGTTGTCATCATCCCATTCACTGGTCATGCAATTCGAATATTGATTGACTGCAATCAATCCTCCACCCTTCCCTTTCGAATTGCTAGTTCCCTTACATCCTGGTATTTTTTCCTATGTACTTTCCTCTTTATTTAATGTGTCATTAATATATTGACTAAATCCACAAATTCATGCCCAAAAATTTATTCTCTTATAAATAGCAATATAAGAAATACTACAATATTATAACCACACAGTGTTACCCATTGAAAGAGTGGAAATTTTCCCCCTGAATACACGTACTACCGGATGAGTCTTTGAGTGAGGCAACCAAATGCTGATTGGAAAAAAGTGATTGAATCGTGCGGGATGGAAGAAATTTCTCCAGAAGTGGATATTTGGAAGAATTTTACGACTATGGTTTAGGCGATGCGAATTGCTACATGGAATGTCAGAGTGGTAGGGAAAATTACTTTTTTGGAAGAGAAAAATCTTCAAAAGACACCAACTAGCCCTGTTGGTAGTATTCTTGGTAGTTATTTACTGACCAAAAACTCACAGTTGACTCCTGCATCAAAGCTGGATCTAATCTTTTGAGCATTTTGTCTTCGGGCCTCTTATTGTTGCGGAACGTTTCTTTCATCTTTGCGGGCTATCCCCTTCGGAAGTTGTTCACCATTGCTTCCACTATTTTCCAGTGGTCCTCTTGTTCTTTACATTTGTGGACGATGTATTCTCTCGTCATGTTTCCCATGGATGAAATACATTTTCATGTCTCTGAATCCCACTGTCTGCATAATAGTGTCTTAATAGCTTCTTTCTTTTCCCACATTTCTCTTACAGCCTAGGAACTGGTGGAACCTGGTGCCGTAGTTTTGCTGGAGTTTCTTCTGATGCCCCTGGGTACCGGGTGAAGTTCGCAAAGGAATCGACTCAATTCACCTTAAGGAGAAGAGCCTTTGATGGACGAGTGGCCGCTCGTACGACCTCCTCATGGTACCCGATGGTAACAAGAGACACTTGCGCCTCCTGTGAGTGGTGGGAGTCGCTGAGCTGCAAGGATCCAACCGACCCACATGGCGGGGGGTGGAGGAAACAGGCCTCTTTCGCTGTTCGTATGAGGGGGATGTGTGAATGGCTGATGGTGAATGCACGAAGGCACCAGCACACAGGCAGATGAGGCTCGAAACAGCTCTCTTCCATAAATCGGACTTCGGGCTTCTGTTGCCAAAAAGCAAACACCAGGTTACATGGTTCACTACGCGGTCAAAGTACTTGTGGTCGGGTTTTGGACTGACCCTTTCCTAGTTCCCTTTCTTTACCTGTCCCCAAATTCGTTTTGAGTCATTCCCTTCCTTTACCTATGGCCTATCCCACGGGATTCAGCGCCCGGCGTAGGTGGGCTCGGGGATTTGTCCGGTAAATCCTTTTCCACCAACGAACGAACTGATGGCCTGGGTTCGGTTCATGAGCACCGGTGCTTGAGCAACTTCGAGACTGTGCATCTGACTGGTTTGCTTGGTCACGTATGGCAAAGAGGTAGTCAGGGATTGTTGCTTAATTGAGAGGGTGAAATTCCAAGCCCACGAAAACTGTCAACACCAATTTCGACGGTTGTTGTCGAAATTGCCAAAGCAACTGCTGACGGCAGTTGCGTCACCAATGAAATTTGAAGCTTGAATTCAGCCAAATTTACTTCCCAGTTTATGAGAAATTAATCTCTTTTTGTCTCATCTCTAAAATTATTCTCATGTTCATTTAAAAATTGCGGTTGAGAGGCTGAAGAGCTTGGATTGTGTGCCTGGGTGGATATGATATTTTGGAAACTCTCTCGTCAGCAAACTCTAGTTTGTTGCAACAGTTTACAAGAGAAGCATGGCTCTCGAGTATGAGCAGAATCTGCCCGGGGGGTTTCCTATGTACAGTGGCGGAAAAAATTAACGCAAAACTCATTGGCGTCTGAATGCGGCGTACACGGGAACTAATTGAAATCGTTTTTCCTTCGACAACTTGACAACATTGAGACAGCATATGGAAACCGGGAATATTCAAACTCTCTATGAATTGATATCGATTTTACCCGTCATGTAAATAGTCATACTAATAAGATATACCTTCGCGAGATCGTCTGGGAGTTATAAACGTGATGAGCTTGCTTCGACCCGCACCCAGTCGAGGTTCCGAATTCGTAGTTGATTATATAGAGATACTTACCATATTTTTACCGTTTAAACAAATTTCTTGGTTGAAACTTAAGAAACAATACGATGAAAGCATAATTTGTTGGGACAAAAATTTTTTTTCCTCGAGATCAAATTCTCTAACAATAAAATGTATTTCCGCGTGCAGGGAATAGCTGTGGATGAACACCGTTTTAATAGGCCTCAAACTACTTCCGAGAAATATGATGCATTACAATTAACATTTTGGCGTAATATCCTGTGAATTTCAAGTTAAAGTATGGGAAATCTGGTAGAATAGAATGGTTTCCATGAGGAGAAAATTTTTCTTTACAAGCATTTCCAATACCTTAAAACCCTACGTAAGTTTCCGCCCTTGTGCATTCAGGTCATCCCAAACACCTAAATTTCTTAATTCCTCCAAATGTAATAGTATTTACTTTCTGAAAACTACTTTGAAAACTCCAGAGCATTTTATTTGGCCCAGTTTTTAAGGAAACATTAGAGTTCCCACTTTACGTTGTATAGTAAGAACCACTGGCCGCTGTTTTCTCTTGATCGATGAAGTAGCCTAGAGGGAGAGCGTTCGTCTGCGGTTAAGAATGCCTGGGGTTCAAATCCTGGCGTGGCCTCTTTTAGTGCCTTTATAATTAATCTACGTGATGTGACTTTATTGCAGCCGAAACTTCGCAGGAATCCGCGGAAGGCCCAGGGAATGGATATTGACCTCAACCATGAGTGTGTGATTTTACGCATATTCGGGCTTTGTAAAAGAATCAGAGCGGTCTCCTTGGGCGTCGAATGAGAAGTTTACTTCCCATTCTCGGGTACTCGACCCCACTTGATTTCTACGTCCTGCCTGTCGTATGGTGCTCATATCCACTCATTTCCCAATTTACCACTCAATGAAAAGCTATTCATGAAGGAGGGAACAGACCGGATCTCTGATTGTGTCAGTTACTCGATTTAGTGATCTTACCTGATGCTACATTCATCTTTAAATTAATTTGAAATGAATGAGTAAAGAGGGCAATTATTTTTATTAGGAATTAGAGTTTGTTTCTAACTGCCGAACTTGTAAATACCGATTACTTATTTGAGTGAGAGACCAAACAAGTGTGGAATTCTCTTCAAAATATCTTTAAAACGGTTTTTGAAGCTTTCCCAGCATTGTTTTCTAGGTTTGCTATGAACAATATATTAGCCGTGTAGTTCAACAGTTCAACTTATAGGATGGAGGATAATACTTAGAGGATAAGTTAAATTAATGAATCACTTATATACCTTTTGACATATTCGCAGTGAAAAATGTTTGGCTAAAATTACGCAGTTAAATTTTATGAGGAGCATTTTTATACCCACGCGTAAGTAATACTCTGACAAAAATGCATCGCGTATGAAAGTGATAAAATACTAAAAATAATCTTTTTCCATGTAGCGACTAAGCAGTAATTACATTTTTTCCCTATGGTAATTTGTATACTCCTCATAAATCCGCAGAGTAGTCAATGGAGTACAAATTAGGAATGTGCACCATCAAAGATTATACGATTGCTACGTCCCTAAAGAATCTATTTCTCTTCAAATGTGTCGTAATATTACTGCTTCAATGGAAGTTAAAGTTGTGAGTACCGCCACATGAAGATATTAAAAGACTTTTTACAGGGTCATAAATTTCATCTCTTAGTAGTAATGTATTTTAACGGATGTTGAAAAGGGACACTATAATGCAACGAGTGGAAAAGGGTAAAATGTATGTGTAATTCTCTAAATTTGAGTTATGTGTGCACATGATCACAGCAATTGATCATCAAGAAATATGCTGGTATTTACATAAAGAATGTGGATGTTTATTAGCCTTATAATCAATCCATCCCCCTCCATTCTCGATTTCCTGACCAAGTCTTTGTGACATGGAGTTGTCCACATTTTGGTATCCTCTTACTGGCTTCATTTCCCATTCTTCCTCCACGATTTTCCTCATTGCATCTTAATTGTGGGTTGTTTCGTTTGAGGGGGTCGAAAAACGTTTGTTTCTCGCGTTATCCTCATAATAAACGCTGCGCTCCATGCAGCCCGCTCCATCTATGTTACATGATTTGTTTTGAACCATCTCCTAAAATTTTGACATTTGTGAACTCGCAAGTATTCCTAGTTGCGGACGAAAAATGAATATTGATAAACATTTGAATAAACATAGTTATTATTATAGCGGACATAAATTTAATGATTTTCGTTTGATAGTAGTGAGAAATAGGTTTTTTTACTTTTAAACACCAAATAAAAGTTCAGTGGGTGAAAGTCGAAGGCGCAACACCTCTTCGGGTAATTTTTCGACGGATGTTTTTGCCTTTTACAAACCTACTATCCGATTCCTCCACCTGGGAGAAAAATGAGGCATACTTAAAGGCTAATAAGATCTTTTTCCCCCAAGAATTTAGGGAGAGGCCGCTAAAACTTTGAACAATATCTCTGCTTGCGCTGTCCGCTCTGCTTGTTCGTCTATCGACGCTTGTCTCCGTGAAGCAGTCATCAGTAAACCTTAGCCAAGTTCCGGGTGGTGATGGTCGGGGTGGTTTGTTGTTGTGAATAAAGCACAGGTTTCAACTTCTCGCTGCACCTGAAAGAAAAGGCTCGTCGCGCTTCGAAAACATCGGAAGCACTCGTCAAATATTGTGAAGGGTGTAAGAGAAGTCAAATACCACTTCTTTCCTGTGAGTTAAACGACTGGCGTCCGAAACATTATCTATGGCAGAAAAGGTATCGCCCGCAACACAAGGGGAAAGTAAACTCTTGTTAAAGGCATACTATTTCCCAAATCAATATAATACGGCCTTCATACATTCCAATTTTGAATGCATTAGTATTGGTGGCGCTTTGTATCGACGCAGGGGAACCTCTAGGGATCCTCAAAAGTCCTCTAAGATTGCTCTTTGCTTTAACTCAGACTTATGGTAGTTGGCCTCCAAACCAATGCATGAGGGGAACTAATGGCGTTTGATTGGAATGGTCTGGGCTGATGAGGTGTAATCCGAGAACTACTTCTTTCTGTTTGTATTCCCGGGAGATTAGTATGCTTTTTCCTATACTTGTAGTTATTTTAAACGTTCGTATACAATACCACCACTCATTTCAAAAGTAACTTAGTTCACAGTATACGCATACGGACGCAAATAAATTCATCGCAAGGATACGGAATAACATCTTAAATTCACCTTGACATAAGAAAGTTCAGTAGTTGTTACTGGGTTGCAAACCTGAATCACTATCATGGTTCTTCATGATAATATTGTTCGAGTACGCTCATGATTTCGAAAACGTGATCGTCATCAAGAAAGATCGGGTGCTACATAGCAGTGGAGTGCGCTCCAAGGACGTTGAGCATTGCCCTACCAATGCGGCTTGCCTTTTGGATGACGATAACGACCATAAAAAGAAAAGAACCGTGACCCCACCCCTGGTCGAGACATTGTTGAGTTTTTCATTCAATTTCTGGTCAAGTAAATTGATTTTTATTAGGCAAATTTTATCTCTTTTGTATTTAAAAAAAATCATATTATCTGCCAGTCATTGCAGCTACACATTACATTCAGTCATATCGCCAATATGAGAAAATGTATATAAAAACTCATTTGTGTTCATTAAAAATCGAACACGGACCACTCTTTAGCTAGCCAAATACATCTTACAGCTACAACATTAACCGTTACCTATTAATTTATTTCATTAATGACATTTTACTTCAAACTGAAGTCTTTTAAAAGGCTTTTCTGTTAATTTTAAATGTGCGGCGAATTTATAGCTAAGCGTGTAAGATATTATGCAGTCAGACGTAATAGAGTTGTTTATCCATAACTGCACCTAACTTCGGTAAACTTTTCGGAATGTTTATTCGTATATCCTGCAGTTACTAGATAAAGCTTAACAGAGGACAGCTCGTCCTGTGATAAAATGAAAGAAACATCGGGAAAATATGCCTAGATTATTCGGTATCGATGCGAGCACATTTATTTTTATTTTTTGGGTTATATATATTTACGTGTGTTTTCATAGTTTAATCCCATTCTGACGAACTAAAAACGGATTTATATTGGGTCAAGAACGATTCATTATTAATATCCGTTTTGAATTTAATAAATATCCGTCTAAGGAACTTCGTCAATCTACAAATGGAAAATCGTGAAAAATTTCATCTCGTAGACTATACTTATTTTAATTAAATCTTTTTTGTATCGACATTTGGTGCGGATAAATCTCGATTTATATCATTTCGGTGAAAAAGACACAGTACACGTCATTCAAAAAGATCCTCGGAAAGTCGACCACAATAAATATCCCTTGGAGGTAGAAGATGAAGATTTCAGCATATATACCGAATTGGGTGGGATAGTGAATATTTTTTATGATCAGTCTTTCTCTATAAATGATATCATTCGACGTAAGAACTATGCTGAAATAAACACAGCGATACACCGCGACTGAATGTGCGAATAAAATGAGAAGAAAGTTCGAAAATGAGGCGATTGATGACTAAGTTTCACGCTCCAGCAAATGTGAGTTCCATTGCGGATTTCAAATATTTGCGGTAGGCGATGTTTTCCTCAGTGTTGCCAGTCTTTCGAGTGTGTACTGCTCCTAGAAGTTCCCAAAAATGCCGCATTCTGGCGCGCGAAAAATTTTGCGTTAATTTCTTCCGCCACTGTACAAAGCGTTCTTTAAGCCATAAAAGAATTCCTTTGTAATGAAGAAATATTTTTCGCCCATAAACGTCAATAGATGAACACCTCTTACGCTTTTTATAGCCATGACCTTTTCTGGAACATTAACCAACCGACAGCCAGTTTCGCCCACACAAAAGACGTTAGCCGGTCGAGAAGAGAAATCGTCCCTTTCAAACACTTCCAAGGGAATTCCCTCCGAAAGAAGTGATTATCATACTCCCTGTTCATGTCTTTATTTCTCGCAGAAATAAACCCCAGGTGCCCTATTAAAAAGGGGCAGCAAGGGGCAGGCAAAAATGAGCTAAGCCAGTCATAGCCAGACATTCCCAATTCCGAGTTGAAACGACGGTTGAGACTATTTTCAGCAAATTCATAAGCAAGAGTCCTCATTGCCTCTCGATCCGGTGCAAATTCAGATTTTTCCAAGCGCCAAATATACATGATATTGTTTAGCAGCGATAAACAGTCTGAATGCATGCATTCTAGTTTTATTAATAATTTAGAGTAAAATTTATTGTGAAATGCACTTAAGTATTTTATTACATTTCTTGCAAATATCTATATGCTACTAAGAATTTTCGGGGCAACTCTATCTGAAATTTATGTGAGGGCATCTATCCCGGTTCATCCATTTGGCATGGGGATGATGCTCCAGCATATGCCAGTTTATGAATTTAAGGTTGAGCTGCAAAGATGGCTGTTCGCTGCAGATTGACTAGCAAAGAAATATGTTCAACAAAGTTTTTACAGTTTCATAAAAGTATCCTGCCGCATTAACAATGGTTGACCATTAAACTAAACCAACTGTCTTATAAGAGAGTAAAAATTGGAACTTTTTTGAATGCTGTTATAACAGCAAATAAAGTAATCTTCCAAACACGAATCTCATACAACGTGTTGTCTAGTATACAACTGACAGAGTGCTCGGGATCCTATAGCGATCTGGCATTTTCCCGAGAATTACGTCATCTGGGGTACCTAACCCGTAATTACGTTAGACTGAACAAAAGAACGCTAAAATAACAATTAAATAAATAACTTTTCTCTATATTTATTGAAAAAGTTGTGTAAATAAAAATATTTAACTAAGGTTTGACTATCTACGTCATAACCATTAACTCTGGTTGCTGGTGTATTTGCACGAGCTACATACAGGTATATCCTGATAAGAGAAATGAAGTACATGACATTCATTGTTATCTCAGTTCATTGGCATTGATTAATTTTAAACTTAAATTTCTTCACTTTTGAAATCATAAAGTTACATAATTGTTACAGCTGCTGTGATAACTAGGTTAGAATAAGTTCTGCTTCGTCTAATATTGTGATTTGACCCAACTAATTGTATAAAAACATTTATGTAGCCGAATGCTTCGTTTCTAAGTCCCTGACGATTTTTATCTCAAGGAAATTTCTTTTGTGAAATCCAAATATGTAGCATGGCAAATGTACTCTCATTGGCCCCATAATTGATTAAAATTATTATTATTTTGCCTCAATTGATAAAAGTGAGAGGTTCACGTTAAGTTTATGATTTAAATTTTCTGACGAATTCCAATATATTTCTTAAATATTCTTAGAAAAAATGATAATTCATCAAATAGGCTTTGTCGACTTATTCTATCTTCGGAAAACGTCAATTCTAAGATCACTCCACATTTCACAGGCGATAAAAATACTTCCTGCATAAAAATATCCTTGTTTACGTACATCTTCCAACAAAGCGTCGAAGTAGTGATAAATTTATATAAATCTGTGGTCCATTTCCTGGGAAAGAGTTCTTAGCTTTGGAGGTTTTGCTGAAATTCCAAATTTTGCATTTTGTTAGAATGAGCAGAGTGTGCAACCCCACTGCTTCTTTTTTTACCGTTCAATCTTTATCGAAGTACTCTCTAAAAATGTAACATTTATCACAAAAACTCTCATTAAAGCCTAAATTCTTTTTTTTTTGTTTTCTTGCTCCCTTTTTTAAGGGAGAACAAACTCGTCTCAGGAAGTTTCCATTCATCATACATCATAAGCTCTCAGCGGTCTGGGGCCGCGAGGGAAAACAGCAATCGAGACTAAACCGTTAAGTACCTCGCATTCTGGTTCGTAGCCAAGAAGATAATAGTCTTAAAGACTTCTTTGTAAGCACTTGGGATCTTTTGTTAGCTTAACCAAGTAAAGCATTGCGAAGAAAAAAAATCATCCCTCTGTCCCTCCACTTCGGATCAGAAGAAATTAGAATCCCCTTCTTCCCTTCAATTTTCGAGACATCGTTCATCCTCATCTGCGCTCGTGTATGTGTGTGTGTGAGTGTGTTCACCGCAGGATCTCTCGGGCAAAAAATATATATGTATATAAATATATATATATACACTAGCGGACCCGACAGACGTTGTGCTCCCCAAACGTTGGCATGCCTGCTATTAGCGGGTTCAGCAAACGTTTTTTTGATATTCGAATTTTCGATAAATTATATGCTAAGTGATATTTGACACTGAGTTTGACATTTCAATCTTTTCGTTTCGTCAAAACAACGCCAAGCTACGACTCAAGAGCGACCACTTGGGCATGTATTGATGCGCAGGTCAAATACCACAGAATTCGATATCAGCGCCACCTATGGTACACAAACATAACTATAAATTATTATCAGATGGTCAATTATTCATGATCTTCCTAGAAGGTTTTAACAGTCGATTATTCATAAACTTATGATTTTTTTCATTTTAAAAAATATTGGGGGGTTGTGAGGGGTGAAATTTTGGGGTTATATGTTCTAATATGCAAAAAATTCTTTGAAAAATAAAAAAATTCTAGAACTCGAGCCACCGGGTCCAATTGTGAATCTGGACCATCCAGGGACCCACTCAATCATACACAAAAAATTCATCAAAATCGGTCCAGCCGTTTTGGAGTAGTTCAGTGACACGCACACGTACAGAAGAATTATGTACATAAAGATATGCACGTACGTATCTGTTCCTTTTCTCTGCAATGTATCTCTCGACTCCTGCATGCAGAGCCTCCGCGTCTAGACGAGGGAGGTTCGCCAGCGGCCAAAAGAAGGGAACACGGCCCATTTGAGCGACGATGGCTCCTTCCTCCCCACCTCATTTCAACACGTAGGACAACGCATTGGGCGGATTGGATCTTTTAAAATTTTTCTCATTTCCTATCTTCGTTCCTTTCCTATTTCCCTCCTTTCTATTTTTCCCTTCTGCTCCACCCGATCGCTTAACCCTCTCTCTCTCTCTCTCCATCCATCCCGCGAGAATCCGCCCGCCATTTTTTCCCGTCATCGTCTCTGCTGTCGTCACTGCATTTCCTTTGTGGTGCATGCCTCTCCTCTTCAGAGAAAAAAAAGAAGAGATTTCCGCGCGATATTTCTGAACCCATTATTGCTCGAGTGAGCTCCGAGTCACAGCATTTCTTAAAAAGATGCTAAAAGCACCCTCAAATTCAATTAACTTCCTTCTCCCGAGTAATTTTTCCTGAAACATTTATGCAGGGCATCCTTCGAGTGAACACTCGTTCCTTCGGGAGGGAAAAAAACACTCCCGCGAAGCGAGTTAAGGAAATGACGTGGCATGCGAAAACCCGCGAGTCAACTTCCATGATGCCGGAAGCCATTTTCTGGATTAAAATAGGGCTGTCGATAAAAATATTCTTCGCAAGTTCCCCGAACGCATTTATGGATTCATATCCACGGGGAGGAGAAGCAGTTGGTCTTTAAATACGACCAGGGAATATTTTTCTCGTCTTGTGTAAGTGTAATTATGCATGAAAGAAGACGTCGCGAATCCTATTGGATAAAATGTTCTTATTATCATAATTGCGTCTTATTATTTTGTAAATAAAGGCTGGCGAAAATTTTCCCCAGCATACTATTTTCTCAAATTAAATACCTTAGTGAATATGAGTTTCTAAAGATGAAAATTCAATAAGCTATTCTTAGGGTAAGAGATATTTAAAATGAATAGGGAAGCGACTCAAAGGGGAACTCTTAACTCGGCAACCATGCCGAGAGGTCACGCGCTGAAATCTTAATAAATTTAAATCATGCGCTCGCTGCATAAAATGACCGTTTTTCGCAGCTATTGCTTATTTTCCACCCAATTCCCAGACTTTTTCAGAAACTAAGCCATGCCCAGAGTGAACGGCATGATTTGAGAGTAATATTTGAGTCTAATCTTCCTTAACCATCGTGACATGATTCTAATGGGAAAATGACTAAATAAAATAAAGAAAGTGACAAATTTCCAAACATTGCAATTACAAATGATGTGATACGAAGTCACTCGTCACTCGACCGGGATCCCGGTATTCCATTCCCGGTCTCGGATTGAATCCCGGTCAAGTCAAATGATTTTTTTAATGGCAAATTTCAACCCTGGTGAAGGTATATGCACCCGTGCGAGTGACTTCATACCACATCATTTGTTAAATGCAATGGTTGGAAATTTGTCAATTTTCGTAGTTTTAATAGCGACAATGTTGGGTTTATCCACCGCGACAGTGGCTTTGTAAGCACGACTTCGTCTCATGTGCTACAATGTAGACTTGAGGCCTGAACGTCTAGTTCGCATAAACCCCCCTCGAAATTCGTCTTGAAGGAAGATGGCTTGGTGGTGTCACTGGCTAACACACGAAGGAAACGGACGTGTTATTCTCGAGCTCCCGAGTCCAAGGTGGTTTTCTGTGAGTTCGGTGTTTGTGACCGGCGCACAGTGGTCTGAATACCCTCATTTCCCGGACAAAAGTCCCTTTTTCGAATATTATGCATGTTCCTCAAATTGGAGTTCAAATTGTAGTTCAATGTTCATCCCAAGTAAAACAAACAATTTTTGATGTCCATCTTCAACTGTTCCGATGCTACAGACCTGAGAATAGAAGGATCGTGATTTGCTTGTTTTCAGGCAGAGAAATTAGCAGTATTCTAGTTGCGCTCCTCTGCTATCGGGTGTGATTCCCTGAACGATACTGAATACAGTTGGTTCTTTGGAACTTAAGAATTGTGTTCTTAAGCCATACGTCGAGTTAGATTAGAAATAAGCTATAAAGCAGAGCTTCATCTGGCCTCCTTCAATAATCGGCATTCTAAAAATAAATTTGAGCTACAAAATTTCCACGACGTTACACTACGTTCTGCTTTAGTTGCGTATGTAGAATGATATCGCTTCTATCAATTGTTGAAAGAATTAGATGCGCATCGCTGCGCATTTTCGATTGAGGAGGTTATCATGGTCACTCGTGACGAATGTTGAAAGACCCTCGTTCCCTAGGAGAAAGGGTAAAACAGTCGTATCGAATTCACAATTTCTAGGAATGTGGGATTTTGCGACAGACAGTATATGAATTTAGAAATTCATTTACTTTCTCGAGAAAACATTTAGCACCTCTTTCAAGTTTTTAATATTATTTATCTAAATTCTCGCTGAAACGTTGTGGGCATGCGATATCAAACTGCGGGTAACTATGCTGCAGGTGTATTTAATGAAAACAGATCACTTTTTTAAAAGTTAACTTTATTTAAATTTAATATGTCAAGACAAAACGAAGCATTAACTTTCTTCATCCTCTGATTCAAATGATTGAGGGATGTCCGACTTCTCATGAGGTTCTCGTACTAACACACCGGGTCACGCACATTGCATACAAGCTAAATATCAAGAAGTTGCGCGTCTCTACGGAGCACGACAAAAAGAGTGTTATTTAACATTTAACTACAATTTGAACTCCAATTTGAGGAACATGCATAATATTCAAAAAAGGGACTTTTGTCCGGGAAATGAGGGTATTCAGACCACTGTGTGGCGTTTCGTCGTCCCCCTTTAACGTGCTTCAAGGAAGAATTACCTGTGAGTAGTTTGGAACTTTTAGGACCCCCTTTCTCGGCATTATGCCGACAGAAAGGAAAAATACTTTCAAGATCAACTTAGGAGAGCTGCAGGCGATAGCCTCACCCCTTGAGCTCCATCAATTTATTAATGTTGAACTCGGGATGAAGGCAGAAGAGATTTTCGGAATACAATTTGGTGCCTCGAGGCGATATGCCTTTGTGAAGTGCAAGGATGAGAGTGTCATAGAGAAAATAACGAAGAGAAGCGTCGAGGATTACGCGTTTCCTACCAAAGGTACAAAACGCGGAACGGTGACAATCGAAGCGGCAACAAAGAAGGCAACTTACGTCAAAATCTGCCAGCTGCCCTTCGAGGTCACAAGAAGCGACAAAGAACGTGAGATTTCCAAATACGGGAAAATTATTGACTATCTCGACAACCGGTGGGGAGGTGAGTGCAAATACCGTTGTGCTCACAGGAACAAAAACCGTTAAAATGGTTCTCGAATCCGATATCCCAAGCTATATCCCAAGCTATATCCCTATAGCAGGAGAGACGGCGGTCATACACTATGACGAACAAAAAATGACATGTTCAAAATGTGGCAGTTATGACCATGTTAGAATAAATTGTACTACCAAGTCAAATACCCAATACTCCGACGCCCTCAGGAGAGGAAGGAGTGATACTTCAATTGAAGAAGAGAACCTAATATTTGACGAGGACAACCGAGCGGAAGGGGGCAGCGGAGACATGGAAGTGACGGAGCACGTGGTCGAGCGGAGCGGCTAAAAAGGAGGGAGGACAACAAAGGGGGGGAGGAGGTGGAACCCAAGATAAGACCCAACGAGGAGAAATGGCCTAGCCAGGGGTTGACGACCTGATGGTGAGATAGCGGGAGCCTTCAGTCAAAAGATAGGAAGGTTCGATAAAGAAATGGGAGAGGGACAGTCTCAGCCGAGTGGAGCTGAAAACCGGGATGTGGACTCAGCAGCCTCTCGAGAAACACCTACAGTGACTCATGCAGAGGCGACGGTGTCCCAGGAGAGCAGCGGGGAGGAAGGAAGTGGAGAAACCGAGGAGGAACTCACCCAAGACGGGAGGAAGAGTGAAATCGTAGGCAATGAAACAATAGGTACTAAGAGGAAAAGGAGAAGGACCCATAGATCGATGAAAATCATTAAGAAAACACCTACGACTGATTTGGAAACTAGGAGCGGAGACCCAGAGAAGCTGGAAAACCCAGAACAAGAATATCGAAGCGAAAACCGCGAGCAGCCGATCACCATGGGAACGGGGGCAATAAGCACCAGCCAAACCACAGAGGTGATTGAACCAAACGGGGAGGGGGCAGATAGTATGGAGAAGGAGAATGAGGGAAACCCAGGAGAAAGAAGAGATGAAGGGACGAAGGAGGGGCAGGACGAGATACGGGAAAATGCAATGGGAAACGGTAAACCTTCGGCTGCTGTGGAGAAAGGGGTAGAGGGCAGCGGAGACATGGAAGTGACGGAGCTCGTGGTTGAGCGAACAAACGAAGCGGAAAAAAGGAGGGAGGACAACGAAGGGGGGATTGAGGTGGAACCAAGTGTGAAAGCCAACAAGGAGGGAAAAGCCTACCCAGGGCTCGGGCGCTGGACGACCTGATGGTGAGAATGCGGGAGCCTTCAGTCAAAATACAGGAAGGTTTGAAAAAGAAATGGGAGAGGGGCAGTCTCAGCCGAGTGGGGCTGATAACAGCGACGAAGATTCCAGCAGTGGTCAAATGGCAGAGGCAGAGGGAAGGGAAGCGAAAGGAGGGGAGGGGAAGGGAGAAAGGTAAGAAGAAGAGGAGGATAATTGGGGAAGGGAGGGAGGGATAGGTGAAATAGAGGGAGAGGAAAGTAAGTGGGAGACGATCGTAAGAAAAAAACGTATCTTCAGTACTCTCTCCACAGGTACATCATGGTCGAACGCCGAGGATCTCTGCAGTGGCTACCAACGCACCGTGTCTACTGAAATCGGCGATAATAACCCTCGTCCCCAAAGTGAAAAGCCCAAAGAAAATTGAAGACTTTAGAGATGAGAGCATCATGGCTTCAATGCGGGCGCGGCCATCGCCATGTGCTCTGAACTCCTGGAATAACGCCATCGCCGGGTAAATATTAATTCGTGTGGGTCAGTTGGATGGAACAGAAACTTGCGGACGGAGGGGAACCTGATCTGCGATTGATGTCCCTTGGCCGGCGGCGATTGCGAGTGGGGAAACACCGACGAAGTCACGGTCTGACTGGCGTTCTTAATATGATCTCGCTCTCTCCCTCCCGACATTCTCAAAAAGACGTCCTCAAGAACTCTCAACTGCTACGAACGAACATATAGTGTTACACAACTGTTAGAGGGATTAAGGTGGGAGACCCTAGAGACTCGGAGGCTGCACGCTAGCTACCATGTCTTCGGGAAATTTCCAGGATGACTTTCAAAAAGGTCCCACGAGCTCCTGACTGGGATAGCGAAGTTATCCAGGAAAACCTGAAATGATCAGGAGATTTCCTGGAAAAATCCGAAATTGATCAAAAATAAAGTTAGAGCGATGATTTTTATATCATTTTCTCAGAAATTGAATGACAAAGGCCACCAAAGTCTTTAAGTTTACTCTTGACATATTGGAAAATATATAATCCAGAAAATCTTGGAATTTCCTTGAAATTAATTCATCATGCTAATTGTGTCACCGGAATTCACTATACCTTGAGATTTCATGATTAATGACATTGCGAATGAAGCTATGTCATTTCGAATTCATTTTTGCTCGTGGCATTTTGGTACACGACATTTTGGTCATTCAACCGTGCCCAGATTACAGGCCGCCTGGATTTCCCCTGGAATACACCTGGAATTTGATTTTCTTAACCACTGCTTTACTAAGAAGGAAAGATTCGCTGTTATAAGTGTTATGCGTAAAGGATGAACACACTAGAATTTTCGTCAAAAACTGCTTTTATTTCTGGTGGTCATAGACATTTAAGAAACATATAAATTATGTTGCGATATCGTTAAGTTTTTAAACAACAAAGCAACAACAACAACAACAACAGGAATTGGTTACTACACCAAGTTGCCGCCTTGCTAATGTCGTCTCGCCGCTGGCTCGTCGACGTCAACAATGCTTTATGAAACCAAGACAATAATTATAAATGTGCGAATTTCCACAGAGAAAAAATCATCCGCCTTGACCGGGATTCGAACCCGGATCCCTCGATTTCCGGCCGAGTGCTTTAGCCAGTTAATCTACCGAGGCGTAGCTTAACTGGCTAAAGCACTCGGCCGGAAATCGAGGGATCCGGGTTCGAATCCCGGTCAAGGCGGATGATTTTTTCTCTGTGGAAATTCGCACATTTGTGCATTGCGGGTGACTCCGTAAAAGTGAAACTCCGTGGCTAGTCCCGGATAGCTTAAAATTTGACAATAATTATATGACAATCCTTTCCTATTTGTGAATAATGCAAGTGTATAACACAGTAAAACGTACCGATTTAATTCCAATCGCACAGACTCATCCCCTTTTGATCCCCCGTCTTCGTCAGTCTCATATCGAAGCGTCAGCCCCTGTTCAGCGCCTTTCAGGTGTATTTCCCCTATTGTTAGGATCGATTCTGCGTCTGCAACCGGAATAACTGTTCCTGTGAGAGCCGTTTCCTCTCGAATCCCATCCCTCACGTCATGGCGATCTGCTAAATGCTGCCTCATGCGTCAGGGGAGGAAGATGAATGCTTCCGGAATGCTAGGGAGACCGTTTCCCCACATCATCCCGGGCTGATTGAGTCAAGTGTCAAGTTCCTCGACCGACGGGTGAATGAAAGAGCATCCTGAATTAATTGACAGCACATTTTTTTCTCCGCCATGTTGTGTTAACTTCCATTCTCATCATTCAAAGCGAATGGATTTTCATGTCGTGCGTTTTTGTTTAGTCTCTCGCGCTACTGATTGCATTTCAAAACTAAACATATGGATCCACGCCATTACTTCTAATTTACTCGTTTTGGGAGACTCCTTGATGTCATTTTCTACCGTATGAGTTCAATCCCTTTAATCTCATCTCCGATGCGATAAATGTTTTAGGAATCCTGCAGAATAAAGAACACGTAAGCCATTTCTTTACTGAAGGAGATTTACTTGGCCTCTGTTTATTTTCTAAGTGTGACTTCTTTTCAGGATGATTTTTTAGTGCAAGTATAAACCACTAGGATGCCTGACCTCAACTATTCTACTGCATTATTTCTATCAACCCTGGACAGTAATTGGATTGAATAGTCACAATAACCACTACTTACTTCTGTATAATCATTTATCATTAGTCGCATTTGTTGACTCTCAGGCCAATCTTAATCTATTCTAATTGGATGCTATTATTTAAGCTGTTCATAGATTCGTAGGTTAATAGAAAATTTAATAATCTTTCTTTTAAATCATCTGCCAAAAACTGAAACGAAGGACCTCTCTTATTCCCTACAGTCCCTGCTAAACAATTCCTTAGAAGCCGTTCAGTAGAACGTAAGGAATTCTACAGAAATTGACTCTTTTTCTTCAGAACTAGTTCCTTTTCTAAGGATCTGTACGGAACATGAGATCCTGACTCTACAGAACATATACTCTGTAGAGTTATTTTCTGCAGAGCAAAATAACTCCTTACAAGCTGTTCTGTAGAACTTCAACAACTCTACTGAAATATACGGAAATACGGAAACTCTGCAGAACGTCGTGGGGAAGTCTGCAGAACGTCGTAGAGAATTCCACAAAACGTCCTAAGGAATTCTGCAGCACGTTCTAAGGTATTCTGCAGAACATCCAAAGGTATTCTGCAGAACATCCAAAGGTATTCTGCAGAACGTCGTAGTGAATTCAGTAAAATGGCATTTCAATACTTTAAGGAATATCTACAGAACTTTTTAAGAAATTCTGTAGAAATATTTATAAGGAAACTATACAGATTTTGTTAGCAGCGGTCAAATACTTAACTTTTTTTGCTGGATTAATGTTCCAAATTATGAATGATTGATATGGCTATCCAGGATGTCACGCCTCTTTTTGACATCCAGGCAAACAAATAATGCAATGACAGTAATTTGGGAAGGTAATACCACTAATGAACTATACGTCGCATTCGCTGAAGTAATGAAACCAATCCTCCTGCTCTCTCCCTGAAGGGGCTCTCTTCTCATGAGATCCCGACCGAAACCCTCGGGAGTATCTCGCAGACGTGAATAACGAGGGCAGGGGAGGAGGGCAGGATGGACCTCCAACAAATTTGAATCCGAAGTCGGGGGCGTCGGCGGTTGTGTTCCTCCCTTCGTGCAAGCCATCTTTGCTCCCCGAGATTATTCATATCTCTCTCCTCGCCGAATGCAGTTAAGAGATGACAGCATCATGGCTTCTATGCGGGCGCGGCCATCGCCATGTGGTCTGAACTCCTGGAATAACGCCATCGCCGGGTAAATATTCATTCGTGTGGGTCAGTTGGATGGAACAGAAACTTGCGGACGGAGTGGAACCTGATCTGCGATTGATGTCCCTTGGCCGGCGGCGATTGCGAGTGGGGAAACACCGACGAAGTCACGGTCTGACTGGCGTTCTTAATATGATCTCGCTCTCTCCCTCCCGGCATTCTCAAAAAGACGTCCTCAAGAACTCTCAACTGCTACGAACGAACATATAGTGTTACACAACTGTTAGAGGGATTAAGGTGGGAGACCCTAGAGACTCGGAGGCTGCACGCTAGGCTTAGGTTGCTTGATAAATACGGAACTGATATTTTTCAGAGCGACATAGAGAATATTATCAAGACTCCTCACTACATCCCTAGGTTTGACAGATGCGATAAAATAAGAAAGATACTCTGCCGAACAGATAGGTACAAAAACTCGTTCTTTCCGCGCACAATAAGCGACAAGAATAAAAACTGAGCTCCACTAAATACACTCCTATAAATCATGTCACAATTTCATATCCAAAAAAACTTACACCTTTACACGGCTGGTGACCTAACACTCCCTGCCACACGCCCATGCGGCCGCTCGCGGGGTATTGTGTGGATGTAGCTGTAGAAGAAAATTTTTGCTTTGTACAGATTTGCGTGAAACTTGCGAGTAGCCCAGACAAAGAAGACATTTTCATTTTGGGTTCATCACTTTCTTTAATTTTATTGATACACAAAAAGCGTTTCCTAGGGATCAAAAAAAAATTTTACGCTGGAGACCTTCCTGGCGGAAATTTAGCGTATTTAGGTTTCATATGTTCTTTGCAATAGCAACTTGTAATATTTTTATTAAAAATTAAAACACATTAATTTCTGGTTACTTATTTAATTTAGCCACTAGTTCATGCCTATTTTGTTTATATTTTAGGCTGCCTTCAGCATTTACGGCTAGTCACCGTTAAAAGGACAGCTGTGGAGCAAGCTGCTTTGTACAAACTCCAAGTTAGACCAAGTAGCCTCCTGAGAACCTTATGTGGGGATAAACTATCTGGAAGTATTATCGAGGAATATCATGAATGGTCAACATCCACCAAATCGCGAAACAGGGCAAAATAGGGCGAGGAAGCTGTTGCTTAAAATTATATGCATCAAAGCGCTCAACTAACCAAAGTTTGGACGGACAAATTCCAATGATAAACGATACAGTCCACGTCGCAGGCGGGGAATAACATTTGAGTCAAGTTAATCTAGTTAGACTGAGAACCCAACTTTGAGGTCGATTCCAATCTGAAAAAATCCGCCCCAAACACATCCTCTTGCTCCACTCCAATTGCTCATGTTTACTCGTCTAGTTAGTGCGTTAACTTTCGTCGACATAATTATCCAGTTGTTTCCGGTGGCAAATCCAGCACCAATTATATGAATGGCATTCATGCGCATTGAAGCCCAATGTGCGTCACTGAAATGCTAAGGGGAGAGGATGCCTGGAGTTGAGGCTGCTGTAATTGCATCTCATCCTGAGGATTTGTAGCGGACATATATGTCATTAGAATCCAGGTCGGTGCTCAAGTGAGACTTGGAGATAGCTTCACATGCCGTCATCCACCTTTCGTAAATAGTGGACTGGCGTTGACGTGGAGATCCACATTCTTCAACTATCCTCATTCTTCAATTTCCCTACAAATCCACCGTATTCACCATCTTGCCTTCCTGTACCAACCTCCTTAGTGGGAGGAATTGACCTATGCTCTCGTTCGCCCGCTACAGCCACCCTCGCAACACTTTGACGCCAATTTGATACTATAATAAATGTCGTCTCATCCTCCATTTTGTCAGAGAATAAATTTCTGCGGAAATGTTTGTAAAATCATTTATTGTGAACTATCATCTTATATTTGACGGAGAATTCATGCACACCTTTTCTGCAATTCTATTCAATGACACTCAAATCCAGGATACCTCTGACCCCCACATCTCGGAGTGATGGAGATTCTATTCATGTAATGTAGATTTGCACACGATAAGTCTTATCCAAAACAATGAAATTGAGATAAATTTTGAAGTGACATACATCAAAGTTGTTGGCGTGCAGTTACTTCGAGGAACCCCATTCTTATTTAACATTAAGTCACGTGTTACTCCGACACTATGAGAATGCAATAATTCTGGAAATGTTTCCTTCGCTGAATCACGGAAAGAACATTTGTCCTTGTACACGTAAAACGTATTCTAGTAATGAGGCATATAGGACGTCGACGCCTTATTTTATTGCGCTCTGAGCCACGCATTTATCCATGATCGTTCTCTTAAAAATATCATCGGCGAACCCGTGTAGCATGATAAATGGGACCATTTTGGAAAATTGAACTCCATGTTGAGCAATTCAAAGGATTGCCGTGTATCAGGAGCTTATTGATATACAGGTGCAAGAACGATCCATCTGGAACGGTGTTTGAGACATAGGTTATAAGTATGGATGAGTCGATTCCACTTTTTTTCGACTCCGATTCCGATTATTTTAAATCGATTCCCGATTCTTGATTCCGATTCCATCGATTCTTATCCCTAATAACAGGTGGGATATTGATATACCAGTAGCGTACGACTGTTATTTAAATTCAAGTATTGGCTGAAATAAAATAACAAAGGCAATTAAGTCGCTCAAAAAGTATATTTATTAACAAATAGCAAATATATCCTCAGCTTATAGAGGTAGTACATAAAAAGTACAAATTGATAGCCTACACCCAAAATTACTGAGACAAATATGATGTGATAAATGAAATTTGATCTGAATATTTATCTATCTGGAATCGATGGAATCGGAATCGAATTTAGGCGATCGATTCTCGATACCGATTCTAATCCTGAGAATCGATGGAATCGAGAATCGACATTTGGATTTGACTCATCCTTAGTTATAAGCTTTTAATCCGTTCATGTGTCGGAGGGTAGTGAAAATTAACTGTCCCGAATAGGAAGACTAAAGGCCTGTACATACGGCGCCTTAGATTGTGTGGTCTGTGGCGCATATTCTGGCGCCAGATCCGGTATGATTGGACGGCGACATTTATGGTAGCAATATCTTTCGCTTCTGTGTACACACGGTGCCACGAGACGGTGTTGAAACAATTGAACTTAAGTATACGTTCGAAAATGGAATGAAATCACACATGACTCACTGAGAGTATATTTAAATAATTCATCAAAACCAGAAAATCATATCCAAAATCTACTGCTCTGCTCCTTTCTAAATATACTTCACCAATGTCATAAACCCAATACGGTAGCTAAAAGTTTTCTAAACAAAATCACACATCTAGTTCTAGAGATCCGACACGACTGCTCGCTTTTATAGTTGCACTTTCACGACCGGTTTCGATATTGGTTACTCTTTCAAGAGAACCCACCAAATTATAAGTATATTTAGACAAATTACAAAGCATATTTAGACATATACTCACTCTCTGGCTGTAAATAATTTGTTCAGGTGGATGAAAATCGCTGGTATTTTGCTTCCTCTCGCGGCTGTTTACTTTTTCAAGTGGTGGTTGCTATGGATGTAGGTAGCGATATGGCAGGGAAAATGGTACACGCTCTATCGCCGGCAACTTGCTTGCGATTGCCTTGCATGCCACCAGATGTCTTGCGATATGGGCGTACACACGGTGACATCTGTCGCCGACAGTATCGTAAGCAATGCCCGGCAACAGAAATCTCTTCGTGTGTACAGGCCTTAAGGGGTAGAGGTGGGGAGCATTGCAATGCACCATTGCATCATTATTTTTTTACATGATGAAGGGCGGCTCTATCGCTGCTTTCATACAGCACGCTATATGAAAGTAGCGATGGAGTATTCTGATTTTGAAACCGGAAGATGGTATTGGGATTTTTTGCTCCAAATTTGTATTACAACTGCGCAATTGCAATCCTTTGAATTATATCTGATCGTACAGGATAACGAAGATGGCCATTATTCACCACACGATAGCAAAGGTGAGGATTTTTCCGGTATTTTTTTATCGAATCAAGCCCAACCAAAAAAAGTAGCACTTGTGTCGACACTTAATGACACTCATCATAAATAAATATTTTATTTTAGTAGCATATACTGTTTTTTTAATACGGGTCGCTAAAAGTTATTATAAAGTGTTGAAGAAGGAGCGTTGTTTCCTGTGGCCTTTTAGCTGTATCACTCTAGCTTACCTGAAAAGAAGCAATCCGTGGAGTGTGAAAAGATAACGAAATATCCGTCAAGGCATGACCACAATGTACATTTCAATAATGAACTGTCCTGTCCAAACTGAACTGAACTGTCCAAAATAAGGAAAAAGTGTCACTAGTATCACAATCACACATACTTATTCCCGGCGACCGCCTTCATTACGGTGTATAATCTCCTGGCAATCGTTTGGCTTTGGTTTTATTGGCTTCAACTAATTGTCGTGCGTTGACCTCATGACAACTCAAAAGTGACCCACACTGCTCTCGGGGGGTCCACAGTTTGACATGCCTCTTCTAGAGGTTACAAGAGGGGAAAAGGTGGGGCGGAGAGAGGAGATGAAGGGTCAGGCAGAAAGGTTTGGCGGCGGACGGAGTGGTTATGTTGATGGCGTTCACTGAGGAACAAGGAGATAGTAAAGGGTTAAATCCTTGATATTTTGGGTCCGTAGGCCCAAATTCACGGTAAGCCCGTAATATCCTACATAACCAAGTAGAACATGCAAATGTACGACAGAAGATGATAGCTTGCATCAAAACCAGTCGAAATATTAAAATATAATTATATAATGAGCAAATTTTTTCCATATATTTAATTTTAGGGAAGTAACGCCTCAAACCACTGCGCACATAGACATCTGTCACTGGCGGTCCCTCAACTCACTGCGAGCGGTGAATTTGTTTTCATCAATGAGGCATTGATCTCTTGGTGCATTCGGATGGATATGCAATGGAAACTAAAATCATTGAGATTAAGTAATGAGTGTGCGTTTTAGCGTTCATAGTGGTGCGTGTGCAGGCATTGCTGGAAATGACCTATAAGGATGATTGCGGCCCGATCGTCCGCTCTCATAACCTAAAAGGCCAACCTTCCCAATCATCAGCTCTCCATCGCAAGCCAATGGAAATTTTCGCGCCCACTCCGGCCAATCCGGACGATTCTCAATCCTATTCGTTCCTCTTAGTCCAGTCAATGAAGGCAAAAAAACGGCAAAACTGTATAATTTTGCCAAACAGCACCGATTTGCATGAAAATTTGGTTTTAGGTTCTACTTACCCTCAACTTCAAAGTTGACCCTGTTCCGAGGGTTGCTTTTTATTTTTTAGGGGTGATAACTACCCCTATTCAAAAATAATTGTAAAATTGTAGATTCGAGCATGTAATCGATTGAAATCATCTTAAAATAAGTTGAATGAACCTCAATTTCATTAAGGGACATAATTTATGATTATTAAAACGTTTCACCCCCTAAAAGCCACATCCTGAAATACTTGTAATATAAAAAAATACCTTATAAATCATCTTCAGCGACTTGGAATGAATTAAATATCACCGATTTGCATGATAGGTATACTTACCCTCTATTACAAAGTTGACCCTGCGGTGTTGGTTGCTTACTATTTGTAAGGGTGAAAACTACCCCTATTTCGAAATAATTATAGAATTCAAGCTTGCAATCGAAATCTTTTTTCAATAAATTAAATAAAGATCAATTGACATTCTGAGGGATGAATAATGATGATTTTCGAAATTTAAACCCCTAAAATTCAGCCCCTAATACAGTAATCATTAAAAATTATGTTAAAAAATTTTATTGAGCAATTTTTAATAATTTAATCAAATGTGATATTAAATTAAGGTTTCTTTACTGTTTTAATTTTTCATCATTTATGCATAAGTTTCAACCCTTATGAAAACCACCCCTTACAAAGAGTTGAAAAAACAAAAATTTTTTAAACGTATACGGATGTGTAAACTTACTAATTAGTCAATCTATCGATTTCCGGACTTATTTCTAAAAAAACTTTTCCACCCCCGAGAAAGGGTGGCATCCACCCCCAGGGTAAAAGCAACCCCCGGCACAGGGTCAACTTTGAAGTAGAACCTACAAATTTTCATGCAAATCGGTACTGTTTGGCAAAATTATACGGGAATTTGGTCATTGACTGGACTATCTTAGTCCCCTGTGAGTCGGTGGAACGTTGATGTTAAGTCGAGCAGCACGCATTTGGTGGCCTTCAATGAGATATACCTACATCTACATCTGCGAAATACCGCGTGCAAGCCACCACTAGTGTGTGTGGCACGGGTTGATTCCACACCATGCATGCAGCACTCATCCCAGTTCAAATCAGAACTGAGTACGTTCCCACGAATGCCAGGCGCAGGCCAAAAGCAGTCAGGGCAATGGTACGCAGTCCAACCACAAACCAGAAGAGTGATACGTAGAATAAGATGCTACCATGCACTACACTACTGAGGATAAACTACAGGTTAGTTTTATTAATGCGACAGATATATAGCGCTACAAGGTACTAAATCTTGCAAGAGTATATCATGCCGGAGATTGCATGCGACGTCAGTAGCTAATAATCATATTTAGCACTACTGAAAAAACCTATTCAGTATCCTAAAACTGATCTCTCGCAACTATTATGGGCCCTTATTGTGCGTGGGAAAAATTACATCTTAAATCTATCGGTTCTACAGTCTATTTCCTTAATCTTATTCCTGCGATCGTTCCTACCATAATAGTTTGGCTCTACTACGATGGCTCCCATCCATTTTAAACATTTCCCTATAGATTTTCTCCAAAAACCTGGCATTATTATGCATGATTATGAGAATACCGGGTCTACCCACGGTAATATCTTCAACGCATAATCGAAGGATCCAGATTCGAGTTCTGGTCAAGGCGAATAATTATTCCTCTGGAATTTCGCAATATCAACAGGTTACCTTGAAGTCGGCGCGAAATCTTTGGCGTCGCGATGATGTTTAATCCTGCATTTCTCAGGTGTTATTAAAGTCTGCTGTCACAAAACTACATCATGGTTACCACAAAAACTGAAATTTTAGTCTGTGATTGAAACCGTAGCCTATAACAGAGTGCCTGAGATACTGACGGTCCATAAACAATTGTTCTTTCACATGGACTCATTGTCATTGACATGAGGGATGTCTCCCAAACGCAGAATTTGAAAAAGAGAGTATTGGTATCCAATAAATAATCACTTTAGATCAAAAGTGGAATGTTGGCGCATCTCTGGAAATCTATAAAAAGTTTTCGCATCATGTATTTGCATGTTAACCTGGGCTTGTGCGATGAGTCGATTAGATTATAATTATTTGTGTTGCATCGCCCGCCCGTTCCTATCCCTACCTTTCCGTCGGCGATGAATGAATTCATCGACTTATCGAGGTTGGTGAGTTCATCGATTCATCGAAGGCGATGAATTCATCGGCTCATCGTTTTCGATGACAATCATCGAAAACGAATCATCTCGATGATTTTTTTTCATCCACCCTCGATGGGCAAATTCGTTCATCGCACAAGCCTGTGTTAGCCCGTCGCTATAATTAACATCTCTTACTGCGATACTTTTACTCTTGCACATTATAGAGAGACGCTTTCGGTAGAACCCCGATCCCCATTTGGGGGCTAGATGATAATAAAGTTGCCTTACCTGTCCCGGATGGTACCTGGTGTCCCGGATATCACTCGAATAACCCAAATTACCGACTCACCATTCGGAGGATGAGCAATTGACTCGACTACAACGCAAGTGACTAAAACTTGACGTCGCGAGTGAATTGACTGCGAATTGGAGGGCGGAGACGAGAGAAAATTAGCCAGTTTGATTAACTTCAAGCAAGAACATTTATATAACAAACAAGTATTACAATTGAAAACAAGCCCGTAAGCTATATACCGTAAACTTGATCTATAGAAGACGATCACAAGTCACAACTGCAGCACAGTTGGTCCTTTCTTGTCCGCGGTCAGTTTCAAAAGAGGCCGGGCCCAGCGTACAGACGATGCAGCTGGCGATTGAGGGAGGATCCTAGTCGGGTCGTTGATTGGCGGATGAAATGGCGCTAGCGTTGAGTCGATCAGAAAAGAGTGCGCCACTATCACTTTCAGTATAAAAGTGAGCTGATTGTTCCATCGCGGGCAGCGAACGCGAGACAGCGAAACGCGAGACCACAATATTCGAGGGATAGTCGCAACGGCGTTTGCGAGTTTTTGGCGTTCCTTTTCAGGCAAAGTGGTTTTTGCACAGTGGGAGGGGGGAAATTTTGGCACACGACCTCTCGACCAAAGGTCAATGGAGTTATCGAGCTGAGTCGCTCCCAGTTCCCTTCCTCTCTTGTTCCCCTCGGTTTCCTCCCAGCCTTCGAAAATATTATTGACGGAAACAAAAACGCGAGCTCCATAATAAGCATACACATCTCGTATCTAGGAGAAGGCGGGAAATTCTCCTCGTGCGTATGCTGGGAACCCGATCTGTTAGGCTACGACATTTTACGGCACGTGATGCGGCAAAATGAAGTCCCTCCCATGTGTCTCACTTAAGCTGTTTTTCCCACTCACAGACCTGACAGTTGCCGCGCCCGGTACAACGGCTTCCGTCCGCTGAGGTGACCTGACCCTCCGACCTAAAATAAAATATCGCGTCGCGTCACGTGAGGTCGCCGCCCACGCAGGAGACCCTACACCTCATTTTAATTCGCCGTCCCTCTCTATGGCTCCACGCAGCGGCGTAACGTTCATTATTACGATTAAATGGAACGCTATAAGTCTCGAATGAGAGGTTATTATTCCCCATTTCCCACCGGTTGGAGGAAGAATTAATTATTGTCGCCGTCAAAATAGTATAGACCTGGACTTTCACATGTTACACATGACTACTGAGCATGATCAATAGGGCATATTATACATCTTTGGAAAGAATATTTATTTACCTTTAAAATGAAATATATTTTGGAGCGATATCATTCGCCTGCTTGATGTTAGTCTTCAGAAAACGAATAACAACTCGGTAAAATCGCCCAACTTTACGACTGAGTTTGGTTTTCAACATTGCAGAACAACAATGATGAATTAAATAGTTAATATACCCTTTCAATCATGCTCAGTAGTCATGTGGAACATGTCAAAGTCCATTTTTACACTATTTTGACGGCGACAATAGGAGCTGATAGGTGTTGTATCCGTTGGTTATTATATTTGGAGCGACATTGTTCCCTGATCATAACGGAGACAATATTCGAATCTCATCTTTTAAATTTCAGATGCAGGAATAGACGTGAAATAGATCTTGTTCTATTATTAGCTCAATCAAGTTTTATGACTAAAAATCATAAAATGGTAATGAAAAATATATCTGTACAAGTCTTATACTCGACTAATTTTTTACGTCGTTTGGTGAAAATGAATTCACAGCAGAATGTTTTTCTGCGATTCTGTAAAAATTACCGTCGTGAGTAATTAATTTACTCATGAATAGTTGAGAAAGGATACAAATGAGACATTTAAATATGTTACGATACCTAGGCGTTCATTAAGACTCACTTGTCTTGAAATGAAGTCTCTCTGGAGTGCCAGCACGTGCCGTAGTCAATTGAAAACGGCTTTCACTTTTTTGGTAAATGTCTCTAAAAGTAGAGTAGGAAGACGTTGATGTACATTTTGGTATGTATATCTACACCTACGCACTACCTCGTGAGCCGCCGTATAGGAGTATGGCAGGGGTTGTAAGGATCCCATCCCCTTAATGGTGTAATTAAAAATGTTTTAGGAGCTGAAATGGTGAAATGTTTTTTATGGGTGTTTTTTGAGTGGAGCTCCGGTTTTATAAAATGTCCACTTATTAGTAATGTGTGCGGAACGAACAAATTTTGGTACCTATCTGTTCGGCAATGTATCTCTCTAATTTTATCGCACCTGTCGGATCTAGGGATGCAAGGTGGTGTCAAAATAATATTCTCTGTTCTGTTCTGAAACACAACTGTTCTGAATGTCTCACGTAAAATAAGTCTAGCGAGGAAACTCTAAGTCTCTAAGGGCTCCAAACTTGTTCCCTCCAAAATCTGAGAGACACTATAAATGTAGCAGTTTTAAAAAAGTGTCGACTATCCAGGAATGTCACAATATTACTAACGACAATGTGCTCAAGGATCTTTGCATAACAGCGGTGTTACCGATATAGGCCGGTAATTTCTTGGGTCATGTCTGTTTCCTTTTTTTAATAATGGTGTGACGTTGGCTATTTCCCAGTCTTGGGGCACCTTGCCTTCGGATAAGGATTTTCTAAATGTGATTTCTTAAAATGATGCAATCTGTGGGGCTAACTCCTTGAGCACGCGTGAAGGTATTCCTTCTGGACCTGGGGACTTGTTACTTTTAATCGAACGCAATTGTTAAATTAATACATCACGTTGAATTGTTATGTCAGCCATTGGCTCGTTAAAGTCAGGAATGTCTAAACTGTGTATTGTGTCATCCTTAGTGAATACACTTTCGAAGTGGTGGTTTGATAAGTTGGCTTCGTCGATACTGTTGGTGACTACTCTGCAGTTTTTGTCCAATGAAGACTCTACACTCGAAGATTCTCGGAGCTTATTCGGAGCTCGCTTAATATCAGAATGACGCGGCATTTTCATCAAGTAACTCGCCTGCGATTTATTCCTGACGTTTCGAAACATGGTACGCAATTTAGGTTTTCAGGGTTGAACAATGTAAATTTCTCTCGCCTTAAGCTCCGTTGTTTTGTCACCTGAATTAATGAAATTTTAATCGAAGTTGTGTAATTTTCTCTTGAGCTTCAGCGTCATTCCGTGGTTATACCAACTACGAGGATCTTTACTCTCTCGTTTGAATTTGTGTGGAATATGTTCGTCGATTTCTTTACGTAGAATTTCAAAAAAATATCTCCATGATTCTTCGGTGCCCTTGTCTTTTGTTATTGCTACATATTTTGTTCATGAAGCTTTTTAAGTTTCTCCAAATGTTATGTATATATGGAAAGTAGGTGTATCTCTCTTTCAATTGAAGCCAAATTCATTGAGTTCTTGGTGAATTGATATTTCACTGAAACTTCCTTAAATAACGATACCAATAACAGCCCTGAGTTGACTTAGATACTCTTTAAGTTATTGTTGCACTCACCGTAAGGAACTCAAGTTATTTGCACGAGATTATAATGTCTCTATGTTATTATTACATCTACCTTTTACTGTATGAACCTCTCATTGCGTGTTAAATATTGCGTAGTTATCATTCTTTTGACATAAAGTTTAAATACCTCATTACTTAATCCCTACGTGGCATTTGGAAGGTTTTTGATTAGATAACTTGTTGGTCAACGAACTTAAAATGCCTACTCTCAGGTGACTGAGCATTATATGATATGTCACTTGTGGTTACTCAGTTCTCAATTCAATCTTGCGTAGCCTGATTAAATGCGCTCTCATACATTCTGGCTTTAAGGAATGAAAATAGATTATCCATTGGTAATGGCCTAGGGATGATCATTACTTGAATAAAACTTGATTATTTAATCAACAATCATCATGCCATACATGTTCATTCCTCCATTTATTATTCAGTTTTTAACTTCGAATGATTTAGCATTAAATCTAGTCCGTCTCTTTTGCGACCTGTTTGGTATCCTTCTAAAGCAATGGAATAATATTAAGGTTCAAATACTAAATATACTTCTTGGAAATGCTTGTCAGCGGAAATACCTTCAATGTGTCCCGATAGTCTTTCGAAACTTGCGGCCAATCCACACTCTGCATTTTATAATTATTTTAATTCAGCACTCTTATTGAAATAAAACTTCAAAATGGTTTCAAAAGTATGTACTTGCGTTTCCACATCCAAAGACGCAAATATCCTCTGGGAACTATGATAATTAACGTTTCTCATGCACGTTCACCTCCGTCACTCTTTAAACTTTAATGATATCGCTGCAGCTGTTCTCGTCATCACTCACATTGCTGTCTCAATAATAATTGAAGTAATTGTATCATGAGGTTACGTTGGTTTCATACTGTAAGTCTGTCTTTAATGTTTTGAGGCTGTTCTCTGGCACACCCGACATAATTATTTCCTATTCCTACTATTTCATCCTTGAGGTTTAGGTTCTAAATAATAATCTGCATAACTTATTGAACGATGAGATTGAAAGGTCTAATCTAGCTAAAAGCCCCCAAAGCTAGCAAAAAGTCTAATTTGTCAGTCACTGTCTCTTTAAAATATCAGAAGGATAAACTCTATTGAAACTGTAAAGCGGGAGGTATCAAGATTCTGAAAAAAAGATTTATTACATTTGTGCGGCTGCTAATTACGAGAGGAAGCCTTTTAGTCAAATGGATTAAGTGATAATCAAGTGAGATAATTAGAGTGCGAAACAAGGTCATAACAGAAATTTTATAAACTGGAAACCGCTGACACCGTTGCATAGT
Source organism: Ceriagrion tenellum (assembly GCA_963169105.1). Classification (NCBI taxonomy): domain Eukaryota; kingdom Metazoa; phylum Arthropoda; class Insecta; order Odonata; family Coenagrionidae; genus Ceriagrion; species Ceriagrion tenellum. The sequence goes on from OY720636.1 coordinate 161,678,394, forward strand.
CACGTGGTCCAGGGGAAGTGACAGAATGAGACCCACTTAAATTTATGGATGGCAAATATTTGTTCTCGTTTTCTTGTTCAGAATTCATATTTCTTTTATTTACAATGTCAGTTTACATGATCATTAAATAAATCATATAAAATGTGAATAAAATACACAAAATATTCACTTGGACATAATAGCCGTCAAAGCCTATCCCCACTTTTAAGCAAGTTATTAGTAAAACCTACCAAGGGTACTTGTATAAATAGTGAGCTTTCAGAATATATTTATTGTGCCAACCATTCTATTATCCCTCTTTTAACTTTCCTCACAGTATTTATATTTTTAAATTAACGCTCATATTGGTAAATAATTTTGGGACAGCAGCACGTTATGCCTTACAACCTTTATGAGTAGAGTATCGTGGTTCTTCATATTTCTTTATTGTTCTTCATGTAGGAGAAGTGGGGATTTCGGCAAAAGTTGGTAACACTGGTATTACCGTAAACTCCATCATTATAAATCGAGGAAAAGAATGTAAATGGAATCATCAGAGAGAGAGGAAATGTCAACAGCGTATGTTTTTTCGGTGGGAATATTTGACATTACTTTTGACATTTTTCGGTTGAGAGGAAGGATGAGAGGGAGCGCGCATATCGATGTTCATTTGTCTCCCATTCTCCATCGTAACTGTTGGCGAATGAGAAGTACTGTTTGTCTATGGAAAGACTAGTTATCCGAGTTATGTGGTGCGGCAATGAGCAGCCGGTACTAGAGAGACAGTCTTTATTCATCTTCATTCCGCTGTTTTTCAACTCAAAATAACGCCAAAATGTGATGGAGATGAGCTCAAGTCCCTGGAGCTCACAGTCAGTCAGTCCTCGGCAACTTTCATGTTTTTAACGGGGGGATTTAAATGCAGTGAAATGACTCGATTAATTAAGAAAGAGAGAGAGAGAGTAGGTTTAAGTCACCTTTCGCGTTTCCCTTGCTGGATAGGTTCTCGCGGTGAGACCCCCACGCTATCTAATAGGCTCCAGAGAAAAGTCAAGCCAGTGAACGCCGAGTATTAACGTTCACTGACCACTAAAGCATTTTACGAAAAGGAAACGGACTATCTTTTGGCGAAATTTTTGCTTAGCTCTTAGAGTTAAAAAAAGCTTTCCCCCAAAGCCGACTTTGAATCACTGCATTAAATTGAATTGGAATATAATAATCCTTATACTCGATGCGTTTGCTCTGTGAAAGAGCTTCTCCTCCTCGACCGTTGCTTTGTAAAACGAGCGTTATTTTACTTCTTCTTCTCCCTAGCTTTAATCCCAATTATTTGGGGTCAGCTTTTTGGACTTTCAACCTCCAGCGTGCTCTATTCAAAGCCATGTCCTCTTTGGCACCAATCCCCAACATATTTTACTGTTAATAGAATTTAATTTTTCGAGAGAATGGCTCATATTTGCCGTTATGCTTGCCCTATTATCATTCTTCTTTTACAATAGATCGATTGAACTTGTACAATTTTGTTGTCCTTGGCGATATAAACCCTTTATCTAATATCCTCCTTCCATTGGAAGAGAATAAACATGCTGAATAAACTTCTCTCTCCGCTGACTCGCAGTGAAATATTCAAATTGGGCGAGGAAATAAAATAATATTAATCAGAGGTAAAATTGAACTATCAATTTCAAGTGCATCAATATTCAGTCGTCTTTTTTTATGGCCGAGAGAAAGTTGAAATTAATCAAATTCAAGTTACCTTACTTCCCTTACCCACTGGCATTACAGCCCTAAAAGAGCCCGTGCCTCCTCAATCATTCCTCTCCAGGTCTCTCGCTCCAAAGCAAGAGGTCGCCATCTCCTTACACCCATTTTCTGCAGGTCCTCTTCCACATCATCCAGCCACCTTTTGCGCGGTCGCCCCGGAAGTCTTCTACCCTCTGACCTCTGGCTGAACGTCCTCCGCACTGCCCTATTTTCAGGCATTCTTTCCAGATGACCGAGCCACCTCAGTCGGGCACACTTGATTTCACATACCAGACTAGGTTTATCATATAGTCCATATAGCTCGGCATTGGTGCGGATACGCCAAGCGTTGTTTTCGTTAATTGGTCCGTAGATTCTTCGCAGGATTTTCCTCTCCCACGAGTTGAGCAGCAGCTCATCCCCGCTTTTCATGACCCAGGTTTCGCAGGCATATAGGACCACGGGTCGAGGAACTTTTCGGTATAATCTTTCTTTAGTTTTCCGACTCAATAAGCGTGACTTAAATAGGCGCTGGAGGCCAAAGTAGGCCTTATTCCCAGAATTCACTCTTTCTTTGATTTCCAGGCTGTTATCACTATTTTCTGACATCAATGAACCTAAATGAACCTAAATATTTAAAGGTTTGAGAGAGTGCCTACCTTTAAATTCAAGTTACATGGCATTAATTTTGGGAAATATGAAACCCAACCCATCTACAGGCACCTTTATGCGATGCTGCTCTGCCTCCGTGCTGGTGCTGGCTGCAGATGAGAGAGAAGTGGCGGCTGGACGGAGAGAAATGGACGTAATAGATTTGAATGGAGCCCGGGGTGGCGCAGATGGGGGTGAGTGGGGGGGGGGAAGCGGAGGAGGGGGAAGTGTCTGCTTGTGGGAATCGGGGGAGGAGAGGGGGAGTAGGGCAGGGGGTGGGGGGTGTAGTAGGTAGTAGTAGGAGGAGAGGAGGATGGAGGGAGACCCTGCTGTGTGTGTATTTGAGTATGGGTGCCGTTGTCTCGGCGCCAGCGAGGTCACGTGCAGCGGAACAGGGTCCGGCGGGAGAGGTGCTTCACGAGGGGGCGGAAAGGGGGAAGGGAATGGGGTGAAGAAGTGAGAGGGTCAGGGTGCGGAGGAGAGGATGGGATACGGGAGTGGCTCAGGGTTAAGATAGGATTAGGATAGAGAGTGGTCGGGGTACGCGGGGAGGTAGATAGATAGATATATTTATTTAAATTCTGAAACATTTACACATTATAAAACACACAATAATCAACAGTCTCTTTTGTACTGATAATTTAACAGGAGAGGGTTGCCAAGACATTGTTTTAACATTTGTAGTAAACATAATCACCAGCTGTTAACAGTTTAACACATTTTAGTAACCACAAAGACAAAAAACGAACAAACAAAAGTGAGGCCTTATGATACACAAATATTGAATACATATAAGTAATATAGATAAACAAAATAAACTTATTCACTCATTCTGCCTTAAACCATAGATGCAATACGTTTTATATGTAATTGATTTGCATTGTGGTTTATTATAATATTATATGTGTGTACAGGCGTTTCTTGAACAAATTTATATTCGTTGATGCCCTTATTTCTTTTCGGTAAGGCATTCCATAGCCTACAAGAAGTTACATAAAAAGATCTACCGTACACAGTAGTACGGAAATATGGGATTAACAATAGTTCTGTGTTTCTCGTCAATCTTTCCCGCGTATTAATAATTAAAGTAACTTTATTATACGTGAGGGAGTGTGGTCAGACGGCAGGGGTTAGGGTACGGGGGAGGATAGGGATTGATCGTCGCCCGACTTCCTGTCGCGTTTATACCCGCTTCGCGAATAGGAATAGGAGGGGCGCTTGGTTTTTCAGGGTCGCACCCTAGGGTATATGGGGGCAGGGAAGAGTGGTCGGAGGAAGGGGGCGTGAACCTCTCGGCTTGGCCCCTTTTGAGTGGTCATAACTTGGCCGCGATTCATGCAAACGGCCATCGGACTGGAATGGACCTCTGCAGGACGACGCCGGGATTAGGAACGCAAGGATGTGGGGGGGGGGGGGAGGGAAGGGTAAGGATAGAAATGGAAACCCTTGATGGGGCACGAGTGTGTTTGTATGTGAGTTGTCCCCTGGATTTTCGCGCGGACATAAAACCATAGGAGGCGAGTTTATGGAGATGTCGGTCTGTTAAATAATAATAAACTATGGTGGTGGTCGTGGCGACGGAATCGGGTGTAATCTTCACGCATCCATGGCCAACTACAAATGGGTCGATTTATTTTTCTCCTCCCCGCGAGCTTCTATTCCATCTTCCGCGAGTCCTCCATCAATGCGGGCGAGACTTCCGCCAGCCGCCCGCTTTACGTGGGCGTCACGCTCCAATTAGAGCTTTGATTGAGGGAAGGGTCCCGAGCATTGAGCAGTTAACATGACACAATGACCATTATTGGGGTTCCGAGAGCACAAAGCAAAGCAACTGAGGACTCAGTGACAGTTTCTCGCGAAGTCAGCTGTTTTTTTTCTCTCAAAATGCATACATTTTGGCGATTTTAGGTGATGTCGCATTGCAGTTCGCGATTGTCTCAAGACTACGGGAGATGGAGGTAATCATCATTTTTTTCTTTGATATTCTTTTTTATTGAAAGGATTTTTTTAAAGCATGCAAGGTTTAAACATAAACCTAAGGCTATGTTAGTGAATGGACAGAATATTACCACTCCTCTAAAAACAATAAAGTACTATAGACGGCTAATAGTTTGATTGAAGTGAAAATACTCAATCGAAGCACAAAAAGCCCGTTGTTTTGAGACTTTTTTCCTAGAGAGAGATCAAAGTTCAAGCCTTGGCTGGGGAGAAAGTATACCTATGGGTCCGACGTTTGCATTAGATCCATTTCTAGAGCCTCTTTAAGTGACGCTCTCTGTCTGTTGGGTGAGCAGTTCAACTATGTATCTCTATTTTCCGCTCTTCTCTCTATTCTTGGTACCTTTAATAACCATTCTACTGTCATTCATAAATATGACGACCTAAACTTTGTTGGCCCGATCAGCATTGGTTATCTATCAGTTTTTAAGCTATCCGGGACTATCCACGGAGTACAACTTTTACGGAGTCACCCGCAATTCATAATTGTGAAAATTCCACAGAGAAAAAAAATCACACGCCTTGACCAGGATTCAAACTCGGATCCCTCGATATCCGGTCAAGTGCTTTAGCTTTAAGTAGTGCGAGCGGGATAGTTCCCTAATCATAATAGAGACCATATTCCATATAGGTATACGTTTTAATTTCTCCGGCTGTAGGACACACGAATAAAATATTGCATTATTAATGGTGCAATATAATAATTTTACAAGACAGAAATTGGAGATGATCAAATGGCAATATGTAAATAAGTCTTTAACTTGACTCGTTTTTTTCACGCGGTGCGTTTGAAACTCCTTCAAAACGGAAGGTTTTTTGTGATACCCAAGAACCTACTGCGGTGACAAGATGATTAATTTTCAAAAATAGTTGGGAAAACATACAAACTACACGCTGTTAGTTTTTTTTACAACATCAAGGTGTTAGAAATTCCTCATTCTGTAAATTATGTCTCTCTGGAGTGCAAACACGTTCCATTTCCTATGTAAAAGGGCTTGTATTTTTTGGCAAATATCTCCGAAAGTAATGTGGTAAGGAGTTGATTTTTTGGTGTCAATGGAAGGGTGATATATTTTTCTTTAAAATAAGACCAAATTCAATTATTTATAGGTAAAATGATATTTCGCTCTCAGATCTGAAGGGTTGGAGAGGGTAGAATTTCCTTTCCGAAGTTTATTGAACTCGATACGACAAAGATCAAGAAATATTTCCCACTCAGGGTATCTCTCCTTGCGTCATTTTGGTCTGATGTGATTTTACTGTCAAAACCGTCAAAACATAAGCAAAACTGGCAAATAGGTCCTTTCAATGTTTATCACGATTTTGTTAAGATTTCCATAACTCTGGAAATAATACGATCAAAATTTAGCTGTAAAAAGCATTCAGTGACCTTTAGTGCTTTGACTCTGGTGTCATCGCATTTAACTCATAGTGTTAATGGCCCACTAAAAGTTTTGTGGAATCATAGGCTTCAAAAATTTGATCCGTAGAAATGTTTGAGCAATTTTAGGGCCTACATCTGCGTGGAAAGCCATAATATTTAGTTTGCAATCCAAAGTGGAATTTTGAAATAACTTTCAATTGGCATCTATGCTATGAGAAATAGAGAAGTGCGTGTCACTCATCCAGAAGAGAGAAGAGATCGTACGAGAGCAAATGTTGAATGGAGGATAACATTTCATTGGATTTAATTTTACCCGTGCTAGTGTAGTATTTGTGCAAAATGGCATAAGCCCCTTTCTCAACTTCCTCAATTTAAACTTTACACCCCCAGGCGTCACTTCGTGGACGTACTTTATACTTGAATCCATATTAAAACAATCTATAATATTAGTGGAAACGTACAAGATTTGTTTTGTTATGGATTCCCTTACTTTTCCTGTCTTTACCAAATTAGATATTCCAAAGGATTGGGGCACATATTATTGGGACACGCACCACTATGTCAGCCTCATTGTTTTTTTAACCATAAATCTCAAAACAAAAAACTAAGCTAGGTAGACATGTTGTATCTAACTAAAATTATGTGAGTCCGTTTAATTTTATTCCTCTGCTAGCGGAAGGTACCCGTTGAAATCCAACGGGCGTACAAGACAAACTTAATAACTAATGATAGCAATCGAAATATATTGACATTAAACGCGCACAGTGTGTTCCTTATGGATTCTATGGGTTCTTCCATTTAAATCGATACTTTCGGAGCCTATATTCACCACGTATCCATTTTTCCATATAAGGTTCGGCTTCAAAAATGTTATCGGTCGTCAAGGGGACAGTGTACCAAAAACGCTGAATTTGCAGAATTTTTATGATTGTTTTCCCAAAATTTCAAGTAAATCAGTTGGAAAACAAAAATTGATTGAAAGAATAAGAATGATTATTTATTTTTATTTTCCAATGGTCTTCGTCGCAACTTTTTCCAACAATTGTTTGAATTTAAATATGAAAAACAAAAAAAGTCTGCATTCCAGAAAAACGAACTTTACTTTTATTTCTTATGGAAACACTTTTACTCGCCTGGAGTCGAACCGGAGACCATTAGTTATACATAAAGTAGCCATAAACCTTTCAAGTGACGTAAGATATCATGTTACAAAGTTTTGCGTCATTCCGTGCAGTGGTTTGATAGTTATTAAGTCACCGCACATTCACGCTTTCTTTATTTATGTATATAAGAAGAAGATTACACTCATCAGGTCTTTTATGAAATCAAGTTCTAAAGCGAGAAAACAGAGACGAAATGAAGAGTAAGTTCATCCATGGCCAATTGTTCGGCTAATATGTAGCTCTATTTGGCTATCACTGAATCTATTCTTGTAATTGGCATGAAGTTGAAAATGGCAATTTTGAATAGTAAAATTAGTGAGTAGCTCTTTGACAAAAAATGAAGACAAGGATACCGATTGGTTCCTTCTGATGGATGGGCTGAATAATTTGTATTCGAATCAACGCGTTTGCTATCTCTTTAGGCAATAGATGCATAAGATTCTTTGATTTCAGAGGAACTGTAATTGGAGTTGTAAACGGGTTGGTGAGGTATGGCTAGAGTACTGGCTAACCATGCGGATGGCCAGGGTTCAAATCCCTGCAGAGGAAGTTTTTTTTTCAGAGGAAACCCGATCCCTACTTGAGTGTCTTGTGAAGGGCGCTTAAGTACAGTACTCCGTGTGTCGGATGAGACGTTAAATCCTGATCCCCTTGGCGCCTTACGTTAAGAGCAGACAAATGCCGACGCCGGGATTCTATCCACCCTTCCTCCTGTACCTGTCCCCTATGGCGCAAATGACCTTAGCTGTCGGTCGCCTCCCCAAATATTCAATTCAATTCGTGGCTTCCGGAAGGGCAGGTCCTGCGAAACACAGCCAGCGCTCTTCCTTCATGGTATCCTAAAATCGGGTGAATCAAATATGCAAGTCGACGCGATATTCCTTGATTTTAAGAAGGCATTCGACAAGATTCCTCACAAAAAAACTCATTTATCAATTGTATTCGTGCGGAGTTAATAAAAAAATAGTGAACTGGATAGGGGACTTTCTCAGAGATTGAAAACAAAAAGTTGTATTGAAGGTTTTAGCTCTGATATGGTAAAAATCACATCCGGTGTTCCTCAAGGAATCGTGATTGGCCCCCTTTTATTCATAATTTATATTAATGACCTCTCGAATCTCGAATTAGCAGTAAATTTAGATTATTTGCAGACGATACAGTAATCTACCGAGAAATAGGCGAAGACGCGGACTTTGAAGTTCTATCATTTGACCTTAACAACATTAATTCGTGGTGCCAGGAGTGGGGGTTAGTACTAAATATTAGTAAATGCACCACAGTTAACTTCCTGCGAAATTCATTACACAAAAGCCATACCTACACCGTGGGTATAGTAAACATGAAATCTTCAAATACGGTAAAATATCTTGGAATTACCTTAACTTCAGATATATCGTGGGGAACACATGTACAAAACATATGTGGCGCAGTGTTGAAGAAACTAGGTTTTGTTAAACGTATAATAGGAAGGTCCTCGGATGAAAAAGTGAAAGAGGGATGCTACTTCGCTCTGGTTTAGGCTACACCTCGAATACGCCGCGAGCATTTTGGACCCTACTGATTAAGATTTAACAAAAAATTAATGAAATACAAAGGAAAGCAGCGCGTTTCGTTAAAAACTGCAACGAGTTCAGAAAGTTTCAGAAGGAATTCAGTCGAGGGGATTTGAGGAGTGGGGCGGAAGGAAAGAAAGTGCATCAAGGCATTGAGGCCTTCACTGTGGGGTATTGAGGTGTAGACGGAGGTGACATCAAAAATGGCCATTAAAATACTACTCTGGGGGGGAATTTGGAGGCTGTGAAGGCGTTCTAAAAAATGGCATGTGTCACGAATAAAGGTAGGGAGTGAAGATACTATGGGCTGAAGGGCGGAGTCGACGAAGGCAGAGTGGGTGAGTTGATATTGCTGACTATGGGTCGGCCGGGATTGTTGGTCTTGTGGATTTTTGGGAGGAGGTAAAATCTAGGTGTGCTGGGGTTGGAGGGAGATAGAATGACGTCTGATTGCGAAAGTCCTTCCTTGGGGCCATGAGTTTTGAGGAAGGACGAAATTACTTTTTGAAATTTGGGGTTCGGGTCATCGGGGAGAGGTGCATAAAACGTGGGGTCGTTGAGTTGCCGATAGGCTTCCGCGTTGTAGTCATCCACGGCCATGATTACCACACATGAACCTTTGTCTGCGGGTGAATAATGAGGCTCAGGTCTGAACGGAGTTTACGGGGGGCGGCAACTTCACTGTGGGACAGATTAATTTTGGGTTCTATGACATTGAGAAAATGGTGATCAGGAATTATGCTTAGGCAGTGCTTAATGAATATTTATACTGGGTGGGTTTTTTGGACGGATTTCGGTTAAAAACCGGATGGTTGTCGGAATTTTTTAAGGGTCGGATGAATTGAGGATTGGGAAGGGCCATGTGATTCCCAAAAAGCACGCCATATAAAATTTCTCCAAAACTTTAGGGAGTCCGCAGGGAAGGACACAGGATTAAATTTCGGGGTTGGTGAAAAGGACAGGCTTTTGGAGAGTAGACATCAGGTAAGTTAAGGTTGGCGCTTACGTAGGATGGGTATGGTCTTCAAGGACGGTTGGAGGTAGTAAAGACTGGCAAGATCTGGTTTATCAGCGTTCAGGGGCATTTTGGGAGGAGGTGCAAGGAGCAAGCTAAGGGCGGACGAGAGATGACTTTTGTACAAGGTTGACAATTTTCTCAGGAGTTCCAAGCAACGAAGACAGTTTTTCGTAGGAATTCGAGTGTATACGGTTGACAAGAAAAATTTATTGGGGGAGTACGCAAATATCATTTGAATAAAAAAGCTAGGTTTTGCTGAAAGAAAATTCAGTAAAGAGGCGTACTGACCGAGTACAAGCCGGGTGAATTCAACAGAAAAATTTTGATTGAGGTGGTGGAAAGACCGATGAAGGGTAGGGGAAATGGAAAACAAGAGATTATGTATAGTGAGAGCGTAAGGTAAAACTCCCATTGAAAGGCATTTGGTTAAAAATTCAACATGGCCAACAGAATATGCAATTCAACAAAAATTTACCAATTGAACGGTTTTTCTGGCGTAAAAGCGGATATTTATCATCCAGGCTCCTATCTCTTAATATTTTGTTTAATTTTGCTTTTTGTTTCATATTTTATTGTTGACTCTTTAAAGTAATTAATGTACAATACGTTGGTGCTGTTCTTGATGATATTATGTATAAGGAAATAAAAGTGAAAAAATTGCATGTTACCGATTTCTTGTCCTGGCGACTTATTGCCGTTTCATTTTATCATTCGTCGCATAATAGTTATATCTCATTTTCATTTTGAATTGCATATTTGGTACCAAAAATCTAGACTAATCAATCACGGCGAAAGTTTTCCAGATGTGGTCCGAGTTTTTATTTCCAACTCACTTGAAAAGTTATTAAATGTGCCCAAAATGACTCGCGATTGCTGCTCCGGCCACCTGAAGCGCGGTAAGCGCGGCGAGCCGAGAAAGGTTTTTTGAGGCTTGCGCCTGCGGGGCGCGGTGCGCAGCGATAAGGGGTCGGTCGGAATGAGAGTCGGGGGCGCCATTCCATGCCACTGCGGCGGACTCTAAATAACTCACTTAACGGGGCGACGCATTTGTCTTCCTTTCGCGGTGGCGACCCCGCTCTCTCTCTCTCACGGGCGGAAAAAAAATGCCGAAAGAAAATAAAGGAGCAAAAAGGAAATGGCGGACTGACTCGAAAGGACTTCCACCTGGATCCTCCATCTAATTTGTTACACCTCTCTTTTTACTGTTTTAAAAACACGAACACAAAAAAAATGAAGAGGAAACCACTCGAACGGAAAAATCTATTGGACGTTTCGGTGGTCGAGCCGCCATCGAGAGAGACTTAACTCGTCACGAAACATCTACCTTCAAGCTCCGATGAAGGTTGTTTGACATCCGAAACGTCCCATCAATATTTACTTATTTATCACGAAAGAATCTCTTCTAACACCGATAATGACGACGTGATTGTCGAAACGTCCCATTGATATTTGTGCCCTTTTCCGATCCATTCATGTGTTTTTCTCTCGTACATGTATAAGTTGACGAAGGATCGCTTGAGTGATGACGTATGAATATATAAATGCAGGCAAAATGGAGGCAGACAAAAAATATAGAAACACGAAAGAGAAAACACTCACAAACACTACCGATATTTCCACGATGAAGCACTCGTCTTTTTCAGAGTAGAGTGAGTATTTCGTATCGATGTAATAATCACACGCCTGTTAGTGATTAGTTTATTTATGTTTAGTGATTGTGAATTTGTTTATTTATATACGTTGCGATGGATGGATACAGTAAGGAAGAAATTAGTTCGGTTCTTAAAGTAACCCAAAAAAAACCACGAGGAAATGACCGACTTAGTTTCCCATTTTTCTTAAAGTATCCTTTTTCGTATTTAATATTTTCGTTTAATTCTTGTAATCACTGATCATCGTTAAATCATCTACATGGACTTATTTGAAAATAGACTTATACATTATATCTACAGCTTATCCCTCAGGAGTGTTGATAAAAAGGTTGTTATCACGGGAGCAAGCCACGTTAAGATGTCCACGCGTGAAACACAGACTTTCCAAATAAAGGCCAGCCACTCGAAGAGTCTGTCCTCGTGACTTATTTATTGTCATAGAAATCAGATATGACAAGCCCTGAAACCGGGGAAATGATGCCGGGAAGCGTGTCTTACAGCATCCTGCTCCCTTCGCCTGGGCCGCTCTTAAGAAGTTTCATTAGATCGCTGGTGGGCATGTCTTAGAGCATCCAAGTCTAATCTTAGTCATTTCTCTTGTGAGGGCTCATTTTTTCACAAAGACATTCTTTTTGCCTTTGATGGTTCATTCGAAAAGTTACTCTATTTTTCTTTTAGGTATTTGATGGATATATTTTTAAGGAGGGGAAGCACAGCGGCGTGTGTGAGTCTTGAATAGGCAACTCGATGATTGAGTGAATGCAAGTTTAACTGCTCTGCACTTTAATTGCACAAAACAGTACGCGATCGTAATGAGAGGCAGACGGTTCCACTGCGTGTAATACACCTGAGTATTAAACGATAATAGACAATGCTGTGTTTGTTGTAGCAACTGAGGCATTATTACCATTACTATTCGCTGCACGTATCTTGCCTATTTAATAGCGTGTGTAGTCTGTTTAATTCTTTTAAGTGCATCGCTTACTACGTAGGTGTTCTCTCATATGCATGAGATCTAATTTGAGAATAAACATTGAAGAATATACTTGTTGTAAATATGCATGGAATTCACCGATTACCCCCCGAAGCTATCTATCATAGGACCCTTGGGACTCTGGGCCCTTCTCATCCAGATTTTATTTCTACGTGCTCTCATGAACTTGCAGGAAAGCGTGATATTTTAATGCTAGAGGCATTAATATCCTTTGAAAATCAAATCTCTGGTCGACAAAAAAGTTTGCTTTTGTTGAGTTCACATAAAAAATGTTAGTTTATTCCGTTAAAAACATTAATTTCAGACAAATAGGAAGCGTAGAAGAAAATCGATTGGAAGAATTAGAAAATTTATTTATTCATCCATCCAGTAAAAAAATCTCAGCCCTCTATCTTGAGTGAAAGTACTTTTAAAAAGCAAAAAAATGAAACCACTGCACCGAACCCATTGCTTAGCATGGACCACCAGGGGGGGGCATTTGGGGGCCCTGAGGGATTTTTAAAATAGTTTATTTTACGACCAAATATATTTTCTATCTACACGCCAAATTTCAGCTCAATCGGTCGAGTAGTTTATGCGTGATGGAGCGACAGACAGACAGGAACAATTATATTTTTATATATTTATAAGGATATATACATATTTTGCAACATTTTTACGAATCGCTTGTTGGGTTGGAGAGTTGGATATCTTTTTTATTTAATCAATTTCCAAAGTGGCTGAGACGGGGAGAAGATCGACGCGGGTCATTTATGGCCTGAGCCCCGGACCCGGGAGAGAAGAGCGATTCATTTACGTTTTATTTTTTTATTACACAAAAAAATGTATGTGAGCTGTACTTTCAGAATGGGGCGTGAGGAGTGAAGAATTTTTTTTCCAGGGTGAGTGAGGTGGTCGGAGTTAGGGGGTGGAGTTTTATGGATTCTGTGCGGGGGTAATGGAAATATGTGAGAAGGAGGAGTGGGGATGAGGACGGGGGAAATATTGGATGATCCGATCGAGAATCACGGTTCAGTGGTCCGTTTGCCTCTCACTCACTGAAGCCATCCCTCTGAACCCTTTTCCACTCTCCCTACCCATCTCCCTTTCACCCTCGACCACCCCCTCCCCCGTACGCTTCAGCGTTGGCCCTCGGCTGTCCACCATTTATCGCCGCCACCCCTGGCATAAGTTATTCGACGAGGAGGAGAGGTGGGCGTCGCTCGTGCATATGTGCCGGCTTCTCGGCGGGTTTGTTTATTAATTGGTTGGTGTCCTCTTTCATTTCATTGCGAGCGAATATCTCCGCATCGGACGAGACGATGATTGAATGTTATCAGCGTGAGGATGTGACGGCGGAAATTGGTGATCGTTTTATTGAGGAAGTTTGACTGAAGGGCACTACGCAAAATCGGCGATAACAATTATTGTAAACTCTTTGCACGGCATTTGCCGTATTTACCTGAATATAAGACTCCCCTTTTTTTCGAAAGATATGTTTCAAAGGTGGAGGGGGAGTCTTATACGGAGAGGATAAGCCAGAGGAGGAACCCATACTGATATTTAAAGTTATGCGACACGACTATTCGATATTCTAAGCGCGTTCAAACTCATCGCCAAACAAAATTGAACTTCATACCGAGTTTAAACACTCAAAGCGTCACACATTCTTTCCAAAGTGGCACTGGGTACTTCCCTGAGGGCTCACCCTCCTGTTTTATATTTTTCCTGGAATTTGAGCATAAAAAGTGGGGGGAGTCTTGTATTCAGGTAAATACGGTATATCCTAATAATCAAATCAAATTTAAATCAGCTCAAAGGCCAGTTTTCGCGGACCTTATGCAGAGACAAGTCTAATTTTTAACCAGCCTGAGGTTTATGCCGATTAAAATTTGGAATATGGAAATATATGTAAACGCACGCATAGGCATTTCGCTAAATATTGAAAAGCACATTTTTATTTAAAGATTTTATCGAGTTTCACATGTTTTTCTGATTCAAATCTTGTATTGAAATTTAATCTATTTCATGATGAGGTAAAATTGTTTGAAATTTTGTCCACAGATTCAATTTCAAAATTTTTACTATCAATCTATATGGCGATATGTGTATTTCGTAATTTTAAGGTGAAGGCTAATGAATAAGTCGATTTAACTCCGATAGACCGGAAAAAGGGAAATGAGGTGTAGAAAATTTTGAGAACAGTAAAATGCCTCGGATATTTGGCTAACCATTGACGGTCACCACCTTGGAAAGAACATCGGTTCAATTGTATCCAATAGGTAGCGAACACTTTCGGCGCGCGCACAAAAATCTACTTTCACATAAATATTTATTCCGCATAAGTAATGGTAGCGGGCGTGACTTCGTGGCAATCCTTCATAGTAGGAGTGTGTGAAGAAATTGCAACTTGGCTGTTTCCTCCACATAAGGTTTTATTTTTACCGACAATGGTTTCGTTACAGAGTAACATTATCAAGGTCACCTCTGATAACCACATTGATAATGTTACTCTGTAACGAAAACATGGTCGGTAAAAATAAAACCTTAAGTGGAAACAGCCCAGTTGCAATTTCTTCAGACGCTCCTACTATTTACTCCGTGTTGCGTGTATCAGTGCTCTTTAGCTGGGTAGATAGTGTAGAAAGACAAGCTTTTGTGCGGCAGAAGCGTCCACACGTAGAACCTGAATGCGACGCCAATCCGTGAGGAATCCGACTCTGTCCGAATTTGCGCGTTAAATGTGAAATAAGTTCTTCGGTGCATTCACATTTCCGAGCCCGAGCGATGCACCGAATCATAGTCGTATTCCTGCATCCACGCGATCCATCTTAGTACCTGTCCTTCAGGAATCTTGTAATGCAATGGCCACGTCAGAGCTGAATGGTCAGTCCTCAGTAAGAATTTCCTACCGTAGATGTATTTGTGAAAGTGCTCCATTGACTTCACTATCGCAAGCAGCTCCCATCTTGTCACGCAATAATTGCGCCCCGGCTTTGACAAGACCTTGCTCAAATAGCCAATAACCCTTTCCTTGCCGTCCAGTACCTGAGAGAGTACACCTCCAATTCCTACATTGCTGGCGTCTGAATCCAGTATCAATTTCCCACCCGGTCAAGGGTAGCTCAACACAGGTGCACTAATTAGAAAGGCTTTTAGATTTTCGAAAGTATCTTGACACTCCACGCTCCAGACATAACTGCGGCTCCCTTCAGTCAGCCGAGTCAATGGTCTGGCAATGTCGGCGAAACCGAGGACAAACCGACGATAGTAAGTCCCAGGAACCTTCTCACCTCATTTTTATCCTTGGTTACCGGCCATTCTTTAATTGCAGCAGTTTTGGCCGGATCCACGGACACTCATTTCTCTGATACTACGTGGCCCAGATAGTGAACTTGTCCCTTAAAAAGATTGCCCTTCTTTGGGTTTAGTTTCAAGTTACCGCCACGAAGGCGTTGGAATACTCGCTCAAAATTATTCAGGTGATCAGTATACCCTTGGACGAGCACAATTATATCGTCCAGATATAAAAGACAAATCTCCCAGGTCAATCCTCGGAGTACATTCTCCATCAACCACTCGAAAGTCGCTGGGGCATTACATAGGCCGAACGGCATCACAGTGAATTGCCACAACAAAGTGCCTACAGTAAATGCGGTCTTTTCCTTGTCTTTGGGCTCCATACCGACTTGCTAATACCGCTCTTGAAGTCGAGAGTCGAGAACATGGTGCATCCTCCCAAAGTATCTAACGTGTCATCGATCCACGACAAAGGGTAGCTGTCCTTCTTCATCATATTATTGAGCTGGCGGTAGTCGACGCAAAACCGGCTCGAGCCATCCTTTTTCATGACCAGCACCACCGGAGAAGCCCCGGGACTGTTAGAAGGTTGTATAAGACCGTCCTGTGCCATATCCTTGATTATCTGCTCGGCGTCTTCTCGCTTGATTAGAGGTAATCTCCTTGGTGCTTGTCGGATGGGCGTGGCGTCTCCTGTACCAATACCATGGCAAACCAGGGTCGTTCTCCCTTAGACTCCGTCTCCGCCCTCGAAGACTTCTTGGGAGCGCTCAACCAAATTTTTAACCACCTTTCGTTGGTCATTCGTCAGGTCACGTCATGCGTCGTTCATAAGTTTTTCTAGTCTGCTTGGGAGCCCCCTAGGTTCATTGATGACTTTTCCTACATGATTTACAATAGCTGCTACGCTGGAACAATTTCCCAGAGGAGTACTCTTCTTGAGCGTCATGAAATAGGGGTTCACGTTCATAAAACGGACCGGAATCTTCCTCCTTCGCGGTTGATGGTCCTAGCCACTAACACTCCCCGACAGAGCTCGTCGTCCGCAAATAGTCCCAACGTCATAACCTGACCTTCAGGTACCTCACCCTCCAAACTCGCCAACGCAATGGTTTCGCTGCGTCCCTTTAACGTGGTATCCTCTGCTTGAACTGCCCTCGCTGCCTTCTGTGGCTCCTGTCCTTCCGGTGGTTAAGGACGACCTCCTCTTCGTTCACCTTGTCCATTTCCGCTTCAAGGTCCAATTTGAACCCAAGGGACGTCAACACGTCCATTCCGAGTACTACGTCTTCTTCTATCTTCGCGACCAATACATGGTGTTTAAAATTAGTGTCACCAATCCGAAAGCTGGCAACGGTCTCACCCAGCGATTCAGCTGCCTCCCCAGTTGCCTTACGCAGCGTACATCTCGTTGGAATGATCCGTTTCTTTTTCACTGTTTACGGTCGGACTATCGTACTGTCGCGCCAGTATCCAACAACAGGTCTCGGTGTCTTCCATTGACGAGTCCATGAACAAACATAAAGGTGCATACCATTTCCATCGCCAATACTTTTAGGTACGAAGTTCTCGGTCGTCCTCTCTGTCTTTTGCCTGGAATTTTTCCTCTTCCATAATATTTTGTATGAAGTGCTTGAGTAAGTGTCCGATGAGCTTTGCTTTTCTTGTTTTAACCGTTTTCAATATTTCTCTTTCTGTATTCACTTTATTTAGTACTTGCTCATTAGTTTTCCTGTCGGTCCACCTAGTTTTTGTAATCCTCCTCCAAAACCTCATTTCTGCAGCTTCAAGTTTGGTCATTTCACTCTTCCTTAGTGTCCATGTCTCGCATCCATATGTTAGCACACTCCATACAAAGCTTTCCAGGAATTTCTTCCTAGTCTCAATACTAATGCTGTTATTCACAAGGATACTTTTCTTTAATTGAGAGACTTTCTTGGCTAACGTTATTCTTCTTTTGACCTCTGAGGAGCAGTTGTTATGATTCTCTAATATGCTACTCAAGTAGCAGAACTATGTCACTTCCTCCAGTCTCACTCCGTCTATACGTATATTCGTTATCTTTTCTCTTCTCTTTCTTTCTATCACCATGATTTTTGTTTTCTTGGTGTTTATTTTAAGTTTCAGTTTTAATAAAATATTATTTAGAATCTTGAGCATTCGATTTAATTCCTTCTCTGAGTCAGTTACTAGAGCTATGTCGTCTGCAAATCGAATGCAATGAATTTTTTTGTCATTTATTTTAATTCCTCTTGTCTTTGTTTTCATTTCAGACATTGATTCATCTATGTATAAGCTAAACAAGTAAGGCGATATTGGGCAACCTTGTCTAACACCCCTTCTTATATTTGCTTCTTTCATGGTGCCACTGATTTCTATTTCCGTACTTTGATTTTTGTAGAGGTTTAAAATCAATCTTTTGTCTCCCCAATCCAACCCTATTTTGCACATTGCTTGGAACAGTAGTCTCCAGTCAACATGGTCAAAACCCTTTTCCAAATCAACGAAAGCTATATAAGTTTTCTTGTTAATTTCTAGTCTCCTCTCTACGATTTGTCGCAATGCTAAAATTGCCTCTCGAGTGCCTTTTCCTGGTCTGAAACTATAGTGATCACTATCTAATGTCGCATCAGTTTTATTATCTATTTAGTCTTTTATTATAACCAATATAATTTTTGAAGCATGGGACAGAAGCGTTATTGTTCGGTAATTTGTCCAATCCTTTTAATTGCCTTTCTTGGGAAGTGTTATGGTTCTGCTTTTTGTGAAATCATGTGGTGTCTTTCCTTCCTCATAGGAATTCCATTATAAGTTGGAATATTCATTCTTTATTCTTTCAATACTGATGATTTGTTACAGTATGAAACCGTGGGACAAGAGGGTAAAAAAGAGTGAAGTAGAAATATTATTTTTGAAGATAGGATAATCTATAGTGTTGGGGATGAGAGTCAATGTAAGATATCAATAGTATTGAGCGCACAATTGGAGATGTGGGTAGTAAATATTGACCAGGTGAGCAACAGGATACAAGTGGTTGAAGTAAAAGCAGGCCCGAAAAAGTTCGTCTTGGTCCAGGTGCACGCGCCCACAAGCAGTTACAGGGAGGAAGAGGTGGATGGGGCGTATTGACAGATAGGGAAGATAATCAGAGAAGTCCCGGGCAAGAAAAATCTAATAGTAATGGGCGACTAGAACGCAGTTGTGGGGAGAGGGAGAGATGGGTATGAAGTGGGAGGGTTTGGATTGGGAACGAGAAATGATCGCGGAGAGAGGGCAGTAGAATGTTTTAGGAGAAATCAATTAGTAGTAACAAACACTTGATTTAAACACCATCGTGGGGGGAGGTACACATCAAAAATGCCGGGAGACACTGGGATATATCAAATTGACTATCCCAAGGTTTGGCAAAGATTTAGGAACAGTGTGAAGAACTCGCGTAGCTATCCGGGGGCTGATGCAGGCTCCGATAATAATTTAGTGATGACGAATTATGAGGTTAAAATTGTAAAGGTATATAAAAGAAGGAGGATGAAGAGGTGGAGCTTGGAAGCTTGGTAGGGGAAGAAAGGAGAGAATACCAAACGCAAATGAAACCCAGATAAAACAAGATATAAAAACAGGCATAGTAAGAGTGGCTGAGAAAACTATAGGATGAGAGAAAACTAGGGGGAGAAGGGAGAAGTAACCAAGATATGATTAAGAAAACGTAGGAAAGAAGAAAATGAGAAAACGACAACGCTGAACAAGATAAGAATAAGTAATGTTAGACTAAGCAGTGTCTCATATGTGTAAAAAAAAAAGGAATGTCAATAATTCTGTGCATTGGTATCCAAGTTATGGTGACGTAATAATATTTTTAATTGAGTTGATATTTGTACCGTGAATGTCATTGTACGAATGCCGTAGGAAAATAAAATCATAAGAAAATATAAATTTCAACAGGTACAAGAAGATAAATAATCAACTCCTGCGAACAACCAATCGGGCGAAGGAAAATTGTTGGAAAAATCACTGCGAGGAAATAGAATAGCAGCCAAAAGAAGGGGAAAGGAGTGCGTTATACGCTGAAAAAAATTACTATAGGGCGGTGAGAAAGGGAAAGCGGTATCATTGATTAAGAACAGTGCAGGTAGCATATTAATCGAGCAAGAAGATACTCAATATAGACGGGAACATTCAAAATAGGTCGTCAATCAGACCAAGAAGGTCCTCAACTGAAAAGGTTTTCTATGCCAACTGTAGGCAGTATCACTATGAGGATTTGTTACCCGCTAACCGTCGTTAGACTGCCAGAGAACTTGCAGTGAAGTTTCTAATCTTAATTGGGTTATATCATGATAGTCTAACCGAAAAATTGAACATGCGCTGGGTTGCAGCAAATTTGTTCCTCGCTTGATTGCAGCAGAGGAGAGCAACCTTCCTCAACCACGACAACACACCCTCCACTAATCCTTGTAAATTCGTGAGAAATGTGCAAAATATTAAAGAACTGTCCTACTTCAGCCTCCCCACTCACCTTACATACCTCCATGTGACTTTTTGAAATTTCCGCCACTAAAATTAGTGCTTTAAAGACTTCGTTTTGACGACATTCAAGAGAATTTGGCACGGGAAAGGGAATTTATTCCCTAAGAAGCGCTACAGGACTGTAAGGCAAAGTATAAACGCCCCTGGAAAAAGCGTATCTCTAGTTAAGGAAAGTACGATGCATGTTTGTTAAGTACCGTTTTGAAATTCGGCCACTTCAGTCCTGCGGTTGATATGTGGCGCATAAGCGCTATGTATGTACCTACATCTGTTAGAAAGCCACAGACGCCATTACGGAAGCATTCGACCGTGTTTACGTTCGTTTGTGAGTATTCAACATACCTCCGCCGATTGAGAATCCCGCCGACTGTGAAATACGCGCTGTGATTCGTTTTCTTAGTGCTAAAGGTGTGAAAGCGGCTGAAAATCATCTTCAGATAAGCGAAGATTATGACAAGAACATTACGAGCGATGGAATGGTACGGAAATGGGTTAGAGCTTTTAGAGAATCCAAAACAAAAGGTGTAGCTTGCCGAGTAAAAGGATCGCTTTGCTCCATGACAATGCCCGTCTACACACGACTAATCAAACTCAAGATCTCATCGGATCATTTGGCTGGGAACAACTTGATCACTCCCAGTCCCGATCTAGCGTCCATAGACTACCACCACCTGTATTTGCATTTGAAGATGCGACTGGTGGTGGTCAGCGCCACGATGACGATGATGAGGTCAAAACGACCGTGTTGCAGTAGTTGTCAAATCAGGCGGCAGACTTCTATGAGGGTGGGATTCCAAAGATAGTTCTACGATGCGATAAGTGCCTTCATATTAGTGGAAATTATGTGGACAAGTAGATTAAGGTACAGGTTTTCATGTAAAAATATAATTGTTAAGAAAAGTATACTTGTTTTGTTTTATTTCAAAACGGTGCTTACTTAAAAACACCCCTCGTACTTAAAAGGATATAAAGACAAAGATCCGCAAAAAGGAAGAGAAATAATAATGTCTCTGAAGTCATGAGTTCACTGGTTAAAACTGTATTGAAAAGGCAAATTAATTTTTGCACACAGATGGTAAATTCAGAGTGTAAAGTCATTGTGGGATTCTGTTTTTATTATGATTTGTACGTCGCGTTTGAGAAGCCCAAAGCGGCGGGCATATTGAGAGTCTCCTTTCCTTCATTGATCCATGTATTGGGAGTCGCTGCTTAGTCGCTCATTCGGAAGCCGGGTGACTCTGGCACTTGCGGTGGATTATCCGTGGATTTGAGAAAGCTTTTTCCTCATTAGCCGTGCTTCAGGTTTACCTATCTCTAGTTTTAGATGCCCTCATCGTTGAGAGTTCCACTGTTCCATCAATTTTTCTTCGTGGAATCTGCCGCAATTGCCCTCTGACCCGATGACCTCGTCGACTCGCATGCCATTCCTCCGATGACTCTCGGAGTGAACTTTGCTCATCGGGAACTTCGAGAAACCCTGAGCGGTCCAAGGCAACTCAAGTCATCGTAAACACGCCACCAACCTGAGTGCGATGTATCCGATTGAAATGTCTCCGGAGATGTGGAATTGCACTGTGTGTGTGTGTGTGCGGGAGATCCCCCTCGATCTTCACTCAAGTCTCTCAACGCCACCCTTTAAACCCTCCGTGACTAGAAACTTTTTCCATTCAAGCGACCGTCGCGGAATTGCTGGCCGCTGGCCTCGCATTCTGGAGTGACAAATATATAAACTTAGACCTACAGTAGGAAGCCGTGTAAATGGTCGGTAGGAATCAACGGACAGATCTCTGGGCTTCTACGCCAAGCGTTTAATCCCAAAAGATCCGACATTGGTAATGAATGAATTGGCTCAAACCCCAAGGGTAAAAGGAGAGGGTGTGGGAAATTGGGAAATATAATAGTTTTAAACCCAACCACAATTAATTTTACCACGTAGTACACCTGGGATTTTCTTTAGGAATTAGAAACTTGAACTCTGCCTCATTGAAAAAGCACCCCCAAGCCTCTTTCGCCAAAGTTTGCCCTTTCGCACGTTGGCCGTGACCACTCCCGTTAACGAAAAACGAAAGCCGAAAGCGGCCATCCACCGGTCATATCCCCGCAATACGGTCGGTCGCTTCGTAAGCGACTCGGCACACTCCGCCATTTGCGGGCAGTTTGAATAAACTCTATTTAAATATCTTTCTCGGGTTTCACACCGAGTAATGTTTTCATAATCCGCCGACGTTTCGGAAAACGACTTGTTTTCCATTTTCAAGGCACGTGTTATTTCCGCCGTGACCACTATAACACTAAAATTAAACAAGATGTTGATGCCCCAACAATGAAGATTGCGATCCCTATGTTTGGCTGACGTGTTCCGCTGGCCGTTGAATCATTTTCTCGTATTTTTAATACATTTGATCACTGGCCACCAGGTATTACTCAGTTGGAATCCGGTGTCTCTATTAAAATTATGCGGATACAATCGTATCTCGATTGCCTCTTTGATAATGCGGTCCCAGTAACGGTGTGCGCGGCAAAGGATTTTTGCATCGGTCCATTTAATGACATGGTCTTCGTTGATGCTGCGTTCCGTCACTGCCGACTTCTCTGGTTGCGCCAATCTAAAGTGCCTACGATGTTCTTTAAGCCTGGTTTCAATTGTTCGACCAGTCTCCCCCACATTCACACGGAATCTGATATACCCCTGGTGTCTTCAAGCAGGTGGGATCTTTTGCCTTAACCAACTGCTCCCTTAATTTAGATGGTGGCAGATGGATCGTTTTGATGTTAAAACGGTGCAGAATGCGGTGGATCTTTCCCGATATGGTGGAGACATAAGGGATCAAAGCTGTGGCCACAGGTTTTTTAGGTAGCTCTCCTGCGCCACTCTCCTGGGTTTCACCGAATCTTCTTAAGGCTTTAAAAAACTGTTGTCTCCCATAGCCATTCTGGAGAAATGTCCTTTCTAGGTGCTGAAGTTCAGCTGAAATGCTTCCTTTATCAGATATTGTTTTGGCTCTATGTATAAGCGTAGATAAAACTGCGCCTTTTTGTGATGGATGATGGCGGCTCCGTCCGTTGAGGAAAAGGTCAGTACGGGTAGGCTTCCGGTAACACTGTGGCCTAGGCTCCCATCTTCTTTCCTGCGGATTAAGATGTCGAGGAACGGAAGTTTACCATTATCTTCTTTCTCCATGGTAAATTTGATGTTCGGGTGTTGGTCGTTCATGTGAATTAGAAAATCTTCTAATGCAACCGTACCATGTGGCCAGACTAAGAAAGAGTCATCTACATATCTGAAAAAGCACTTTGGACGTAGGGGAGCTGAATTGCGGTCTTCGCCCGAGAAAAGCACTTGAGCCTACAATGGTGCCGGCTTTTAGCTCAATCAAACTGTTTTCTTTTTTCTCGCAGCTACCAACTTTGTAAAAGCTTCAGCTTACCAGTCGCGCCAGAAGGTTATCCGTTTTTTCTCCGTCTCTCTCACTTGGAACGAAATTTAACAATCCTTTTCCAAGAATAATGGATTGATTTACTAACTGTTACACTAGCTCATTATTTAAGAAGCGCGAGAATCAGTATTTTAAATCGCCTTTATTTAACTTTACTTGTGTGTCAGGGTCAAATTTTGTAATCAATTTTTAACTATCTCCCTGACTAGTTAGAGATCTGAACTTTTACACATAGGCTCATTTTCGGTGACAATACAATATTATATCATAAAAAAGTCGAAAATAAAATTAATATTAAAGAATTATGTTTTCAAAACATATATTTTTATATCCTGTAGGGTATGCAATATTATACACTTGTGTGTCAACCCGACTGGGTAGTCATGTTGCAGAGCGTCCCGTCGAAGACAATCTTTTCAACCCCTAGAAATGGGTGTATTTATGTTAAATTCTAATGGGTGATAATGCATGAAATGGTATTATTTTAAGTGAAAAGAGACGTGAGAAAAGTGCGAAGATACGGTTTCCAGAGGAAATTGAACATGGGAGGTGAAGTTTTCGGCGGCCATTTTGAGTATTTCCCGATTAATTTCAAGAGATGGCGCAGTGATGGAGGAACTTTCACATCTCACAATAAAGCAAGGAATAGACGTATAGGCGGGAAAAGTTGACTGGCAAACAAGGTAACGGGCCAGTGGAGAAAACAGGGGTGCTGGGGTGGTACAGTACGCGGCCTGGAAATGAGCAAATTTGAAGGAAAGAAAGGCATATCCGAGAGTTGGAAAAAGGCAATATTAAGGAATATAAATAGGTAAAGAGTTAAGGAATATAATAGTAAAGAGCAATTTTCGGGAATCAACAAGAGAGAATTTAACCGTTTTATGCGTCATAATAGCAATGAGGGTAGGTGCATTTACCATGATTGACACATTGTAATGACAGAAAAACTCATGGAAAGGACGCAGGTTCTGGCCGGACTGGATGAGGCTAAATGTAGAGGAAAGTAAGAGTGATATTAGGATAACTGCAGAAAAGGCATGCAGGAGCGCGCCCCGACTGTACTTTCACGAGCATCAACAGTACATAAGATGCAAGGCTGTAGAGAAGACAATGCAGTGGTTTTCCTAGGAAAGAAGCTCTTCGCGAACTCACTAATACAATTCACAATCCGCCGATACTTTTTGGGAAGGCATAGCTACGATCGGTCGTGGGACTTTCTGGACAGTTTTAAGGGTAAACAAAGATGTTGATATTTATCGTAAAGCGATGTGATTTCTTTAAATTTCATAAAACATCGTGCTCCGTTGACCGGGATACTAGTTATTCCAGCCTTGCGATGTTTATTTTTTTAGACAAGTAAAGCAAAGCATGGCAGGGGAACAAAAAAGTTGTTTCCTGTTGAAGGAAAAAAATTCGAAAATAAAATAAATATAAAAAAATATTTTTTAAATAGCTTTTAACGAACAGAAACATGCACTAAAAAGTAAAATATACTTTTAAAACAGTGCATGAAAGAGAAATTGAGTGCAAAGCTCCTATATGAAAATTGTAATGGTCTGATACAGAGAAATTGCGGAAGGAGTTTCTGTATGAAAATTGTAATGCGCTGATATAGAGAGAAGTTGTGTGAGGAGCGTCTATAGGATAAGGACCAGTTGTTATGATGGGTTGTGTGACTAAAAATTAAAGCGCGGGGCGCTCAACAAATAACAATTAAATATCACATTAGTATTTTAATATAAATATTCCCTTACACAATAATATCTGTATTGAATATATGTTACTTAGACACTGATTCCAATTGCGCCCCACGCTTTCATTTTTAGTCACACAACCCATCATAACAACTGGTCCTTATCCTATAGAAGCTCCTCACATAACTTCTCTCTATATCAGCGCATTACAATTTTCATACAGAAACTCCTTACGCAATTTCTCTACATCAGACCATTACAATTTTCATATAGGAGCTTTTCACTCAATTTCTCTTTCATGCACTGTTTTAAAATTATTTTTTACTTTTTAGTGCATTTTTTTGTAAAATTTAAGCGATTCTTTTAAAGATATTTTTATATTTATTTTATTTCTATTTAGAGACGCAGTCTGACGGACAGCAAAAATATCGCTAGAAATTAAGAACTGCTCTGCGTTTTAATAATTGTCTTCAAGTGGTACTCAAGGAAATGGATAAATTCTGCTGAGTTTCATTTTAAGGACTTTTCCCTTCTCGCCATTGTAATTATTTCCTATTAAGTTACATTATTAAGTAATAAGTGGAATATCGCAACACCAATCAGGAATTTTTTTCTAGAGTACTAATGTTGTGAATAACTTGTTATCAGAAATTCTAAAAATGCCATTCCTCAAATAGATTCCATCGTGTAACAGTATTGACATTGGTTACGTCAGCTCTCGACTTTCCTGGAAATGAGCTATGCTTTGAAAGTGCCGTCACATAAATCTAACCAGATGGAAAAGGTCAGGATGTAAATTGAAAATGGAATTCCGTTTCCCGGAAGCATCTGTCGAAGTACAGTTAGGGTTTCCCTGGGCTATGGCACTCCTAACTACACATTAGGGTGGATCGAAAAACCGGTTTTTTTTTCGAAATCGCTCTACGACTAGTGCTTTAAGTTGTGGTTGGTGATCGTTATAACCCATAAAAAAATCACAACTTGATCGGATGATATCTTCAGGCTGCGCTTTTAAGTCAAAATTTTGAATTTTTATGAAAAAGTGTCCAAATTTGCAATTTTTCCTTATGGTTTCTGGATGTTTCCTGAGTGACTTAATGGCAAAAAGTTGCGGATATTGCTCGTATGTTGCTTAATATTAACGATTTAGTGTGTTTGAATCGGAAAATAGTATCTTAGATCGCCAAAATTAGTCAAAAAACGCCAAATATACAGAAATGTTACGGATGTTAGGTAGGCAATAACCCGCTATAATAATTCGACCACCCCGACTTGAATTTACCAACGACAGTTAGGTAAGAGGAAAGAAAGTTAACTGCAGCTCTTAGTTGAATCGATTAATCGACTATCCAGCACTCACCCCGAGGAGGTGGCTGCAATCGAGTGCCGCCCGCCCACCCACCCGGGTAGATCGGACTACTTAGGCTTCAAAGTCCACTTTTGTATCAACCTTTCGGTATCGGTAATCTTTTCCTATCCTGCAATCGAGCTCCAATGTACCCATCTCGGGAGTCACAACCACATACAGCAATTGATGCAGCAGTTACATCCTTGACGTAACGTTCCACTAGATGGCTATGGTATGGCAGGTCAAACAAAGTCTACAGTTTTCCTACGGAATCGTCTCTTGCTGCTACGTTCTCTTTTAAGTCTCCATTGGTACGTAAGTGTGCTACTGGAGGTGATCTTATTTCTTCATTTCCCCAGTGCACTAAATTTGTGTAATCTTTGACACAATAGTTGATCACTGAGTGTGCAAATTTTCTAATGGTCTTGTTTGGCCGGTGTTGGCTTTTTCTTGCTTTCAGGATCTTCTTCGCCGCGTTTTGACGCACATTTGGACGACTGTCTGCCAACATACCAACAAGTATATTTTCTGGATGCCCCCAGAAAGCATGGTTTTGAAGACTTTTATAGAGAAAAGTCTTTAAATCGTTTGGTAAGTACTCCATTTTCTGTAATGTTAGCCACAGGTTTTTTGACGGGTCCTAGATAGTTCCATGGCATTTGATGTGAAACTACATGAGAGCGTAAACTATAACGACAAATTCTGTCAATGTCTTAAGAGCAGGTGATGGATTTGATGTTGCTACATACAGTTGAAGGATGCGCCCTGCAAGAGTCAGACATCGAGCATGGTAGATGTGCCCCGGAAGGGAAATCCCTTCGGGCCGGTTGTCTTGCCGTCAATTTTCTCAAAAATGTGTCTTAAGAATGCAATTGACACACAATCCATTGGAAAGGACGCTGGATATATTCTTCTAAACGCGGGATGATGCTGGTGTGCTTCCCCGTGTTATTTCTCTCTCCGTTGGATTCTATACATGACAATTCCATCAAATCTATGCCTTCTTCGGAGGATACGCCCTGCAAGAGTCAGCCATCGAGCATGGTGGATGGGCCCAGGAAGACACATCGCAAGATCATTTGGACACACTCCACTGATTGCAAAATGATCGAAGGTTTTCCCGGCGATTTATGTCGTTGAAGATTATTCGGGATTTCCACCGGGTCAGGTTCTCCATTTCTGCCGACACTTCGATGGACGTCTATCATTCTCAGGCCATGAACTTTAAGGGTGGCCAAATCTAAATCAAATCTACAACGACAAAATTTTCTTCTTCTGAGGGTATTGTTCTTATAGTGTAAGTTGCGTTCATGGACGCTGTCGCCTGACATTGCTTTTTTTATAACTATATTAAATTTATCTTTTTCAGGTAGTGTTTTATCTACATCACTTAGAAGACTTGACGCCAAATGTGCAGCTGCTCTGTCTGACTCACCACGCCTCTCACCTGCACGCGAAAACGATCTCAGATATACCCTGCTCTGATTACTTGTTCCTGAATTGAACTTCTTCTTTTTATAAATGAATTCTTCATCTTCATCATCGCCAGGTAAGTTATCCTTGTTTTCGACATTTTGAGCTTCATCCACTAGCTGCATTTCTATCGACGAACGCTTTATACGTTTTTCAAAGGTAAGCTGGTCGGCTTCTTTCCTTTTTATTCTTTTCAGATTTCTTTTCGTTGTCGGGATGCCTTTTCTTCCGAAGTACACTTTTCGGTCTGTTCTCTGGTCTTCTAAAATTCCCTCTCCATTTCAGGTATTTTGAGAGACCATTTGCAGGTACAGTAGTCCACACTTTTTCAGGGAGCGATGTCAAATACGCGTCGCCAACTTTCGATGTAAGTATTTACTTGAACTTCAAATGCCGATGAAGGTTTCCTTCTGTATTTAGTGTAGGACTTATTCAAATGTTGCACTTTAACATGTTCACAGTTTACAAGGTCCTTCACTCTCTTCAATGACACCGTGGGGATCGAAGCTTTCGTCCAAATTCATTATTCGTTTAGCAACAATGTTTGCAATGTCTTTCATGGGATTTTCCGTCCAAAGCTACTTTATTCCCCGCTTGAACGTAATTAAAACACCGTATGACACTCAGCAATGTTCGTAACTGGTCTTCATTTAGATCCTCCGATTCCCCTAAAATATTGAACACCGCTGACTTCGTCTGTCCTCGAGGCAAGGGCGGCATTGTTACCGAATATTGCCCAGCACACTAAATCACAAATATTTCCTGTTTGCACTCTTGACAATCCACGGATTTAACAGTAGTGTCTCACACGCACTTTGCAATATCACACTTAGTTACCGCTACTTAATCGACGACGCGCCGACCGTCACGCTTCAATTGCTCCGTCCGAACTGACTGGCGCACATGCCGTCAGTTCGGCCAAGGGTCGTGCTTGCTCCGTCAACATCAAACAAGTTAGAACACGTTTCCACTGCTTTGCCTCGCATGGACGATGGGAGCCCCTAGGGCGACGGAAGAAGAGTCCCACCGGAGCAGGATATAAGCAACGCACGCTCTCACGTTTTCAATGTATTTGCATTTACCTTTACATTGGAAGTCCATTAATCGATACTGATAGTCGATTAATCGATGAACTAATAGCTGCAGTTAGCTTTCTCTCCTCTCACCTAACCGTCGTTGGGAAATTCAAGTCGGTGTGGTCGAATTATTATAGCGCGTTATTGCCTACCTAACATCCGTAACATTTCAGTACATTTGGCTTTTTTGACGAATTTTTGCGATCAAAGATACTATTTTCCGGTTCAAACACACTAAATCGTTAATATTAAGCAACATACGAGCAATATCCGCAACTTTTTGCCATTAAGTCACTCAGGAAACATCCAGAAACCATAAGGAAAAATTGCAAATTTGGTCACTTTTTCATATAAATTCAAAACTTTGACTAAAAAGCGCAGCCTGAAGATATCATCCGATCAAGTTGTAATTTTTTATGGTTTATAAGGACCACCGACCACAAACTTTAAGCACTAGCCGCAGACCGATTCCGAAAAAAAACTGTTTTTCGTTCCACCCCACTGCGCATCCCTTTATGTCTTCACTTCGTGTGTTTTAAGCGTTCATGCGTCGTTATTTTATGACCGTATGATGATATTTTGGAGCATTCCGTTCATAAAGAGGAACTTTTTTAAGCATATGCAATACATCAGATCCTTTCCTCTCCTCCCTCTGTGCTCTTATGAGCGAACTATACTTGCTTCTCGTCAAATTGAAGTTGAACACAGCTTAAAAGGATCAGGTGGTTAATTTCTCGAGATTAGGACATGGCTGTATTTCTACTTGGGTGATATTTGCTTCTAACCGTACTTCTATTTTTTTCGATAAATTTTAACTTTGTTGGAGTTCCTGCCGTGGATCCCATGCGCCCAGAACACATGTGTACTAAAATCTTTCTTCTGTTGGTAATTTAGTTACACTGAAATATTTTGAGAAACTATGGTGTTGAGTAAATTTAAGGCCATAAATCTGACTAATTGGCAAACAATGGACCAACTTGACAGTTTAATGTTTCTTTTTTTGCAGTAATTGGGTCTTCTCACACTTACATATATAATATATCGTGCGTTGTTTACTCTGAGCATCCCGCTAAACCACACTCGGCTCCTCATAAGGTTTCCCGGACCCTATATCTACAGACCGCAGCGTAATGAGCCTATAAAATGGGTACATACTTATATCAATAACTTGATCAGCGAAATGAATTAGGAATGTGGGTTTGAATCATTGATGGAAGTTCTTTTCTGATTACCTTATGTAGTGCGAGCAGTTTCAGGAAGATACTCAACACTCAAGTGTCTACTGTTATTATTAAAAGCCACCAACTGCGTAATTTGCAAGGATTTACCACGCAATAAATTCTTCACAATTGGCGACATTACTATAATAATTGTTAACTCATTCTGAGAAAAGGGAATTCTTTATTGAATATATCAGCAGTTTCACCCGCGCAAATACTCCCCTAATTTCGTATATTTTCTTTAAAAAATCATGCTTTCTTTCCATGATTTAGAAAATTTGTGTGTTTAAAGTGAAACCTTACCAATTTTCAATTTTATTTCACATAGAGACGATAAAACACTGTTTTGCAATAACAATGCAGCTGTACGTATGCCTTTCCCATTATTATTGTCACTAGCTGACCCGTGCGAATATTTCGCATAGTATGCAGCTTCTTCCTGTTTCTTCCTTCTATCTTCCTGTTCCTCTACCTTTCGAATATTTTGCACAGTATGCAGCTTCTTCCTGTTTCTTCCTTCTTTCTTCCTGTTCCTCTACCTTTCGAATATTTCGCACAGTATGCAGCTTTTTCCTGTCTCGTCCTTCTTTCTTCCTGTTCTTCTACCAGTCTCTTCCCATGGACAATTATATGTTATTTATGTTTGAGTTAAAGATAAATAACGTAAACGGTCACACTGTTTGCATGTAGAATGTAAACAATCTAACTAAACGATGAGTTAATATATGGCGCCTCCTAGAGTCTTTTAAGCACGTAACCATATCCAACATATTAGTTGATTATATTGTCCACAAATGCCACGGTTAAATTTTGATCATTTTTTTAAATTTTTTAAACAATTACATAAATCACATTAATTATAAACTTTTTTATTTTTCGTCAATTTTGATTAAAAAATTAAGAGAGCTTTGGCCTATCCACAAAAAAACACCTTTGAGAAATAATATATACGGCTGATTATTCCCAGTTTACCCACCAACTCTTTTGCAGTCAATGCTATCGCTCTTGGCATTGCTGATCGTCATGCCCTGGAGTTTTTCTTTGCAATCGAAAAACCGAAAAGCAAGTCCAATCTTAATACTCGTCCCACTTTCAGTCGGCTAATAACTCCCATTGGACTTGATAATCTAAAATCCTAACTGTCTAATGTAGTCTGGTTCTCCCTACTCACACATCATGACGGTAATGACAATTTCTCTTGTTTTCTTTTAATTTTATGCTGTTCTTTGAGCACTGATTTTCTAAGACTCTAGTTTATATAAGTAGAGCAAAAATCAAGCCAATAAGTGGTTTACTGCCAAACTATCACTGCTTAAGTCTGAAGCAATACTGTTGCACTCCAAATACAATCGCTCCGGCAGCTATGAAGATAAAAATGCATGGCTCCAACTTTGGAAGGAATGCATTAATAAAATCTATATCGCTAAAATTAAGGCTAGTGGGTTTCTCATACTAAATGCTGATAAACAGTTCAAGATAGCTTAGAAAATAATAAATCATGAAGGCGGGTCTTCATGCTTAACCTCAGCACTCCCTTTCAGTCCGGACAGACTAAATAAGTGCTTCATTGACTCGATCAATGATATTATCGCCAATGTTAACTGCCCATCAGCAACAGCCACTGACTTGCTTAAAAATGTCTCTGTAGTCGCTCCCACTTTTATATGGACCAAGATTACTCCGTTATATATTAAGAAGGTCATAAATAATCTTTAAAAAAACCTTCAGTGCTGACATTGATGAGTTTTCATTTTAAATAATAAACCAATGGTAACTTCCACACAAGATTTATTTGACCCGACCCAGGTTTCGACACACCATGTGTCATTATTAAGGTAGTTTCGAAGCATTGGTCGAGATCCTTAAGTAGCATACGTAATACATATTCGTGACTCCGAAGCGGCGGGAGGGGGGGGAGGGAGAAACAGGAGTGGGGAGGGGGGGATGTTTGGAAAAGGGATAATGAAAAGGGTAATGAGTCACTTGGGAAGGCGAATATTGAGGAGAGGAGAATGGGTGGGGAACATAATGTCATTACATAAGGGCATATTTTCTGGGTATTCACTATCTCGAACTGTTCATCTACATCTACGTAATACCCTGCGAGCCACCACGAGGGTGTGTGGCAGGGGGTGAAGATCACCAAACATGCACTATTGACATGCAACTAGGATATTTAATGAAGGCATTCTAGATAATAGGGTCACATGCAGCTAGATGGTTAGTATCTACATAATAAGAAAGGGATTAATGGTTGTTATCACATGCATCATGCACTATAGACTATTCTAACTATATTTCACCTACCTATCCCTTTGCTACGCTGCCTATTGTTTTCTCTTATGGTACGTGGGAAAAATGACATTTTAAATCTATCGGTACGACAATCTATCTCTCTGATCTTGTTAATATGATCAAACCTAGCATAATACGCAGGGGTTCTTAATATATATCTAACGTCATCTGTGAACAAATCGGTTTCGAATTTACTTAAAAGGTTTAACCTAAATTTTAACCTGCGCTCTGATAGTAATTCATATCCTAGTTCTTCTATTAAACTCGTAACACTTATACAATTATCATAACGGCCTTTAACAAATCTAGCGGATCTCCTTTGCACACGCTCTAACTCTTTTATCATACCTTCCTCGTACGGATCCCATATACTAGCGGCATATTCTAAATGAGGCCTGACAAGTGTAAAATAGCTTCTTTCTCGTACTCTCTCATCGCATTTGCCTAGAACCCTTTTTATGAATCCTAATCTACGGTTTGCTACACTAGTTATTTCCCTGAGTTTCCCCCAGGACATGTCTTCAGTGATGGTGACGCCTAAGTATTTAATAGATTCTACGCTTGATATTTCATTTTCTTAGATGCAATAATTATTCCGGGGAAAGCCATTCTTTTTCCAAAAGTTCATTATCGCGCATTTCTTCAAATTTAATTCTAGCTGCCAACTATCACACCAATCATCAATCGCATCTAAATCCTCAGCTAAAGAGTGCCTGTCCTCTTAATTTCTAATTCCCTTATACACTACTGCATCATCGGCAAAAAGACGGAGCTTGCTATTTTTTACTACTGTATTCAAGTCATTTACGTAGAGACGAAAAGAAAGAAAGAATGTCCAATTTTATACCTTTGTCACAAACATGTAAAACCATTCCTTCAAAATCACTGGAATGGCCAGACTCACATAAATGATTTGAGAACGCCGATTTTTCGTCATTATTAATAAAATGTTGTCAATGTTCCTTCGCACGTATATAAAACTTTCTGCCTGTTTGGCCAATATAATTTATGTCACAATCATTGCACTTTAAAGAGTATGGACCACTCCTCTCCAAATCACCAAAACGATCTTTAGAATTAAGAAGTAATCTTCCCAGCGTCGAAGGGTAGTACCCAGATAATCTCAGTTTGTCTCTAGGGATTACTTTAAAAAGTCTATACGTTATTTTATTTAAAAAAGGTAGCACACACCATCTCTTAGGGCTATTTGTAATAGCACACAGGTTAGTTAGATCATTAATTGTAATCTTTTAGCGTGTTTTGTCCAAAAGCTTGAGGATAAAAGAATCATCAAAACCATTTCTAAATGCTGACGAATGTCTGTGCAAATCTGCCATTCTGTCTTGCTGGTCAGAGAGTCTCTCCTCGTGTTGGTGGGTAGTTACGCTATTTCATTATGTACTCGATCTCTTGCCCACAGGAGACCCTCCTACCTATTGACACCTTTCTTCTCCGAGCCATGTTTGGATATCGTTGTACAAAGTAAAGATTGTTGGTGGACCATGGCAACGGCTATGTTGAATAATCAATTCACATGATCAAAACTATCGATAGCCATCAAAATATATCGCGTAAAATGTATTTCTGATGGATTCTATGTATTCTTCTATCTCAATTTATACGTTCTGGGCCTATATGCACCACGTGTATCCACATGAGGTTCTGCTACAACAATGCTATCGGTCGTCAAGGGGACAGCGTACCAAAAACGCTGAATTTTCAGCCATTTTATGATTGTTTTCTCAAGATTTAAAGTGAATCAGTCAAAAAACAAAAATCAATTGCAGTAATGAGAAGGTTTATTTATTTTTCTTTCCAATGGTCTTTGTTGCGACTTTGTTTGCACATTATTACTAGTCTAAATATGCAAAAGAAAAAAGGTCTGTATGCCAGAAAAACAAACTACATGTATTTCTTATGGAAACGCAAATCTGGAGTCGAACCGAAGACCAAAAGGTAAACATAAAGTAGCCAAACACCTTCCAAGTGACATAAGGAATCATGCTACAAAGCTTTATGTCATTCCGTGCAGTGGTTTGATAGTTTTAAGTGACCGCACATTCACACTTTCCTTTGTTATAAGTGCACCTAAATACACCAAGTCTTTCCTTAAAATACAAAGAAATGAAGAAATGACAATATAGCACATCAGATAGATGATAGGTCTGCCCAGAGTATATATAAACACTACGTCTGCCCAAAGAGTATATAAACACTACGTTTGTCAGCCACGAACGCCGTCTATTAAAAGTAATCCGAAGTGGCGATGGAAGAAATGACGGTTTTGTATAGCAAGGCAGACGATTTTCCATACTACCTAAATTACCAATTTAGAAGTGTTTTTTTAGCTATTCTTTAGGATTTTTCCTATTATATTTCATTTTAAACCACCCCTGTATTAAAGCGAACAAAACAAAAAAAGAATTATTCACATCGGTCCATGCGTTTTTGAGTTTTAGCGAGACGAAAAATCAGCGTTCTCAAAACATTTATGTGAGTCAGGCCGTTCCAGTGACTTTGAAGTGAATGTTTTACATTTTTGAGACAAAGGTATAAAATTGGACTTTCTTGAACAGTTCGAGATTGTGAATACCCCAGAAAATATGCCCTCATGTAATGACATTATTGTGCTCCCGACCCATTCTCCTCTCCTCAATATTCGCCTTCCCAAGTGACTCATTACCCTTTTCATTGTCCCTTTTCCAAACATCACCCCCTCCCCACTCCTGTTTCTCCCTCCCCCCCCTCCTTCCCGCCGCTTCGGAGTCACGAATATGTATTACGTATACTACTTAAGGATCTCGACCAATACTTCGAACTACCTTGATAATGACACATGGTGTGTCGAAACCTGGGTCGGGTCAAATAAATATTGTGTGGAAGTTACCATTGGTTTATTATTTAA
Organism: Ceriagrion tenellum; assembly: GCA_963169105.1. NCBI lineage: Eukaryota > Metazoa > Arthropoda > Insecta > Odonata > Coenagrionidae > Ceriagrion > Ceriagrion tenellum. Next base: position 161,713,783 of record OY720636.1, read on the forward strand.
AATGAATATGCAGATTTTCCACAAAGTTACGCCTTCTGTCCTCAGTGATATTTATGAGTTTATCTACTAATTTAATCAAAGAATTTGCTGATGTAGTAAATGAACCCCTTGCTACAAACTGTACTACTGGTTTTCAGTCCGGCGCTTTCCCAAAAGCTCTTAGAATATCAAAAACAATCCCTTTCTACAAAAAGGGCGACAGAAACTTACCATCCAACTATCGACCTATTTCCATAACTCCAGTTTTTGGGAAAATAATGGAAAAAGTTATTAAGAAACAGCTCTACGATCACTTTCAAAATTACAATATGTTTTCAACATATCAATTTGGCTTTCGTAAAGGTCATTCAACCTCTTCAGCAGTCAAGTATGTGATTCAACAATTACTGGGTGCTTTTGAAAATAGATCTTCCATTGGAACAACTGCCTGTGATCTCTCCAAAGCCTTCGACTATGCTTCCCATCCCCCACCAAAAAGTGCAATACTGTCGTGTCCCGACTCGTGCCTCCCACCCTATCCACCCGGATCTATACCCGGATTCATTTTCTTTTCGTCCTCCACCGCTTAGGCGCGGCTGCCTTTTCCTTTTTTGGCCTTCTCTCTTGGGTGGTGATTTTCCATCCACCACCCGAGGCGTGAGATGGTGACTCCACAGGATGTGGAGTCCCTGTTTACTTGTTATTTTCCATAGTCCCGAGGTTATAACTTTCAGTCACGAGGTTAATGCGTGACTCTCCCACATCCTCTTACGAAGTCCACTATACCTAAGCTCGAGCGGCCTTCCCACTTCAAAGAAACCGCCCAAGCTAAGTCATCCTGTTTTTCACCTCACTTATCTATGTAAGGTCATCATCTACGCATTTCGAAAATACGTGACGAAGGCAGTAAGACGCAATTCGAAGCAGGGCGGGGCCGAAACCTAGCTTGGAGGGAGGGGGAAGCTTATCCGGTACGAACCATATAAAAACCCCAGATTTCGTTCACTCGGGGCTCTTAATTGTCTCGACGGGTGAATCCGTGTCGGTCGTCGTTTCGATCAGAAGCCTCAACGACTCTCTCACCGCCAACGCCTGAGGAACCGCTGCCTGACAGTATAACGGCCGAACAGCGCATTCATCTTGCAGACCCGTCTTCGGAGACATCTCCTCCAGACCAACCCTCGAGAGACTGTCTGCTGAACAGCCCAGAGCTACCCTGCGAGATGTAAGATTACTCATTTTTCTAAGATGCTGAATAAATACCATCTTACCAGAATCTCTCCATGTTTTATTGAATCCTGTTAAGCCACCCTTCAATCTTCGATCCGTTTGAGTTACGCACCCCCAATGTTTTCTCAAAGGGAACATGACAATACTATGGCGTTAATGAGAATGAACTAAAACTTCTACACTCCTACCTGTCTGATCGCAAACGGTGTGTTTATGTGTTTATGTAAATAATAACCTGTCATAACCCCAAATAGTTAAGTGTGGTGTACCTCAAGGATCTGTTCTCGGCCCAAACCAGTATTTAATGTTGATTGGCGATCTCCCTTGCAATGTTTCATGTACTTCACTATTATATGCCGATGATACAACACTTATACATGGACCAAACAACCCAGACAATGACAATAACACATCTGTCTCCATCTTGTCAGTAGCCTGAGAGTGTTTCTCTGCCCATGGAAAACTGGACAATTACATTGTTCCTTTGTTTATATAAAAAACACAGCAAGTTACATTCTCCTTGAGTCCAGGATTAGTGCACCATGATAACCTAAAACTTATTGGTTTCGAGAGTTTTTTTCTGCAAAAAGGCATATTTTTCTGTGAAATCAACAATACCATATTCGCTTGACGACCAGATTTCGGTCTTAATTGCTGTTGGAATTCATATTGATTAGTTAAGCCGATTAGGAATGCTATGAATTGAGATTTGTGCAGCGGTTAATTATTTCGCTTTTTAAAACAACTTAATTAAAGATAGAGAGTTGAAATTCATTTTATCAGATAACCGAAAGCATGATACTACTAAAGTTAGTAGTATCATGCCCGAAAGAATGAAGTTTCTCCCTTTTTCAATCGATTTTCTTTTACGCATTTTCCTTGACAACCAAATAAACAAACAAAAATAAACATCGTACCATATGAGTCATCAATAAACCATCATTGATGACTCCTAAATGGAATAAACATAGTAATTCTTGGTCATATACAAATCCACTCCGGGCTACAAGTTCATTTTGATTGTGATTATCATTAAATCAAATCTTAATTAACGAAAATGAAATTCTGAATAACTAATAATAACATGTAAGTACTAGAATTATGTTCTAAACTATAATGTTATTTTATCCTGGCTGTGCAGGTAGTATGATTACAGTAAAGGGTTTCAAAAAATTGTCTCTCTACTCTATGTTAAAGAAGTTTTACCAATTTCATTGTTTTTATTTTACCATGTTATTTTTTATCATTCTGTCAATTTTTGAGTCATTTGACTTATAATTTTTATTGTTGATGGGATATATTGTAACATTGGTTACTTACTAATGTGTCACAATTGTATAGATTCTCTGCAGTAAAAATATTAATTTCATAAACAATTACGTGCACTGTAGTCTGTTATCACAATTACTTCCTAACCCCTCACCTCTTATATAAAGTTTTGAAGGAAGTATGATCCCGAGCAACGCCGGGTTATTCAGTCAGTGGGTAAATAAATAAAAATAATGACTTAACAGTTCTTTTTTTACGATCTGTATTCGTAGTCAGTCTCTATTGAATCTATGTTTTTGCCGTTGTACTCGAAAGGCACGAACCACACTTTGGGGGATATACAAGCGAAAAGTTAGCTAAGCTAATCCGTCCTAAATAAGCGAGCTATTTTTGGCCACTGTCATTTTAAGCATGAGATGTCGGGCCATAAATAATGCTGAAATAATCTAATAGTGACTAAATCCGCCTTTACTTGGCTTGATAATATTTTAGGTTCAAATTTATGTTAATAATATCATCCTTATCATAATCCTTGCTCTAGCACATCTGTGATGATTCCATTTCCGCAAAGTAAGTTATTGTTCACACTTCAACGTTGCTGCCTTCACTTTTTTGGAAGGATTCTACGTTCGTACATATTCATCATTCAAACAAAAATACATGGTATACTCTATTCAGTAGTTCAGTAGTCAGCAATTATATCGCATCGACGACGTTATATCGGATTGGATGACGACTTTATAATTTGATCGGGGGATAACAGATGGAGGCTTGCGGAACTTCCCATTTTCCGTCCGCTCTTTCATATTCTCTGCGTTATCCCGCGAAACTTCAGCCGCTGTTGCGCTCTCGTGGTCGAATAAGTCGTGCGAATCCGATTCAAACAAAATTCCGCTTCACATCGTCACGCGAGCCTCTCACTCTCCCAAAGTGTTTTATAGTTTTCCGCGAGGCCATGTTTCACTCCTAACAGATCCCACAATGACCTCTTGTGACGAAACAAAATGCAATTTCGTCACCTCACCCTCCTTCCCTCTCCCTCTCTCTCTCTCTCTCTTACTGTCTCTGTCTCAATCTCTCGCCCCCATACTCGAACCTTAAGGTAGTCCGAGCGAAAAATTATTTTACTTAGAAATCAATGAATTTGGTCTCGTTTTAAAGAAAAGCATCTCACCCTTCTAATGACACCAAAAATTCAACCCCTTGCCGCATTACTTTCGGAGATATTTGCTAAAATATAACAGCCCTTTGCATGGGAAATGGTACGTGCATGTACTCCAGAGAGAACTTATGTAACAAATGAGGAAATTCTAACACCTAGATCTCTTCAATAAAATTAAAAGTGTGTAGTTTTTGTGTTTTCCCAACAATTTTTGAAAATTAATCATATTATCACCGCAATAAATTCTTCGGGATCGCAATAAATGTTCCGTTTTCTTGGAGTTTCAAACGTACCGCGCGAAAATAATGAGCCAAGTTAAAGACTTATTTAGATATTTTCATTTAATTACTTACAATTACTGTCATATAAAACTATATCATGGCACCATTAATGATGCAATATTTAATTCGTTTGTCTCACAGCTGGCGTAATTAAAACGTATAATTCGAATATGGTCTCTATTATGACTAGGGAACTATCTCGCTCGGACTGCCTTAAACCCTACTCCCTGAAGTGGTTTGAGCGAGATTTTTCCCAAGTCACATCAGAGACCATGATCAAATTTTACTCTTCAGTTCAGCAACTTTAAGAAGCTTAAAGTAAATATTGCTAAATTTATGGCGTAAATACAAAATTTAACGCAACTAAACTTCATAAGGTTCTTGTGTCTTTCATAATCAAGGAGGTCGATGCAATAAACTGTGAAAGAACAAAGCAATGCTCAGAAATATCGCAAATAATATAATTCCAAGACCTTGTATTGAAGCATTTAAAAACTCATACTTTTACATTGCACCTAAAGTTTTTGACCAGTTACCTAGAGAAATGTATTCTGTTAGGAGTGAAGTAAAATTTCTAAGCTTGTTAAGAAAATAGTTGTTTGCTGAAAAGGACATTGACAATATCTCGTACAATTATGTACCAACCTACTAATTGTGAGTTCCTTCTCACTTTTCTGTATATTTAAACATCAAATTTCATTTATTCTTTACTTTATCGTTCTTGCCATGTCATTTTATTATAATATTCAATGTGCCTTGTTTCTGGATAGTTTTCGCCATGTGGAATCTTCTGTAAAGTGCACCATAAAAATGTATTTTGTTATTGTTACACTGAAAACTCATGTTTTGCTATTTGTTATCTATGCTTAAACTTTTTGTATATATAAATATAAAACTATCGAGCACAAGTTATTCATTTGATGGCAACCCCAACACATGGTCTATTTACGGGTGCCTAATTTCACGAAATGTATGAATTAATTAATTGATTATTCAAATGTTGTGAAATAATAAATATTATTATATTATACAAGTTAAAGAAACCAATCTTCAGAAGTCTTTGAATTCACTCTTTTTTCTCATTGCGAGGTGACCACGCCCTCACGACGAAAGTTTTTCGGCGATTCTGTAAAAATTACTGCGGTGAGCAATTAAATTATTTTTTTAATAGTGGAAAATACACGCAAACAAACCACTGGGTAGTATTATATGTCGACTCGATCATTTTTCAAGGGATGCCACCCCCACCAGCTCAGATTTTCGTAATTTTTCCCTATAACTAGTTTCAACTTTAGTTGAGAAATCCAAGACATTTTCCCGCAAATGCCAATACTTTCTGATACATGCATGATTGTAAGCAATAAGACACGCTAGATTGGACGTTATTTGTAATATATTCTAATTATTCGTGGTGGAACCAAACCAGGAAATTTGCAGAGATTGTTGTTGAAGGGGAGAAGATGTGGAAGCCACTTCAGCCCCAAGCAGTGTAATGCACTATTACTAGGCTGGAAATCCGAGAACTATGTATACTCATCTTCTTCTTCTTCATGTGCCGTCTCATCTCAGACGGTTGGCAGTCATCATGGCCACACTAGATCTTTACTGCGCCGATTTCAGCTGCTTTATGGCTGAGCAACTGTACCATGATTTTAAGTTGTCCAGCCAGGATGTACGTCTTCTTCCTCTGTTTCTTCTGCCACAAATCTTCCCCAGTAGAATTATTTGCAATAGGTTATATTTTTCTCCTCTCATAATGTGCCCTAAGTATTGTAACTTCCTTACTTTGTATTGTATTTAGCAGTTCTTTATTTTTTCCCATTCTTGCTATAGGACTCCTTCATTTCACGAAGGATTCTTCAGTATGCTCACATTTCAAATGCTTATAGTCTATTTATTTCTCTTTTCTTTAGAGTCCAAGCTTCCATTCCATATAAAAGAGTTGAAAATATATATGCATCGCCTTAACAGCCTAGTTTTAAAACTTAAACAAAGATCTCTTGAGCAGAGGGCCTTTTTCATTTCGTTAAAGGTGCTTCTGGCCTGACATATTCTTGTTTAAACTCATCTAACAATGTATACTCATCATTCGCCGGGAAGCATTTTGATCTTACAAAAAAGAGGTGGAATGTAGTCCTTATTTGTTTTCCCTCTCTCGCGGTCGTGGAGGAACTCCCGCTTCACTCTTTCCCTCCGCTCATCCTCATATCCTCCGTGAACCACACGCCATCTCCTCCCACAAGACGCCTTTCACACCCTCCTCCCATCTGCCGGCAGAAAGAGAAAGACAGTGAAAGCGAATAGGTGGACGACGACGCCGCCGAACGAACCCTTTAAGGGTTTCATCCCTTCGGGGATTCGGAACACGATCCATCTGGATGAAGAGAGGAGGGCCGCCATTCCCTCGGAAGCGTTGAGGCGAACCTACTCCTCCTTCGACACACCTCCATTTTCCCACTCATCCTCCTCTCCCTCCTTCCTCCCTCTGATTCTTTAAAAAAAAAAACTAGGAAACCGTCCAACCTCTTTGGAAACATAATTCTGACCGAAGGATAACTAATTGAGGAAAACACGTAAATCCGGAAATTTATACAGGGTGGCTACTGTGATCCAATTTTCAAATTCCCTGACCTTTCCCTGACTTTTCCCTGATGGATTTACCAATTTCCCTGACCGATCGCCAAAAGGTCACCTATTATTGGAATAATTTTTTCAGCTGAATTAAATTTTCTACGGCAGCTTTAAATTTTCTAATCATCTCTTCGTATTTTTTGAACTACAAGCATGCATTTACTTTAAGCTATTGTGCTCCAGCTACCTCTTGGACCGGAGTCTCGGAAGTTAAAAAAAAGGGAGGTAAAATTTTCCGAACAACACAGCCTCGGATTCCAAGTGGTGAGCGTAACACATTGTGCTCATGATTTGTACCACAACTAGGCAAATATCGCAACAAGGATATACAAAAGTGATACACTGTATGTCTGATTCACTCCTAAATAACTAAGATTCAGAACTAATAAGATTCACAACTAGATTCTCCACGAATTGATGGTGCTTATTCCATGCACGTCAGGGGCGGACGTTAGTTTTAGTCGGTGAAATAAAGGGCGGGAAAGATTGGCCGATAAACGTAATGGTTCAAAAAATAACGAGGATTCCTATTCCACTTTCTCCCTGACTTTTCCAGAAATTCAAATTTTCCTGAGAATTCCAGGTTTTCCCGGTTTTCTCTGACGCTCGACACCCTGTTATACTTACTGTCTAATCGTACAGTAACATTTAATCGTTCATTTTTGATAAAAGCATGTAATTTGTGGAATAGACTAACAGATAACATAAACAAATTAAACATCGATCAATGATTTCCAAAAATATATTTTAGTATTGCATAAAAAAGTAAATATACTTAATAGTTGCTACATTACACAGTAAAAACAAAAATTAATCACAATTTCAAAAATTAAAACTAGTTTTTAATATTTAAATAATAGAAAATTGTTACGAAGCAATAAGGTAATTCACAATACGTACTGTTACGACGGAGCATGTGAAGCTGTCAACACGAGTAAAACATAAAAATACTCTTGGAAAACGATGAGATTAATGATAATGTGTATTGTATTTGAATTTCGTTTTCTATTATTTTTTTAGGAATAGTGATCGTCAAAATGCATAGTCTTCTCGCATCGTTACGTAAGCTTCTTGGACAATAAATCTCTTCTAATTTCAAGAACGCTCAAATTCGGCGTAAGTATGTACATACTTTTTCACTCTCACGAGCGCAAAAAACAAAACCCCTTACGCATCCATCAAGGGAGGAGGTGCATATATCCCGCTACCAAAGTGCAGGAGAAGTATACTTGGCTTGAAATCGGATCGCACGTCAACCAGCACACACGTCACTCATCCTCGCGTTTTCAAGAAACAGAAACAAAACAGCAGCGTCGGATGCGCACGGCTCATGAATCGCAATGCGTCCGCTTAACTGGAGGGAAGCTGTTGGAGAAGATCTGTTTGCTTCGACCCTTTCGTCATTCTTTCCGAACAGCTTTCGCATTGCTCTCGTCTCCTCATCTGATTGCATGCGACGTTTTTATCACCCGTGCGGAATATGGGACTTTCTACGGCCGACGTCTTTATTGCATGTCCGCGAGCATTGCGATCCAAATCGAAGAATTTGTCAAGAACGTTTATGGTCCTCGTTCTCCCTTAAGTGCGCGAGATGAGCCGAAATGTTTCTTCGTCTCCTGTCTACTTTTGGATTCTCTAGAAAGGACTTCAGAAAATAAATGGCAGTGCAAGGAACTGTGTCGATACAATTTTGCATACAACATTTCCGCAAGCTGTAGTACGCGAGCATGAGACACAGGATTGGTGATTACCCACGACAGAAACAGGCGCTTAGTTATCATTCAAGGCAACGGCATCCTACCTGCTATTTCTTTATTTATAACCTCCGTCAACTTGAGGTTTGACAGTTATTTAAAACATTGAAGTTACAGGGCGGCTACTGTGATCCAAATTTTAAATTCCCTGACCTTTCCCTGACATATCCCTGATAGATTTACCAATTTCCCTGACCGATCGCCAAAAGGTCACCTATTATTGGAATAATTTTTTCAGCTGAATTAAATTTTCTACGGCAGCTTTAAATTTTCTAATCATCTCTTCGTATTTTTTGAACTACAAGCATGCATTTACTTTAAGCTATTGTGCTCCAGCTACCTCTTGGACCGGAGTCTCGGAAGTTAAAAAAAAGGGAGGTAAAATTTTCCGAACAACACAGCCTCGGATTCCAAGTGGTGAGCGTAACACATTGTGATCATGATTTGTACCACAACTAGGCAAATATCGCAACAAGGATATACAAAAGTGATACACTGTATGTCTGATTCACTCCTAAATAACTAAGATTCAGAACTAATAAGATTCACAACTAGATTCTCCACGAATTGATGGTGCTTATTCCATGCACGTCAGGGGCGGACGTTAGTTTCAGTTGATGAAATAAATGGCGGGAAAGATTGGCCGATAAACGTAATGGTTCAAAAAATAACGACAGAGGATTACTAATCCAGTTTCTTCCTAACTGTTATCAGAATTCCCTGACTTTTCAATGACTTTTCCAGAACTTTTAAATTCCCTGATAATTCCAGGTTTTCGCGGTTATCCCTGACGACCGCCACCCAGAGTTAGGTTATGTTGTACCTAATCATTGACAGCGAATACTAAATACAAAATTGATCCATCGGTTACCTAACTGAAAGTTTCAGGTGTTTATGTAAGGTCACCATGTTCCCATCCCTGATTTACTTGCGCATCATTTACAGTTCTGGCGGAATAGAATATTCCAGCCGAAGGGCCGATGCTTAAAAGAACTTCCAATGGTTTTGAACCCAATGGCCTTCCCTCTCGGCCCTGGTCCATCACTATTTTGGAGCAAATCACTTTATAATGAACTACTGCATTTTTTTATAATTTCAGTTTCGTTAAATATTTTCTCTTTTCTCGAAGACTCTCCTTATCTGTAATGTTAAGGCGTACGCTAGCATTTGATTTGGGCAGGATCATGAATACCTACTCTACGGCCGTCTTCCAACGACCCCTTAATAGTCCTATAAGCAATGAAGATTCTTGACGCGTGCCTGATCGGTACGGTATGCATTTCTCAGAGTCACGTACTGTCTCTTTTTAGACATCTCTCGTATCTGAGTCTTGCCTGATCCCCTTAGCGTTTACTCTCCAAGCTGCCTTTAAATCCCCAGAAGATGTAATAGCCAGGCGAAGTCAGAAAGGGGAACGCTAGCGGCTGGAGGTGGACGAGATCTTGAAGAAATTTGAGGGCCTTTTTTAGTACTTTGAGACATCCCGTGTTTATGACTCAAGATTCGTGTTTCTGACAGTTAAAAAACATAGGGATGGACGTTAATACCATCAATTTACTCGAAAATTCAAGAGAAATATGTATATTTTTTTAACTTTGCCGGGCGAAGTTTCAACCTGATAACAAACATTTTCGAATTCAGCGGCTTGAAAACATGAGAAAACCACCTTTTACTTGCTTGTTACATGAAATGCTTCTTATTTAAAAACTAGAGCCCTTTCAAGAATAGTTCCTGGACTAATAATCGCGCTCCTTCCTCAATTTCTCGGACACAATATTATCCCCAGCCTTACTGACTCATTTAAAATCTCAATTAGCACTCCCTATCAAGTTGCTTCTCTTTTAGATTCGTGCACATGTATGTAGAGCCATAACGAATTGTTGCGTTTACTGTATCTTATTCTAACCTAAAATATTGTGCACATTGATAACTATGAGAATAAATTGAATAATGATTATAAATCTACTCTAATACCCAAAGGTTCACTTTTGCATTACAGTGATTATTGTGACAGAACGAATTTTCAGGCATAATCCATTAGTTTCATAAAACATGTAAATACATGAGAAGACGCTTTGGTTGTTCCTCTTCTTGATCGAATGGAGTGTTTATTGATCAGAGAGAATTTTTTATAAAACAGTCAACAGTGATGGGCATTTTTTTTCGTCGCTACCATTTCCGCGTATGCCTATACATAAGCACACACACACACACATAGTGCTCCTGAAATAAATGCGCCTCGTCAAAAAGGCTTAGAGAGGCCATTCTTAAAGGGTTAGCAATGGTGTTTGGGAGCTCAATTTTTTAATCCTTTTATTAATTTCTTAGTGGGCTTGAGTCGGGAAGAGCAAACCTGCTCCCTTGATAGATAGGAAGATAGACAGAAGGCGAGAGGATTTTTGCCTATTTGGGGCATAAGTAGATAAAATATTTTATTCAAACGATGAATCCAAAATTCACCACGCACACACATTTAAGGTAATTTGAGCGAAATATCATTTTACTTAGAAATCAATGAATTTGAAGAAAAATATCTCACCCTTCTAATGACAGAAAAAAATTCAACCCCTTACCACATTACTTTTGGAGATATTTGCCAAAAAATACCAGCCCTTTTACATGGTTCACGAATGCACTCTAGAGTGACTTTATTTACAATATGAGGAATTTCAAAAACTTATATGTCGTGAAAAACTATCAGCATGTAGTTTGTATGATTTCTCAACTATAGTTGAAAATTTATCGTATTGTCAGCGCAGTGAATTCTTCGGGATCACAATAAACCTTCCGTTTTCTTGGAGTTTCAAACGCACCGCGAGAAAAAAAATAGTCAAGTTAATGACTTATTTAGATATTTTTATTTAATTACTTACAATTTCTGTCATATAAAACTATATTATTGCACCATCAATAATGCAATATTTAATTGATTTGTCCTAGATCTGGTGAAATTAAAACGTATAATTTGCATATTGTCTCAATTATGGCCTTATACCTGATGACGGCTTGACAGCTGAAACGCGTTGTACCTTAGAAATTAAACCTGTGGAAGAAGTGCTACATACTATAGTGTTTCATTATGATATCCTTCCACTACATCTCGCCGGACACAGTTGCGTATAAACTGAAGGGATAAATAGTCCATTCCAAAACATCTCCAATTCGTCCATGTAACTCTAGTTTCAAATGCGACTCGGGCGCTATGAATGTCTTTTCATCAACGGTCGTGCTCCACACTAAAAAGGGATACTTTTTTTTAAAGTATATTGATCTCCATCACTCCGTCCATTCTCCCACCCCTCCAAATTCCCCCCATCCACCTCCCCACGACCACTTTCAGCGAAATCTTTCGGAACTGCTTATCCATGGAATCCCCTCGGCGGAAGAACATCTTGTCTCCTTGCCTCCATTGTGTTTTCTGATGTCTCTCGCTCTCCGCCGTTTTAAACCCTCCGCCCCTCACGGGGCCGCCCACCGTCGTCCTCTTCGCCCCTCGGGGCGGGCGGGGGCAGACGTCAGAGGGACCTTCCATTCTCATTCTGCTCGCACCCACGTGGACCTCATCCCCCTCATCTGGCCGTCATCTCACTCTCTCATGTCCCCTCCTCCTCCTTCGAACTCACCCTCCCCTTCCTCCTCCGCCGAACTCTACACTTCGTGCCTCGTGTTTTTTTTCCTTTACGATCCTTGTCTGCCGAGCTCATGAAATTTAGGTAGTACAAGCGAGATAGTTCCCTAGTCATAATAGAGACCATATTCGAATTCTAAGTTTTAATTTCACCAACTGTATGACACATCAATTAAATATTGCATTATTAATCGTGCAATAATAGAGTTTTACACGACAGAAATTATAAGAAATCAAATGAAAATATCTAAAGAAGTCTATAACATGACTCATTTTTTTACGCTGTAGGTACGTTTGAAGTTCCATCAAAACGGAAGGTTTATTGTGATACCGAAGAATTCACTGCGGTGACAATATGAATAATTTTCAACAATAGTTGAGAAAACGTACAAACTACACGCTGTTAGTTTTTGTTACATCTAAGTGTTACAAATTCCTCATTTTGTAAATAAAGTCACTCGGGAGGGCATACACGTACCATTTCCCATGTAAAAGGGATGGTATTTTCTGGCAAATATCTCGGAATGTAATGTGGTAAGGGGTTGAAATTTTGGTGTCAACGTATAGGTGAGATATTTTTCTTACAAGTGAGACCAAATTCATCGATTTCTAGAGAAAACGATATTTCGCTCAAACTACCTTAAATTGATGAAAGCTGTGATTTTCCTCTCAACTCTTTGAAAGAAAATTACCATTACATATAATCTTGAACAGTTCAGAAACGATTGTCACGAAGATTACACCAAAGTGATACATCCATTTATTCGGCAACAAATTACTATTTGCCTTTTTAATTCCCCTTGCCGCTGTGCTGCGGTCGTGCTTCAATTGTTATATTTTCTCCCTATTTGCATCCGCTGAAGAGCACCTTCTTTGCCGTACTGAAAAAAATCTCTAATCAGTGTTGCAGGGCTCTTGTTTTCTCGAGGCGTGTCAGCTTATTGTGGATTTCCAAGTTATGAGGTATAATGTCTTTTGGTTTGATATTTTTGTGGATGGATAGACGCTGCTGCGACTGCAGAATGACTTCAGAAGCGTTTTCTCCATCCTCGGATTTTGCGATGTCTCAGTCATCACGAAAAACGGCATTCAATCATGTCATTCTTTTAATGAAATGGATCCATGCGCCTGGCTTCATTTGAATTATTAGTAAATGCACCATAGTTCACTTCCTGCGAAAGTCATCACACAAAAGACATACCTACACCGTTGGTGGAGTAAATATAAAATCTTTGGATACATTAAAATATCTTGGAATTACCTTAACTTCAGATATATCGTGGGGAACACACACACAAAACATATGCGCCACAGCATTAAAGAAACTAGGTTTTGTTAAGCGTGTAATAGGAAGGTCCTCGGAATGAAAAAGTAAAAGAGAGATGCTACTTCGCTCTGGTTAGGCCACACCTCGAATACGCCGCGAGCATTTTGGACCCTAGTCATAAAGATTTAACCAAAAAAATTAACAAAATACAAAGAAAAGCAACACGCTTCGTTATAAACTGCTACGAACGAACATATATTGTTACACAACTGCTAGAGGTATTAAGGTGGGAGCCTTTAGAGATTCGGAGGCTGCACGCTAGACTTAGACTGCTTGATAAATTCAGAACTGATATTTTTCAGAGCGACACAGAGAATATTATCATGGCGCCTCTCTACATCTCTAGGTCTGACAGAAGCGATAATAAGAGAGACACACTTCCGATCAGATAGGTACAAATAACTCGCTCGTTCTGCACACAATAAGTGACCACAATAGAAACTGATCTCCCCTAAATACACTCCTTAAGTACATGCCATCATTTCATCTCCAAAAATTTTACATCTTTACACGGCTGGTGACTTACCACCCCCTGCCACACGCCCATGTGGCGGCTCGCGGGGTAGTATATAAATGTACATGAAAGTGACACGAGTGGCCAATAGTACCTGTAGTTGGGACACGCATCCCCTTTGTCCTAAAAAACACGCGTCCTAACGCCTTCCTCCTCCTCACCTTTCCTCTCCCTTTGACCCCCACACTCCTCTTCCTCCCCTCCTGGGCCACACCCAGGTGGGGGGGTGCTTCCCCACTTTCCTCCTCAATCAGCGACCTCCCCTTTCCTTTGACCACCCTTCCATATTGCATCCTTTCTCCTTCCGTGTCACATTTCAATACGATCCATTTACAGGTAATTCGACCACGAAAGGACTTCAATGTCAATGCATCCATATTCCAACTGCCTGCTGATATAACTGACCTCTATATTGAATGAGCGACAGAATGTTACCGTTTCGCGCCATTTTTCTTGAAAATAGAATTTGAAATTACATTGGTGTTCGGTTGGAGAAACAGAAAAAATGTTTTTTTTTCCACCTAGTATGAGTGCCAATTTCGTTGAGAACTTTTCGTAGGGAGGGAAAATTTTCCAAAAATGGAATTTTAAAAAAAATATACGCTTTTCTGTTCCTTTGTTAGTGAGTTTTTATCCAATTCCTGCAACAATAGAGGTCAGAATGAGGTAATGTCATAAATATAGCTCTGCACTCGCGCAAGGCTGGAAAAAGTTCTCCTTAAAAATAGAGTCGCGAAATAATCTGCATGCTTTGTACTTAAAGTTTAGTCCTCTACAGGTAAAACATGCAATCACCGAACCAGGGTGGCTACTGATATCTAATTTTCTAATTCTCTGATCTTTCCCTCACTTTTCCCTGATGGATTTACCAATTTCCCTGAACGATCGCCAAAAGGTCACCTATAATTGGAATATTTTTTTCAGCTGAATTAAATTTTCTAATCATCACCTCGTAGGTATTTTCAGAACTGCAAGCATGTATTCTCTATAAGCTAGTGTGCTCCAGCTACTTCTCGACCGAGTCTCGGAATTTGAAAAAACGCGAGGTCAAATTTTCCGAACAACACAGCGTCGGATTCCTCGTGATCAGCGTAATACATTGTGATCACGAATTTTAACACAACTAGGCACATAGCGCATATAAGGATATACAAAAGAGATACAATGTACGTCCGATTCACAACTAAATAACTAAGATTCACAACTGAATTCTCCACGAAGTGATGGTGCTTATTCCATGCATGTCATCGACGGAAGTTAGTTTTAATTGGTTAAATAAAACGAGGGAAAGATTGGCCGATAAACGTAATAGTAGAAACATAACTATAGAGGATTCCTATTCCAGTTTCTCCCTGATTGTTACGAGAATTCCCTGACCCTTCCCTGACTTCTCCGGAAACTTAAAATTCCCTGACAATTCCAGGTTTTCCCTGACGATCGACACCTTGCGAACGCTGGGGTTTAAAACCAAGTAACCAAAAGGGTGAAATGCTGTGCTTGTTTCACTCTCAAAGTCGCGAAAGAAACCATAAGACATTACACCATGTCGCTTGTTGTACCTGCTCTGTCATTCGATTTTCCTCAGTTTCTATGCAGACACATGTTTGTGGTTGCCTACATCATTTTCCTCCTTCATTTTTTGCGACGTAATTTCTTGGCTTGATGGAATATCCCTTCGCTCAACTGTACGCTGAATAGGTAGACGAGAGAAAGAGAGATAGTGGAGGCGCATACTCGGACATTGAAAAATGACATTATTTAGATAATGATTAGCGCATGTGTTCTACCAAAGAATTATCTCACTCGTGGACAGCTCCACCCCATACTTTCCCCCACCATAAGAACTATCTTCACGCGTTTCCTTCGTGAAACTGCTTGTTAAAAGACATTATTGAGTTTCACCTGTTTGCATGGGTCAGAGCCGGTAACTTGAAATTAAGCCGACTTTCCGATGACGTGCATCTCTGAAATTTGGACAGTAGACCCCCTTTCGATGGAAATATAGTCATCAGTTGAAATAATCACGGAAATAAATAAAATTGGCGTTTACGAAAAGGTTTTCATTAGCACGAGCTGTTTGTCTGCGTTAAATCTTGTGAACAAAATTAAACGATCACTTAAAGCTTTGAAATTTTGTCCATAGACCAACTTCCGGAGACAATACAGCGATCAATTAATACCGACACTAATTAATCAATAACGCGTTTAAATCCGAGAGGTGAACCGTCAGATATGGCGCCCCTCTTCACCAGGAAGAAGTCGATCTCCTCGGTTATTGCTCTCGTTGACAGACTGATCCGTACCAATATCCGCTCACAAAAGGCGTAGCTGGCGTAGCGTTACATATACACCCGCATACAATTTCAACTATTTACACACATTGGTTTTGGACGCATTACAAAAACCACAGCTGTAATTTATAAAGTTGGAATTTCATTACAAGTTATTTGAAACTAAAAAGTCACTAAGCGATTAAATCTTTTTCATTAAAAAGTCTGTTTGTACTACGCACTCATTATTTCCGGCATTAAATCCACTTTTAAACTCTTCGCATCATTTGCTCCCCCTTTTGGCCTCCAACGCTTTGATCCACATTTTCTCCCCTCGCTTTGTCTCATTCTGATAACTTCAACCAGTTTAATTTCCTCTCCTATCAAATCCATCTCTTCCTCATTTTCTCACCAATCCACCCAGCCGACGCGCTCCAACCATCTTCACTTCCACGACTAAAAAGTCTTCTTCACGCACATCTTCGTTTCACGACCAAATTTCTGAACAATCCTGCATATTAAGGTTGCAACCTATAGCGTTCGTTAAGTTATTTGATTTGAACTCTAGAACATATATTTGCGAAAACAATATTAATTAATGATGCGGATAACGGAAGTATTGGAAAAAACAAAAGGGGTCCATTGTTGCTAACAGAATGGTGAGTGTAGATCATGCAACTGTTATCCCGGAACAATGAATGAGCTTCATTAAAATGCTAATTTATTTTGTTTTGTTGCTAACTTCCCTTCAAATGGATCTCTGTATCGTGACTAAATGAACCGAGTTCCACTACGTACTCTCGTGACTGTGATATATTAACTAAATGCTCCACATTTCGAATTTTAATTAATTTCCTGCAACAATTTTCCTTATTAACATGGCCCTTCGTTTTCACTCACTCTCTTTTTTGATACAAATTCTTACGAACTTTTATTTGTGCCTCTCTTCAAATTCCTCCCCTTCAATTCCCTTTGCATTCCACTTGCTTCCAGTACCATCGAAATTTTTCCGTTCTCATAGGTATGAGGTATTTTCAGCCTTTAAATTAATTACCTAGCTTTTCCTTACATCATGCATGTTGCAAACGTTTTGCAATGACACAATGATGGACGGAGTAGCAATAATATGATATATTTAGCTGGAAGAACGTTAAGGAAGAATTTATGGCTCATTATGGTGTGTTAAAGAAATTTTAACTTTCGAAAAACTTTTTATTAAAATTTTCATTGCACATGCAAACCCTTTTTCGCATTTTACATATTTTCTCTATTTATTTTGATGCAAAGCAAATTCTTACTTCACTTTTTACATTGATGGAAATGAAATTATAAACAAGGAAATGTTACTCGTAGTAATTTCGTAGGGATTTCAAATTCTGCAAATTTCCTCGATAGAAAGCCTTTACTTTAGGAACTTTTGAGGTTTGCACTTTTATTAACTCATTCCTGGATTTTCCGAATGCTGGAAGAAGTAATGACACGATAATGACTCAATAGAGATTTAGTGACGTTCTCGCCATCGTTTGCTTCGCACTCTGGTTTCTCGCGATCTGAACCTCGCGTCTTCTTCCTGCCGGCGATTTTTTCTTCACAATCGTCCCCTCTACCTTCCTCTCATCCCTTAAAATCTGAATTTCTCACGCTCATATTCTTCTCAACGTAAATACTTGAGCTGTGGCTTAAGAGGTAAAGTACTGATCGGGAGAGACTCTTGTGGAACACTGGATTAGCCTGTGAAATGTTCTTGTAGAGGCGGAATCCTTTAGATGTGATGTGTAAACGTGAAACTAACATTTAGTCAAGGTCTAAATTGAGGGTTGGCTTTCCATCCTAAGCGCAGACTTACAAGAGTTGGTTTTATCTGAGGGTGCAAAGGACGTGAAATATAAACCAGACTTTTGCGCACATGATGATTCAGAGAGGCAGGATTAGAGTACATTGGAAAGGAATAAGGGAATCGGGTTGGTGTGGTGGCTAGAGTATTGGCTAACCATACGGGCGGCCAGGGTTCAAATCCCTGCAGAGGGGGATGCTTTTCAGAGGAAATCCGATCCCTACGAGAGTGACTTGTGGAGGGCGCTTAAGTACAGAACTACGTCTGTCGGATGAGAAGTTAACCCGTGGTCCCCTTGGCGGCTTTCGTTAAGAGCAGGCTAATGCCGACGTGGGGTGAATAACGGGTGAATAACTGCAAAATTGACTGTAAAAGAGGGTATATTACAAATATATAATGAAGTCAACGCCAAATGAATGATTAAGAGATATAAGGAAATCGTTGGCTGCATCTGGGGTGGATTTCCTTTATTAGTAGCCGTAAAAAGTTATTTGTCGCTGAAATGTTCGCATGGCTCTGCAAAAATCTTGGACGTCCTGACAATCACCATCACCCTTGTGTAGAACATCAAAAAAGATAAAGTATTCCGACAATCGTCTTTTTTCACTAGTTACCTCCTTCTGCTTCGTCTCTTTTCATCGCAATCGCGTACGTCTCGTTCACTAATCGTAGGAATATGAGTCAGCGACTCCGAATACAACTCTCAATTGGCGCCCAAACGGCGCTATACAATGAATCGTGGAATAGGACCTCTCATTTTGACTCCAAAGGGTGTACTCTGAGACTGATTAAATCATTAACCAATGTTAGTGGCTTGTTTTCAGAGCAAATAAATGGACCCCGTGGACATGTTTTCAGTTCAAATATTGGATTCATTTTACGGAACAGTAATAAAAGAATTATGAACAAGAGAAAGAAATTATATTTCTCCTTGGCCACAAACGGTGCAGTCACGACGCCTTCATTTAATTTAAACTGCTCATCTGGTCATTCCTCCATCGAATCATAATTCTGGACTAGCTTACTTACTTCCTTACTTCCTCGGCGCTACAGTCCGGTATGGGCTTTGCTGTCCCTCAAGACTCCTGTCCATTCTCTTCTCTTCTGCACTTTCTCCCACCATCTTACGATCCTCACAGTCTTCATGTCTTCTTCCAAATAAGTTCACCATCCGTAAATCCGTTCATATTCCAAGGTTCATGATGAAAAGATACACTTAGTTCATTCCTCACTAATATATTAAAACCGACCCGGGTTTCAGCAACTGAGTGCCATTTTCAAGGTACAACTGACTTGGGTGGCTGAATATATAAATACAGTAAATGTGGAGGAAGGGGGAGGAAACGAGGGGAGGGAGGAGAAGGGAGGAGGGGCGTGGAGGTATTACTGGTAGAGGTGACGTAAAGGCGGTGGAAAGGATGAGTACATTTGGGAGCAAACTGAGTATTGTGAAGGTGAACAAGAACAGAAAGGATGACAAGGACGGTTGTCTGTTGTGGAAATGGGGAAGTTTTATGTTTAAGAGGGGGAAATGGGTGGGGAACAGGTAGTCATTACATAAAATATGCAGGCTATTTACAATTTAAAATTGTTCTAAAAATCCAACTTAGAACCCTTGTCCGTGACATATAAAATCTCAGGGTCAAAATCACTACAATGGTTATCTGTGCATAAATGTTCACTAAACTTTGAATTTCCACTACCACTAACAAATTGGTTTCTGTGTTCTTTCACTTTGTCTTTAACTTTCCGTCCTGTTTGATTCCACAGTCATCACATTTGAGTTTATACACTCCACTTTTGTCCAACCTTGTATATTTGTCTTTCGAGTTAAAAAGCATTTTTCCAATAGTGCGAGGGTTGCGGAATGACACCAACCAAGGGTGTGTAACCAAGCGTATCTTTCATCATGAATATTCCAAAACTTTCACAAATTTACGCCTGAAACAGTTTCGTTTGTTCATATTCCGAGGCTTCTTTATGGGTTTCGTAACAGCACATTTTTTACGGTGTGGGGTTGTTGGCTCCAGGGTTGAAATTCGCTATGAAAAAATCATTTGACTTGTGCTACAATGTAGTCTTGAGGCCTGAACATCTAGTTCGCATAAACCCCCTCTAAATTCGCCTTGAAGGAAGATGGCTTGGTGGTGTAACTGGCTAACACACCTGACCGGCAATTGGGGGATCCGGGTTTGGATCCCGGTCAAGTCAAATGATCTTTTCATGGCGAATTTCAACCCTGGTGTATATGCACCCGTGCGAGTGACTTCGTACCGCATCATTTGTTAAAATGCAATGTTTGAAAAAGTATTTTTTCAGCATAGACACAAAGAAACCATTTAATGTTTTTACTGAAACTGAATGCTGAACACAGAAAAGCATAGGAGCGTCAGCTAATGATAGAGAACAGTTTGCAGGCTCTTTAATGTACCAGCTGGCCATGTTTCTATGTGACAAAAATGATTAGGAAGCAGGAGTGTTGAAAATTTAGGTACGACAAGGATTGGCGTCTTCGCCAATATCTATAAAATAGGTATTCAATGAAAAAAGCCACAAATTAAGCAATGGAGAAATTAAAAATAGGTATACATCTGCCTGGAAAAAAGCATGCAGCACTTCGTTGATATCAAAGCAACTCTCTCAAAGAAAGAATATCTGATAAAACGGTGAAGAAATGTAACTAAAAGATCAGAAAACCAAGGTTACGGGTTGTGGAAGAAATAAAAACGGAATAACCACTGTCATACTTGTACAGCAAAGAATTGTGCTTTTGAAAGGGTTTCCCTCTATCGGTAGTAGAATCATCAGCGGTGGAAAAGTAAGAAAGCTATCGAGAGAAGGATGGCACTTGCAAAGATGGCATTCAACCAGAAGATGAGTCTACTGACAGCTAGTGACTCTAGCCAAGCAAACACTCCATCAAGTTATATTTTTGGACCATACTCCCTTAATGGCTGCGTAGAGTGTAGAGTTGTAACAACAACAGTGGATCAAAGAAGATCGAAAGCAGTGGAGATGTGTTTTTATCATAGAATCCCATCTTGAGTTGCTCTGCTGCGTAGACAGTTTACCTATGTATGACCTCCATGCCTGTCTGTCCCGCGCCAGTCTCTTGGTTTCGTCGTACTGTTCGCCTCAACTTCTTCTTCACTATTACAACTAACTTAATTTCTTAGGTACGTCCAACATCGTCAACCCCTTTCTTCCTATCTTGCCTACTGCCACTCCCTCTAGCACAGCCTTCGGCAAGCACTCATTCCCCACGCAATTTGATTACCAATTTCGTTCTCTTTCCTTGATTTTCTCTAGCATTTGTCTTCCCTCTTCAATTCTTCGTAGCACCTCCTCATTCTTCTCTCTGTCCTTCTATCTAATCCCTGTCATTCTCATCCAGATCCGCATATCAAAAGACTCTTTTCAAATTGCTTCATCTTTCCGCAAATACCATGTCTCTACTCCAAACAGCATCATACTCCAAATGCAACATTTTGACAATCTCTTTCTCAGTTCCTTTTACAAAAATCCACGCAGTAGTATCTTCATATCATTAAATAAATGCCTCTTTTGCCATGTCTCTCCTCGATCGGATTTCCTCAGAACAGGACATGTCTTCAGCGGCGTCACTTTCCAAATACCTCAACTCCGTACTCGTTCAATTGCTTCACCTTCCAATGTGACACTGACTCCCTCATCTTTATCTCCCTTTATCATACGCTCAGTATTTATCTTGCTCATTGACTTTCAATACTCCTCTCATTTGACGCAAACCTGATACATTCAGCTCTTTTATATCCAATGCTCTCTCCCCTGCTTCAATCTGTTATTATCTCTTCCAAATATACGTCAAATGGATAGGATTAGTGACAGGCAGCATCCATGTCTGACCATCCTATTCTGTCCGATTCCTATTCCAACATCGTCTGCCAACAGACTTCCCATTCTTACTCTGACTTTCTGACTGAAGTACAGGTCTTTCATTAATTCTTCACTTCCTTCAGTCGATTCCATTTAATGAAGAATGATGAATAATAAATTGACGGAGAGAATAACTGACGATGAAGTCATACCCGTCTTGCCTAATGCGTCGGCCCCGGTGGCGGCGGGGCCGACGTACAACTCCTCGCCTCCTAACTCGAGGGTCGCGGGTTCGAGTCCCGCCTGGGTATAATATTATCTGCCCAGGACATGGGTGTGTGTGTCTCGTCCGTTGTTACTGTTATCCACACGACGTAAATTGGCACATTGTGCTGTATTCGGGATAGTGAAGATAAATAAATACGAAGAACCCCATTGTTGAGTGGAATGTGTGTGTGTCCTGTTGATGAGGTCACCGGTAAGGAAGTATCATTCTGGAAAACCACAAACAAAGCAAGGGTTTCTGGTCGAGAGGCTGTGATTGGTCACTGGCGAGGAATTGGTTTTTGCTCCCGTAAACCACCATTACGAGGTTTTCTCTGGTTTAATTTGTTTTCAATTCCCTTTTACGAGTGGGTTTAATTGTATTTTTTACTAGGGCCATTGGAGATATTTTTTAAATCGCTTTTATTTAACTTCTCTTGTGTGTCAGGGTCTTATGTGTCAGGATCAAATATTGTTATCACTTTAACTACCTTCCTGACTAGCTAGAGATCTGAAATTTTGGACATAGGTTCATTTTCGGTGACAGTAAAATATTCAGTCATAAAAAAGTCGAAAATGCAATGAATATTAAAGAAAAGTGTTTTATTTAAATAGCTTTTTTATCCTGTAGTGCATGCAATATTGTAAACTTGTGTGTCAACCCGACGGAGTAAAAATGTTGCTGAGCGTCCCATCGAAAACAATTTGTTCAACCCCTACAATAGGATGTATTTGAATGAAATTTAGTGCATTTCTTTGTTAAATAAAAAAGATTTTTTAAAAATATTTTTTATATTTATTTCACTTGTACTACTAACGAAGTGATGGAGAGAAAAGAAGTATAGTGAAAATGTGTAAAATTAATGTGGACCCCTTTAGCAACAGGACAGCTAAAGAAAAAATATTGGAAGGATGATTTAATGGAAAGCTTTGACATAAAAAACCAAGAATTGAATACATAGGAGAAATTATGCATTAATTTATTCATCAAACTTAAGTCATCAAGGCTGTGGGAACCCTCGACGGAGAGAGAGGCATGCCATAGTGTAGCAGATCCGCGGTTATCCGAGCGCCTACCAACCGAATTCCGGATTGACTGAGTTACACACGTCTAAATGTCTAAAAACCAAAGTGGCGCCGCGGCGAAAGGTTTGCAAGGCATTAGTCAGCAGAAAACGCGGCGACGCAGCTGGAGTAGATGCGTGGAAATTTATTGAATATGCTCATTATTGTGAAGAGGCTACTTAACGGACCCATTTTACTTTCTTCGGGGAGGGTGCGAGACGCGGCTTCCAGAAAGAAGGAGAATGTCTGGGAAAGACGCACCTCTAGGCGTCAAAGGACGGCGAGGTGGCGAGGGAGGCATTGAATAACTTGTGTGGGCTAGTGAGCGGACAGCAGTGCGTGCCTTAAGGTAGTCTGAGCGAAAAATCATTGTACTTAGAAATCAATGAATTTGGTCTCATTTTAAAGAGAATTATCTCACCTATCCAATGACACCAAAAATTTAACACCTTACCACATTACTTTCGAAAATATTTGCCAGAAAATACCAGCCCTTTTACATAAGAAATGGTACCTACGTGTATGCACTCCAGAGATACATTATTTACAAAATGAGATTTTTCCAACATTTAGATGTTGTAATAAAAACTAACAGCGTGTAGTTTGTATATTTCTCAACTATATTTGAAAATTAATCATATTTTCACCGCAATAGGTTCTTGGGTATCACGAAAAACCTTCCGTTTTGAAGGAGTTTCAAACGCACCGCGCGAAAAAAATGAGTCAAGTTAAAGACTTATTTAGATATTTTCATATAATTACATAAAACTTCTGTCATATGAATTAAATTATTGCACCATTAATAATGCAATATTTAATTCATATGTCCTAAAGCTGTTGAAATTAAAACGTATAATTAGAATATGGTCTCTATTAGGACTAGGGAACAATCTCGCTCGGACTACCTTAAGAGACGTCGCGGAGAGCGGAGATCCGCGGAGGACAGCCGGACGAGGATTGAGGGAGAACGGAGATCGCGGAGGAAGAAGGACCGAAGGGAAGCGTCGTGGAAAAGAGAGAGAGAACATTTCTTTTTCGTACCAGCAGGCCAATAAAAGCACTTTGTTGGTGATTTTAAGAACGCTTACTTCACTTCCAATCCCGCCGATCCTTGCGAATCCGCCGAACTTACAACATTATTTTACTTCACTACTGTTATCTTTATTTATTTATATTTTTTGTGGTCACAGTATTCCGCGGTCCAAAAATTCCGTATTATCCGATTTTTTTTTTGGTTACCCGAAGTCACTTCGGTTCCGCATTAGCTCGGATAATCAAGGCTCTAATGTATACACTATCTTGTGTCAAAAATTTGTTAACGGCAAGTCACAATTTTTACATCCGAATCCAAAATATCGCCATTTTCCTAAATTTCCGCGATCGTCCATTGTCTTCACTCCGGGTGAATTATCTCTTCTCCAACCCCCTCCCACACTTCCTCTCCCCCCGCTCTTTCCCCCCCCCCCGTCCTCCTCCATAACCCCTCACCCATCTTGCGTCACCCGAAACAAGCGATTCCCCTTAAACCTCATCCCCCGCCTGTCCATCCCATCCCCCCCCCCCCGGTCGCCCTCCCATCACACACTACGCTGACCACTCGCCTTCTTTTTTTAAACGATAGCTGGCTGTCCCCCCCAGAATCGGCGCTCCTCCCTTCCGTATCATTTCCAATTTTTTTTTATTCCCTCTCTCCCCTTCTCGTCCGATGAGGACGAATGGACGTTTCACTAAGAGACGGCCTCACAGCATTTTTGGTCCATTACCTCTCATCTCAAACCTTCCAGTCCCGACTCATCACGATCGCCTCGAGCCCCCCAATCCTCCTTCCCCCAACTCCCGATTCCCCCTCGACCCACTACTTCCCCTCCACGAGAGAGACGTGTCGGCTCTAATGTGCACCGCAGTTCATCCGAAACCCTTGCCTATGAGAGGCCCCAGACACCATTCCCCTCCCCCTTCAATTCCCTGCCTTTTCAAAGTCCCTACTAAATGTATATGTGAATGTATTTACGTGTTTTTATTTCTACGATATTTTTTGCTGCCTGATCCTCTTTTTTTGCCCTTCCCTCCCCCATTTGGCATCGTATTTGACGGCAGCAGCTTCCGATTCGGTACATGAACTATAGATTAATGTGTGTGGCCGCGGAAAAATCAACATTTCGCGCGCAGTTCCTCTGCTTTTTATTTTTTTTATTCCTTTTTTTTAAATCTTCCAGTTCCAGTTTGAAACGTGGTAAGTGGACGTGAAACGGAAGGGATTGCAATAGGAAACGTTATCAGACCGTGGAAGCGCTAATAGCTGGAGGTGTGAGAGCTCCATGCGATGCGTATTCGTGTTCACCCGACAATATTAAGACTTAATTTGCAATTTATGAGCGCAGCTCAGGAGAGCTTGAAATACCATTTTTTGTGATTAACTATTTGTATGAAGGCGAAAACACTTTCTCATGGGATTAGTCGCAGGAATTGTTTCATTCCTAAATTCAAAGACTTATTTTCTCTGTAACTGAATCTAAAAAGAAGCAGAATATTGTAACATTTTGAATGATTCGTGTCATGATCTTGTTTTTATATTTGCTAATAATTTAAAACTGGATTCCTTTACTCTTCTAGGGCCCCGTCGGCTATGCCTATCAATTATGTAATGGTGTATTTTGGTTGTTTTTCTCTTTAAGTATAGTTAAAATATCTTATTTTCTTTCATGAAAATATCATTTATAAGGCCATTTAACTAACTCTTTCTTGATATTTCGAATACCCTGAAATTTTTTTATGAAGATGGTCCTGCGTGTAGCCATCCCAACCTCTCATTAGGGAAGCTTCGTGGTCACTCTCCTCGACATGTCGTGGTGCAGCCAAGTGGCTTCGGTAATTTGGGCCCCCAAGTTTTATCGAAACTTGCCGGCGGCTAATGGAAAAGCCCTGCTCATCACCTCCTAAGGGGATCGTTTTTGCGCGCCATTTGCAGGTACTTCTTAAGATCTGTAAATTTAAAACGAACCTTGGCTTTACTCACCGTTGATATACTACGACTGTATATATTACATATATTATCATATCTCATGAGTTTGAATTCCATCTGTAAGAAGCTCAAATGTTTTGATTTCAGCAAGTTGTCTCAATTATAATATTCTCTGAAAAAACATCATTATGTTCAAGCTAGTTATTTATTCAAAGCTATGGCGACTTAAAATTCATTGTCGAAACCCTTTATTGCCAACTGTGTACCGCCTGTAATCAAGGTATGGTGCCTTCCACGTGTTTTTGAAATTTAGTTAGTCATTATGTACCTTTATCACTTGCAACCTATCAGTTATCCCTTCAATGCCATTGACCAGACTTGAAAGGAAAGTATACCTTTTTAATGACATTCATAAGTCTCTTTTATACTTAGAGTGCAGTTTCATTGTTAAACTGGGTTTCAATGAAGTTTAAAGTGTCACAACGCATGTTTTATGGCTTACCAAATTTCAGTTCCCTAGTATGAACGAGAATGCTCAGCGCCTAGGGTAAATAAAGCTGAAGAAGATCATTATTTTTTTAAATAAACTTCATCTCTTCTCTCTGGCCTTCGTATTTAACTCCAAAATGTTTCCAAAGTGAATAAATTATAAATACTTTTTAGACGAATCAGGAGCAGGAGCCACTTATTATTGGGCCGATTCAGTTAATGAACTCAGCGTTCGTTAAGTTGTTTGATTTGAATTCTAGAACATATATTTGCAAAAACAATATTAATTAATGATGCGGATAACGGAAGTATTGGAAAAAACAAAAGGGGTTCATTGTAGCTAACAGAATGGTGAGTGTAGATCATGCAACTGTTATCCCGGAACAATGAATGAGCTTCATTAAAATGCTAATTGATTTTGTTTTGTTGCTAATTTCCCTTCCCTTCAAATGTATCCCCGTAATGTGACTAAATGAACCGAGTTCCACTACGTACTCTCGTGACTGTGATATATTAACTAAATGCTCCACATCGCGAATTTTAATTAATTTCCTGCAACAATTTGCCTTATAAATATGGCCATCCGTTTTCACTCACTCCCTTTTTCAATAAAAAAACAAGAAAAAGTGGGAAATGAAAAAATGGGATGAGAATGTGATAGGTGTTTGCTCCCATGCATGTTTAATAATCACACCCAGTGAGGAAAAGAAATATTGCATGGAAGCATTTTCCCAACAGACTTACACAAGTTATTCGCTAATTAATCATAGGCTTGGTGTATGACTTTTGACTTTCTAATGAATTGGTTATGAGTGTAAACTTAAGAGCCAATCTGAAAATGAAATTCGCTATGCTGATAAGAGATTACAGTATCATTTCCACCTGAAAAGAAGTCATTGTCTCCGATATATTGACGGAGCATCGCCTTTGGCACTTCCCATATTCAACTCGCACACTCACTCGCACACTTGAACGAGTTGTCTATAAATATTAGGAATCATTTTCTGTTTTGTGACCATGTTATTCCCCCTACGTGCTTATTATGTCAGGAATTATAATTCGATGAAATCTCTCATTGAGATACTTGTCAAAAGTTTTTCCTTAACATTTTCGCAATGGCATAACAAAGTGAGTAAATTCCCATGTATTTTTCTAATGCTTCCGTAGTCGTAACTAGTGAGACAAATATTGAGCCCAAAATTGTCTTGAACTTTCGGTCGAGGTTATTATTCCTTGAACTACTTAGTCATGTTTAAATACCGGTGATTTAAATAACGACTAAAAATCGAAATTAATCGTTATCTACACTCTCTAACTCGAGCTTCTAAACGTATTGCGCTTAAACCTTCGTCCACGTCATTTTTCTCATTTCGGCGGTGAAGATTGAACTCTACTAGTTAATGGTGTTCAAGAATTTCTTGAACTGTTAAAAAAAAAAACAAATAGGTAATAGTAATATATAAAACATATTCCCAAATAATATATTTTCTGCAGTAGTCACCAGAGTTCATTGAGGACATCCCCTTTTGCTTCTCTGTTCACCCGTCTCTTCCATGGCGGATTCTCCGAGAGTTTCAGACAACCTTCCGCAATTACCAGATCCCGATGTTTTAGGAACATTATGGGCGGCACTCGGTTCCTATAACAGATCCGAAGAGGATGCAGGAGAGAAGAAAATGTCTCCACCACCAGACAAAGCGAAGTGCTTCCTGAAAGTATCTCTAACACACCCGGAGCCACAGCGAACGAACTAGACGCCACCGCGGTAATGGCTGGCCCCCGCCCGCCCACCCCCTTCAGTTGCAACAAGGCGTCCACAGAGCCGTACGAGGATATGCCGATGCGATGTCTCGCGACAATGATGTTTGGAATTTCAGTATCTCACACACACACACACATATACGAGTATGGAGAGTCGCTGAAGAGATAGCGGGAAGAGGAGCGGCTCCAATGGAAAGAGGTTTGTTTGGAGTTCGGGGAACGTATCTGAATAATAGTCGTGTAGGCACAGAGGGTGTGGCGACAGGTGAAACGGCGGAGTGTTTTTCGGTGTCGGGGTGAGTCGGTTAGGCATTGTAACACACACACACACGGGAAGCCAGCCTCTGGGAGTAGTCGTCCCGACGAATGTGAACGGGATTAGGGAGATAGTAGGTACATATATGTACAGTGGGAGGAGGGGTATGCCACACATAGACAACCTATTAACCCCATGCGCGTGCTTGAGTTCCGTGCATCCATGCACGCCTCCTCTCCCTTCAATACTCTCTGTAACCCCGAAATTCTGCAATTCTTGCCACACTTCCGACAAATTCCGAGGAGACGGAAAGAGGTCTTGAGAGAGCGCATCTAAATTATGCTAAATGTGATCTTCTTCTTCCTCTTCCTCTTCTCCTTCTTAGCTTTAATCCCAATTATTTGGAGTCAGCTTTTTGGATTTTCAACCTCCAACGTGCTCTATTCAAAGCCATGCCCTCTTTGGCACCAATCTCCAACATATCCTTCTTCACACACTCCATCCATGTTTTCCTTGCCCTTCCTCTGCTCTTCCTTCCCTCCAACTTCAGGTTCATTACTCTTTTTCCCAGGTATTCACCGTCTCGTCTAACAACATGGCCATACCACCTCAACCTGCACTCTTTCACCTTTTCTGTTATGGGTGCAATTCGCAAACTCCCTCTAATGTGGTCATTCCTAATCCTGTCAGCTCTGGAAAATTATGCTGAATGTGATCTCGTGAAGTATATTTGCTGCGAAAAGCTTACTCCGTCTCTCTTCATTTTCACCAATATGGAAATTTTTATGCCAATTCATATTTTGGACATCAAGTTGGTGTGGTGAGTAATATTGACTTCTCATTTCGAGGGCCTGTGCTCGAATCCCGGAAAATGCGGAAATTTTTAGTGAAATTCCTTGAGTGCTATTTTGGAGAGCATTGCAAGCGTCGTATTATCTCCGTCTGAAAGGGGACACCAAATTGTGCATCTAACACCAACTTTTTTCAATGCACCTGCCATAACCTTTGACAACTTGCCGTTGTAATCTTGGTTCCGTAGAAATTCTCTTGTCGCAATTTCTTCGTATTCATCGCCACATTTTCGGCAGAAAGGAATGACATGGCAGAATCCTGATATCGTAATATTTGATTTTTAGGTGATTGCGTAAGTCATGAAAAACTGACTGAATTAAGAACAATTATTCAGTCAGTTTTTCATTCACAGAAGTTAACAGAATTCAGCACCCATTCTGTTGACTTATTCATGACAGATTTATCAGGCGTCGACCCACTTATTCCTTTACATTTATATTTAACGAACTTTCATTACAAACCCTTGAATCTAGAAGGATTTACTTTGATTTAATGTTCCTATTTAAGCTAGTCAATAACCTCATAGATTGCCCAGAGTTAATTTATCAAATTAATTTTAGAGTACCTTCGCTGAATAATATTATACATATATATATTAATATACATATATAACATCAAATAATAATAACATCAAATATCTAGCAATCCTGGCACTACTAATTTATTCCCTAAATGTCCCTTTTTTTCACATGCAAAGCGCCAATTAAAAATCTAATACCCAAGAAACATTCTATCTTCAATCGTTCTAACATGCAAGGGATACAAAGACTACTACTACAGATTCAAAATACCATGCATAAATAAGGACATCAATATTTACATCATGCATAAATAAGAGAGTAGAGAATATAATGAGAAACATTTACTGCCTGCCTGTTGTCAATACTCGAACTATTCATGACGACGATCACAGCTGTTATGGTCCCGAATGGTACGCGGAAAAAATGACATTTTATACCTATCAGTTCTACAATCTATCTCTCTAATTTTATTGGCGCGATCTAATCTGCCGTAGTATGTTTTTCACGTAGCCAGAGAAATGTTTTTTCCTGAAATTTAGCTAAGAGGTTAAGCCTTTAATTTAATCTACGCTGTGATAGCGATTTCCATCCCAATTCTTCTAACAATCCAGACACACTAGTAAACTTATCGTGGCATCGTTTTACAATGCTTAATACTCTTCAATACTCACGTCGATCAGTAGGGATGGATTGCCACTTTTTTTAAATAGCTCCTTCTCATCCAAATATATTTCCTTCAAAATATTCGGATGCCCTCGTTCATTTTGCGCATAAAAAGGAGGAATTTTCTATTTCCAATCACTGGTTAACGCACCTTTTGCATCGACGCGGTGTTTATAAATTGAATCATCAATCAAGGGACACTGAAACTTTCAAACTCTTCAATAGCCTAATTAAATCGTCCCCATCTCCTTTACAAATTCATCCCAACTCGAGAAGTTAAGGAGGGAGTGGGGGGGGGGCAGGCAGGCAGGCGATAGGTACCCCCGCTTAAATAGATTCATTTGTCTCCCCCAAATTATTCGCCAGCTCGGTCGTTGAAATTCGGCCGCTATAAGGGAAGGAGGGGCGGGAGAAGAGGGGTGGGGGGCTGGTAAGTCGTTGATTGGAGGGAACAAGGGAGGAGGGGGTCGAGAGGGCTCTTGTTGTTTTGTGTTGTGTTGGTTGTTTGCCCGCCCGCTCGGACCGGGACTCGTTACCCTGAGAGATGCAAAACTCGACATCGGGGATGCTATCATTGTCGCGGGAGCCCTCAGGCGGCCCGATGTCGAAACTTGCCTCTGCCCCGTCATAACGGCAATATTCCACCGTTGCCTTTCCCTCTCTCCCTCCCCCGCGGGCCCAAATCTATCTCTATCTCTCTATCCACATTCTTTTCTCTCGTTTAAATAGTCCTGACCATGAACATATATTTAATGGATATAGATGATTGTAATTCTTGGCTAGGCTACGTGTTCCCTAAATTTCCACTTTTAGTTAACCCAGTCCTTGACGCCACTTCGATTAGTCTTTTCAGTTGTTACTGTTAATAGAGGTAGTTAATTGTTGCTGACGTGAGGCTGTGGTAAATATTCAATAACGGTCGAGGAGATGTTTATTATTTGATGCTTTGAATAATATCTATCTATTTTTTGATCTAAAAGTTACTTTGTAAATGCTAGAGAGGAAATATCTATTACAGAAAATGAGTAAGAGGTTTATGAAATGTCCATCGTGTGCCGACGACGATGTTTGCCAGACTCTGATTCTAATTTGAATGAATTAAGCCCGTTCGGCTTAAATAAATAATTTAGAATGCCTTGTTTAAACAGAACTTGCTTCTTACCAGGCTGCAAAACGGGGTATGCCTCTACGAGGACCCAAAATATTAGACTTGGATTGAAAAATAAGAATCTTTTCATGGCGGCGGTAAGTGCATTCCTTTTTACCTACACGGCAATGATGGCCATTGGGAATACTCAGGAAGTCACCTCGCATTATTATTAAATTTCCATATTGCGATATTGACGAAGTGCTAAGAATTGTTAATTGTGCTTTTGTGTAATTAAATTTGGAGAGGAATTAAATATATCTGTAGACCGGACGATATTAAAAAAGTGTATAATTACGTCCCGCGTGTAGTACTACATTTTTATCCACTGCATTATGATTAATTGTAAAACCTATGTATATTCATAGTAAAACCATTATGCCGTGTTTATTTACAAACTATCGACTGTATTTACATTTGAACTTCCGTCTTTCATCACTAGGTGGCACCACTTTCGAAAAAGTTGTTCGTTTATGGCATTCTAGACAACAGTTTTTGGCGACGAGATAACAATCCATTATATATATTCATGGTCCTGACGTAGATTCGGTCCGTTGGATCTTTGTCGGAACCACGGTAATTCGGTTTGTAGGAAAACTAAATGCAAAATATTGGCACGTTTCAGTTCCCTAGTTTTGAGGCTGCTACATTTCATTCTCCGAGAGAGTTATATTTACTTTTAAATATTCATGTACCTTTGTTCGTTATTCTCCCAATACTTGTCAAAATTTCTATAGAAGATATATACATACCTTATGATTTCCCGAATTTTTGTGTTTACCTCCGTAACTATTTGCCTCTATTGCAGAGTACTAACTACAGGTCGTTTTACTTCAGATATAGTTTGGTTAGGAGTGTGAAGTATGGTTATCGATTGAATTTCTCTCAAATGCACGGCCAATTGGCAATAACGACACGAAAGTTTGCTGAGCTTGGCATCGGATAAAAATGGTATTTTTATTGATACATCAATTTCCGTTACCGCATTAAGAAGTATATCCCCCTAATACTTCCTCTATGTTCACGTGAATGTTGGCTGCAAAGAGGAGTACCTGAACGTATTATTCGATGACTCATTTAACGCATGGAATGTGAAATTCTCTCATCCCATTGTATGACACATTGAGTAAATATTTCTTATTATGCGTCTTATTGCATAATGAGGTATTTCTTAGACAGCGTGGGTGATTTCTTCACTGAATATTAACAAATTAT
Source organism: Ceriagrion tenellum (assembly GCA_963169105.1). Taxonomy (NCBI): domain Eukaryota; kingdom Metazoa; phylum Arthropoda; class Insecta; order Odonata; family Coenagrionidae; genus Ceriagrion; species Ceriagrion tenellum. Next base: position 161,746,712 of record OY720636.1, read on the forward strand.
TGCTACTTGTCGAGGACCTGTTTTTTTCCTCAAGCGACCATTGCACAAGAGTGTACAGAAATCATTTTGACTCAATTCCCGGCGAAATGCGTCAGAGTTTACCATAACTTTGATGCTGATTCTTAGCCTTAGTGTATAGAAAGTCTATATGCAAAATGGTCACTTCATTTGACGGTAGATTTCATTTCGGTTATTCCTTTCCGTCCTTATATTTTCATTCCTCGTTTCAATCCCACTAAAAGTAATTAAATGGCAGATATTGATACCAAAACAGACTTATTTTCTTCATTAGAGCTAATTCTATTGTTTTTACCATATCGTCTTCTAATTATGGAGAAGCTGTTAACCGGTGCAATGATATGTGTTCATTTAATGAGAAATTTTTACTTCTCAGTCTTGTCTGTTTCATTGCTCATTAAACAATCTAATTTTTCCATATATATTTATAAATTTTTAACTTAAAATAGATGTGTGAATTATATTGGCATAAAGTTTTCGATTGAGGTAGTCCGAGCGAAATCACATTTTACTTAGAAATCAATGAATTTAGTCTCATTTTAAGGAAAAATATCTCACCCTTCTAATAACACCTTTTTGTATCACATTCAACCCCTTACCACATTACTTTCTGACATATTTGCCAAAGTATAGCAGCCCTTTCATATGGGAAATGGTTCGTGTATGCACTCCAGAGAGACATTATTTATAAAATGAGGTATTTTTAACACCAAGATGTCATAAAAAACTAACAACGTGTAGATTGTGTGTTTTCTCAACTATATTTGGAAATTAATCATATTGTCAACACAGTAGGTTCTTGGGTATCACATAAAACCTTCCGTTGTGAAGGAGTTCCAAACGCACCGCGCGAAAAAAGTGATTCAAGTTAACGACTTATTTAGATATTTTCATTTAATTACTAACAACTTCCGTCATATAAAACTATATTATTGCACCATTAATAATGCAATATTTAACTAATGTGTCCTACAGCAGGTGAAATTAATACGTGTAATTCGAATATGGTCTCTATTATGACTAGGGAACTATCTCGCTCGGACTACCTTAAGTAATTTTAACTCCTTTTGTCCCCTTTCTTGTGATTTGTCGTCCACGCACCTATACTTTACTACTTGTTGAATTGAGCCACACCAATTATGAGGGGAAATTTATGCTGCATTCGTAGGCTAAAATATACATATATAAGCCCCGTAACGATCAAATTACGCGAGCATTTCTCATCAATTGGAGCCTTTTTAATAGCTAGGTTATCAACCTCGGATAAGGCTCACAACTAAAAAATTATGAATCTAGACGTTGTCATAGAGGAGAAAGAACCTGTAGCTATACGTTGAAGTCGAACTGCATGGGTGAGTCATTGTCCCAATTCGACTCTAAGCCGCGGTAATTCAAGAACTAAGAGGCTTCTTACTCGGCCAGGCAGTTTTTACCGCGTCATATTCCCAAAATTAATAAACGCAATCCCTCCGCCCCTTTGGATTTCTGATCTTTCCCAGGGGATGTCGGTCTAGTCTTTCGGCACGTATTTTTTTTTTTTGTTTTCCCAGAAGAAATAACCTTATAGGTGTGCAGCCATACCATGTCAATATTTGCTGAGGTGTATTGCTCTCATCCAAGACATTTCGCCGTATTTATGGACTTTTGTGCTGTTGGGTGACTTTTCATCCGTCAATTAGTCATATATGGTTGCGTCAACTGCAACAATCATCTCTCATGTCGTTGTTTTTTGGGTCTCTCTGATGAAACTATACACTATCTCCGTGGGAAATGGCATTCCTTGGTTTCTTACGGCAAGCGTGGTGGAAGAAGATGGAGAATGCATTTCAACCGGACATGGAGCCTGACGCCTACCAGGGGGGGTTATTCTATATTTTGTCGGTTCCGTACCGATCGGTAGCAAACTGACGACGAGGATTCCGTGCCGGCCATTGGTCACCGCTACCGACGGGAGCCTGCTAAAGGGCGAGTCGGGGGGTGGGGGGATCGGAATGGTGTGGTATGGCTAGAGTACTCTCCCATCACACGGACGGCCAGGGTTCAAATCCCTGCGGAGGGGGATGTTTTTCAGAGGGAAACCGATCCCTACTTGAGTGTCTTGTGGAGGGCGCTTCAAGTACAGTACAAGCTACAAGCATTTTGCCGCGTTATTTACTTATAGTATTATACAGATTACAGAAGTGGCCTACGTGTAGAGTACCTTCCTAAGATGGCTAAAGTTATTCCTTGGGATTATTTATACGCTATTATCATGAAAATGGAATGCCCATGTTTTTACTCCATTTATATATGCTACGCTATATAAATTAATTAATTATCATTTTGTGGGAATGGTAATGAAATATTCTTTATTCGTGGATATGGTAATGTATTGCTACGCGCTCGTGCCATGAAATATTTGTTAAATAATTTCGTGGAGCCAAGTTGAATGTAAAATGAATTTAACGAGTGCGATTAAAATATACGTCGAGAGAAATTTAATTGCGGGCGCCACTAAGAATACCATCTAGTAAGCTCAGGAATTAACAAAACTTTGTAAGTTTTACTTATTACTAGGAATTAATTGTACTGCCGATTTTGTCGAATGGTCGACATCGTGATTGTCGATTGTGAAGTCGGCTTAAGCAAAGAGAATGCAAGTCATAAAGCCATTTCCGCTCAGAAATTGTGTTCGATTTTGTTTCGTAATGAAAACAAGAAATGAAAACGCGGAGATACTGCAGCCATGAAAAATATTAAAGAAATGTTAGATAATCTGAACTGTTAATATGTTAAATAATATGGTCATTGAAAAGGCTGACAAAGGCCACTCGGTAATAATTATGCACAAGAGGGCCCATCTAAGTAAGTGCTACGATTTCATTTGTGGTAACGGAACTGTAAAGCTCTCCAGTGATCCCACTCAAAAGTTCCAAAAGGATTGTGAGAAATTCCACAGAGGAAAACTCATCCGCCCTGACCGGGATTTTCCCCTTCAAGGCGGAATTTCCTCATTTTTTCCTCCGTGGTAATTTCACACAACTGTGCATTGCTGGTGCTCCGTTACGTTTAATCCGTGGTAGGTCCCGGGTGACTCAAAAATCCAACTCAGTTCCAAAAGTATACAAAGATTGCCCTTAAATCAACCACTCATATATTTAACCAAAACGAAGCTTACAAGTACATAGTGATGAATCCCCAAGCTCCACGGTTTTTTGGACTCCCCAAAATCCCCCACAAAACAGGCACAGCCATACGGCCTCAAGTAGTCTCAAGTGTATCGGCTCCTCCGAGAAGACTTTCCGCCAAACGAAACTCCTTGTTCAGAGACATTACAGGATGTCATCCCATATACGGCCCTTATAATTCTTAGAAACTACGCAATTCACTGACTAACCACTCTCCACCACATGGGAAACGGTGTCGTTTGATGTCACCAATCTTTTCACCAGCATTCCAGTGTCATTCCTTAGAGACGCTGAAAGAACGCTGGAAAAATCAGATGCAGAACCCTCCTTCGTTATTCAATTCCTGAGCCTCCTGAAAGTTTGTGTTGAACAAAACTACTTTCTGCTCGACGGTAATTTCTTCAAGCAGACCCATGGACTCGCAATGTGATCCCCACTATCTTTGTTGCCAGCATATTTAGTGATGGATGATCTGGAGAACTCCCTCGTCAAATCAAACTCTGTGAGCATTCACCTCATCCACTGCTGGTACCGGTACGTGGACGACATTTTCGCAGTTTGGACTGGCTTATAACGGCAATTGGACTGCTTCGTAAAGTCCCTATCGCATTTCCTCGGCCAAAACATAAATTTTACAGTGGAGAAAGATGTAGACATGACGAAGAAGAAAAATCTCTCAGTAAATTCCACACTTTAAAATTTTTATTACCGACTTAGATCTCGATTGCCTTGCAATTATTTTCAAAGGACCTTTGAAAGTTATTGCAAGGCAAACGAAATCCAGGTTGGTAACAAAAATTTTAAGTGTGAATTCACTAAGAGATTTTTCTTTTTCGTTATACCTGCGGTAACCTTCCACAAAATTCCGCCTTCGACCATTAATTTTATTTGAGAGAAAGGTGTAAATGGCTAATTGAATTTTGTCGATGTTACTATCTCTTCTGGAACCAAAGGCTACCAGTTCGCCAGTTTCAGAAAAGCTTCATCCACGGACCAAGTGATCCATAAAAGCTCCCGTCACCATATGTCCCAAAAGTTAGCAGCTTTTCATTCGATGGTGACCAGACTCTTGAATATCCCACTGTCTCCAACTAATTTTAACCAAAAACTAAAATCCATAAAATTCATTGCAGAAAACAACGGTTACGATCCCGACACCATCAACAGCATTCTAATGAAAAAGCAGCTACACAGTGCACGACGACATATTTACAACGAAGGCAGATGTTGTGGAAATAAAGACGTAAAGTGGTCCAAATTAAATTACTTAGGGGGGGGGGAATCTCCGAAAAGTTAGCCAATGTCTTCCCGAAAAGTAAATACAAAGTCGCATTCTATAATAAAAAAAAACCTTTAAAATGCCTGTTAAATGGAAAAATAAAGACAAAGTTGATGTGTTTAACAAAAGTGGCGTATACATGCTAAAGTGCGACTTGATGCAGTGCGATATATGTGGGACAAACAGGGTGAGAGCAGAACAACACAAGACGACCTACGTCACGGGAAACACGCAAAACTCACACTTTGCAAAACACCTTTGGGACGAAAACCATGCCAGTAACTTCAACCCTAAAGTTCTCCACCTGGAAACCAAGGGTCGAAGACTAGGAGCAGCAGGAGATCAGAAACAATAGTGCTAATGGACAGCTGGTGAATGACATCACATTCACTTGGTATTCCCCACTCCTGGATGTCAATTTTTAAAAAACAGTCTTTCCGACCTCCTTAAAAATTTCCCAGTCCTTCCTACCATCAACCCTCCTCGGGTAACATCTTTAACATATTTTGCTAGAGCCAAACTATTTTCGTAGAAACGATCACAGGAATAAGATTAAGGAAATAGATTGAAAATGTCATTTTTCCATGTACAATAAAGGGGTCATAATAGTTGCGATAGATTAGTTCTAGGTTACTACGTTAAATAGGTTTTTGCACTAGTGTTAAATATCTTAGCATAATTATTAGCTAATAACCTCGCATACAATCTACGGCATGATATTCTCTTGCATGTTTTAGTACCCTGTAGTGCTATTAATTGTCGCATTAATAATACTAACCAGTAGTTATATCTTGAGTAGTGTACTGCAATCTAGTATGTTCTTCTATGTATCACTCTCCTAGTTTCTGGTCTGACAGCGTACCGTTGTCCTAACTGCTTTTGGCCTGGGCCTGGCATCCTGGGGAACGTACGCGGTTCTGATTTGAACTGGGATGAGTGCTGCATTCCTGGTGTGGAATCACCCCGTGCCACACACTCTAGTGGTGGTTTGCACGGTATTTCGTAGATACAGATGTTATCTGTGCAAGTGCATGAAGAGTCTCTCCGTCGCTTAAATGTTTATAATGGTGTGGGAATGGAAACATATTTAACATGGTATTCATTTCACAGTTGAGAAAATTGCTTGCATTAATAGAGATAAGAGTATGGAATGAGGATACATAGAAAGAAAACTATGGTGATGAGGGTAGCGGAGGCAGAGGAACTAATAAATATATGGCTGGAAAAAAATTAACACAAACAAGTTCCTTTAAGTACCTGGGAAGTATAGTTACTCAGAACGGCAACTGTACAGAGGAAATTAAAAGTAGAATTGCGCACGGAAAAGTAGCATTTAGCAAGATTAAGAAACTGGTGACATCGAGGAATGACAGGACAGATATTAAAAAAAATCGCGAAATGCTTCATATGGAGTATTGTACTGTACGGATGCGAAACATGGACCTTGAAGAAGAGAGAAGAAAAGTAGTTGGAAAGCTTTGAGATGTGGGTGTGGCGACGAATGGAGAGAATTGGGTGGAAATATTGAAGTTGGGAATGACGAGGTGCTGAGGAGGATTGGAGAAGAAAGGAGTATCTTGAGAGAGATTAAAAAGAGGAAGACTAATTGGATTGGGCATATTTTAAGGAGGAATAGTGTTCAGAAATTAATTGAAAAAGGGAAAATAGAAGGGAAGAGAGGAAGAGGAAGGAGGCGGCACAGAATACTGACAGACATCAAAAAAGGAAGGAGCTATGAAGAGAGAGGTCCAGGACAGAATGCTCTGGAGGCAGTACCGTTGAAACATGTCCAAGGACAGAACCACAATGATGATGATAATGAATAGAGAGAGTATCGAGCATTCCAGAGGAATAAGATGTGACATTCTTGTCATTTAAATGGTATTTCACCTCTTGTCTCCGTCTGTTATCTATATTTTACATTGCCGATCGTCGAAAAAACAAAAACTCTGACGCAAGCTCACAACTGCTTAAATAGTGTTGATTCTTCTCAACACTTCTAGTATCATGACAAATTCAAACACCTACTGAGGGTTTTGTTCTCTGTAATTTTCATTTTGCCGATTTATAGTCACTTTTGGAATATAATTCAAGCGCCATACCCATCGTAAATTGAATGCAATGCAATGCAATTTCAATGTAGTGAAAAATTTTTGTGTGAATTTAGTAATTGTTTTGAGAGGCTCCTTACAGTTTTCATCCATTGAGCTTGAATCTTCACGACAAAGACGAAAGCAATCAGTTTACTCAGAAATTCAAATGAAAATCATATCTTGCGATAGTAAAAACTTGTCAAGTTAATCGGATTGCTTCATATTTTTTTAAAGAATCACCTAGGTTTAATGAGTTAACCAATGACAAAGTTGTACATATTTTATAGAAAATTCAGCGACAAGAATCTTTAAGAAGTCATTAAATCGTAAGTGATATTTATCAATGCTAATAATATAGTAAGATCGTTATATTTTGGCCCTGAGCTTTCAAAGTAACTGGAAGTAAGGCTAATCCATCCCAATTAGCATCTCTGATCTACTGTGCGATCTTCTATACTCGTATCGACTAAGAATTTATTATACAAAACAAAACTATTTAAACCCTTTTTTTATTTTTACAATATTCCAAATAATATCTCTTTCACTTAACAAAATTATTTTCATCTAAATGTTATTGACTACATTTCAATGGATAAAAATAACGACTGATTAAGTGAGTGCATGAAGTAATGACTGGAGTCTTTGATTGCACTGATATCAATACCTTTTAAAGTAATCTGTTCTTCTTTCTACTCTATTATTATGATTTTTCAAATAAATTTATATTATTTTGGCAGCTACTTTGAGATTTAAGCTTCACTACTAGTCGTCGTATCTGCTTTAAAGCTATTTAGTACTAATGCACGATTTTTGAGCACCGTGGCAACCTATGTCAATATTTATCAATTTCTCTTCATTAATGATTGTTATGCTGCAAGTCAAGTCTGATTAACTCGATCCGTACTTACGCTCCATAGACTGTGGAAACATCCAGTTGAATAATAATATACTCTTATACATATTAGGTGAGTAAAATTAACTTTTTACTTTTGACCCTGCCCGAGAGAAAGTTTGGGTTTTCTCATTATAAAAGGATAGTCGAATACTTTCTGATTCAACGGTAAATATTTGTTTTTCATTTTAAAAATTTATTCTGGACCCATAAATCACGTTATACTGTTTGAACTTCCTTTGCCATGCAGCTATGATACTGAGTCATGTATTTAGAACAATTTTATTCACTTCTTGTGATACTGAGTCATGTATTTAGAACAATTTTATTCACTTCTGATCAATTTTTTAAGAGAAGTTGTACTTTGTGTAATTTGCGCCATGTTCATTAAGTGTATATGTATATTTTACAAGTTTCACCTTGATTTAACAACTTTCAGCTCGCAAGCAATAGCCATTAATTTTACCTAACCTGGATTTTGGCAATACCACAACTGTGCGACAGTTAACGAGCTAGCAGTTACCCATAAGTTCCAGGGTTAAGACACCCTTTTTATGTTAAATATGTTTTTTGCCAGTTTCAAGGTTTCAACTATTTTTTTTTATTTTAAGTGAGATGCACTACTTTATTATGGTTTTTTTCCGTAGTTATAAGCTGTTTCTGCCTATTTCACCAGATTTAAGGGCTGACAATGTAAAAGTCACTTCATACCTCTTACTATTTCGAACATTTCGATGGGATCATACGCAATCATTCTGGTATAGTTGAGAAATGTTCCCGACGGTTCTTCCTATCAAATATTTCGATGGCGTGAGTTAAATAATTAGTAAGCAAGTATGCATTAATAATAATTGATTACTTCCCAAGAAGATGTGCCTAAAAAGCTACCTTTTCGTCTCTTACGCTTGTATTCACCTATTGTCTTCAATAATAATGAACAGGGTTGAGTCTGTAGAATATTCTGTGTAGAAAATACGTAATCTACGCATTCTACCGCACCTATATACGCACGCTACCGTAATCTACGCATATTCTACCGTAGAGCATGTAATGTAGAAGATTGCTAATAATTAAATATTCTACTTGTAGAAAATTAAATTGACATTACTGTTAAATAAGCGATTTTAGGCGATTGGAAAATTTTTGTTTTAGCAACATAGTTAGATCTTTCAAAAGTTCAACTTGTGTTTTGTACATTTTCAACTTAAATAGCCCTCGATAAGCCTATCATTGCTTGGCCTATCAGGAAATCAATTGCTACTTGATACTTGACTGACTAAATGCCAAATAATGCAGGTGTCAAAGCAATATTGTATAATTCCATTGGTGTGGGCCTAAGTCATTAGTAGCCACTTCAAATCACTTTTTAAATTTTCCTTCACAAGTAATTACAATTTGTTGTCATGATAATCGCAATAATTTTTATTTGTCCAAATGACACAGTACACTGTTTAATATGTACTTGAGGCAAGTGCTTAGGACACGTCAAATATGAATATAATTATAATAAGAAATAAATATTACAGTGTTTAACCACAAGACTTGTTACCAATTACTAAACACTCTTTCAAGCTTTGCAGAAGATGCAGGAACATTTAGTAATTTATATGCAAGATTGCTTAAACCTGGATGCTTTCGTTTAGCAAGCTCCCAAAAGGTTGATGGAAATTTAATACCCTAGTTTCTCAGCACACGGAAAACACTGTCTTCACTAACACGGATGAATTTTGCTAGGACTTCCAACCCATCTCCATCAAGTTGGTCCAGCAGAAACTCTTCCACCTACTACAAGGCCAAGTTTTATTACCGTGCATTTAATTCTAATAAGTTTGGAGATATAAAAACTTGTCCTCCATTAATATCCAAGAAACATATACTATTATTTTAGCCTTAAATACCTCGACACGCTGTCCTATACTCAATCTCTTCCCTCGATAAATAGGGTGGAAAAAGTATGCAGGAAAGCCATATATAGTGAGGGCATATTCTCGCCTTTTCTCGACTTTTTCTTCAAATTCTGGAAATCCAACGGATAATTTCAATTGAAACCACTCCTCTGCTGCATCAGCTCTACTGAACAAAATGAATCAGAAGTCAAAATCAAAATCAAAGAAATCAAAATGATCAGTGGAAGGAAACGAAGTCGTTTTATCATTTGTGAATATCAACTTCCACATAGTTGAGCCTGATACCATTGAAGCTCTACTGAATTTTGTCTGTCGACTCTTGTTGATTAGAGTGCAGACAAGGTCAAATATCTTGATCCCACCATCAACTTCTTTCATGAAATTGTCATCAAATATCAACTCCAGAGTCGTACGTTCAATTTTTATTCCATGGCCATCTACTTTCTTCATTGCTGATAAATTCTTCTTGAGACAGAAGAAGGCATCTTTATTGCACCACCAACGCATATCACAAGCCAGTGATATGTGGTGGCTACCAAATGCAAGAAGAGGGACTTCGTGGTCACATGATGGAAAAGCTTTCAACACAGTATTTACTCTTGATTCTACCTTAGCTGAGACAATTTCTTTGGCCAGAAGATTGGCAGTGTGCAAATTGCATGTGACGAGCCATAGGTCTATTATTTTTCCTATTTTCATCATGTTGGTGGCATTGTCTGAGCATACAGCATATAGTTCCTAATCGAACACATCTCTTGCATCAACAATTGCTTCTGAAACTATGTTTTTAAGGGCATCTCCAGTTTCCCTCTCTCCAGAAAGATCCTAAACATTAAGAAAACCCACCTCACCTGCTGCGTCACGTGTCATTGCTGCTACATTTTTTGTGTCAGCTACCTCATTCTTCCCCCCATCGATGAGAAGCACAGAATTTGAACTAAAATTTAGAGAAGTTTGTCATTCATCACACTCTTTGTCAAGAATAGTTGTTGCAAGATTTTTTCGAGCTGAAAGATCGTAAGGTCTTAATAAAGTTTTTAAAGTGATTGGATTCCACAATGCTGAAAGCAATGTTGCAGTCAAACACATTTTCCTAGTGAACGGTTGGCAATTTCATTCTGTTTGTGGCATTTGATCAAAAAATGCAATATTTCCCGTATTAAACTGCGATGTTAAAACCACTGTTTAGGGATTTGGGCTGGGGTCTTTTTGATCATAATTATCACTACTGTTAGCGTCATCATTGCTGATATTTAAATTCTCTTCACTTGTATTGGCACCATTCAGAGATGGCAAATTAATTGATGAACATTGCCAGCCAGACAAAGCAGCATTTTCAGATTCACTGGGAGTGGGAAGGCTGAGGGCATCTGCATCTTCTTTTTCACTGCTATCAATAACTCTATATCTTCTTTTGAGAGTTAAGGAGACTTTAGGTTGGCGTATGTGCAGTGCATATGTAGCAGTTGATGTCGGAAACCGGCATACATTTCTATTCAAGAAGAAAACAAAAAACATTTAAATAAAAATGAAAGCATTCCCTTTGCCCTGGGCCTGTCCATAATTTGTAAGTATTCAGTAGTAAAACAACAGTCTAGGCTAGTGTAATGTGGAATAGACCCCAGGCCTAATTGATTTATTTTGATGATATGTAAATAACCAAATTGAACACAATTCATGAACTAATTCCATTATCTTACCCGTGAGTTTCCAATCGTTTAGCAGCAGTATTTTTCAATGTGTTCTGGCATACGTTGCAAAAAGGTGTGCACTTTTTGTTTTCTTTTACCAATTTGAAGCCTATATCACTCCACAGACCATGCTGTGGCCTACCATTTTGGAAACTGGTTAGGGAATAACTCCGATTGGTTAATGGCTTTATTGCTTCTGGTTGGCCATTGTCTTTGTGGTGGCAAATTTGAATGATAAATAACTGCATAATGCATATAGTATGCAGTCCTTTAATTGGAACATGCAATTTAACTTTAAAACTTCAAATTTAATACCAATTATTATTTATTTTCCAGTAAATTTAATAATATATTAACTAGTAACTATCAAATTAAAATATTATATAATATAGGAAGAGAAGGTGTGAAACATGTTATTTTGCTACATCAAAGGGCCACAGGTTAGCATTTATCTGCGATGTGTGTGAGTTCAACGTTTTGGAGTCACTGTGGTTTCCTCCATCAGGATAAGTCACAACTGATTAAATATAAATACAATCATTAAATATTAATCATTGTTAAACTTCAACAAGTTAGTGATTTAGTTAGGTAACATTATATGTAAAAGGTAATGTAATTTTGTAACTAAGAAATGAATTTAGTTAATTATTTTAATAAAATTATAATTACCTACATTTTCCTACACAAACTATTATTTAACAAATAAAGAAATAATCTACGTAATATTCTACATAATCAACATAGTTTACAATACTTTCTACGTGTAGGTAGAGAAATTACATTCTATTTGTAATGACCCAACCCTGCTAATGATTTCACATTTGCCCAAATTCTACCGTAATTTTTTAACTCACGTAGGCATTCTCATTTTTTTTCCTTTTTATTTTTCGTTCAAGTTCCAATTCGCTTCTTGATTTCATATTTTCATTGAATGAAAATTCATTGTCCTGTTGTTTGTTGTTCCTCTGAATTGAGCCCTTTTCACCAAATTTTGAGTAATGCTCTTTAATGAATAGATGATGATCTCTTTATATTCTCATATTATTTGGTAAATAATCTTTTCCACGGAAGTTATACATATAAATCCACGAGAGCTTTAAGGTTTTTACTCTGTATTTTTGCATATTACTCCAGTCGTGAAAATTGGCTGCGTGTGTTCGAGGAATGAGGACGAGGAAGAGAAGAAGCAGTCGGGGCAGCAACGGCGCCACGGAGACCGATTCAACGCCGATGATGAGGATGTGGACGAGGACGTTGTCAAAGAAGGTTGGTCTGAAGCCCTTGTCAGAGGGCAACACTCTAACCCCCGTTTCCACATCAGTACTTACCTCGCAAGGGAATTTTTGCGCCCTATCCCATTAGGAGATTTTTACCTGCGAGTAAGCAGTTGTTTATTACATATTTTCAAGTCGGTTGAAATTGGAAATAAAAATTCAAACTATTACCTCGGCAAAAAATCCACTTAGACAAAAGAACCGCAGACGTTCGGGCTGCAGGACCAATACGCAAACCACCACGCCACCCAGGCTTCATAATTACCAAGGCAATTACAGATGGAATGAAGGGAAATTGATGTTCAGTCCTTACAATCGACCAAGGATGGTACTCGTAAGAGAATATGGACTCTGAGGAAGCAGCTATAGTCATATATAATTGAAAATCAAGTCATAGAGGTTCCTGCATCAAGTAACGTAGTAAGGGAACATCTCGAGTTATCTGCTCCGATGTGCAAGATTTTGAATGGTCTCTGAAAGCAAACACATCGTCGAGAATATTTCTTTCTACTCTCACTTGAATTTATCTGGTGTTAATTTCAGTCTAAAATCCCAAGTCCCTATTTCAGCTTCTCTCTACGTCCAGTACAATAAGCTCCATTACAATTTTCTCCATTCTCCTCATCCTCGAGACGTTATCTCCTCTGTTACTGGTTTCAACATTCTCTCTCTCTCTCTTCTTTTTAATTGACAAGTGTCATTTTTGGATGTTGGTCAAGTTGGAAGAAATGAATGCCCTTCTTCTTTTTTCCGTATCCTATACCAGCTGGAATTACCTTCTCTTGTCCGCCCCTCGACAGTTTTGACTGTGCAGCAGCCATTTCACTTTGGTCCTCCTCCCGGGACCGTAGAATGTTTTTCGATTGAAATTTTCAAAAAGGCTCATCTTTACGTCTTTTTTGGTGTCTTGTTTTACAACTCCCGTCTATTTTTAAACCCATCATGGTTGTCATTCTCACGAGTCATTAAAAAGATATGAAATAGCGCTGTAGGAGATTTTTCCAGAAATAAAAGCAAATATTTACGTTTTTTTATTACTTTACGATTGAAATTAATAACATGTTCCGAAGAATGGCGAATTATTTCCATTGATCGCCGCAACAAGGTGAATATTTTTATATTGAATAATCGAATTAGGAATGCCTTCAAAAATCCGAAAATCTGAAGTTGAAATAGCAGTAATTTTGCATCAGGTTTGTCAAAATACATACAATATTGCGATTTACCAGTAATTCTTTTGATAGCCAAAGATAATATTTTCAAAGGATAAACTTAAATGCTCTCGTCAACAACTAACCGATGAAATAATTCAATTTTGAACTTATTTTTTGGATCGACTCACCCTCCTGAGTCATTAGTTTTGCAATTCCATAAACGCTTTTGTTTGGCTATCCTCTTTGCTCCCTCAGTCACTCTGCCCCCCTCCCTTCTATTGAAGCTCTCGAGGTCACTTTCCCTAAGGTTAACTCCCTCAACTCTTTAAATCATGCCATTTTCCAGTAGCCTCGTCCCTGTAGCCTTTCCAAATGGCAATTTCTTTAATGGGCCAATCTCCCCAATGTTTATCTCTTCCTCGTATTGAACAGTTAGCATTCGACGGCATTGTCTTCAACTCATGGACACCTGTGCAAATCATCTTCTCAAACGCTTATGTATTTTAATAGATTATGGTAGATAACATGGCATTTGAAACGTCGTAAACCAATGTACCACTTGTACGTTCAAAGTGCATGTACCTACCTCAGTAGCTCATTACAATTAGTATGCAGACAAGAATCTGTGATACCTGTCAACGAATGATGCTAATCTGCTCCTGGTGAACACGCTCATTTGTTTAAAAAAACGATACTTCAATGTTATACTTCAACCTATAGCTTATTACAAGTGCAGAATAACGAAGACAACTGTAGAAGTCGATGATTTCAGGAGGTGTCAGTAAATTTATTACAAATGGGCACAGCACACAGCTTAGAAAAACATCAACTGATTTCAGCCTCTTTAAATTAGCCGATAAAAGCTCATTCATGAACTTTTCCTTATCGTTATCTTTGCATAATATGTAGGACTCTTTCAGTTCTACAGTAAATAATGTTATTTTGCGCCAGGTCACTCCACAAAAACGAGGTAAGGAGATTCATTAGCCAATTAGACTGTTTTTAGTCAGCTATGTGTTAAGAAAGCTTATTTTCTGCATTTTGCCTGAATTTTATCTTTTACGTCCATGCATCTTCATTGTAAAGGTAAACTTAAAGCGGTTTCAAATTCGACGTTCGTATCGACTTTTTAACCATTAATTCGAAGAGACTTTCTTATGTTCTCTCAACCTCACGGTTGTTGGTCACCGACTTATTTTGGTTGTAATTTTCTCTCGCCATAATTATGAGGAAGCACCCGGTTCCAGAGAATTAAATTATTGACCACGGACTTAGAATATTTATTGACAGACGGACAGAAATTAACACGAAATTATTGGTCCTCAACTCTTAGATAAAACTGATTATATGAAAGTTCCATGACCATTCAAAACACTCCCTCGACCATTTCTTACATTTATCAACTCATTGCGTGATGTTATGTCAATTTATTGTAAGGTATTAACATATTCTAATGAAATGTTCTTTTTTGGTTGCAGTGATTTACGAGCATACTTGAATCTAAAAGCTGAATGGAGAGTACACTATGAAGCGTTGGTCGGCTAGCTAAAGGAAACCAATATATCGAATCTACTCACTTGGTGTGCCCACTTTTGTGTATCTGTCAAATATTTTTCATGTTATCGATTCATTGTGAGAGGATTTTCTTATCTTGGAATCAATAAATAGACAAAGCCTGAATGTGACATACTACATTAAGCATATGAAGTAACTGCACGTCCTTTGGAAAGGGTTAACAGCTGAGCCATCAGCATGAATGTGAGAATCTTAGTCTTTTTTATTGCTTATTTGCTGTTATTTTCGAGATACACTATTTTCTGGACCAACTCTTGCCCGGCAAGAAAACTCACGATTAGCTCTCTTGACTGCGCGACTTTTGCTGATTACCACAAAAAAATTGAAAATTCGAAGAAGTAGGATAATGTAAAACTTACTTTGCCATCTTGTAAACTTGATTTGCTCAGTTCCTTTCAGCCCTGCAGTTTGTGCTGCTTAAAATTTATCCTGTTGTTCGCATCTTTAAATTTATTGCAGTAAAATATTTCTCCAGCCATCAGCCTCTTGCTTTTCATTGACAACTGAAATGACATAACTTAGCGGACAATACGGTAAACTATCGGGATGCTATTGGCTCCATGCAGTCAACTAATCCGTTTCAGATATACAGCATTTCATTCTTACACAATTTCGTACTCCACTAGCAAATGAATCACGAACACTTCGCTCGATTGACCGGTCACACAACGATGTGATTAGTGATGTAATATTCCTGGAAATTTTGAAGGCCTGCAAATACAAACATAATTAGTTTGTTTCTAGGTCCAGCTAGTTTATTATGTGTCTTTAGGTCTTCCTACATGCTTGGAAAGTTAACATTCAAGAGTTACTTTACATCAGATTTGGCAATTAGTAAATGTGGACATTTAGTGGCTGCAGTGGTGAATGTTTTAGCTATTTTCATGCAGAAGTTTCCCGGCAGTCCATTGGCCTCATAACTGCCGACTTTTTAATCAGGAGACACCTGATCCCAATTTTTTAGAGTAAGTAGCGACCAAATTGAACGGTATGCAGAGGCCCCTAAAGAAGAAGGAGGAGGCTAGTTTCTCTCTGAAGTTATGATATAGTTATGTTGGCGCTTACCCGTTAGAAAACCCGAGCAATATTTCTGCCAGAGATTCTCAGGGAAAACCTTAGGTCTTAATTTCATGAATCGTTTAACAGCACAATAATATTTCTGAACGTGCGTGATTTTCAATGGTGGACACTTTTCACTCACTTTAGTCAGTATCACTTGGTGGTATTCCATCATTAAATAAGAAAGAAGACAACTTTTACTAAAACCACTAATTTTTACTACAAAACAACCCGGGTTTCGATGTGCATTCACATCATCTTCAGGTAACCTGAAGACCTGAATAAGATGTGAATGCACATCGAAACCCGGGTCGTATTTAATAAAAATTAGTGGTTTTAGTAAAAAGTTGTCCTCTTTCTTATTTAGTGGGCACTTTTGAAAGTACTGGCAGCAATGACATTGTCCGTATTAACCCAATGGACTCTCAGGTTGGCCACAGTTTATGGAACAATTTTTTAACTTGGATGTCACAAATTATAAGGTTCTAAGGGGTAACGTCTACCATGCTAGGAACAATGAAACAGATGTATTGACTTGGATGGTTTCATGCATACAATGTTCGCAGAAGGGAATGTAAGTATGCATGCAGGAGCATTGCATCACAGATTACAGGGAAGAGAGCTTCTATTTTCACGTAAAACGAGATGGGTGGCATGGCATGGCATGGAGTACCCACGTGGGCCTTTTCGCGTAAAACAATCAAATGAAAAATTAATTGATTGCGTTACCATTTACTGAAAACCCATTTTCGTGCGTAAATACCAACATGCCTTTGCAGTTGAATGCGATGATTTAAAAAAATGTTCCATCCTCGGGTCCTTGCGACAGCCATGGTGGTGCATGAAATGTAGAATTTTATGCTTACTCTGCCCTTCATATCTGAATAACTAATTAAGGAAGAGGTGATATACTGACACTATCGGTGCTAGATTGCCGATAGTAGAGAACAAGAGAAAGAGAGTCTCTTCATGTTTGATAATTCATTTCAAAATCCTTCATAGTTTTAAATCAACCTGAAGTCAGCATTTTAACATACTTTGTCATTAATTCTAGGTACAAAAAACGATGGAGTAAAAAAACTGGGTCTATTTTCTTAGCAATGATGAAGGGCTAAAGATGTAGAAATGACCTCCGAAACTATATTTTCTATTGATTTATCATCACAAATAGTAAAATATTATGATACCAGGATTGGGTTTAGGGACATAAATGGTCTTCATAGTAGCCAGCTGGTTAAAGTTAGGGGTTTAGGAAGTCTGATTGCTAGTCGGAGCAGCGGCCTGACGTAATGAGATCATGCTTCTTGGGGAAGTGCTTCATGCGGGAAGAAGGCGCCCAAGTACGACGGCATGGCTCGGCTAATTTATACGGCAACCAGAAGTGTAGACGTGGCATACTTTCGCAGGCGACACATTTTCCTCTCACCAGCTCGTGTGACTTGGTCTCCATGATGAGACCAAGTCACGTAGCTGGGTCACGCAGTCAGGTAGCGAACTTAAACTATACGAAGAGGTAACTTCCTAACGTGGCTGGGAGGCTCAAGTAAGTAATCCACCAGAGACCGTAGTAAGACCATCTCTAAGATAGGTTGACAAACAAGTGAGAATTCCAACACCAAAATAATTTTGCTTTGAAACTCAAAATTTAAATAAAATCAAGATACATTGAACTGATAAGTGTAACTACGGTATAACTACATTTACAGCTATAATGTATTTTTCCCACAAATATTAAGAGGACTGCTATAACCCTTTTCACCCCATTGATCACTACCCCTGGTATGGAGATCGCAAGAATAAACATCGTCCTTAGCAGTGCAAAGCAACTCATAAAACAAGATAGATGCAAGCTGCTATCTCCGAACGAATTTAACAACGAATAACTGTGAGAAAGAGCGCCATTACAAGCAAAACATAACTAGCTGTCGGAATTACATAATAATTCTTTGTAATTTTATGGGTGAATGATTATTAAACATATAAAGTCAAACAGAGTTAACAAAGCAAAGGCTGAAAACGGTAGGTGCTACTCGTAAAAGTGTCAAGGGTGGACGCAAAAAAAATCTTAGAATGCGATAACGGTGAAGCCTTTATTTATCACCAGAAAAACAAGTTTCGCTGGCTAATAATCATGGACCAGCAGGCAGCGAGATCTAATTGTTCCGCAGTAATTGGTATAATGACAGCAGAGGCCGTTGAGATAGTCACAGAGAGCCAAGATAAAGGCATGGAATGTAAATGGGGTCAAAACATTGACCGAGGTCGTCTCGAAGAAACCAAGTCCAGATAATTCTCAAGCCGTATTCGACTGGTCACGACTACATCGGCAATGATGGTAAGGGAATAGTAGATGGCCCATCGAGAAAATTACAATTAACTTCCTTTTCCTAATACTTTCTCCCTCAGACAATTACGACAAGTCGCTCGCCATTTTCTAGTAATCTCAGGCCTCCACACAACCACAGGACCCACTTCATTCATCCCCCGACATCTAACCATATTCCCCTGGAGCAATTTTCCCATAGTCTTCGCATCTCAAACTTTCTGCGAAAAAATCATTCCTAATACATATTATGCATCTTTGTTTATTTCCCTGCCCCTATGCCACCATTCAACCACAGAACTCAATCTATATCGTTGTTATCTTGCTGCCTTACGCGGTGATACGCATACTAGCCTCTTCTTTTTATTCTGCGTACGCACTTTTTTTGGCTTGAATTCAATTCCATGCTCCGCTTGCCTTTGAGGCTTCATTTCAAAGTCTTCGCACGTCCGCGACATCGCAGCGCCAAACAATGCACTGTTACCCCACATGCCCTATGCCATATGCCAGAGTTTGAAAGGCTAATCTATGTGTGCAAATAGGTATTTGTGATTTTTTATGTATTTACTTATATTCTATATAAAAAAACCTATCACATATTGAAATATCCTCGTAGACAACCAATCAATTCAATGTGTAGTTAGATGTTATGTAGGGATAGGTACTGATTTTTTTCTGCTGAAAATATCATTAAATAATATTTGCTTAAAGACACTGGTGCAATAGTGATTTGATCTGATTGCTATCTTCTGATTAAACGTAACGATGATCAAAAAAATGAGTGAATACATCTTAATATTAATAGACATGATATAAAATCTTAAGACGTGATAGACCAGATAGGACTGGCGGCTGAGTATTCATAGCCGTTAAATCGCATTGAATAGTTCCGAACACAAAATAGACGACAATGAGAGTGTGTATGGTGTACTATTAATCGACAAAACAATAGAAATATACATGTGTATATGCTCATTTTACAGACCACCAGATTCCAAAATAGACGTTTTTTTACACAATTGAAACTCAGTTATCATCCTTTACCTCGAGAGATAACAAAAGCGTGATAATTTTCGGTGGAGATTTCAACCTCCCGGCTTTAATTTGGAAAACCAATAGCGTTGAACCAAGTTCAAGGAAGCGTGATATAAGTGAGGCCTTACATAATACACTTTCAAACCACTCTCTAACTCAAGTTGTAAACGAACCTACGAGAGGTAATAAAACATTAGATCTTTTAACTGTTAGTCACCCTACATTTATTAAACACGTCAACATTCTCGAGGGCATAAGTGATCATAAAGTAATTTTAACTACTTTAATAACAACGGTTGAGTCCACTATAAAATCTAAACGCAAAGTCTACTTATTTAAAAATGCGATTACATCAAATTTGGAGAGGTGTTAGAAGTTTCACTCACGAAATTCGTAGCCACAATGAAGGACGAGAATACCGAAGTATCATGGAAATACTTTTTGGAAATAATACGTAAAGGAATCGATAAATATATTCCACATAAATTCAAACGAGGCAGTAAAGAACCTCGTTGGTATAACCACGAAGTAAGGCGGAAGCTCAGGAAACAAAGGCAATAACACAACCTATATAAAAAGTCTATTAAGTATGGTAACAAAACAATGGAACTTGCGGCGAGAGAAATTTACGTTGCCCAACGCTCAAAAACGAAGAAAATCATGCGCACTAGTTTACGAAACTTCAAGAAAGAATTCTAGATGAATTATTATATGAAAACTCCAAGTAATTCTGGTCTTACGCGAGACAGCTCCAGGGCAAATCTTCGAAAAGAGAGTCTTAATTGAATACAAACGGCAAAATAGTCACCAACAGCATCGATAAAGCCAACTTATTAAACCACCACTTCGAAAAAGTATTCACTAAGGATGACACAATACACAATTTAGACATTCCGGACGTTAACGAGCCGATGGCGGACATAACAATTCAGCCTGATGGAATAGCTAAACAAGTTGCGTTCGATTCAAAGTAACAAGTCCCCAGGTCCAGAAGGAATACCAGCACGCGTGCTCAAGGAGTTAGCGCCACAGAATGCACCATTCTTAGAAATGATATTTAACAAATCATTATCCGAAGGCAAGGTGCCTCAAGACTGGAAAATAGCCAATGTCACACCGATATTTAAAAAAGGAAATAGAAGTGATCCAGGAAATTACCGGCCTATATCGTTAACATCACTTTTAAGCAAGATCCTCGAACACATTGTCGTTAGCTATTTATGGCATTCCTAGGAAATCGTAACTTCTTACACAGCAGTCAGCATGGTTACCGTAAGGGCAGGTTCTGCGAAACACAGCTTGCGCTCTTCCTTCATGACATCCTAAAATCAGGTGAATCGAATAAGAAAGTCGACGCGATATTCCTTGATTTCAAGAAGGCACTGGACAAGGATCCTCACAACAAACTCATAAATTGTATTCATGCGGAGTTAATAAAAAAAATAGTGAACTGGATAAGGGAGTTTCTCATTGATCGAAAACAAAAAGTAGTTATTGACGGTTTTAGCTCTGATATGGTCGAAGTCACATCCGATGTTCCTCAAGGAGCATGATTGGCCCTCTTTTATTCATGATTATATTAATGACCTAAGTTCTCGAGTTAGCAGTAAATTAAGATTTGCCTACTATACAGTTATATACCGAGAAATAAGTGAAGGCGCGGACTTTGAAGCTCTGTAATCTGACCTTAACTGGGGTTTACAACTAAATATTAGTAAATGCACCACAGTTCACTTCCTGGGAAAGTCATCACACAAAAGCCATACCTACACCGTGGGAGGAGTAAACATTAAATCTTCAAATACAGTAAAATATCTTGGAATTACCTCTACTTTAGATATATCATGGGAACACACATACAAAACATATGCGGCGCAGCATTAAAGAAACAAGGTTTTGTTACAGCGTATAATAGGAAGATCCTCGGATAAAAAAGTAAAAGAAAGATGCTACTTCGCTCTGGTTAGGCCACACCTATAATACGCCGCGAGCATTTCGGACCCTGGTCATAAAGACCAAAGATGTAGCCAAAAAAATTAACAAAGTACAAAGAAAAGCAGCGCGCTTCATTAAAAACTGCTACGAACGAACAAATAGTGTTACACAACTTTTAGAGGGATTAAGGTGGGAGCCCCTAGAGACTCGGAGGCTGCACGCTAGGCTTAGGCTGCTTGAGATATTCAGAACTGGAGTATTTCAGAGTGATACAAAGAATATTATCATGACGCCTCACTACATTTCTAGGTCTGACAGATGCGATAAAATAAGAGAGATACTCTGCCGAACAGATAGGTACAAAAACTCGTTCTTTCCGCGCACAAGAAGCGACCACAATATAAATTGTGCTCCTCCAAATACACTCCCATAATGCCTGTCACCATTTAATCTCCCAATAACCTACATCTTTACACGGCTGGTGACCTACCACCCCCTGCCACACGCCCATGCGGCGGCTCGCGGTGTATTATGTAGACGTAGATGCATATTGGCGCTTTGCATGGTGGAGCTGTTTTGTCCACACGTTTACACAATAATTAATGTTGAAAGAATCATGCAATTAACTCCTTCCTACCTTTCTTTTTAAGGCTACTCAACCGAAAGTGAATAAAGAAGCGATTCCAACCAAACGTCCCTGGAGCAATCCCTTACCGCGCTATAACAAAATTCCCGTTACTCTTCGAACAGCACTCGTAAGTTAAATATTTTTTCTACCGAATGGGAGAAGAAGCTCTTGTAAAAGGTGAGGATCGGTACTGTAAGCGGCATGTTAAGCTTCCTTCACAAATAATAAACAGGTTTGCTTCCTGACACCGTATTCTTAATTCTCAGAAAAGATCAGGCAAAACTCTAGCGGACTGTACATGGCACAAGTAGGTACCCTTGTATCTGTGTCATCCAGCCGCACCATAGCGAGGCCAGAAAACCCTTGAGGTAATTTTTCAACTTTTGCAGCGTGAAACAAAGTGTTTGGTAAGTTGATTTAATACATATCTTTTTCAACTTCGTATATTAAACGAAAAAATAGAACTTTTAGATTTTGCAGTCAACACACAGAAAAATATATGTTCTACATTGCGTGCGCCACCGGCAGTTTTTCAATGAAACGATGTGTCTGATGTGGAAGCCGTATCTTTTCTTTAGCTGCCGGACTGTCTAGACCTCTGGGCACTCCGCTGACGTCAATGCTTTGCGAAGTTTCGTGGAAATCCTAATTCTGAGGAAAAATAATTAATATTGTCGGAGCAAACAAAGGGTTAATTTCTATTGTCACAAGTAGCTAATTGGATCAGATGGTTCTGCTAAAGGAATACTTTTCTCCAGTCGATGCTCGTAGCTCAAGGTTAGTCATCTGGTGAGTTACAGAGCCAATCAGATGAGTACAATAATTTTTTGTCAATTAAGGTACCATTATGCTAATTATGCTAACAGTTAAGTTTTACGTCCATAGTGTATCACGAGATATGCTATTGGATCAAGTAGAATAATTCATCTGAAAACGTTCTTCAATTCGGAAGACTTTTTCGCATCCATGAAAAAATGCGCGGATCACATTACTATGCATGAATATTCTCGTGTTTTTCATTGTCTTCCTAATAGTTTCAGGTAGGCGCCTTATTTGATACAAGAATTATATTTTTTATAAAGATTTTTCTTAATCTTCAATATTTCTCCAGTGAATCTGTGTAATTAGAAACTTATGTTACAAAAGAAGTCTCCTACGTACTTTTTACTCACCTGAATAGTAAACCAACCTCAGACTTACTCAATGCCAACTTGTATTGTTTCTAATATACTCCTTGTACACTCGTTCAATTAAAAACAAAAAAGACTCGAAAACCAGGGAAATAGCGAAGCTTCACGTATCTTTTTCCTATCGGAGTTTAAATCTCAGGGCGATAGCCATTTGGTCGCTGTTGGATGAGTGAAGGCCTCTCTTCTTTTTCCAGAAATTCAAATGTAACTTTCACCCCCTCCTCCTCAACTTCATCAAATGCCATGGAATAAAAAAGGTGCCATCACGGGCATTCACGTGGGCCGTAACATAAAAAGAAAAACATTCGCCCTCTGCCGCTCGCAAGAAGGGAAAGAAGAGAGAGGGAATGGTTGCTTTTGCTTTGCCGCTCTTCCCGCAATACAACCTCATCCGCCGCGTCAACGCAAGATGAGAGGCTCCCTCTCTCAGGGGTTTCTCTTTTTTTATCTTTTTTTTCGGCCCTGATTCCATCTGTCGCGGAACCCCTCAAGCGACGAGAGTCCAGCGCCTCCCTCCCACACTCTCCTCTCTCTCTCTCTCTGCCCGACCCATCGGAAGTGGATGCGGCGGCGAAGGACGCGCAAAGTGTATGTATGTGTAGGAACAATATCTGGGAATCAGGGCAGGGGCTTCACAAGAGTTGGGCCCACATGAAACTCTTGTTTACTAGCAAAAGGTGCCCGTTGAAATTCAACGGGGGATGAAAGAAAGACAGGGCTCATATAGGTTGTAGGTTCGAGTCACTCATTAAGTGTGTTTTTTTTTCTCGGCAAATCAACTATAATTTTAGTTTTATTTTTTAATTCAGCAGATGAAAACATCATTATACTATGCTTACTGAGTTTCGGCATTATTTTGCAGTAACATATAGAAATTAAACTACAGGCCATTTTCATTACAGAGGCTGGTTGCATTAATATAACATCGTGACATTCTCCTGTTTTACTCGGCTATAATTTTAGTTTTATTTTTCAATTCCACAGATGAAAACCGCATTACATTATATTCACCGAGTTTCGACATTCTTTTGCAGTAACTTATGGAAACTAAACTACAGGCCATTTGTATTCCAGAGGCTTTCCGCATTAATATAACATCGTGACATTCTCCTGTTTTAGATGGGTCCAACTTAAATTAGTCCACTTGAAATGCATTTTGCCAATTTTAGGCACAAATATCCTTGAAAATATCGTAATCAGCAACATTTCAGTATACGGTCTAGATTTCCACTGTAATACCTATCTCTAGATATTAAAACCCATACGCCATTGTAAAGGTCCCATTTCCCTTCTAAAGCTAATGCTAATTCCACGGTTACCAAGGAAATATCCTATTGTTGACAGAGGTGAAATTCATGATTTTGACATTAAAAACGCGATTTCTAGGGGAATTTAATTCGTATAGGAAAATTTAATGAAAAAATAAGAAACTGCAATCTTTTATCCATTTAATGGCGAAAATTATAAATTGTAACAAATTTTTCTTTTACACGGATGTAATTTGCCCTTAATGTTATACTATTCATATGACTTTCTGTGCATTACATTTTCATATTTGAGTGTAAATTGATATACGTAAACAAATTTCTAAAGTTGTACTAAAGCGTACATGTTGTCCTCTATGCAATAATTTGTAAGTATTATTTCTGTTTTACATGAATGTACTATATTTGCTCGGTGTATTATTATTGTTGTACATTGCATTCCATTTTTCATAATATGGGCGAAACTCATATATATTCCAATAAATTGTTTTTTATGCTTTGGAAAATCGTGATTATTAAATGCCAGCGATGCTATTTATTTAAGGAAGGCAGTCTCCATACAGGTGACACCTTTAAGTCTGCCTAAAGCTCCTATTATTTGTAAAAAAAAGTATGCATGAAACTGTGGAGCCAAATATATTATATTATATTATTATTATAAACTCGGGAGAAAAAACACGAGTTGAACCCCAAGCCTCTTGGAGACCCCCTTTCGACACATGAACAGGGTCCCGGTCCCGTTGGACCCCCTGTCACTATAGGGATTGGGCCCCAGAAACAGCATCAACACCAAACACACACACACGTCTAATGGCTAAACACACACACACACACGTTTGAACAAACACACTGTAACATTTTAATTCCACCATAGGATCAAAATATCAGAAACTACAGAAAAGCATTCCGAAAACTACTCACAACACTTTGTTGCTGGCAGCTAGGCGACGCCTAGCAATTTGTTAATGGCAGCTAAGGAATTCATAACACAGGGCAGAGAAAGGGTATTTAAGCAAGTGGTACAGTGAATGGCACTGGGGCAGTCAGACAATAATCAAGGACTCTTGTGGAACTGAGCAGATGAAGTTATTTCATTTCTGTGCATCAACGAGCACCAGCTGCTAGAGGAGCAACCGTATTTCAATCGCAAGGTGAATTCGGGGGAGCAACGGGAATATCACTAGAGGAGGAGCCTTATTTAAACGCAGCGTTGATCCGGGAATTTAGATGGCAAGGAACTCAGCATTCACCTGTGCGGATATCGATAAGGAAATTGGATGCATGATTTTCATTTTTCTGTGATGTGAAGAAGAAGAAACGTGCAATGGCTCAAGTGAGGAAAAGTGCACGGCCTGTTCAATTTTATGAGCCTGACGAGAAGTGATAGAGTGAAAGACAAAATATATGTCGCGTATTATAATGACATAACATATTTATGGTGATTGGTAATCATTTGTGTGAAGGGATATTCATTTTCTTTCTCGTAATATTTTGTGAATACAATTCATTGCACAAACTGAGAAGGAGAGTCCGGGCAATTCATCAGTTGAGTGAGCTTTGCTGGAGAGAGAGAGAGTTCAGAAGGAGAAGACAGAATCAGAGTCGCGCACCACAGGTGAGAGTGAAATTTTCATTTTGTTACAACATTCACTAACCGAAAATCTTATACCAACAATAGCTAATTCACAGTTTTTTTGCTAACAATCGTTAACTTACAATTTTATACCAATAGCCCTATAATTAATAACTTATTGATCAATTTAAGCAAGATTAGCCACTAGTGAAACGGCTTCACGAGCAAAAGTTTTAAATAAGTCAGGGAGACGAACACAATGGCCAACAGTGGACTTAATAATAAAAAGGGCCAATGCCGTCATCTGAAAAGAAAAGCCTTAGATATAATGACAGGAAATCTAACAATAGGATCAATCAGCAACTGGTTTAGGGCTGCTGTTGGTTGATCCCCTCTTCCTCGAGAGGGTCGGAGCCCTCCCCTTTTAGTAGTATTTTGAGCGAAATATCAATTTACTTAGGAATGAATGAATTTGGTCTCATTTTAAAGAAAAATATCTCACCCTTCTAATGACACCAAAAATTCAACCCCTTACCAATTTACTTTCGGACTTATCTGCCAATATATACCATCCCTTTTACATGGGAAATGGTACGTGTATGCACTCCAGAGAGACATCATTTAAAAAATGAGGTATTCTAACACTTAGATGTCGTAAAAAAAACTAACAGCACGTAGTATATATGTTTTCTCAACTATATTTGAAAATCAATCATATTGTCACCCCAGTAGGTTTTTGGGTATCATAAAGAAACCTTCCGTTTTGAAGGAGTTTCAAACGCACCGCGCGAAAAAAATGAGCCAGGTAAAAGGCTTATTCAGATACTTTCATTTAATTACTTACCATTTCTGTCATATAAAACTATATTATTGCACCATTAATAATGCAATATTTAATTGATGTTTCCTACAGCTGGTGAAATTAAAACGTCTTAAAAAATTAAAATTCGAATATGGTCTCTATTATGTCTAGGGAACTATCTCGCTCGGGCTACCTTGAAGTCCTTTCCAGGTTCCAAGCCCAATTCGAGCTGCGGGGGGTGATTGGGGAGGAAGAACGGATAGGGTACCCACCGGCCTGCATCCGTGCGGCGGCGCGGCTGAAATAGCCGGAGTCGAGAGAAAGCGGGTGGGTGCGGCGTCCGAGAGTGTGGGGAGCTCTGTGTTTTCGGGAGGTTCGGAGAGGAAGGGTACGTACCCCGGCAACGAGAGAGCCATTGTCCTCCCGGAATGGAGGTAGGGGAAGCGACCGCCGCCCGCTTGATGTACCGAGGCGGCGCATACGCCCGCGACAAATGAAGTTTGACCGGCGAGCGCACGAAAGGGAAGTAAATAACATGGGCGGCTCGGGACCGGCGACGGGAAGTGCCCGCGGCTCGTAAACGACGCTTCGGAGCGAGCGATTACAAATGGACGTCCCCCGCTTCATTTGATCTCTTCCTGCGATTTTGCGCGAGGCTGTATAAATGAAACTCGCGCGGTGGTCGCTAATAACTGACGTCCCCTCGTTTCCATGGTATCAGGCGCCGATCGTAAACAATCAAATCAGTTGAGACTGGTTAATGAAGTAGTCGAAGCGATCTCATAACCGCCACTCGCCACTACTCGGGCAGAAAGTTTGAGAAATTTGGTTTCACTGCTAGCGATCCGTATGCCTCCCTACTTAACCATCGGCACTTCCTTTATCTTCGGGTAATATTTAGTTCTATGGACACGATAGCAAGCGAGCTACGTTTTGACCACATCCAGTCCTTCCATGAACGAATGGTTTTGACGACAGCTGAACCACCAACTATCAGAGTCTGCACATTAGATTTTCGCTATAAAAGCAGTGGCCGCGACTCAATCTTATACGTCACCATGCGCAGCGCAGCCTTACATATAGTAAGATTAATAGCAACCAGGGTTTCTGCGTGAACTTAAACATCATAAAATTAAAACCCCTGGCAGCATTTCACAATCCAAATCGATTCGAATATTCTGATTTTTCGGAGATGATTTCTCAAATGTATACTAAACTTTTACTGCGTTCGTCTGATCGCGGTAACACAGTATTAGTGTATTAATTACAAACGGGGAAATGTTTTGCTCACAGCGGTATCGATTCATTATGATAAACACCGCGAAATCGCCCATTTCTTTTCAGCGCTTCTCACTTTGCGTGCTGGACTCTTATCCCGTTTTCCACGGCCTCTGTTCTAGAAAGAATTTTTGTCGTGGTTCAACCAGTTTGGAAGGCCGCAGTCCCATTCAATTCGCTGGACAAACCTCTCTAGCGTCCGTCACTTCCCCCCCTTCATCCGCCGTCTTACACACCCCAACCGATCACCATGACTACGGCGTGATTTCTTCACGGAGGGCAAACGCAAGAAAAATTTTCCCGTGATTCCAGCTCCGACCGTGTCGCGGCGCAGCGGAGTCATCCACATTTACTTTTGCGGTTAGCTGTCCATGATAAAGTGGGGACAGGTAAAACGATACAATTTCATTTAAAAATTCCGGTCCCAAAGCCTTAGATGCTGATATGATCTCAAAGTCTTCTTTAAAAAAACCAGCTTTGCACCTTTATCATGAACATTTAAAATCTCTACTCTAAAATCCGACATGTGATTAAAACCAGATAAATGAGATGCAAAAATTGATTGGTTATTACAATGAATAAAATAATTAAAATGTTCCTTTATCCTTATGTTAAAACTTTTACCTGTCTGCCCTATATAAAAACAATTGCAGTCCTGAGTACCACAATTTAACAAATACACTCCACTTCTGTCTAAGGAATTAAAAATTGAAATTCATACTGAAAAGGCTCCGATGGTAGAGCGACTGTTGCTGAAAGAGCATGACGGCGGAGAATCAACATTACGTTCGGACAATCGATCTCAGTTCGCAAAAAAATTAGGAGACATCTCGCATGTTACATCGAGGGAACTCTCATTCCAAACTGGAGGCCTTTCGATGCTATTTACTAAAATAATAACCACCAAGAGTTTTTAAGCAAATTGTTAGATATTATTTATGACAAGATAATTGGGGCAGATAGTTTCTGTTCCAAGGAATAGACGGATTCAATTTGCTTCTGCCACATTTGTCTCTCTACCGGTCGATACTTGCAGTGGCTTGAAGGTAGTTGATCGAAAAATCATTTTACTTAGAAATCAATGAATTTGGTCTCATTTTAAAGAGAAATAACTCACCTATCCAATAACACCAAAAATTCTACCACTTACCATATTACTTTCCGAGATATTTGCTAGAAAATACCAGTCCTTTCACATGGGAAGTACGTGTATGCACTCCAGAGAGACATTATTTAAAAAATGAAATATCTCTAACACTTATTTGTCGTAAAAAAACTAAAAGCGTGCGGTTTGTATGTTTCCTCAACTATATTTGAAAATTAATCATATTGTCACCGCAGTTAATTCTTCGGGATCACAAAAAAACTTCCGTTTTGAAGGAGTTTCAAACGCACCGCGCGAAAAAAAAGAGCCAGGTTAAAGGCTT
Organism: Ceriagrion tenellum; assembly: GCA_963169105.1. Classification (NCBI taxonomy): domain Eukaryota; kingdom Metazoa; phylum Arthropoda; class Insecta; order Odonata; family Coenagrionidae; genus Ceriagrion; species Ceriagrion tenellum. The sequence goes on from OY720636.1 coordinate 161,776,277, forward strand.
ATTTAGATACTTTCATTTAATTACTTACAATTTCTGACATATAAAACTATATTGTTGCACCATTAATAAGGCAATATTTAATTGACGTCTCCTACAGCTGGTGAAATTAAAACGTATAATTTGAATATGGTCTATATTATGTCTAGGGGCCTATCTCGCTCGGACTACCTCAAGGAGTTTCGTTTCATTCAAACGTTAATTCCTCTGATTTTGTACGTGAAAAAGTCGTAACGTCACAAAACCCACGCAGAAAACCTGCTCAAGAGGAGGAAAGCTGTTCGCAAAACTTTTTTTTTCTAGAGCGAGTTTACGCAAAACTTCTCCGTGGAGTCGTAGGATCCTTAGAGCGGGAAAACTTTCCAATCCTCGCCAAAAACAGACCTGCGAAGAGTCTCGAGAGAAGAGAACGAGAAATACTACTTAATGAAGAGGAGTGGCGAATGAAAGCGAATGAGAGGGAATGAAAAAGGGGTTCGGGGGGAGGTCGCTTGGTTCACTGCAACGCACTGCACCGCACGAGGAAAGGCAGACGGGAGGGATTGCAATGAGGGAGAGGCGTCTCGGAAAATGACGGCGGGGTGGTGCACGGGTTGTGCTTTAGGGGAGGAAGAGGTTGTAGCAGCAGCAGCGCTGAGAGCGGGGGTGGGCGGAGGGAGTGGAATGGAGTGGATAGGGGAGGGAGGGACGGGAGCGGTGGATCGTGGAGGATTTCGCGGCGGATTTGCGTTGCCATGGCAGCGATCCCCATTAAGAAATCCCTTCCCGAGTTCCCAGACGCGGTTTTTTGGTGTCTTACGGTAGTTCCTCCGTATACGGACATAAAGGCCATATTATCATAGGGTAAGAAGAGTATATAGTGTGGCAAAGCAATGCTAAAAACTGGACATAGATTTTTTAGAGCTTTGGGAAGAATTTCTCAGGTGTCACCACCAGGAGGGAAGGAGGAAACGGGGGAGAATGGAAATGAGAGGAGGGGAGGAAGGAAGAAAGGGAGCGTGGAGAGGGGTGTATCGAAAGCGAGCTGGAGAGATTGACAGAACGAGAGTTGTCTGGAATTTACGGGTGGGGGGCAACAGTAGGGAAAGGACACCGCTAGGGGTCGCATGTGGAAGGTACGCTTTTGCTAATACCATAGAGCAAGTACATATATACAGAGTGGCAAAGCAATGCTAAAAACTGAACATATATTTTTGAGAGCTTTGGGAAGAATTTCTCAGGTGGCACCACCTTAGGGGAGGAAGAATTTTGGCTTGCGGAGAAGGCCACTTGGAGGCGCTAGCGGTACTCGGTGATTTTTGCATCAACAATCAGAAGAGTGATGGATTTACCATGGCTGTTGTGTGCTTTTAATCGAGTATCAATTGTTTTGGCGTTGCTTTGATACATCGGTTAACAGTTGACTCCGTGTTTGGTAATCGCGTGTCTTATCATATAGACGATGCTCATTAATGCACCTTAAACTACATGTTTAATTTGGTCTCGATGACTCAATAAGATTTGTTTTCGTTGCTATGTGTCGATTAGAAAACATCCAGGCACCGAAATCATCATAAGAACATCACGTGAGTTATGCGACACTAAATGAAGTGGCCGTGTGCCAAAGCTCATTTTTTATGACTTGTAGTGCAACTTCGATACACCTCTGCCATCTAGCGACCAAATTATTACTTAAAAACTCATATCCGAATCTCCCTATCTCTTTGCCCCTCTATATACACTTACTCTTTTGTTCATACGCTGGGTTCTCATAGAAAAACACGTCCATTACCTGGTATGAACGTTCAAATGTTACTTTACCACCCTATTCTCATCTCAAATTGAACTTGATACTAATTTTATAGTGTTGCTTGTGGAAATGGGAGATATACTACTAAAATTTGTATTTTTCTATGCTAAATCTATGGAATTTTCACGGCAAACTGTCTATATGAAACAAAAAATTTTGGGAAATTGATAACAAAATTTAATAGATGCATCTCACCTCACCTTGTTTTATGAGTAGTGTATAGATTGAAGCCATAATGTGGTTCTCTGCACACTTTACAAATTTAGGTGAAATTACACGAAATATTTTGTTTTGTAATTTTTTTAGTTTAATTTAGAGTTTAGACTCAGTGTGACTCCCACATATTTATTATCAATCACTACAGTGATGAGATGTGTTTTGCTTGGCGCTTAGAAGAAAATCTGTGCCTATTTAACGAAATTATTACGAAGTATATATCATGTGTTAGACTTGGTGGAGGACCTTGAGTTACGCCACAAACATAACAGCCTCGATCACTTCCCACTGCCGTTAGAGGGCTCTGTAAGGAGTCTGGAGGTATCCAAATGGTAAAGGTACGTTTTCATTAAAGCGTTTCAGACGAAGAGACGCGAAAGCGAGATCCTCAGCCAATCAGAAGCTCGGATTTCTTCGCGTGAGTACGCGTATGTTCGCGTAGAGTCGCGTCGCCCGAGTTGAAATATTTTTAACTTTCGACGCGTGGAACGCGTAGAATCTCAAACATGGCCGACCGGCGAAGTATAGGTTCCATGGATGAAATGATCATCTCCGAAATTCGAGAGAAGTACACGTACCTGTACAATTATAAGGACTATCGATACAGGGATAGAAACCGAAGGGAAAAGGCGTAGAGGGAGATAGGAGTATCCATTGGAGTGGAAGGTAAGAATAACTTTTATTTCCGATGATTCTGAAAGCTTTCATGTAGTGATGCATTGGTGGTAATATCATTGTTTTACAGCAAAAAATTTGCTGGCTCCTTGGAAAACCCTCCGGGATAAGTATGTGAGGGACCAAAAGAAGCCCAAAAGTTATTTTTTTTACCATTTCTTCTCTGCTGTAGATAGCGCGTAGGTACCTCCTACGCGTAGGTTCGCCTACTCGCAAGTTCGCTTGCATGCGAACGGTTCACATGAAGAAATGACGCGTCTCGAAACGAAAAAGAACGAACGGCGGACATAACTCCTCTTTCACTCATGGAAGGACTTACCGAGACGTGGGGTCTCTTGCAGAAAATTATTCCCTCTCCACGAGTTGCAAATTGAGGCTCCCAATCAGATTCAGCTCTCGAGTATTGAATATGCATCCCCTTCAAGCGATTTCCCCTTCTGGAACATACTCTAAAGAACTTCCTCGAGGTTAAAAAACTGGATGGGTTTAAATTACTAATCACAATTATCCCTTGCGATCCATCCAGAGGAGTGCATTGTAAAAAAAATATCGATTTGAATACGAATTTTGAGGTGGCCAAATAAATCGCAATTCATTTCTATGCCGTCCTAACTGTAATTAAAACGCTCGAATACATGTCTTCTGTGGAAAGGAGATGTGATGATTTTGTGTTCCAACGCTACTTTTTGAAAAGGCTCCCATTTGGAAACAATAAAATATTTAGAGAGGTCATTTTTAGGAACAAATTCCTGTTTTGATTTCTTGGGCATCGAATCTAAACAATTAAAGGTTTGTAACGATGATTGCACTTGTGGACCCAAATTAACGCAACAATATACCTGAACGCAACGCAATACAATCGATTCAGTGAGCACCTCAATAAAACTGTTTAGGGATTGCACTAACTTATGATATTTCCAAAATGGATATCTTTTCAGCATTCTGCGGTTAAGCAACTTGATCAATCATTGAATTGGATACATCGAATTAACGAATTAGATGATGCATTTGTATAGACATATATGCTGTTACATTTTAAGCCGTTCATTAAAGTAACTCTTGAATTGAGTGTAGTTAAATTATGTTGGACGCCCGTTTTTAAGCCTGATTCACACTAGGCTATTAATTTAGTTTAGTGGAGAGTATTTTAGTAGTTAAAATACTAGCAACCCTCCAAAAATTATCCGCACTACGGTCGAGTACAGTTGACAAGTGAGTCGTGTTTTGCAAGATGAAGGGGCTGCAACGCAATAAAGTGAATAACCTGATAAGGCCTATGGTGATGGCTATTTTGGAAGAGGTGGATGAAGAAATTTGTGTGAGAGAGAAAAAAAGCTATGGGTACGAAAATGGATTAAGAGAAGAGTTGAACTAGGAGCTACGAATGGTCTTCTGAAGGAATTAGCATTAGAAGATCCCAAAGAATACTTAAGATAGTTTGAGGGTGCGTAAAAGTTGTGTAAATTTTCTGGTAATGAAACATAATTCATGTTGTACATATTTAGAAACAAATGTTAAAGTTGTTTATTCGCTCCACCGAAACGACATGTTTGTGGCATCTAATGAACAGGACTAAAACGACAGGTAGGTTCGGACTTGTTTAGCCGATGAACGAGTGAGCGGTGACGCGTGGTGGGGGGGGGGGGCGCTACTCGCCAGACAATAATAGAATGAAATGGATCGACTCGACTAAATAAGTTGCTAATCCACTCGACGACAAATTTTTGTTGTTCGGACACATTTAGTTACTAAATTACTCGGTACTCAAATAAATTACTAGCCTAGTGCGAACAAGCCTTTAGTGCTAGGCTTCAGACGCAGAAGTTGCCCACGTTTACAGGGACACTCGGAAACTACTCGTCGGATGATTCTTAAACCAATGCACCAACCTCTAATTATGCTTCTACGATTTCAGCAAATGCGTTTGCCCTCCTGGAATTCTTATCTTTCACGTATCCTTTCATATTAGCAGAATCCGATCATTAATCGACCAGTTTTCAATGACCTCTAGAAGTAGCCAATAATCATGAGAAGTCAACAAACAGTCATCAGACTTTATCAATTATTACAGTGGATTCCCAGTGGTTCACCGAGAGTGCATTCTCCCGAATGATAGCGACGATAGTTTAAAAAAAAAAGTGAGTCGGCCGTAAGGAAATGACAATTACTAGGCCACATTCTGTTCCGTCCAAAAGTGAAGCAATCCAAGATTCCCGGGATTCAATTGGAGAGTGTGTGTGCATTGCGCGTCCGTTAAACGAGCTCCTTTTCATTGCTAATGGAAAAACATTGATGGCTTCGGACTTCTCGCCCTCGTCCGCCATCAATCTTGTTCTCTCGTCGTCGCGGGGCCGCCATCGATGCGGAGCGACAGTGGAGCCCTCGTCGGTTCCACCCAGTCTCTCCAGTCACCCTGTCTCGTAATTTTCTCCATTTTTTTTAAACCACGTCTCTCGGATGTTCACTCGATAACTAAAAACACAGACAAAAATGGACGAATCGTCCCCGCGAATTGGGTTTCTGCCAATTTTCGGGAGAATCTCTCTCTCTCTCAGCCTCGTCCAATAGAGCGGACGCGGGAATTTTTTTTTAATTCCTTTCATCTTCCTTGACTCACTGTCGCGCCATTGTAACTTCCACGTTTTTGTGCGTCGAATTGAAACCTATGCTGGATTGGTGGCAGTTATCGATATAAAATGATTCGATCAATTGCCATGTCCCTAGTGGTCCGTGTAAATTCTTCCAGTTTTCATAGTGTTTCTTCAATCATTCCGGTTCGAGCTCCCCGTGACATAAATCAATGCAAACTTTACTCAAACTCCATGGAAATGCAGCTATTTTCTTTATGGTTAAAATGTTTAAATTAATGCTTATTAAACACTGACTGTTTCAACGAAACTTTCACGATCAAGCAATGAGGATTTTATAATATTATCAATAAAGCTTAGGAATGAGGTCGAAATAGAAAGCTATGGAATCGATCTATAAACCGATAAAAATAATCAACTATGTAAAACTATTGCAGTAGAGCCGTAACATTTATTCCCAAACTTGCATTCAGTTCCTGTCATTCTTCAAGTTTTCTCATAGGTGACGGTTTAACATAACCACTATTCTCCTAATTAACAATTACAACAGATATTTTGGACCAATGTTTAGTCAAGAGACCTTTTAAATGTATTTGTTTCGAGTGTAACGTGGTGGAAAGGTGTGTTAAACTTAGGAAAAAAATCAAACCATGAAACTTTACGCCTTCTATTACAATTGAAACCAAGTAATGATTAAAATGAAATTCGATACTTTCCAGCATTATGTCTCCTTAAGTGTTTTCAGTTTGAGTGGGCATTTTCCCTCAAACCTTTAAGATTAATGATTCTGACCACGGAATCGATATCATCATTAAAAACCATCGCTCAAATTACCCCATTACATCAGGGTGTTATCTGTAGAACGGGAAATAAAATACGTCATAAACATTATGTTTTCTCTTAGGAATCCTGGTTTGGATGTTGACTAATGCGACTGTTCGTTTTCAATAATTCACGGAATTATTTTTGGAGGCATTAAGTGGAATGATGATGCTTTTTCTACCACACACTCCTTTTTCTGAAAAAAAAAATGCTCGAGAACCGTCGAACTTGGCAAATAAAATCCGAGAAATATCGATCGAGATATATTTTACCGGGAGAATATCGATTATATTTCTGTCTTTCGAGGTGCGCTCTTCTCCATAAATCCCTTGGATCAACTTCCCCTTCAGGATCCATCACCTTTATATCCTCGTACATAATTATGCCATTAAAGGGAAAGGGGGAAACGACTAAGAACTATGTACCGATTTATTATCCCAGGGGGATGTTGATTGATTTCATTGAAAACAGTATTGAAATTCATTCAAATTCGTGATTCGAGACGTCCTGCGTTCATCCATCCCGCTTCTTTTCGCTTAACACTGCCGTAAACTTTTAGCACAGGATTGTTATTAGAATTCTAGCGTTAATGGCCGACTTGTATCGGTAAAGGGAGAAAGTTCATGAAACTATTGCCACTTTTATTTACGTGCAAATTACTTTTTCGTCCGTCAAAAGTGCTCTTTTCCACCTAAAATTCCAAAGAGAAATATGGGAGACATAGTGGGTGTGCATGACTGTTTTCTAAAATTATACTTTACAATACCAATAAGTATGAGTCACATAATATATAATTTCCATAATACTAAATTAATAATAACAAAAATGGCAATTTTTCACTTTTAAATTTCAATTCGACCGTGGATGTTTCGATGCACTACATCACCATCACCTGATTCAAATTGTATCCACGTGGAAAATTGCCATTTCTGTTATTATTCTTTATGATGAAATTCCGCCATATCACGCCTGATACTTCTCTATTTGTCCATAATACTTTATATAATTACTATGATAATTTATGATACCATTGTAAATAGGTAGTACATAGTAATGTTCTAGATATTTCTATATCCATTGGTCTCCGTCCCATCTAATGTCCCTGTCCCAGTCATCCATGTGTTTATCTCATTTCCTCAGGCGACAGCCCAACAATATCTGATTATTTCATTGCTCCTGGCTTTGTTTGTGAGACTTCTCACTGATTTTTTTACTTAATATTTGGCCAAGCCATTTCGCTTCCCTATTGTTTATTTTCAGGTGACATCTGATATTAGCAATAAGCAATTTATTTAGAAAAATTCATCCTATTTTAAATGCTATTAAATTTTGTTGTGGTTTTTAAAGATTCCTTATATAGAAAACAATAATCCGTGCTAATATCACCAACATGATAATTTAGTATTACGCTCGAAACAAATTAATATCGATGGGCGAATACCTCATGGAAATAATGTTTCTCTCCTCTCCCCAACACTTTCATCGAGGAAACGAATACACGCGTGGGCAATTCATTTCCAAACCCATCGCCTCAACGTGCAGAGGCCAAATGTGGATACGATCACATTCTGGATCTCAGAACAATAAAACAGAGTATTCTACTCATCTGCACAAATTGAGTGTTTCTCAGTCATGCGCGCAGATGCAGATGAAAAGAACAAAAGCGCAAAGGTACTTAAATGTATGGTGGTATGGGTTACAATCTCCGTCAAGTCGAGGGATTTTTTCCATGTTGAATGTCACTCTCTATGGTACACTTATTCTTTGTCACCTCCTTCTCCTCCTTCAACTACATCGTAAATAGGCATTCTATGTTCGATTCCTGGCTCTTGTAGAAATGACACAGCATCTCGGTATCCTCTATCCACCAAAACAATGTCTCCGTTCTGAAACCAGTTTCTTTAAGAATTTTCGTCCCTGTCAAACTCATCTCTAAGCATTTGTGCGTCATTGTCGCGAGAATCTGAAAAGTTGAGACCAAATATTGCTGAAATAAAATCGTCAGGTGCCACGTTGAGTGTTGGTTTCACAAGGTGTCTATTTCTTTGGCGAGAAGAAGATTCCCGCAGCGATCGAAAGCTGGAACTTTTTCCTGTATAAGAATACGACATATTACAGCAATCACTTTTCTTACATTCGGGTCATAGTAGTACAATATATTAGAAACTCTGTAATATGTGCATCAATATAATGTTATCTTGTAATAGACGCCGGACCAATATTTTCCAAAACTTCTCTATTTGCCTATTGCCAATGACACTGTTCTGCAAAAAAAAAGTTCAAAAAATGCTCGGCTACAATTTAGGGTGTTTCTGGCTAATTTTGGGTCGCTGAATCCGAAAATGACCTCCGTTTTTTTCTATCACCCTCCATTTTTACGAGCAACCCCTAAATTGGGGAAACCAACCCCGTATCTAAACTTATCGCTTTTCAAGGGACTTTTACTAATGTTATCTGCTTCTGATTAAAAAAACTGACGTTTTGGGGCTATCAGGGTCATGAAAGAGACAAACTTGACTGGGGTTGAAAATATTTAGGGGGTGAAAATCGAAAAAAACCTTAAAAAACCATTGAAATAACCATTTTTCTTCGCTTTTTATTGCATATGATATGGTAGCTAATAGAAAAGTTTTTAAGGGATGAATACAGGATACTGTAAAGGATTAATATTACATAAAATATAAGAGGGGAAGGGGGGGTATAGGAGGTGGTATAAAGAGCTGCCACAAAAATCTGGACACAAATCAGATTTGTCAAAATATTATTGTAACAGCGTTTGGGGGCTCATGATTTGACTTCGTTGTCCTCCTTACTTTTAAAGTAAGAGCTGAGACCTTTCCATTTAATACATTGGGAAACGTTGGGAAATACATTGTAAATACATTGTAAATACATTGGGAAACATTGGGAAATACATTGTAAAAGTTACTCACCACATGTTTTGACACGCTTGGACACGTTGTAACGTGTCTTCATGTGTCTTGGCAGTCGCACTTGCTGATGTTCATCTATTAAATAAGCCAGTGGTCTATTCAGTACGTCACTCGCTTTCGTGCGTGTCGGGTTATAATTTTCCAAGTTCTTTCTTTATTTTTCTAGTGGTGTGTTCGATTTAGCGTGTTATTTTGCGAGCGATAAAGTGTTTTCTCGCGATCATGCCGCGATCTTGCAAAAATCATCCCAATTCATTTTGTTACATCTGTGGGGATTTAACGTTTAAAGACCAAAGGAAAGCGATGACTGCAATTGTGCGGAAATCTTATGAACTTTATTTCGGGTGTAAAATTGGTGACCAAGACAAATCGTGGGCCCCTAAATTCTGTTGCAGTGGTTGTCATAGAAGTCTTTGTGAATGGTTAAACGGGGGAAATCGTTCCCTAAATTTCGGAGTGCCAATGGTTTGGCGTGAACCCACTTGCCATTTAACGGATTGCTATTTTTGCCAAACCGACACTATGGGGTTTTCAAAAAAAAACAAAGCTCAAATGATTTATCCGAATGTACCGTCAGCAATTCGCCCGGTGAAGCATAGTGATGCTCTTCCTATCCCTAAAGCTCCAGCTACTTACACCCTCGATGATTCTGATGTCTTAATGAACGACGCTACACCGGAAGTGGAAGCAGGTCCTAGCCGCCGAGATGAAGATTACAGCCCTGATGTGGAAGAACCCCAGACTAGTCAAAAAAGGGCACCTCATCCAATAACACAAGAGGAGCTAAGTGATCTAATACGAGATTTAGATTTACCAAAGTGTAAAGCACAACTTCTTGGCTCGCGTTTACAGCAGTGGAATCTTTTGGCCGATGGTGTGAATGTTTCTTATTACAGAGGCAGACAGTCAACCCTCACTCCATTTTTTTCAACGGATGGTGAAAATGATGATCTGATTTACTGCACTGATATTGAAGGACTGATGAGAGAATTAGCAATTACGTATGATCCAGACCAATGGAGGCTATTCATCGACTCGTCGAAGACAAGTTTAAAGGTTGTTTTACTGAACAACGGCCACGATTTACCTTCGGTTCCTGTTGGATATGCCACTGTTTTAAAGGAAACCTACGAAAATTTGGAAAGAGCTCTGGAAAAAATCAATTACGTAAGGCACCAATGGTATATTTGTGCAGATTTGAAAGTTGTAGCTATTATTGCAGGATTACAAGGAGGCTATACAAAACATCCCTGTTTTATTTGCGAATGGGACAGCAGAGCATACGCGAAACATTACAAGCAAAAAGACTGGCCCTTGCGTCAAAGTCATGTGATCGGGGAAAAAAATATCTCTAACAAGGCTTTAGTGGATCCAAGTAAAATCCTTATTCCTCCCCTCCATCTAAAATTAGGCCTCTTTAAGCAATTTGTGAAAGCTATGAATAAAGAAGGGAAAGGATTTGAGTACTTGAAAACGAAATTTCCGATGATCAGTGACGCGAAATTGAAAGGTGTATTCGTGGGACCTCAAATCAAAAAACTCTATAACGACGAAACCTTTGTTCAAAGTTTAGGTAGAAAAGAAAAAAGAGCATGGCTGGCATTCTCCAATGTCTGTCACAATTTTTTGGGTAACAACAGATCAGCCGACTATCGAAAACAAGTTCAAAAACTTCTGTCTTCATTTGAGTCACTTGGATGTAATATGTCACTGAAGGTCCACTTCTTGCACTCTCATTTAGACTACTTTCCAGCAAACTGTGGCAAAGTGTCAGACGAGCATGGGGAACGCTTCCATCATGAAATCGCGAACATGGAAAAAAGGTACGCTGGCAAATGGACACCGAGTATCTTGGGAGATTTCTGTTGGGCACGCATCATCAGAGAAGTTCCAGAGGAGCAGTACAAAAGGAAACGAACAACCCATTAGGTAAAATTATACAGCTTCACTATTTTTTTTACATTGCTTTAAGGATTTTTACTTGGAAAAAATCACTGAATTGTTTTCTTACTTCACAAGTACGTAATCTATAAACAAATTTAATTTTTGTATCCAGATTTTTGTGGCAGCTCTTTATACCACCTCCTATAACCCCCCCTTCCCCCCTTATATTTTATGTAATATTAATCCTTTACAAAAGGGGGGGGGTGAACAGTGTATTCATCCTTTAAAAACTTTTCTATTAGCTACCATATCATATGCAATAAAAAGCGAAGAAAAATGGTTATTTCAATGGTTTTTTAAGGTTTTTTTTCGATTTTCTCCCCCTAAATATTTTCAACCCCAGTCAAGTTTGTCTCTTTCATGACCCTGATAGCCTCAAAACGTCAGTTTTTTTAATCAGAAGCAGATAACATTAGTAAAAGTCCCTTGAAAAGCGATAAGTTTAGATACGGGGTTGGTTTCCCCAATTTAGGGGTTGCTCGTAAAAATGGAGGGTGATAGAAAAAAACGGAGGAAAAAAAACTCGTTCTATCCGCGCACAGTAAGCGACCACAGTAAAAACTGAGCTCCACTAAATACACTCCCATAATATACGTCACCATTTCACCTCCCAAAACCTTACATTTATACACGGCTTGTGTCCTAACACCCCTTGCCACACGCCCAGGACGCGGCTCGCAGGGTATTATGTAGATGTAGATATCCCCTTCCTCAACAGCCCTTCCCTCTGTGCCCCTCTTTGCGATTCTTTTTTACAATTTTTAGTTGAAAAATTCGAACCAATATTCTGCTGTATCTCAAAAAATCTAATGCTTCGAGCCTAGTGCCCATTGAGACTTTTGATCAGCATGCTGAGAACTAACTTTCTGCAAAATTTCAGAAAATTTAGCCGTGGGCCATTTTCCCTAAGGAACGTTTTTTCCCTTTCTGATCCACATTATACAGGTATTTGCACTCTGTCGTGCATTATTACCTCACTTTGATAGATTTTCACCCAACTTCCCCCTTTAGCGTAAAAGACAATGTCGCTGAGGTGTCATTACCCAACTGCCGCACTATACGTGAGGATTTTTCCCAGGGGTTTATCCCGGGAGTACAATTTCTTCTTTACTTCAGTCCAAACCCTCGGAGGAGATAGGCTGATACATAAAATCTATTTTCCCCAGCAGTCGACCCCTTATTCCCGTCTCCAGTTCTGTGGATTCCCATTTGATGCAGCCAACAACCACTGTTGATACATTTTTTGGCGTGTTTCCTGTCAAAAAGACTTTCAGGAATCGACGCTTTCACAGCCGTAGGAGATCATATCACGAGACTTGGTTGCACTCTAGATGAGAGCGCAGTCAATTTGCAAATACGCTCAGTGCCGTTTTCGGAAGGGGATCACGTGACCGGAGAATCCACGATGTTCGAACCATACGGTCGTGAAAAATTTGTTTGCGTTTCATTTCTTTCTTAGTCTTATTGTTATATTTCAAGTTCGCTGCTATCTCAAATAGACTCCAGTTCCACATTTCTAGAATACTGATCGTCATTTTTATTGGCCTCGTAAACTATGCTAACGTCGCATCGGTCAGATCCGTGATATCTTGGTTTACGTTGTGCTTTTTCAAGGCGTCAAACGGTTTCTTGTGCTGTCATTCTCGCTTGAGATACAAAAACCAATCACTTCTTAATACTCATCTACTTGTCAAGTGATCCCTTGTTTGAATGCCGTTGGGTGGGACACATCATGAATACACAGGGCTGCAATTGTGTTTATGTGGAACAGACGGGACGAAGCTTCAGTGCAAGGGCAAAAGAACATTTTAATTCTTTTATCAATTGTGACACCAAATCTGTTTTCGCTAATCATTTAGCAAATTTTAATCATGAGTCTGATTTTTAAGTGAATGTTTTACATGCTGTTGACAAAGGTGCAGAGCTGGATTTTATTGAGAACTTTGAAATTTTGACGCACGCTAAGCAGTTTGGTTTCGATTTGTTAAATGGCTTGGTACCATTACATCATTCTCCTCTCTACCAAGTTCCTGACCCCCCCCCTTCCAGAAAATATTTGGTTACGTCCACCTTCAGCCCGATGCTTCACCCTTAACCTTCATCATTGGTCATACTTTCCTCAACGCCAATCCCCCCCCCCTCTTCCGACATAAAATATAAATACACGCTCGCCAAAAAACGAATTGCATTGTCCCCCTTTGAGAATGACACGAAAGTGTTGAAACCGGTCGGGCTCATACCATTGAAGTTTTGTTTGGATTTTACAAAGTGTTCTTATTTCATCTCAATATGAACTCTAAATTCCACAAAGTTAGCTCGAAAATCATTGAAGATACACATCATGAAGTTCCCCGTTCTTAATTTAGGATGAGACGCGATCATTCAGCACTGCATGGACGAACCCCACCTCGCACCCTTAGACAGAATATTTTTGCCTTCCCTTCCACTCGCCCTCTTTCCGAACACATCTCATCCTCTCCACCGCTTCTCAGTCACTCACCATTTGCACGTGATTATCTTTATCTTCTTCTTTCTCTGCTTCCTCTCCGAATCTCTTCCCACAGACGGTCGTCGCCGCTCGCGAACGCATTGACTAGATTAGCCAGGAGGCGAGGGGAAATAAGGTTCAACCCCATCCCTAGACTCCCTCCCCCTATCTCTCTCTTTGCTTCTCATTTTATGGATTTTCCTTTCGGTTCCTCGAATTAAATGACACGAGCGCTCACACACAGCTCCGATTAGTATTCCGCCTCGCGTTTCGCTTTTTTTCCTTTGCGCAGAGGGGAAATGAGAGCGCGGAGGAGAGATGTGGAGCGGATGGATGCCGAGAAAAGGGACGACCGGGAGAAAAGGGGCTAATTGGGGGAAGAAATCCGTTAATTTAAAAAAGTGCGTATCCCTGGGTTTCCGCCGGCCTCCATCTCTCGCCGGTTGAGCTGTAGCGTTTGCTCCAGAGTAGTGAGCTCTCCCTCTCTCAAGGAATGTCGGAGTCAGCGAAACCTCTGAAAGGACTTTTAGAATGAGCGAGGTGTTTATCTCCTCCACACACACACACACTTGAGCCGAGTGTGCTGCCGCCAGTGGTCGAGTGTTCTCTCGTCGCTTCTATTCGCCTTCCTCATCGCGATGAAACTTGAGAAAACTTCCTCTCACGCGATCCTCCGCTTAAATTTTTTTTCCTCATTTCGCATCGCTGGCGAGAACTCATTCATCTACTTCCACACAATACCCTGTGTTACTGGGGGTGAATTAACACCAACATGCGTTACACTTAACCATCTTAAAGTTAATGTGTCTACGACTGCTGATGATTTAGAAAAACTTGCACAAATACTCAGAGAATAACAATGTGCTGTAACTAAGGTCGATCTGATCTCCAACTCTGCTGTAACTAAACTGGATGAGTGCTCAAGGATGTACTTAAATTGAAACAAATAGTACAGTTTGCTACATTACCCAGAATTTTTGCAGTAAAGTTATTATAGCAGTACACTTCCAGCACTGTTATAGAGCACAGTTTTAACCACAGTAGAGCTCCTACACTGTGATGAAACAAATTTTCAGTACAGCCTTCTCCGCAGTTCAGTGTCTAAAGTACGCTTCCAGAGCAAATCATCCTTAACAATTCAACCATAGTACTGACCAGTACAGATAGGTCGACGGGAAGTGCACTAACTGCTGAGTTTAGTACAGTTTGTACAGTTTGTACTACTATGTAGAGTACACTCATGGTAGAGTTTTTTTTCCCTGGGTTAGTCAAGAGGCGAAATTTCTCAAGTATGCCTTGCTCCATCAGCTTGCTACCGATGTAAGACATTTTGTATAAATGTTTTTACAACATTGTACAGTGTACGCAAATGCACGGAGGTACAAGAGTTACGCTGCAAACGTGTGGCGTGATGTTAAAGCTTTATATCAGAATAGGACACAAGCATAACGGAGGAAATGAATTAACCAGCCATACTATACCGGTCAAAAAACCAACTTAAAATTCTAATTGGCAGATGTTGTTATGTTCTCCTATCGTTCGAGGGAATAATGATATTTTAAACCCGTCCGTTCTGCAGCCTATTTCCCTAATTTTATTCCCATGATCTAATGTTTCGTAGGGTAAACCGTATAGTTATTGGCCATCCAATTTGGCTGCATGGTGTTTTAAAGAGAATAATAAGACCAGATTTGGACCAAATATTTAATTAGCACGCTACATATGATGGACAGATAGTTCTATGCGTGCAGCTCCATTGAATTGTACACCAAATGTCACATAGTTCATTGAGATATGATTTTTCCAATCGGGCACTTTTACGGACGTGTTTCTTCTCATTTTCTAAAGGAATGCGGAAACAATAAGGCATCACCAACAGGCACTCTCAGATATAGAACCACACTTTTTATCACTTTGATAGCTTAGCTTAGGGTACTGCCTGAGTAGTTATTAGTTTTTGATGTGACTTGCCACATCAAGGAGCTCAAACTGACGGTGGTCAGTAAATAATCATATTTAACTTCACTTTCAGTCACTGGCCGAGGTGGACAATGACTGAAAATGAAGTTAAATATAATTGAATTATTGTGGTTATTGGCCGACTTGGGCAATACTATATACTATAACTTTCTACTACTTAGTTGAGCTTATGTACAGTACACTCATGGTAGAGTTTTTTTCTCTGGGTTAGTCAAGAGGTGAAATTTCTCAAGTATGCTACATTAATATAATTATACTTATGCCATAAATTTCTAATCCCGCAATAATTACCTATTTTTTCTTAACAAGAAAATATAAATAACAAAGCAAAGCTTCAGCTATAAAAACAAGCGTTTGGTATTGCACGTAACAAATGTAGGGTGATATATTAAAAGAAATGCATGGCCGAGGAATGAGGATATGAAGAGAAAAAAAGATGGAACAATAACGTGAAGAAGCAAGATAAGTGAAAAAGGATGACTTTATAATAAAATAAAACGGAAGGGATCTTTTTCAACCGAGATGTGTGTAAAATGAAGGAAGATGGAGAACGTGAAGATAAAGATGGAGAGGAGGGGGTAGATAAACTGGGAGTCAGCGTGATATTGTGGACGGGGGCAGACGACTAGTGGAGCGATGGACATCGAGTGATACATTCAGAAGTCAACCGGAGGACTGCAGGTGTAGGCAACATACTGAAGAAAGAATAAGGACAGGAGAGTGAAGTCATTTTGGCAGTAGAGTGATTGGATTCTGATGGTGACCTAGTGATTCCCCACCAATTTATCGATGCCCCTTTATCGTGTGCAATACCACCAGAAAGACGTGATTTAAAACCCGGTGGATGAATAGATTAAGGCCGCAAATGTTGTCCCTAGCAAGAGTCCCTAGGCAGCACCAGTTGTGATTTTTCGTATAAAAAACCGGGTGACAGCAACCCTGCCTATCGACTTTGTGCCCATTTCCGCGATCTTAATGTAGTCACTTCAACGGACCTGTCCTTTGTCCAGCAACACTGAGACATTTGACTATTTGGGAAGAAACCACCACTTATCCACGCTAGATCTCACCAGCGGTTGTTATCAAATATTAATACACCTGGACTAGAAAGAAAAGACAGTCTTTAATGAGGAGAGCGGGCGTTCCTTGAAAGCGGCCTAGGTTAGCACTCCATTGACACAGGAGATTGACGGCGATGAGCATCCGTCACTTACTCATCGCGGCAGCTTCAAGGGGCAGAAATGAACAATACGACAATGGAAAAGGAGCATTTTGCCGCCGTGTGGGCAGAGCAGTGCTTTTGCTGCTACGTGTACGGACGACTATTTAAAAATTTTACAGATCACGCCGCGCTTCGATGGCTTAATAGCCTCCGCGATCCTCGAAGTCGGATGACAATGTGGAATGTGAAGCTATCAGAACACGAGTATGAGGTGGCTCATAAGCCAGGAAAGCTCTACCTTAATGCTGACGGATTGGGTCGAAAGACATGAATGGCGGAGGCAATCTGCAAATGAGGCTGGAATAAACACCAAGCAGAGGATGCAGACTGCCAGGAGTGGCGGTAAAGGGAGGGATTCGAGGACGAAGATGGACTACAGCGCCGATCTACAAGTGAGGCATTAAAAGTTACAGCGAGTAAAAGGGAGCCGGTGTTCCTCTAACGTCACGACCACGCTCTTTCAATCCACTTGGGAACAATGCCGACTATCAAGATGAAACGACAGCAGTACTGATGGCTCTCTCTTGATAGAAACATGAGAGAGAGATTTTCAAAAGCTGTGTGCCTTGCAATCAACGAAGCCCATGGAAGAAGAGCACCACTGAAGAGACTTCACGAAAGTATGTCTCTCCCCAATTTCCTTCATCGGCATCGATATTGTTGGGGCTCTTCCGCGAACGGCAAATGGCAGCCGGTCTGTTAAATTAAGAGTCGATCACTTCTCCTGGCATTTATAAATGTGCCCATTCCATTACAAACAGAAGGAATGGTAAATATTAAAAAAAAACGCACTACTTTGGCGGTGGGTATTGAAGATCGGCGTCCCTCACAACATCCAATCATATCAGGGATCGAACTTTCAATCGGCGCTATTTCATAATTTGTGTCAACTTTTATGGGTTGGGTTGAGCTGCCCTCCACCTCAGCTGCAATGAAAGGTGCCGACGGGTACATTGGACCATCTCTCGCATGATATGCACTTCGTAAATGGAAGGCACAATGGATGTGTGTTTACCTTTTTCATTAGCTGTCTACAGTTCGAACCGAGACAGGAGCAGGAGATATACGCATTTCAAGGCAGTCTGCGGTCGCGATATGAGAACGCCGTTTCACTGATTGGAAACAAAAGAGGCTGCTCTGGGTGATTTTTAAGCAGGGATATTGAACGAAAACAATAAAGTCATGGTTCCGTAACGGTTCATAATGGGTTCAGATAAAGTTTCAAAAGGGAATGCGGCGCCTACCTTTAGTCCTTCCGTCATCCCATTGTCAAGATTGCGCTAAAGACATCACCAGGGGAAAAACAGGGGTTATTGCCCTCAAAGGACATGCAGACGAAGTATTTATAAAATACCTTAATCAAAGCAAAAGGCAAAGAAAGAATAAGAGGGGATGGGAATTTTAGATTTCCTATTACTGTTTTACAACCCAGTCTGGAATATATTGGGCATCCTTGTCATCCTCCTTGACTGTTGCATATTGGATAAATAATTTGCGAACGGTCAGTGTTTTTTCCGTCTCACTCCCTTCTTCGAAAGAATTCTCCATCCCTACGCACCACTCGTCACCATTGTGTCCTCAAAGTCTTTGTATCCACGCCGTGACCATTTTCTCCCGTTTTGCTTCATAACCCTTCCACCATACACCACTATTTACCTTTTCAATAAGGTCCGTGCACTCGGCTCATCCGCCGGGGAAAATCCCACACGCTTTCGGTTTATAACCCGGTTTGTAATTTTCTTCCTCCCCCACCCCACACTAACCGGGGGAGGGAGTGAATGGGGGAAGGTTTAGGGTGAGGGAAGGGTTGATAATTCTAAGTAAACAAACTCAAGGCGCTATAGTAAAAAATTATCGGGGTTTCAATCTCGTTTCATTCATTATAAGTAAGAGTTTCCAATCTAAAATAATTTTCAAACAGTATTCACTTGTATATGGGAGATTAATGCTAAAATGTTTTAAGTCTACCTGACTTTAAGTGGGCGAAGGGCGCCCGTTTTTACATTTGAAGTAGTTGAGATCCAAATTACGAAGCAGGGTGAAGATATAACGGATATCTTGAAATCGTGATATAATTAATAAATATTAATGATTTTCAGTTAAAATAAATTATTCTACATCCCATATAACTCCAATTATTAAGATTCCAAAAGTTCTTATTTCGAATATTACACTTTTTTCCATCTCTGAGATTATTATGTTTTAAATTGTTTATAGTTGCTACGCGTTCCTGATGCTGAGGTTAGTAAGTTATCTGTTGTGGAGACGCGTAAGAGGCTCACTTTTATGACTACAGGGGTAACCTTACGCGAGAAATATGAAGCCTTGCGCATTGGCCATGTTCTGACTATGAAAACATTGCCTTCTTCCCTTTAACTTCGCGTATTTTGTCGGTGCAACATTACTCGAATGCGGGACCCAGGAGCTAATATAACACGTGAAATGTATTCATGTATTAATATTAACCTTTGTACCTTGCATACATCACACAGATAATGACAGACATTAACACAACTTCATATTACGAACTGAAGAGAATGGCGGAGAATAGAGAAGAATGGCGAGTTGCTGCAAACCAGCCCCAGGGCTGCTAACGAAAGAAGAAGTACCTTAAAATAATGCTTGCCTTGATTCTTCAATTCACGACAGTTCGTAGCAATAGAGAAAATAACATATGCCTACAACATCGTCCGCTTCGATGCCATTGGAAAGCTAATACTTACGGAAAACCTCCCATTTCAAATGAAAACTACATTCAAGTGTCGTTGGGGTAACTCCTGGGTGTAAATGACAGTTCCAAAGCTTATATTTGTCTCCATTTATCACAAATGGATGTATGTCAGGTATGCCTTAAACATCGTCTGCTACGATGTGGAGTAAAACCCTAAATACCTACTGATCGTGTCCATTTTGCATTTCAAGTAGTTTCAATCGTCGTGATAGAATTTGCTGGGGGCAAATATTTGTTCGTTTTCTTCAATAGTCCTCAATCAATTACACGTGTGCATAATAATGAATATCACGAATCGTTGAAAGTTATTTGGGCTTCCCACCGGGTCAAACTCTCCATCTAGGCCGACGTTTCGATGAACGACTCGTCCATCGTCATCGAAAAGTCGGCCGAGATGGAGAGTTTGAACAGGTGGGAAGCCCAAATAACTTTCAATTACTAAAGACGCCGGGAAAGCCTTCGATCTGATATCACAAATGCATACAATTTCATCTTCTCCAATACTAATTGTGAGTCTGACCAAAAGAAGCCGAGGGCTCGGATGGCAACTAGTTAGGAATCACAGTGGATCATATTTCATTACAAATAACTGTTCGAACCTGTGGATTACAGATGATAAATGTAATAATGAAATGCAAAAGCTGCCCAAAACGTATAGTCTACTCACTGCGAAAAGTACTCTACGTCAAATGGGCAACATTTTGTTATTAGCTCGCCATTTGCAGCTAAAAGCTTTCATTGAAATGCACCAATTATCATTAATTTTAACGAACTCTTAACTGAAAAGAGGCGTTAAATCCCTTATGAAGCTCATCTCTGTAAGGCCAAAGCTTAAAGTATACAAACAATCGAACGCAGTCGACTGATACAGAGGATAAATACATTCCACATCTAGGAAGTTTAGGGAAGACAATAATATTAGTTTCAATAATAATATTAGTAGCTCTTTAGATGTCTTATTTGTTCTGTTTTGGCAGCCAAATGCAGAGCACGATGTCATTTTTCACGCACAGATGGCCGCTCGCGGCACTCGCCTTATTTCCCCAATTTACGCAGTAAAACGCGAGACTACGGCACTTGTGTTGATTTTGGAGGCAGCCACAAGCACGTTTTATTCGCTAATATCCTCGATGGACTCAATACATCCACAACTAAGCCACAACACAGCCACGAATGTCACCAGATTTCAATGCTTTTGCTAAGGATCACCCAATGTTTTCATAATCACAACATGGCTAAATGCGCAAAATTCGGCTCAACTCTCCCCGTTGGAGATAGCTTCAATGCTACCCCTGTGGTTATGACCATGAATATCCATAATGGATTAAAATGTTTGGCATCGTTGCCTAGGCAATGTGTTGCCTAAATTTTCTCATTTTGTTCACCCAATCTTTGGCGCTGCTTTAAAAATAGTCTTACCAGTCGACTTCAAAATGACCGTTGTTGATTGTCGCTAACGTGAAACTGTGATAGTAATTACTTGACAGTTGAAGGGTAGCGCGAAGTTTTACAGGGTGGCTACTGATGTCCAATTTTATAATTCCCTGACCTTTCCCTGACTTTTCCCTGATGGATTTACCAATTTCCCTGACCGATCGCCAAAAGGTCACCTAATAAATTTTTTCTGCTGAATTAAATTTTCTGCGGCAGGTTTAAATTTTCTAATCATCGTCTCGTATTTTTAGAACTGCAAGCATGCATTTACTATGAGCTAGTGTGCTCCAGCTACTTCTCGACCTGAGTTTCGGAAGGGAAAGAAAACGCGAGGTAAAATTTTCCGAACAACATAGCCTCGGATTCCATGTGAAGGGCATTATACATTGTGATCATGAATTTTAACACATTTGGGCAAATATCGCAAAAAAGATATGCATAAGAGATACATTGCACGTCTGATTCACAAGTAAATAACTAAGATTCACAACTATTCCACCGTCAATTCCTAGAATTGACGGTGCTAATTCCATGCAAGTCAGCGACGGACGTTGGTTTTAGTTGGTGAAATAAAGGGTGGGAAAATCTGGCCGATAAACGTAATGGTAGAAAAATAACGAGGATTCCTATTCCAGTATCCCCCTGATTGTTACGAGAATTCCCTAGATTTTCCATAAATTCAAAATTCACTGACAAATCCAGGTTTTCCCTGTTTTCCCTCACGATCGCCACCGTTTTAAATTACAGCTGATAACTTACGACCTCTCAGAGTACCTTTGTGGATGTTAGGGAGGAAAGATCTGCTATAGGAAAAGAGGAGACGTATGAAGCTTCCATCGATGTGAGCCCACATTGACGGTCGTCAGAACCCGAATCGAAATTCAGCGTGCTGCTCGCTATTATCAAAGGGTAAGTAAGTAAGTATAGAGTGTCAAAGAGACAGGGAGATTCGGATATGCCTTTTTAAATAATAATCTGGCCGATAGATGGAACTGGTCTATCGAAGTTGCACGACCAGCTATAACAAATGATCTTTGGCACACGGCCACTTCATTTAGTGTCGCATATCTCACGTGATGTTCTTATGATGATTTCGGTGCCTGGATGTTTACTAGTCGACCCATAGCTACGGAAACAAATCTTGTTGAGTCGTTGAGGCCAAATTAAGTATGTATTTTAAGGTGCATTAATGAGCATCGTCTATAATGAATCGAATTCACGTCAATATGATAACCAAACACGGAGTAAACTCTTTACCAATGTATTATAGCAACGACAAAACAATTGATACTCGATTAAACGCACGTAGCAGCCGTGGTAAATCCACTCTTCTGTATGTTGATGCAAAATCACCGAGTACCACTAGCGCCTCCTTGTGGCCTTCTCCGTAAGCCAAAATTCTTCCTTCCCTAAGGTGGTGCCACCTGATAAATTCTTCCCAAAGCTCTCAAAAAGTAATGTCCAGTTTTAAGCATTGCTTTGTCACTCTATATATACTTACTCTATGCTATTGTTCAAGATTTTGCAATGCCTTCTCCGTTCAGATATTGTTCAGCAAGAGGCAGGAAATTAGGGTACCGACATAAAAGGACCGAAAATGCCTAACCTAGTTGAACAAGAAGAATCTGTTCAAGACGACGATATGTGAAGACTATTCAAATTTACGGGTCTCTACTTCCTTGGTATACTTATATTTTCATTAGCAGCATCTGTAGGATTCGATAGGATCGTCAAATTCAAATGTTTGCTTGAATTGACTAAAATAAGTGAGATCGTAAAAAACCCTCAGTATTCGATTTATTCTAAACGGCCGTATGGTCTCTGTAAATGTAAATAAGTGGCTCTTCCTTCAGCTAACATAGTCGCGTTTGTATGTACAATCTGTGATGTATAATGTATAATGAATTCCTAAGGTCTACGGAAGCCTATTTCCCCGATCACATGTTCAAAATTAAGAGAATTTAAACATTTCAAGAGTAATTGATGCTCAGGTAAATACACATATCATGAACAGCAATGATGGAGTATTAGTAAGAAATAGCAGTAAACAACGAAAGACAGGTTCAAAATCGTTTTTCTTTCATTATTTTTGAATTGTGACTTAATTCTTTCGTTCTAAACTTAATTATATATTTCTTTATGATATATGTTACCAGCTGGCAAATGGTGATATTTATGTTCTATTGGCTGCGTTTGCACTTGAACCACCGCATTACCTCACTAGTATCACAGTGGTGGCGCCACAATCGATGAAGGTCTTCGTTTTGTTTACGTGCGGAATTCTAGGCAACATTTTTTAGCGTGGAGTCAACAATCCATTTATATATATAAAGCTACAGAACTGACTGACTGACTGATCAAAACCTCTAGGGTATTTCTAAGCAAGCTAGGTGGGTGAAATTTTCAGGATAGAGTTGGAATCATGTATCGAGTTGGGAAAAAATCGAAAAAGTTAAAAAAGTCGATTAGGCTTCGATTTATTGCAATCGAAAGCTTTACATCGGATTATACGGGAAAAACGAAAAATTTCAGTGTAGACCTTTTTTCTTTCGTTCATTAAAATATGAAATAATTGAGCTAAAAGACTGATTCTTTCGCAAATATGAGGCTGAATGTTTGAAAAATCTTATTCTTGCGATCGATTCTTTCCCACCTACCTTAAAACTGATATTTTTAAACTTTTATTTGGGATTTTAGAAATTTTTTCACTTTCGTTGCTATGGATTTATTCCATTGTCGCCGGGCCGAGTGTCGATTCAAGGTTTGGAACTAAGCTAGGCGGGCCAGTTTCAGGGGAGGGTTATATTTATGTGTTGATTTTGGGTAAAATCGGAAAAGTTAAAAAAGTCGATACAGCTTCGAGATATTGCAATCGATAGCTTTACATATATGAGTTAGGTATCCTAAGTGCATGTAATTTACTCTTCTCTAAGCCATTTTTCGCAATGCTAAATACTGGGTATAATTTCTTCAAACTTTTCCTGGCCTCTACCATACCTTTGATGGCCAATTTCCATCAACCAAGCTTCATGATATTGTCGTTTTCATTAAAAAAATATGCAGTCATGTAGAAGATTGGAAGAGAATAAAAAATTGAACATGAAAATTAGTATATTAAAAATCTCGATTCCGATCGAATATATATAGTAAAATTCTTCATGTGAGCTCTAATTAAGTAGGCTGTACTGAAATGAAATATCTAACGTAGAAGAACGTCTTATATGCCGTCAAATACGGTTATGATAATCTTTTAGTGGTTCCACGTTCGTTTCGGTGTACTGATTATAGTATTTTGAAAAGTCGTTAATAACCGGATGTCATACAATATAAGTTTGTACTAGAACTGTCTGCTATCCATACCTCATGAGGCGCGTATTTCATTTTCGAGAATTATATTTTTCTTTGCTTGCATGTAGCACGCAGACTTGAGAGCTTTCATTTTTTTCCTTATTTAAAGAGTATCATCATCTAGCACTCCCACCCCCACTGCTTGCAAATTGCAAGCACCCATATAGGCATCATTAAATGGACAGGTGCTATTAATACATCGCTGCTAAGTACTGGGTATAATTTCTTCCACTCCTTCCTGGCCTCTACCGTAGCTTTGATGACCAACTTTAACCAACCAATCTTCATGATATTTTAGTTTTCATTCTAAAGCATGTGCAATTCATGTAGAAGATTGAAATAGAAAAGATTGAACATGAAAATTAGCATATTGTAGCACATCTACTTGAGAGCTTTCATTGGTTTTGTAAGGATCTGGCATTCTTTCTTCGATACTTAAAGAGAATCATAATGTAAAAACCCCCCTAGCTTGCTAACAGCAAGCACCCATTTACTCGTTTGTATATAAATGGTTATGATCATGAACATAAATTATTGATTCTCGACCCGTCGCCAAAAACTGTTGCCTAGAATTCCGTAAACAAACAACTTTTTCGATTGAGTCGCCGTCTAGTGATGAAATCCGGCAGTTCAAATGTAAATACAGTCTACAGATCGAAAATTATCACGTCCTACCGGTTTTACTTACCAGTAATCACAATGTTGTGGATCAAAAATGTAGTACTACACGCGGGACGTAATTACACTCTATTTTAATGCTGTCCTGTCTACAGATATATTTAATTCCACTCCAAATTTAATTATACAAATGCACAATTAATTTCTTAGCACTTCGTGAATATCGTTCTACGGCAATTCAATAATAGTAGGTACGAGGTGAAAATAGTGGAATGAATTAAAGACGGATACAAGTACTTTAAAGATTTCAAAACCAAGATCCGACAATATCATCTATGGATGAGAAATTGCGCCAATAAATATCATTTTTTTAAACAAATAAAGGAGAGGTTGTTGAGCCTACTCCAAGGCCACACATAAATAGTAGACTACACATTAGCATCCACACCACTCTATCACTATCATACCTCCTGATTCATAAGGCTCTCAACAGGTAATAAACCAAAAAAATGTAGCTGTAAATTCACATAAAAGATCCACACAGCAGAGAAAAGACTCACGATGGAAGTTTCATAGGCCTCTTACACACTTCCTGTAGTAGATATTTCCTCTCTAGCATTTACAAAGTGACTGTTAGGTCTCAAAAACAGCCAACTATTATTCACAGCATCGAGTAGTTCATATCTCTTCAATCGTTATTGAATATTCACGTTAACGAACAATTAACAACGGCCATTTACATTTGGCTGAGAAAACATTTTTTTCTAAGTGGCGCCAAGGACTGAGTGAACTAAATTTGGAAATAGAGGAAACACATTACCAACGGCAACGATTCCAAACATTTGAATCCGTAATATATATTAATGGTTATGATATTCCGATAGTTCCATTGTTGTGCTGTTTCAAAGCCAACTTTGTAGGTGTACCATAAGGATTTCCATTGACTGTGCGAGGACGTGAAGGGATAAGCGTCGAAGATTCCCCGAGATTGGGTCCGGAACCATGAGTGCGAACCAGAAGTCCATCCACCACTTCACTTGTACTGAAACAACTCAAGAGAGGGAACGGTTCTGGAACGTTATATTTCCTTCAAAATTCTATTTTCGTTCCGTTAACGAAACTTAAGTCAACCCGTACATAAAATTTCATTCCGAAACGAAACTATAGTCTAAAAGGAAGCCTATAGTTTGGTTCAGGAATGAAACTATAAGCTTTATTTCGGTATCGTTTAACAACACTGTTCTTAACTAAGCAAACTGTGCGACCATCTCCAGCAGATTTGGAGGGAATGTTCGAGGAATAGTAGGAGGACCCTCGAATCGCAGGCGAAACAGTACCATAAGGGAAGCGAGGACGTGAGCTATAAGCCGAGTCAATACGTAAACATTAATGACCCCTGTCCAAACCCAGGCAGAATCCGCAAGTTCCACTAGCCGTATTCAGGGCCGTACAACATTTTTGAAGTTGTAAATGGCTCGCATATGTGCTTACAGCTGTGTTTACTAACTACCGAGGTGCATAAAAATCGCGGATAACTTCGCAATTAAAGGCGAGAAAAGGCGGGGGCATCCCGACAACCATTGCCGAGTGGGAAGGAGTCGACGAAGCAGCGATGCGACGTCCTTAGAAGTCTACATCTACACAATACCCTGCGAGCTGCCGCGTGGGCGTGTGGCATGGAGTGTTAGGTCACCAGTGGTGTCAAGTTTTTGGAGATGAAATGATGACATGAATTATAGGAGTGTATTAAGTGGAGCTCAATATTTCTGCGATCGCTTATTGATCGCGGAAAGAACGAGTTTTTGTACCTATCTGTTCAACAGTGTATCTCTCTTATTTTATCGCATCTGTCAGACCTAGACATGAAGTGAGGCGTCATGATAATATTCTCTAAGTCGCTCTGAAGAATATCAGTTCTGAATTCATCAAGCAAACTACGCCTTGCGTGCAGCCTCCGAGTCTCTAGGGGTTCCCACCTTAATCCCTCTAACAGTTGTGAGACACTACATGTACGCTCGTAGCAGTTTTTAACGAAGCGCGCTGCTTTCCTTTGTATTTTACTAATTTTTTTGGTTAACTCTATTTTACCAGGATCCCAAATGCTCGCGGCGTATTCGAGGTGTGGCCTAACCAGAGCGAAATAGCATTTATCTTTCACTATTTCATCCGAGGGCCTTCCTATTATACGCTTAACAAAACCTAGTTTCTTTAATGCAGTGCCACACATGCCCTGTATGTGTAATCCCCACGATATATCAGATGAGACGCCCACAGCGACTTTGAGATTGTGCGCTTTGAATGAGAGGAACTGAAGAAATCAAAAAGTTACCTTCAGATACTACCAGCCATTATTTTCGCATCGTCAAGAGTATTGAATTTTGGGGCATTGAATGATGGACAGTTTGGGCGGAATTTATTTTCTCTTTTGTTGTCTACATCTACAACTACATCTACGTAATACCCTGCGAGCCACCACGAGGGTGTGTGGCAGGGGGTGAAGATCACCAAACATGCACTATTGACATGTAACTAGGATATTTGTGTTGTCATAGTTGGTTAGTCATGTTTGGTTGGTTTGTTTGGTTTGTTTTTTGTCATTGTTGGTTTGTCATGTTTAGTTGGTTTGTCATGTTTAGTTGGTTTGTTTGGTTTGTCTTTTGTCATTGGTTGTGTGTTGTCATTAAGCCCACAACTAGTATATGTAGTTGTGGGCTTAATGACGTTATTGCAGTTGGATGAACCACATTGAGTGACTTATTTATTACTGATGTGACTGCATTTCACTCTAAGTGATTCCACCCATTTGCCGTGATCCAAATTATATCACCTTGATTATCTTAAATTTCGCACTTCGATTTAAGGTAAATCGAACATATTTGGTTTTCATAAGTAATTTTCGTCGTAATATTTCAATTGAGCCCATCCATATCGGGAGGGAACATGGAAACGATGATTTTTATGCCGCCGTATCGTGGGAGTAGCAAGGGGAAACAATCCCGCAAGTTTAAATGAAAATCATTTTTTTTCCTTATTCCCTTGTTCCATGGCCCACTTTTAAAAGGTCCCTTTTGTCGATGAAATCGCATTTATATTCGCCATAAATAGAAAATGCTCGCGTAATGTAACGAAAAAGCACAGCGATGGGGGTTTGTTAGGCGTGCGTATCTATCTAGTATTTATTTTCTGCATCTCTTGGACGAATGGACCAGTCAATAATGAAAAACGACCACCGTGATGTATACATATCCTTCGGATTCGTTATTTCCGTGAGAGATCCATATTTCTATCCCTTCTGGTTAATTGGAAACTCCCACTCTCCCTGCGTCTCTTTTCATTTTCTTATTTTTTTCTGTTTTGGGGGCGGAGGGGGGGGAGAACGGGAGGAAGAAGGGGATGACGAGGGCGGGGAATGCGAGGAGGGCAGAGCTGATCTCAAGAGTCCGTGGATATTTTTACTCGCTTTTCACCGCCTCTTGTCAAAAAAAAACCCTTTCCTCACCGCGTCACCACGATTCGGTGTCCATCCGAATTCAGATTCCATGCGGGGAAGGGTTCAAGCATTCGCTGGCGCGATCCTTTGTAAGCTGCCCCCGTTCCCTTGGACCAAAGATTTCCAAATTGAACCCTGCCACCCCCTGATGGGTGCTGCTTTAATCTAGGGGGGGATTACGGTCGGGGGCTGCGCTGCACGGGGGTAGGAAATCGAAAAAAAAAACGAAAAAAACCTCAAGTCCAAAATTTCCATTTTTTTATTTAGAAATTTGAAACTTCGCACATATTCTAAAATAGATTGTTCATTATGGAATGGTTAGCCAATTTCCTATGACCATAACCATTACGTAGATACAAAGGTCCAAACTTGACCAAATTTCCAAAAAAAAACATCCGTTATTATTTTTCTCCGACAGTCTTTAAAAATAAGCAGGTGGTGGAGTAGTGGAAAGATTTTAATGAAAGAGAACGCACTCTATTCTGCTTACATGGTTCTCTACCAGTATTTTGCGTAAGTTTCAATATTTTTTATATTTGTAAGGTAATACGCTAGAAAATAGTGAACGCTTTTTTCAGGTAAAAGTTTACATAAAGTAGTCATTATCTTTCGTTTAAGAAATATGGGCTCACACATACCTCATCAAAGGATTAAGTGAAAATGATTTAACGTTATTTTGCAAAAATCATGGGAAAATGTATCCGACGTCGAAAGGATTAATTGAATTTTTCGATCGCCTGTCGTGGCTCTGCGAATAGGGGACTGGAAACACTGCCACCGTTGGAATTGAGTGGACCCTGACTCCTCTAATCCACCGTTCCAAGCGATGCACATTGTCAATGATTACCAGAGGTTCCACGTTGAAGGTGATGCGGTAATATTGAATCTATCGAATGGATCAGAGGATGCATAAGCGTCGTTTTTCTTTGGATTCTTTAGGGAATGATCCAGAATATTACGTACGTATTTCAACGCTTACTATGCGGCAATGAGTGAATCCATGTGCTGAGAAGGAACTGGAAACGTACAAAAAAGCTAATTCCGAACTTATAATTCGGAACTTTGTGATAGGTCTTCCACCTTACCGTTCCGCAGTTCCCTGTTCCGCACAGGTTCCTTGTCGTTTTCCGCAAATGCTACGGAGTATGGTAGTGAAGAATGACATCCACTCAGGTTTCTGACTGGTCTTAGAGGGTTGAATGACTATATTAGCGGTGGAGGTGTGAAAGAAGAGGAGAATGATGTCTCATGGGTCTCCTAACCTTGCCCTCCCTTTCACCCGCACACCACCGTTTATAGTAACTTGGTGGTCTGCGTTAACCATAATGTCCGCCTTTTCAAAAACATGGAAAATAACCTCCCTCTCCCCCTTCTTTCCCTTTTATTTCCCACCCTGCTATTCTCTCCTCTTAAAACTTTCTGACAATAGTCAAGAGGCCTGAGTGGACTTACGTATTTTAACCTCGACGACAGGCCTGCAATACCTACTAAGTTAAGGCATTACTGACAGTTCAAATTTTATTGAACGGTATAATACATTCAACAGACATAGCTGTTGCTGAGTAGATAAATCGCTATAAACCATTGACTGTTGATTCAAAAGCCAGTTTTGGACAATCAAAAAAGGCTTGTCATATTGCGATCATTTGTATTGCCTGATCCAGGCCTAGGTACGATACATCTACGGTTCACCTTCTTCTTTATCTTAACGCTTTCTGTATTATTGTATTTTTCTTGGAATTGTACTTGAAGACAACCACGAGTATGGTATTTGAATTGTAATATAGGGTTGATAAGGCATAAAGGAATCGGAAAATGCATATACCAGTCCTGGTAGAAGAAAATGATAAGAACTGACGCACACGTTTGGGAAAGTTGATCGACTCCGTGAGCCATGAATTGCATCGCAACAATAATCGCTCGTTATTTCGTGAACACTTTTCTCACCTTTTTAGGGTTTTTGCAAATTAACGTTGAATCATCTTCACTTAATCCTTTGATGAAATATCTTGGAGCTCATATTTCTTAAACGAAAGATAATGACTACTTCAAGTAAAATTTCACCTGAAAAAAAGCGCCCACCATTTTGTGGCGTATTATATTACAAATATAAAAAAATATATTGAAACTAATGCAAAATACAGGTAGAGAACCATGTAAGCAGAATTTAGTGCGTTCTCTTTCATTAAAATCCTTCCACTACTCCACCATCTGCGTAATTTCAAAGGTTTTCGGAGAAGAATAATGACTGACTTTTTTTGGAAATTTGGTCAAGTTTGGGCCCTTGTATTTACGTAATGGCTATGATCTAAGGAAATTGGCTTACCATTCCATTATGGGCGTTCTTTTTTTTAAGATATGCGCTAAGTTTCAAATCGTTACATCAAAAATTGGAAATTTTGGAGTTTATTTTGTTTTTGATTTTGTGTTCGTATACCACTGATAGGATAGGATAGTTTGGAAAAGTTATGGAGGAACTGCCTTAAGCTTTTAAGGCGGCCAGAGCGGTAACCGTGAGTCATTGGTTTTATGTTTTGATATGTTTACAAAGTTAGTCAAAAAAATCTCGATCCTTATTACACTTAAGTACATTTATTTATTCGGCGGAAATCGCCATGAACGATGTGATATAAATGATCAAGAGTTATAAATGAAATATTTTCACTTTAAATAATCCTTTAAGTGCGGCGTGGCGTGATATCACGTCACGGTTGTCTTAACGCTGGTGATGATGACGTGATATCACGTCAATCCGCACTCAAAGGGTTAAAGCATTGATATGACGTCAAGATGTATGGTGCGGAATTCGAAATTTGAGGGATTTCATATCATAATCCGTGATTTTTACTCGGCACGATGCATCGATATTTTAGCCACCATTTTAGTAATATGAAACGTTATTCAACGTTTTGGAAATAAATCTGTACATACGTAATCTAATTATTCGAAATACCTATCAAATGCCCTGAGTTAGATCCCTCTAAATTGCTAAGAAGCCAAATCGATAAGATGTAATTTTTTAGCCTCCATTTATACACGTATTACCATAGATAAGAGTGGCAATGAGACAGGGAGATTCGGATATGAGTTTTTAAATAATACTTTGGCCGATAGATGGAACAGGTGTATCGAAGTTGCACGACAAGCTTTAACAAATGAGCTTCGGCACACGGCCACTTCATTTAGTGTCGCATATCTCACGTGATGTTCTTATGATGATTTCGGTGCCTGGATGTTTACTAGTCGACCCATAGCTACGGAAACAAATCTTGTTGAGTCGTTGAGACCAAATTAAGTATGTATTTTAAGGTGCATTAATGAGCATCGTCTATAATGAATCGAATTCACGTCAATATGATAACCAAACACGGAGTAAACTCTTTACCAATGTATTATAGCAACGACAAAACAATTGAGACTCGATTAAAAGCACGCAGCAGCCGTGGTAAATCCACTCTTCTGTATGTTTATGCAAAATCACCGAGTACCACTAGCGCCTCCTTGTGGCCTTCTCCGTAAGCCAAAATTCTTCCTCCCCTAAGGTGGTGGCAGCTTAGAAATTCTTCCCAAAGCTCTCAAAAATGTATGTCCAGTTTTAAGCATTGGTTTGTCACTCTATATATACTTACTCTATGCTATTACTAATGAATGTAAGAATGCAATGTTTCTCGCCAATCTGTGCCCGAAAGAAAATCGCTTCCAACTCCGTTCAAAGTGCGATCTTAAAAAGCACTCCACTCTCGGTTGGAGTGTTACCAGACTCGCCTCTTGACCCTCGTCCGTAAGTTTCGAGGGTGCAGAGCCACCTTAGTTATTAACCTCATTGCTTGATTAATCTTGTTCAAGGATGAAAGGTGTCCGTGTACCACTGATCAAGGTTATTGGATTGGTGCTACTCACAAATGATTAGCGGACGTGACGTCGGGCTGGCGTTGTTGATGTGGGTACACGCGGGGTCCGGAGATTGATGGCCTCAGGAAGAATGGAGCAAACAAGGGGAGGGTTTTGGAGAGAGATGGCGTTGTTTTAGTCCTGAAATACGATCCACTATTGAAATTCCGCGATTCATATCATAATTCTCTTATAAGCTGTACCATTTACTGTAATTACCAATAATGAGGCCTCTAGAGACTAGGAGGCTGCACGCTAGGCTTAGGCTGCCTGAGAAATTCAGAACTGATATTTTTCAGGGCGACACAGAGAATATTATCATGACGCCTCACTACATCTCTTGGTCTGTCAAATGCGATAAAATAAGAGATACTCTGCCGAACAGATAGGTACAAAAACACGTCCTTTCCACGCACAGTAAGCGACCACAATAAAAACTGAGCACCTCTAAATACACTCTCATAGGACATGTCACCATTTCACCTCCAAAACATTTACATCTTTACGCGGCTGGTGACCTACCACCCTCTGCCACACGCCCAAGCGGTGGCTCGCGGGGTAGTATGTAGATGTATATGTTTTCGCGTAATTTCCTCGGCAAAATCTTTTGATCAGACATGAAATCGAGAGGAAAATGAGAATAATTTTCCAGAAAAAACACGCAGAGTTCTGGGGAAAAATGAAAATTTCATGCATATCGCGCAGTTTTCTTCTCTTTCCCTCTCGGCGATAATGGATGACTTTTTTCCAGATGAGTGGGGATGTATACACCTCTACCTTCCTTGGATCGCGCGATGACGACGTAGCGGAGGGGAAGCAGCCGACGATTGACCGTGAGAGGCGGGCGTAAAGTCGAGTGTCAACCAGTCATAAAATATTTATAAGTGTCAGCCTCAGGGTTTGAAGATGCGTCCGTCAAGATGTCGTCGAGGGGACTGGGAAATCCATCTCGATAGACGAGACGTCATCCCTTGATCCGCTCTCTTCCAGGGAGAAGTGCGAGCGCCGGTCTCATGTCTCCTCGCCAACCCTTCTGCACCCCAACACCTCCATCCACCTCGAAGATCAAAGATCAATGTTTCTGCTAATTGATTTCTCATTTTACTTTTTAACTCAGTCACAAAGAAATATGAAGAGAAGAGCATATCTACATCTACATACTACCCCGCGAGCCGCCTCATGGGCGTGTGGTAGGGGGTGGTAGGTCACCAGCCGGGTAAAGATGTAAGTTTTGGGCGCTGAAATGGTGACATGTATTATGGGAGTGTATTTAGAGCTCAGTTTTTATTGTGGTCACTTATTGTGCGCGGAAAGAACGAGTTTTTGTACCTTGCTGTTCGGCAGAGTATCTCTCTTATTTTATCGCATCTGTCAGACCTAGGGATGTAGTGAGACGTCATGATAATATTCTCTATGTCGCTCTGAAACACACCAGTCCAGAATATCTCAAGCAGCCTAAGCCTAGCGTGCAGCCTCAGAGCCTCTAGGGGCTCCCACCTTAATCCCTCTAACAGTTGTGTGACACTATATGTTCGTTCGTAGCAGTTTTGAACGAAGCGTGCTGCTTTTCTTCGTTCTTTGTTAATTTTTTTGGTTAAATCTTTATGACCAGGGTCAGAAATGCTCGCGGCGTATTCAGGAGTGGCCTAACCAGAGCGAAGTAGCATCTCTCTTTTACTGTTTCATCCGAGGACCTTCCTATTACACGCTTAACTAAACCTTGTTTCTTTAATACTGTGCCACATATGTTTTGTATGTGTGTTCCCCACGATATATCTGAAGTTAAGGTAATTCCAAGATATTTTACTGTATCTAAAGATTTTTATGTTTACTCCACCAACGGTGTAGGTATGGCTTTTGTGTGATGACTATCGCAGGAGGCGAACTGTGGTGCATTTACTAATATTTAGTTCTAAACCCCACTCCTGGCAACACGAATGAATGTTGTTAAGGTCAGATGACAGAACTTCAAAGTCCGCGTCTTCGCTGTTTTCACGGTAGATTACTGTATATGATTCCTCGTAATGGGTGGTGCTTAAACCCCCGTGTTATCCGATCGAATTCGTTGATTCTGACCAATTTCGAGGACACTAGGCGGGACTAGCCGCCGTGATAATTCCTTCAACGGAGTCCCCTGCAAGTCCTAGAAATATCAACACGGGGAAGAAGGAGACGCTCGCAGAGGTCGGACGTGTGTTTCTAAGACCTCGTTGCAGTGCTCTAACGGAGAGCGAAACCTCGACTAGCTCACAGACTCATTAGGATAGCAAGAGCTGCGAGTTTTACCTTCTGGAGAATTTCAGCACCAAGGACGAAGAAGCCCTGGTTTATTATTCCATATTTTGATTGTCTGGACTGTAATGCCTCGTTGTTGGTGTCATTAGGAATACCTAGCTTGCTGCCGCAGTTGCTGTCAACAGGATGCAACTGTGTTCTTCAATTTATGTGTTAAAGTTTATTTTTCGCTTCGAAGTTTATTGAGTATGGATCAACAAGGCTTATACCACTCGAATCGAGTGAATTCCCTCGTCATCAAACGTGACGAGACGAGGCGACCACCGACACCGCTGGAGGTCCACTGGTTCACATTGAGCATGCTGGGCGTGGATATACAAGCGATCCAGATGAGCATGGTGTAAAGACACCAAGTAAGTATGTGTGAAACTAACAAATGAATAACTGCTGCTGAACAGAAAAACACCACTCAACTTCCTTTCCCGGGAATAAAAAACCCAATGTTTGGCGAAATTTGAACCAGTCGCCGGATCCCCAGTCAGCGTAAAAATAATGGAGGTTCCAGTGGTAGTAGAGTCAAGAGACATAATTGGAGATCTAATGCAATACGGGAAGTTCGCCGAGTATGCGCAAACTCATGCGATGGGAACGAAATGGCTCCGGTGATTCAGGTAACGAGAGTCGCTCGTAACGAGAGAGTATGATGATCGAGAAAAGCATTCCCTCTTGTCTTACAATAACAGGGAATCGCGCCAAAATCATTTATGAGAGACAGAAGAAGACCTGCGCCCGCTGCAACGGGGAAGGCTACGTAAGACGCGATTGCTCGGTGCTCGGTATCGGGTGTAGGTGATCTACTCTGAAGTGACGATCAGATAAGATATGGCCGTTAACGACGCTTAAGGGGACCTCTTGGGGAGGGCTAAAAGGCTCCTCGAGCAAGGAAAGGGGTCCATATCCTCGCAACATCTTCAATATAGAGCCTCTGGCAATCAGTAACAACATGTACTGCTTGAAAACGGCGAATTCATGGAGTTAAGGTCCACACAATTTCAACAACCAAACGGAGTCAGTATTTTCAGGTCCCGGCGCGGAGCCAGGCCTCGACCCGCGATCGAAAATCCGAATTTACTTTCGGCATAGCAAATTTTTCAGGGTTTCTGCAGATTAACGTTAAAATATGTTCAAGGAATACTCTGATAAAACATCTCTGCGTACATATTCCAAAAACCAAAGATAATGAATTCATTATGTAAAATTTTGCCTGAGAACACGTAAGTCATTTTGTGACGTAATCGCACACGAACTTTCTTTCTCGTCCACAAAGTCACGTCCGACGTGGACAATGTCTCCCTCACGTCCATCTCGAGTAAAATATTAGAACATATAATCGTCAGCTCAATTATGAGTTATTTAGATAGTCAAAACTTGTTCACTCCAAAGCAGCATGGATTCCTAAAAGGCAGGTCCTGCGATACCCAGCTAGCCGTTTTCCTTCTTCTTTCCTCTTGAGAAGGGCTCACCCAGGAGGACGCGATATTTTTAGGTTTAAAAAAAGCTTTTAATAAAGTTCCGCATTCAAAATTTATTGTTAAGCTTTAAGTCTATGAAATACATCACGATATAATATGCTGGATTGAAGATTTCTTAAGTAACCGCGAACAGAGGGTAGTTCTAGATGGCGTTAGTTCAGATACAGTTAAAGTCACATCCGGTGTACTCCAGGGAAGTGTCATTGGTCCCTTATTATTTCTTTTGTATATTAATGATATCAACATTGTCGTTATGAGCAAAATTCGCCTTTGCGCGAACGACGCAGTATTGTACAGGAATATTAACACCGAGTCTGACAGAATTGTGTTGAAGTATGACCTAGGTGCTATAAATGATTAGTGCGACACTTGGCAGTTAGGATTAAATTTTTTAAAGTGCGATGTTATGAATTTTTAGAGAAAGAGTAGCTTAACTAATGAGGCGTACACAATTTATCAAGCCAAAGTAATAAATATAGAGTCAGTTAAGTACTTAGGAGTGACCCTTACTCAGGACTGGTCTAGGGGCAAGAATATACGTGAAATTTGCGGACAGGTAAATCGTAAATTAGGATTTAATGAAAGAATACTAGGAAAATGTAACGAGAAAGTAAATGAGCGATGTTATTTTTTTCGTGAGACCTCAATTGGAATACCTCGCCAATGTAAAATATCTCACCTATCCAATGAAATCAAAAATTCTACCCCTGACCACATTATTTTTGGAAATATTTGCCAACAAATACCAGCCCTTTTACATGGGAAACGGTACGTGCATGAACTCAAGAGAGACATTATTTACAAAATGAGGGATTTCTAACGCTTAGATGTCGTAAAAAAACTAACAGTGTGTAGTTTGTATGTTTTTTCAACTATTTTTGAAAATTAATCATATTGTCACCGCAGTAGATACTTGGGTATCACAAAAAACCTTCCGTTTTGAAGGAGTTTCAAACACACCGCGCGAAAAAAATTAGTCAATTTAGAGACTTATTTAGATATTTTCATTTAATTACTTACAATGTCTGTCATATAAAACTATATTATTGCATCATTTAATAATGCAATATTTAATTAATGAGTCCTAGAGCTGGTGTAATTAAAATGTACAATTCGAATATGGTCTCTATTATGACTAGGGAAGTATCTCGCTCGGACCACCATAATGCCTCTATGGGCAGGAGAACGCCACGATATCTAAACTGGCTGGGGCCCTCGGAGCGAAATCGAGGGATCCGGGTTCGAATCTCTGTCACAGTGAATGATATTTCCTCCACGGAATTTCTGACCAGTTCCAGCATTTTAAATACCAGAGCAAATGAGGTATCTCTCGAAGAGAACACGTCCGGTAGGACATGAGAAAAATTAAAGGATAAGTATCTTGATGAATGTAATTCACTATAAAACACTAGGAAGCTTCTTCAAAAAAGCTTTTGGATATAATCCAGCGTTTGATCAATGTCGCGCGGGAAATAAAATTAAAACAGTAAAACAATGGAATCAGTGTATAAGAAGAATATTCGGATCACGACCACGCCGCTTGAATAACTCGGGGTGCGTTTCGATTTCCGCTTGCTCCGTTGCGCTGGGCGCACTGGGGCGCAGATTTTTATTCCGTTCGGTGGAGTGTGTGTCTGTGGAGATTCACCCGGCCCTTTCTCGCCGTCCGCTTTTTCCAGGAATGCAAATGGATCCGGGCCTTTTACAAAAGTAGATTCGTTAGTCCGAAATTCGCCCACACCTCACGCCCCTTCCTCGCTTTGGCGCCGCCGTCGGCAGCCACAGAAATGAATAGGATTAGCAAACACCCGCCGCCATACATCTCCCTTCTCTCTCGTTCTCTCCCTTCCCTTTCCTCCCTTTTCTCATCCCATCTTCTCCGCATCTCTCCCATCCCTTGATCATGTTTATGAAGTAAATGATCTCGGAGTTGTTATAAATAGAACCTTTGACTTGTAACTCACATGCTCATAGTATTTCTAATAAAGTTTTGAAAACACTTTAATCAGCTGAAGCAATTCAAACACCTAATACCTTTTTCGCTTCGCCAAAAGCTGGTAAACTCTTTACTTTTACCGCATATAGATTACTGCTCGTTGGTGTTCACAAATAAATCAAAAGAACAAATTGTCACACTATAAATGTTACAAAATTGTCGAATACGAATAATGTGACGGCTCGAACAAGGGTTGATCGAGTGTTGGTTCAAGGTGTTTTGAAATACAGTGCATTTGCCTGGTTGTGTAATATTATCGTGTGAGTGTGCCAGGGTGAATGGTGGCCGGTGTGGCGTCCTCAAGTTAACTGGGGCTACCTAGGGACCCACCTTATCCCCGGTATGTG
This sequence comes from Ceriagrion tenellum, assembly GCA_963169105.1. Classification (NCBI taxonomy): domain Eukaryota; kingdom Metazoa; phylum Arthropoda; class Insecta; order Odonata; family Coenagrionidae; genus Ceriagrion; species Ceriagrion tenellum. The sequence goes on from OY720636.1 coordinate 161,814,553, forward strand.
AAAAGTAACTCCCTCTCACCGAAAACCCCATCCTTCGACGAGTGACTACCCCTCCCGAGGGATATAAAAACGCCCGGAGTGTGTGCTTCACGAGGAAAAACATTAGGGGAAGTCCTACGATGAGCATAATGGCCATCACCTTCTCGAGCAAACCAGATTTATGCTGGTGGAGGACGGGATAAGCAAGGAAAATTCTGGAGAAGCAGAGAGTGAAGCGGACGAGTGACGGCAGTGTTCTTCGCCGGTGCGGGAGAAGATTGTTTCCCGGTGCCGCGATTATGGGATCCGAGCGGCGACTCCAATGACGGCTTCAACAATTCCTGCATCAACGGCAATCAGTAAGAACGTCGCTGTTTGCGACCCGTCCACCGTTCTGGTCATCCAGATAAACTCTTCACTTCCCCAGTCACGAGATCAGAATCTCATTTCCCTTTGCCCCCGTGCATCTTCCCCTCACCAAACTTTCGACAGAGTGTTGAAAAGTATCAGACAGTGACCTATTTTAGTGATCAAGAAACTTTATTTAAGGGCACATGTGAAAGTTAGCCCAAAGTCATTTTTCTTTGTGAAATGCATCATTTTTGGAAGGGGGAAAAGTCTCATTGCATTCACCTTTTTTTATGTATGTATTTCGCGCTGTCCATCTTCATCTGAATCCTCAAGTGTTGGAGGTTTCATTATCGCATATTCATCCTCATCAGGGTATTTTTTTGTTGATTTTGTACGTCATCAGGCATTGTGAAATATATTTTGGTGGATTCAAATAGACCAATTTACTCGATCATTCCCTCACTCGGGACGGCTGGTGTTCCCCTCTTCCTACCACGTATGTGACGAACGTGTTCCGTCACAATATATATGATATCTCACGCGATGAACATGTCAATCCGTATTATAGGATGTTAAATTGGCTAAAAATTGAAGAAAAACATATGTTAAATTATTAAATGTAAATATTCCATTGTATTTACATGATCAATATGTACATAATAAAGACAAAAAAAGAGAACGACTAGAAATAATACGAACTTAATTACACCATGCCATACAACATCTACTTCCAATAAATCGTTTTATGTAACATCGTGTAAATTGTGGACTTCTCCTCCTCTGAATATAAAGACGCTGACTGAATGTTGTGCCGACGGCGCACAGTGGGCGGAAATAAAAAAAAGCTTGCCAAAACCCTGAATTTTTACTATTTTTTTGGAAAGCAAAAATGGTACAGTCTGATAATATAATGTCTAAGGATTAAGGAACTATGGCTATTTAAATATTTGGTTTATCCATAAAACTATCAAAAGCCGTTAAAAATGAGAAAAATTAATAAAAAATTTCAAATCGGAATTTCCGCAAAAATCGAGTTTTACTTTCGCTCGTGAGTCGTTAAGCTGGTTTTCCACAAATTTCAAAGCATATTTTCTGAAAGGGTAAACGTTTCCTAAGAATTATACGGAAAAATTTATTTGTTTTTATTAATTTTACATATAATAATTAAACATTCAAAAGTTCACTATTTTTGGACTATTTTTTTCATAAAGTGGAAAAAATCTTTATGAGGGCGACGAGACTCGACCGCAAAATATATATGGCAAGAAAGACGTGAATCTGTACTATATGTTTCAAAAGAAAAATCTTGCTCCAACTTGCACCTTTTCCTTTAAGGATGGGATATGTATAAGAAGACAAGGCAGCCGCCCGGTCCGATAATAAGCCGCGGAATTTCCTGATCTGGTTGTTGCTCCAATTTAAAGCAAATAAAGTTTTCACCACTTTGATTTTTACTCCAATTGTTAGGAAAGATGCCAAATTTAAAAATAAAGGCAAATATTTCTCCACAAGTACATTCACACTCTCTTTGTGGCATATTGAAAATGGAAAATTCGCCGCGGCCGCCGGTAACCCATGAGCCCGATGAGGGCATGTGACCAAATGTCTGCAGAGTGGATATTTTTCCGTTGTTCCTACTCATTCTCACATGGATACAGGGAATTTCCTGCACTTAAGCTCCTTTCAAACCAGAAGTCCCTCCGACCCTGAGAAGAGGGAAAAGAATCGAAGCAGGCGCGGTCATTACACACGACCAACAGACCGCAATTATCCCTTGGGGCCGTAATCCGCTTCCACTACTAGTTGTTTACTAAGTAACACCTCTTGTGCTCTCCATACTTTATTCCTTGAAAATGTGGGGCTCGTGAATATGGTGTTAGGGACTTGGTTGTTTCTTTGAAAAGTCGCCGCTAATTGTTTTACGACCGTAGCGTATGTGCATCGGTTAATGCCCTCCAAAAGATCGCTTCTCTGGAACACGCTAGTGAACGAGTTAGCCAGCAATTTTCCCAAAAGCGGTTTTCCCAAAAATACGCACGTCCCATTGGCTTAGAAAATTTCTTGCCTCCTCAGTTTTACTCATAGGGTCAGTCTAACTTAGCTGGTGAGTGTAGAAACATCGACATCTTTTAGTCACATTGACTACTGAGAGAAGAGTTCCCCTCGGTGCACCCATAGTTTGGCTGCCGGTGGTCGAAGTTACTCTACTACAGAGAGGTCGTACACGACGGAGAGAATACATTAACATCGGATACAGACAGGTATAATTGACACCGCTAGTTGTAGAAAGAGTTACTACCGATAACGCAACGTTAGAACATGTAGCTATTTTTTTGTTGGTGGTTTTGTGATGTAGAAGTTTTTACCTCCGACAGCGGAGAAAATGAAGAGGAGGGAAGTGACCCGAAAAGAACGCTTCTTCTCCAATCCAAAGCTGTCAGCGGAAATTTCTGGTGCCAAAAAAACCAATTACTTGTATTAGTTTGTGTTTCATAATCTTTGATTCAAATCAGCGTGCTCAGTGAAAATTACATAGAAATAATACCTGGTCGTCATATTTTTCCAGGTATTAATAAGGAGTTAATTGAGAGGTTTTCGACCATTCTGAAAGCCTTATCTAGTGGACTTCCGATTGACGTAGAGCGTTTCCGCGATTATTGCTCTTCCACTGCTGCCCTTTATGTGGAGTACTATTCATGGTATTTTATGCCCCCAACTGTACATAAGATTATTATACATGGAGCATATTGTACAAGCAGCAGTGCTACCTATTGGACTATTGTCGGAGGAGGCCCTTGAATCGAGGCATAAGGATATTCGGAGGTTCCGGGAGCAGCATTCCAGAAAATTTTCAAGAATGGTGTCATTCGAGGATATTTTTCGAAGACTTCTTCTATCTTCGGACCCGATAATATCATCGTCAACAGATTCAAATCAGGGAAATGTGAAAGTACCCAAAGAAGCTAGGAATCTCCTTCTGATTGATGAGAACACGGAGTCGGACGGAGACAGCGACGAGATTGATTCAGATGACGATGACATTTAACTGTATTTACTCATGTATGTATTATTTCCTTGTAATTAGTCATTCATTTCAGATACACAAATATGTTTCAATTCTTAATGAAAATAATAAAAAAATTACTTACATTACTTTCCGTGGAATACAATGATAAAATTCCTATCCTTACTATATGGGATATTGTATCGATACCGCGTATAGATACATCACGGAAAAGTTGTTCAGGGTTATGTATCGATGTTGCTAACTCATTGATAGTACTTGAAGGAATATTATAAGTATCTTACATGCAGCGCTTTTAATATTTAAAGAAGGGCATTTTACTGTTTCCGCCATATTGTTTCAGAGAGGCCCCTGATTGGTCTACAGCAAAAATAACATTAGATTCGGATTTAGGAGGTAAAAATCACCAAACATGGAAAAAATCGTGGATCTACGTTAAATAATAACGGAGATATTAGTTTTGACAATTTTATTTAGATTTCCGCCCACTGTGCGGCGGCGCCAAAGCGAGGAAGAGGAGGGAGGTGTGAGCGAATTTCGGACTAACGAATCTACTTTTGTAAAAGGCCCGGATCCATTTGCATTCCTGGAAAAAGCGGACGGCGAGAAAGGGCCAGGTGAATCTCCACAGACACACACCACCGAACGGAATAAAAATCCTTGATCCTTTTGGCGTAGCGAAAAAGGTATTAGGTGTATGAATTGCTTCAGCTGTTTAAAGTGTTTTCAATCAGCCTTGGGGCTGTGCGAGGTGAGATGCAAGGACAGCAGGGAATACTGGAGTGATAGTTACAGGGTAATCTATAGTGGTGGGGATGAGAGACAACATGGGGAAGCTATAGCACTGAATGCAAAATTGGGGATGAGGGTATTAAACAGGTGATCGAGAGACAAAATACAACCCTGGCGAAAAATTAGTGTAGTAACAAATATGTGTACAAATATGGTACATTGTGTAACATTACACATTACTACACTTTTCTACTCACAAAGTTACACAAATCGTACTGTTGTTACACTCTGTACACTTTTGATACCACAGCAGTACACAATTTGTTGTACCACATGTTACACAGTTAATACCGCTATGTTACCATGGTCCGGAGTCACGAGAAACTGCACATTTTTTGGGCATGTCGTGTACCACATTTTTGCGTCAAGTATAGACCAAACTCTGTGTTTCAGGGAACTTTTGTTGCAAAATAACATACTAGGCTTAAAAAGAAGATTTTATTCACATCAGGTAACAAACTGTCAATCAGGCACATCAACTTTAGTTTATCAGAAACTTTGTCAAGAATACTTGAGGAAACCTGTGATATTGTAAGCACTAATAATGAATAATAAACCTAATCTCCGCAACAACCAAAAGGAATCTCAGCTATAAAGTTTCCAGTGTCTGTTTCCATGTGAATACACTGACCAATAATATCAGAGGGTTTAATGGCAATTAAACTACCTCTACCAAGGATTCTTTTAATGTGGTTTACAGTTAATAGCTGCAATTTAAGAATGGGAGCTCAGTCAATATCTGTAACTTCTTGAAGCATAATGACAATGAAGTTTCTTTTTCTACTTAGGAAGTGATAAATTGAATTTATGAATCCCCTTCTGTCATCCGTAGTTTTTACCCCAGAATCATCATTTTTCTTTCCCTCAGAATAATTCTTAGTTGTTAGGCATACCTGCCTATGCAACATTCTGCTACAACTATGAACTGTCTCCTCAAAGAAATCAATATCTAATATTCTCAGGCACTCCAAGTCCTCTGCACTCAAATGATGTGTTCTTGATTTCCCAATGAGAACAGTTTCATTGCATTGTATGCTAAATGAATACCTCTTCCCAGTTATGTCCCGAATAAAAAGTAGAGGATCATCTGAAGATGCTAAGCATTCACACAAGTTTGGATATGCTTTGAAAGTTAAGTATCTATAATGGCAACTCTTCCAGAACTTGTGTGCATTTGATTCAAAAAATGATTCTCACCCTCAAAAACAAAAGTACTGTACACCCAAACAGGCCCCCAATCTGAAACTGCTTTTGTTACATGAAGCAGGAGGTGAACATTGTACCTCATAGCTGTTTCACCGAAATATCGTTGGGTGAGAAAAATATATTTTCTTAGGTATGCATGTGCCAATTCTAATTCCTTGCCTGTTATAGAACCACTTTCTTCTTCCCCACTTGGTTCAAAGTAGAAAAGCTCGCCACTCACTAGCTGTGTATTTTTTTGTGTGTGTAAGTTCCCTGGGCGTTCTTGTAATTGATCTTGGAAGCCTGATCTGCATTAGATGCTGGTTCATCACATAAGTTTTCTCTGGATCACCTACATAATATGGAGCACCAGCTGTATTGAGGAGCGCATATATATGAGCATGAGTGACTCCTAAAAGTGCATTATGCATAAAATCAACAACCACCCCAGAACCCGAATTCAAATAAGGATGCAAATAAACTAATGGGGTGAGGCCTTTGCACCCTCTGTAAACTTGCTCCTTTGCATTTCTGTTCTTTCTACGTTCATGATCAATTCGCATGTCTTCGAGCATAGATTCATGAGTCCTCAATGCTATGCACTGTTATGCTCTTTGCATACAGTGAATCTACGTCCATGCTGCATGTTGTCAGCCCTCTGATAACAGAATGTGCATCCCATGTAACCCGAGAAAGATGTCAAATGCAAAAATTTACATCAAGCTCCTGAATCTAACACAGCCAAGATAGGGATAACTTTACTACATTGCTCCACACCATTGGAGTCTTTCCAAACAAAACCATCATTAGCGAGTTTTTTCAAATCATTTACAAAAGGCCTCAAGAAAATATTCATGTTTGGCTGTTTCTGACCTACCCACATACCAGCATAAATCATATATCTCTTCCTTATTTGTGGAGACAGTTCATTGGCATGCATAAATATTGGCCAGGCAGACTGTGTAGAGGATTCACCCAGAGCTAAACCATCCGTGTTAATGGTAACTGAAAAATTTTTCGGGACAGAAAGGGGTTCACCAGGTTCACACAATTTTTTGTACATATGTCCATCATAAATATCTTCATAGGCATCATTGTTAAGTTTGCACCTTTCACAACGATAAGTCATAATTTCCTGTGCCACATCTGGTTTTTCCATTATAGCTTGAAATTGTTTGTCTGTTTTCACGGAAACAAAATACGACGAGTTTTTTGCAAACGGTTTCACGTTTTCCTCACAGTTATTACATTGCACAATTTGTTCCTCATTCACTTTCTCCTTCGTCCCTAAATAATTTTCACAAGCGGGACAATATATATGGATAGTAATAGTTGCATTCTTATCTTTTTCCAAATCTTTAAAGAGGAAGCATTTAGAATCATGAACTACTTTTCTACCAAAGAGTTTGTTGACAAACTTTAAAATATCAACTACTGCTACCCATGACAAACCATGACGTATACCAAGGGCCAAACACATGAGGAAAGCATCTCCTTCGGTGGTAGTAGTAGTGCATGGACAAAGAGGGACATCCCGAAACCGTTTGGCTTCATGAGGTATGTCTTCGTGTTGAGGGGGAGGAGAAGCGAGGCCTCTCCCACCATCCTCATACAGTGGTTCATTGTCCTCATCATTAGATATCTCCTCATAAAATCCATGCCCACTCTGACTATTATCATCACTCTCTCCAGACTGAGACGCCTCCGAAACATTTTTAGAAAGGAGTTAGAACTGGGGCCAAAGATTGTTAAAGGTAAAATTGCCAACAACAGACACTCACCACTCCTGCTCCCTACGCCTATGAGGGAAGGTGTACTATGGCCGTCAGATAAATTGCCATCCACATCTGTATCCCCATTTTGGCTGGGAAAGGGCACTAGCAGTAGCCTCCCAGAACTTGTATTTCCATTGTCCTGCAACATACGTCATGGTTACTGCACATATTCCATGATAGTGGAATAAAAAAACAGATAAGTAATTTGCACATACGTTCCCATCCTCCGTCTGACCGTCGCAGTGCTCAGACTCCGCTTCACTGTCAAGGCTCTGGGTGGACTAAACGATTGAATCAATAAATGCCTCCATAAAAATGTGTACAAAAATACCATAAGATAATCTTACCAGATAAAGCCTCGCAGCAATAAGTGCTTCCTTACGACGACGATAAGCTGTACGTCGTGGAATAGGGGAATCGTCATGCAAATACCGTTTCATTTTTCTCAACATTAACCTCTACAACTGCTCTTCAGTAGCATCAGTAATATCCAATATTAGAGTATGAAAAATTACACGAGATGTACCAATTAAAAAGTCGTGTCACGACCTGCACCCAACGCAGCATTTCAGTTGGAGGGTTCGTGTCAAACTTAAACCATGGTATTGGCTTTATTTAGGATTGAGGGAATTGATGCAGAGAATAAATTAAAGATATAACCATGGACTGAATATAACGTATATAACCAAGTCAAGAACACTGTAAATCTGTACAATCCGTGAACCAAGTATATAACATTACTACACACCCTACACACCTACGCCATAGTGGAGGAAACATCGGATGTAAGAAACATAAGAAACACAAAAAAAAGTCGTGTGCAGGATTATCATTTTAATGGTTGCTTAAAAATTTTAAATCTTGTCGAATGTTTTTTCACGCTGTTCTTTTTGTAGGATTGATTTATAATTAAAATGCCTTCTCCGGGAAAAGACGCTGCTGCTGAAAAAATCCCGGGGAGTGATTGACTTGTTGCATGTAAGCACACGGATGGAGTGGACAAAACGGTGCGAGTGCATCAACTTGGATAACCACAAGCCAAACAATGACCAAGACTTTGTTCAGAGCCAGAAGTACCTGATAAAGTCGAAGGAGTGGAGTGAAGGAAAAGAGAAATATCAGCTCTTCAAAGCTTATATTTGTAGAATTGCAGGTAAGTTTCATCATAGTCCCACATTTTATTACTGGATATGACCACGAGGCAAGACTTGGGTATTTTTTAGAAAATGCAATTTCTTTATAGTGTTCAAAGTGTTTCAAACCCAAAAAAAAATAAGAGAGAAGGTTGTTTGTCATGATGGGTCTGATTTAGGGTGATTTATTGATAGGTATTTTGAACCATATGTAATAAGACTGTGACGTGCCTTGTCTTGAGACGCTGGTTCTTAGAAGAATTAATTTTTCAACACTTGCCACTTGTAATAATTATGATTATGTATGGGTCGTATCCTCAGAGAATGAAAAAGCATTGAAGGAGAGCATAAAGAATTCCAGGTTGAAGTGGCCAGTTTTGAGACAGACGGATTCTGATACTCTTGGGTCTGAGAGCGAAGCAGAACGAGAGAGAATTGTGCAGCCAAAGAAGGTTTTTTTTTACTGCGATTACAATTAGTTTTTAATGCTTTTCATTTCGCTAACAGGTGAAAGTTCAGGAGTCACTGCTTTCATATCCTTCATGTCTACTCATATCACAAATTTGGATGCCCAAATAGAAATAATCTGCCAATTCTATGGAGAATTTTCGGTTTAATTTGCTGCCAAAGTTCAATGTAATTTAAAATAGAATATTTCCACTGTTACTTTTATTGGCTAATATTTATGTGCAAGCATATGGAGTAATGATAAAAATTGTTTTCCTATTGCAGTCCAATGTAGAGATTGAAAGTAAGAAGAGAAGTGCCAATATTAATGATATTGACAAAATGCATGATTTTGTCAAGGCAATAAATCCTCATGGCAAGTCTACAGTTCCCAAGAAACCTAAATTATCCAAGCCTGCCAGCCTCAACAAGATTGTTTCTAAGTCTTCCTCTTGCAACACCTTGGCAAGTGGCTTTGAAAGCACTGATGAAGCCACATTGAAGAAATATAAGGAGGAGGCCGAGCATTGGAAATCTATTGCCCTGGAAGCAAGGAAAGACTTAGCTGCTAAAGAAGGCTTGATTCGAGATGATGTAATCATCTCGAGGCTGGATGCCCTCACCTCTCAAGTTTCCGATTTGACCTCGGATGGACAAACTTTGAAATCTCACTTGACTTCCATTGGTTCAACTCTAAGTCTCAGTAAGTGTGATTCCAAGCATACGCTAGTGTGTCATTGGTTGGACGAGTGCCCTCTTCCTTGTGAAATTACTTTAGTTGTCTTTTCTATGATATTTAATTTATTACAAGTCTCTCACATCTTGAAGGCTATTGATATGTGTTACTTGCAGTAATGTATGCACTCCCTAGTGTGCATTGCCTTCTTTATATTCATTTCAAATGATGCTGTCTTAGAGATAAGCTTTATCATCAACTGTGTAACAACAATGTGATTTAAAGTTTATAACTAGGTTGTGAATATAGTGTGACAAAATGAGATAGGGTTTTTGTATCCAACTTGTCAATAATTGCCATTATGCAACAAATATTAGTAACTTACATTTCAGCAACAGCTTATGCTGTGTAGTTCATGTGCAATATTTTCTTCTTGGGAGCCTTTTTCCCCTGTTAATGTAACCAATTGCCCCAAAGCTAGTCTTGAATAATTGTGGCTTGTTGCAGATGCTTCTCAGGGGAAACCAGGTGCAAGTGGGTGTAGTTGCCAAGGTAACTTGTCTACAAGTGGACCAACTTCATGCAACAGTGGACTAGGACAAGAGGTAAAATCCAGTTTCTAGATTCTCTGTTCTATATTGTCACCCACATCATAATCTTAACATTCTTTCCATTTCTCCCCTAGGCCTTTCTTGCGCCTGGCATCCCAATTGCTGCATCTGCCCTCAGGGTACTGGAGACCGAAACAGACTGTAGGAAATGGTGCAGGGCACTCCTGCTGGGCTGCTACACCCGAGAAGAGGCCAAGCGACTCCGGTTCAGGGTTCATGAGCAAAATAAAGGAGTGCTTGTGCCATTCACAACCCAATGTGAAGCAGCAGCAAAAGGTATATATATAATATATTCACAGCCATTCCTGAGTTTCACATGTAGATACATTTCATTGATTTGTAATAGTTTTCCTACAGCTCACTATGAAATGTTCTTAACAAGGACGGGTTTTGAAGGGACTCACTCGAAGGTTGCTGAAAAGTCCATGGAGGTGATGACCATGTTGTCAAAGCTGGCCAGGGACTAAAATGGAAGGCGTAACACTGGAACTGGGTTGAAGAAAAAGAAAATCTCAGGGTACCTGGCTCAGTAAGTTTCTTCATGTTTTTACTTCATTTGTGTGAATTGGTGCCACATGATGGCATTGTGAATATCACACATCATTCCTGCCTCACCAAAAGACCTGTGCAAGCCAGTATCCTATTGGTCATATGTTTGAATGGTCAAGTGGCCTGTTTTAATGGTCAAACTAATATGCATCCATATAAAAGGTTTGATACTTTGGTTTTTATGCCTATGTTCCTTATTGTTCGTGAATAGCAAAGTTTTGATAAATGACTTCTTTTGCATGGATCGACTCCAGCTTGGAGTGAGCTGTCTTTAAAATTAAGCCTTAACCAGTCGGTCTAGAGCAGTAGCTTTAGGGGTTGTTACGTATGCAAATATTGTAAAGCATAAAGCCTCATCAACCACTTTTTTCTTTTCATTTTGTGAAGAGAGAGATTGCTATGTCAGACAGAGTTTCATGTTATGCTTTTAAATTGAATTAATGTCCGTTTTATCATGTTATAAAAGTTTCAGAATATTCGCTAGACAAATTTTCTTAATTTTATTTTTTTTCATTTACCAGGAACTATCAAGATCATCAAGGGGGAGAAGAGGAGGCAACAGTGGAATAGTTTTAGGCCTTCTTCATTATCACTCTTTATAAATAAAGAATGCTTTTTTAAACATGTCTGTGTTTATGTATTTAATTGTAATCTCAATTGCATGGCATCCTTGTTACCATTATTGTACACCTGTACACTAAAACATACTCTGTGTACATTATGTACTCATTGTGTACCACAACAGCCTCAGTACACACTGTACACAATTCCACTCCAATGGTTACACAAAGCCGACACAGATTGGGCCACTTTACCACAATGTTACACAGATTGTACACAGGAGGTATGACTATGTACACTATAGTTACGCGGAGTATACACAGAGTTTACCATTTTTGTACACTAATGGTACACTCCAAAGTTACCATTAGGTTACACAAACATTACCATTCTTGACCGAGTTGCTCATCGTCTTCAGGGCATGAAGACGATGAGCAACTCGGTCATCGAAACGTCGGCAGACATGGACAACCTGACCCGGTGGAAAACCCGCATTGACTTCCTCGATACCATACGCCGGGAAAGCCTTCGATCTTTCTTCATTACCATTCTTTTCTGCCAGAGAAGTGGTAGAAATAAAAGCATGCCCTACATATTTCATATTGGCCCAGGTGTACATGCCCAAAAGCAAACACAGGGAGGAAGAGGTGGATGAGGTGTATGAGAGGAGATAATCAGAGAAGTCGTAGGAAATAAAATTCTAATAGTTATGGGCGACTGGAACGCAGAAGTGGGGTAAGGGAGAGATGGGTATGAAGTGGGAGGGTTTGGATAGGGAACGAGAAATGATCATGGCATGAAGGGAGTTCACTTTTGAAGGAGAAATAAATTAGTAGTAACAAATACTTGGTTTAAACACCATCCTAGAAGATGGTACACATGGAAAATGCCAGGAGAAACTGGGAGATATCAAATTGACAACATCAACATTAGGACCAGATTGAGGAACAGTGTAAAGAACTCACAGAGCTATCCAGGGGCCGATTCAGGCTCAGATCATAATTTAGTAATGATGAATTGTGAGGTTAGATTCAAAAAGCTAAATAAAAGTAGGAGGATGAAGAGGTAGAATTTGAAGCATTGGAAGGGGAAAAAAGGAGAGAATACCCAGAGATAGGGAAGGGAATATAGGCAAAGCCAAGGAAATCGGAACAATTGTGGAAAAATAGGAGAATGTAAAAACAGGCATCGTAAGAGCATCCAAGAATACAAAAGGAGCAGTGGAAATGAGGAGGCCAAAGAAGCAGTGGGTTATGGAACAAATTATTAGGAAAAAGTGGGCGGTAAGGAAATGGAAAAACATGAACGCCGAAATAGGTAAGGAAAAATAAAAGGAGTTAAATAATCAACTGTGGCAAATTACCAATTGGGCAAAGGAAAATTGGCAGAAAAGGAAATTAGAGGATATAGAGAAACTGCAAGATGAAGGGTAAGTGGGTATTATACATTAGAGTAAAAATGCTATCGGGAGGTAAGAGAGGGCAAACGGTACCGAAGATTAAATACAGAACAAATAGGATATTAAGTAAGCAAGAAGATATTCAAGATAAGTGAAGAAAATACATAGAGGAGCTAAATGACGTCAAGTGTACACCTGCTAATTTAGTTGTGGAGGATGAGGGAACAATAGATGAGGATAGCCTTGGCCCAATGATACTTGACAGTGAAAAAGAAAAAGCATCAAAAGAGATGATGAAGGCAAGAAAAGCTCTAAGAGATGAAAACATACCTTCGGAGTTGCTAAAGAATTTAACATATAAAGATAGGAAAGCTTGAAATGAACTTATTCGTGGGACCTATGAGGAAAGAGTATGGCCAGCGGACTGCGTGAAAATATTCCTGATTTCTACCCCAAAAAAGAAGGAAGCATCAGAATGAGACCACCAGAGAACAATCAGTTTGATTTCACACACAGCCAAATTTTTCCAAAAATAATCGATATAAATGTTGGAGAGTATGTCTAATTACAACGAGTGAGGACCATTTCCAGTTCCGGAGGAGAAGGTTACTCTGGATACAATTGAAGTGATGAGAACACTTAGAGAAAGAAGCATACAGCATGACCAGGATATTATTGCTTTCTTTATGGATTTCATAAAGGCTTTTGATTTAGTCAACTGGGAAAAATTATTGGTGATACTCGAGAAAATGGAAATAGATTGGCGAGACATGACACTGATCCAAAATTTGCATATGACACCAAGGGCATCGGTGAGGGTGGCTGACAGTGAATCATGGTGGACAAGACAGGTCGTGGGGTGAGGCAAGGGAGCCCGTTGTCACCATTGCTTTTTAACATTAATGCTGAGGTAATGGTAATACAGGTATGAGAGGAAATTGAGGTGGGAATCAAAGTAGGACAGCATTTGATAGAGTCGTTTAGATTCGAGGACGATCAGGCGCTGGTTAGTGGATCCTCCAAGGGACTGCAAGCTTTGGTAGATGCTTAGTGGGGGAAGTGAGAGATGGGTATGAAGTAGGAGGGTATGGATTAGGAATGAGAAATTACAGTGGCAAGAAAGAAATTAGTAGTAACAAATACTTGGTTTACGCACCTTCACAGGCAGAGGTACACATGGGAAATGGTGGAAGAAATTCGGAGATATTGCAATTGACTACACTATGGTTAGGCAAAGATTCAGGAACAGTGTGAAGAAATCGAGGAGCTACCCTGAGGCTGATGCAGAGTCTGAACTAAATATAGTTATGACGAATTGCAAGGTTAGGTAAAAAAGCATAATGAAAGTAGAAGGATAAATAGGTGGAACTTATGAGATTAAGAGGCGAGGATCTTGGGTAGAGATTTGAAGAAAAGGCTAGTAAAGGGCTTGATTTGGATTGAATGACACTGTATGGGGCAGAAATGTGGACCCTCAGAAAGGACAACGAGAATAGGTCACAGGCATTTGAGATGTGGGCCAGGAGAAGGATGGAGAATGTGAGGTGGACAGAAAAGAAGACTAATGAGGATTGGCTTGAGATGGTGGGCAAGGAAAGGAAACTTCTTAATGAAATCCCAGATAGGTAGGGTAGATGGCTGAATGATGTAATAAAGGGCGATGTGTTGCTCAAGAATATGATAGATGGAATGACGTTAGGCAGGCAGTTAAGGGGAAGAAAGAATATAGGTTTCATGGATGGGATGGAGAATGGTATATCATATGCTGAGGAGAAAAAGGATATACTAGAGGGAGATAGGCCCCTTAAAGTATAGAAAACCGGGAGGAGATTCTCTGACATTCAACAAAACCTATATTTACCGGTAGAATACTTACATAAAAATCAAATTTAGGTCATGAATATCAAATGCAAAGAACTATGGAACTTTACAGGAACTACCTTTCACTGAGCACCCATTCCTGACCATATACTAGAGTGAAATCCACCACAAAGAAAGTTTTTTGCTGGACTGTATTTTGAGCCAAAATCCGGCAAGAGTGGATCAAAATTCAGCCTATAGGGGTATAATTTATTCACTGTGAATTTCAAACAGGTGCATGGACATCAAGTCTGGGTTGTCCAGAATTTCAGCTGCTGGAGTAAAAACTAATCAGCCTCTCTCCCAGAGTTCAGCAATGAATTAAATTCTTCACATGATATAATAAAAAAATGTGTCGCATATGGACAAAAGTGACATGTTATGTAGATGACCAATGCAATCACCTGCAGGATATGACTATTCACAGTGGCATCGATTAGGACAGTTCTGGTCAAACTGTTACCAAACGAAAACTGTGTACACGTTCTCTGGTGGTAGTGATACTTTGCAAATCAATTTTGCAGAACATAGAAAAATAAAAAACTGGAGGAATGCAGACTGGTTTTTATCCACAAAATTCACTGAGTAGCTGCTAAAAAGAGAACTCACCCTCATGGAGAAGTTGAAAAAAAACAAATAGAGATTTTAACTCGATACCTCTGCGAAAGAGAAAAATCAAAAGCTTCTGCAAGTTCAATTTCATAAAAGTAAAATAATAATACCTAAAGCGTGAATTATAAGAGTAGAGCTGTATTACTAGTATCCTCCATTCAATACTAAAACTACTAGCGAAAATAAAAATGGATTACCACTGGTCTTTTTTTCCAACATTGCTACAAGGGAGGGATGGACACATTGGAACTTAAGTGTTCAAATTATAGTGTCATTATGAAATCAAGAAGGTTGCTTTTGACTGATGGTTTCATTATTTATTAAATTTATTTCCAATAAAATATATAAAACACTTTATCAAATGAAGTATTTCAGAGATATGATACCTGTTTCAATGAGACAGAAATTAGTAAACTCACTTTTAATTCCTCATATTGATTATTGTGCCTTGGCATATACGGATATAAATAAAGATCTCCAGTTAAAACTCCAAAATATACTAAATACAGGAATTAGATATAGTTTGAATATTGGAATTCATCAGCGTGTGACGCCATATTTTAAAAGGTCTCATATTTTGAAAGTTGAAGCTCACAGAATGTACCAATTGGGCATTTTCATGTTTAATCTAATGAATACAGGGAAACTGACATACCTTTTCAAAAATATAATTCAAAACAAAGATATAAAAGGGAGAAAAATGCTTATAACCTAAAATTTATTCATACCGTCTCACCGCAAGGTAACTTATGAACGATCATATGGTAAAATCATGCAATTTTTTAAAGAAATCACCAGATAATATAAAAAATGTAACATCGATCAATGTTTTTCAAAACTTATTGTTATATTACATAAGAGAAAATGAGTGTAGAATACCTATGTAACTATTACATGAAGGTATAAATACATCTTTCAACTAACTAAAAAACATCATAAGTGGACAATTATATTTGAATAAACTGTTAATTTGTATATTTTGTTCATTGTAACTGTTTTCATTGATAATTGTAATCGTTTTGATTGCTGAAACTGTTAATTAATCAGGGTGGTTTCTCCAAATCATTGTAGAACCAAGTACCACCTTCAAGGCAGCAAGTGCTGGTTGTGGATTAACCAGAGTATTTTATTTCCCCAACATTCACCACACCCGACAAGCTTCCCCATACTGTATATCTAATTAATTAGCATTTAAATCCACACTGCAAGTTAAGCAGGTGCTCGTTAATCCAGCTATCAGAAGCCAAATTTTAGAAAGAATTTTAACCAGGGTTGCCCAAGTCAACCATGTGTTTTTATGTATTACCATTTTAACTATGTATTGGGAAAAGCAATTCATTTAAATATTTCAGAGTGAGTGTAGCATAATCTCTTCTTGAAACTTGATGTCTTGAGTAATGGTCAAGTGCTTGGTAAAGACTTAAAACTAGTTCATCACTGCTCTCCCTATTCTACTTACCTGATGGTTGCCTTAGCACCCAAACAAGGTGGTGAGAACTCATCCATGAAGCTCATTGAGGAAGGTGAGGTATCATCAGTCTAAAACCCAAGTTAGCAGAAGGGCTTTTGCCACTACTCCAAATCTACTCAAGCCCATGAAGCCTGGTTACAATTGCCGATCAATTATTCAATACATTCATAGGCACTCTGCTGCACTTAAATTTCAATAAACCTCTTCACCATTATGATTTAGTTTGTCTCCCATCTGAAATTATAACAAGGTCAATATACTATCATTGACATGTCTTCACTCCAGCCATCCCCCACTTGCAAAATACTGACTGCCTGGTTTGAAGAGCTCTGATTTGATTGCTTCAATTATCATTTAAGTTTATCCCTGGCACGGGTTAACCTACAAAAAATAATTTGGCACTTATTCTTCACCTCCTCAACAACCTCATAAGTTATGTGAAGTCAAATTCATTATATATATTGGGGGCGTACTCCTTAGATTTATAATGAAATCATTGACAGGATTCTTCCGAGACGTAGGGGTGGAGAAGCACAGAGGATAAACTGGGAGCAGAAAGGAACGTTTCTTGACTACATAGACATGGTGAGAGCGAAATGGAAGCTGACAGCTTTAGTCAGCAGAATAACCAAAGACTCCGCAGGAAGAAGACGGGTTGAAGTGGATGACCAAGGAGATAACATTGAGGAAGCATGTAAGGAAGAGAACCACAAATGGTCTGAGGGGAAGCAAAAGAAGGAATGAATCAAATGGGAATTTTACAACTGAAGAGCAGACAGTGCCATGTGTAACATAAAAGAAAACTCCTTCAAGCTTGAGAATTAGTAGGCAGCTGGGGAAACATCACTGAGGCTTCACCCACACCCTTCTGCTAGCATTCAAGTTTCCTCTTCCACCATTTCAAGTCTTATATTCTTCCCACTGGGATTTTAATCTTTGTCGCTTTTCTTCCTTCTCTTCTCCATTGTTTTTATCATACATTTTTATAACTATTCTAATTTTGCTAATATCCATTTCTGATTTTTTCCACTCATTGCATGATTGTGTATACAAAGGTGTGTACGCATTACACATGAAATTCCAAGACAGATGCATCCTCTTTGGACAGTTACACATGGTGTCATGGCATGGGAATATCTTGATCTTTGACAAATTTTAAGCTATCCGGGACTAGCCACGGAGTTTCACTTTTACGGAGTCACCCGCAATGCACAAATGTGCGAATTTCCACAGAGAAAAAATCATTCGCCTTGACCGGGATTCGAACCCGGATCCCTCGATTTCCGGCCGAGTGCTTTAGCCAGTTAAGCTACCGAGGCGTCCTCTTTCCCTGTGGAGAAAAATCCACAGGGAAAGAGGACGCCTCGGTAGCTTAACTGGCTAAAGCACTCGGCCGGAAATCGAGGGATCCGGGTTCGAATCCCGGTCAAGGCGAATGATTTTTTCTCTGTGGAAATTCGCACATCTTGATCTTTAATAGAATTTGGATCACCTTCCTCCTACATCCTGTCTTTCCCTGAAGTCCTTCAATTGATTCTATCAGTTAAGAATTGTGCTTCCCTCGAACAAAATTAACTATCTTATGACCACCTGACAGTAGGTCAAAATCACACATGCTTCACACAAATTGATTTCTATCTTTTTTCCCCTCGCTCCATGTGTGTTCATTGCACCTCCAACTATTTTTTTCTATTTGAATATTAAAAAATTGTTTGAACTGGAAAAGTCCTTAATGTATGTGCAGCTCAGATTAGCATATGACACTAAAGAAACAAATTCAACTCTTACCATGAACTTACACTTTTGTTGTCCTCATGTCACATCTCAATGAAATCCTGGTTTCATAGGATTAATTCTCCAAATTAAAATGTTAGCTTGCCTCTTTTCTAAATCTTCAAGGTAAGAGTGATGAATGCTTAGAATACTCTCTAGTCATTTGTACTGGCAATTTCACCTTGAAATGGGTTGTTTGGAAAAGAATACGAAGTAATTAGTATAATTGAAGTTTAAGGTTGAAATAATGTATTCCATTGGGATTATACATTTCAGACAAAAATGAAATCCAACCTCTAAGGACATACTATGCCCAACACAGAAAAAATTGAAGTTGACATATTTTAGCATCTCCATGACACTAGGCGAACAGAGGTCTCTATATATTCCTCCAAACATACTACTCTTGAACGAACTTTCAAGTATGGCCTATCTGCCATTTTTTTCTAAGTTTAAAATAAAAAAGGACCTAGACTGATATTCAAAGTACATCTTTTAATATTACGTACATATTACAATGTCATCTTTACTGGAAGATTGAATACAATTGTTCAATTAAGCAAACGTCCTTTAATTCAAAATAAAATTTCTGACAGACAATGTGAAACTTCAAATATTTGAGCTACAGATACCATGACTACGAAACTGAAGAAAAGGAAATGGAGTGGATGCTGACATTTAGACAAGTATGAAAATTTACAAGCACAAGAATATACAGTTAACATCACCGGTACCAACACACAAGAAACATTTTCCTTAAGGATTAACAGTAATTATATGTGCCCAAGCTCTTATCCAATTCATTGTCTTGAGGCATTTAATCATCTTACCCATAATTATAATGCCATAAAATTGGATTTGCACAGCTTTCACATGCCTTGCTTGTCTAAACGCTCCACAGGATGGCATAAAAATTGATAATGGAAAGTTGAGGAGGAGATTGGCTGAGAATGTCAAACAAGATGCTGGTTACAATTGCCCTTCACTCACAAACCCCAATTAAACTGCCAATAAGTAGAGGAAGGATGCATCAAGTGGTGATACATGGAAGAAGGAATTCAAATGAAGAATACGTGAAGTAATGAAGAAGCTTAAGTAAGTGAAAAGGCATTTAATGTGAACGCACACTGACTGATAGGCTATGTAGTGTTCTATATTTATGTGTTGGCAACTCTGTGATATTTCGACATGAGTTCCAAAGTGTAACAAAGGAGGTTCAATGAAGATGGCGAGATGTCATGTCTTAACTGGGTATAACTGTGAAGTAATTTAATGAGGATCGCTACAATTTTGGGGACGAGGTAGAGGATGTATTACGTAATTACTTGAATGTTGTGGAGTAGTCGATTAGAGTACTCAATAATAGCTTAAATGCTGTTGAAGTATTTAATGAGGAGTTAGCATTAAACTCACTGACGTGGTACCAGTTAAGTGGTTAAGTAAGATGGAGAAAGAAAGAACTTCCCAGATTTGATCCTCACAGTGATAAATCCACTAGAGCCGAAAGATGGAGAAAGTGGCTGAGGGCTTTCCAGTTTAACATGGACTCGAGAGGCATAACCGTGGCAGCCAGAAAAAAGGCAGCGTTGTTACAT
The DNA here is from genome assembly GCA_963169105.1 of Ceriagrion tenellum. Lineage (NCBI taxonomy): Eukaryota > Metazoa > Arthropoda > Insecta > Odonata > Coenagrionidae > Ceriagrion > Ceriagrion tenellum. The sequence continues at coordinate 161,834,347 of OY720636.1, forward strand.
TACGCGGGCCCCCATGTGCAGGATATTTTTGAGACACTGACAGTACCTGCTGCTCAAGTAGGTCAACAAGCGGAAGATGAGTATTTAGTCGCTATTAAAATGCTAAATGATAAGTTTTCCATACAAGGGAAAGTGACTTTTGAGACAATGAAGTTTCAAGAGATGTATCCTGTGCAGGGTGAGACGATGGAAGCGTTTATTGTAAGGCTTCGTCAACAAGCAAAGTTATGTGGTTTTGTGGCTGAAGAGGTAGACCAAGTAGTGAGGAAATGCCCTGAAAAGGAACTAAGACTTAAATTGCTTGATGAACGGGATGCTCTTAACCTGGAGAGAGCTGAAGAAATTATACTCTTTTGGGAGCGGTCCAGAGAAGAATCAGCAGCAATGGGCACTCCAGAAGGAGTGGTTGCAGACCAAATCAACAGGTTGCACGTGAGTGGTCGGCCGAGGAAGAAATTCCCGGAAACCAGAGGACGTGATAGCATACGAGAGACAAGGGACAAGAGTTGTTGGAAGTGTGGGAAAGTAGGTCATTTATCTAGTGACCCCGACTGCCCAGCGAGAAATAAAGTATGTAATAAGTGTGGGTGGAAAGGTCATTTTGTGAAAGTGTCGAAAATCAACAAAGCAAGGTAAGAAATATCGTAAAGATATTAGAGCAGTGAACAATCAATGTGCAGAGAACTTGTGTAGTAGAGTATCATGTTCAGAAAATGCAAATTTACCGGTAGAGAATAGTGATAAAGACAAATATGTATTCTCTGTAAGAAATGAGAGAATGGTGAATGCAATGGACTGTTATGTTTCTATTGAAGTGGGGAATGTAAAGATGTCTATTTTAATAGATTCAGGGGCAGAGTGTAATATCATATGTAAATCTGAATGGGAAAGGCTAAAATCAGAAAATATTGACTGTAATTCTTATCTGGTTGATAGTAAAATATTTTCTTATGGGGATAAGAAACCTCTTAAAATTCTAGTAGCTTTCAAAGCAAAAGTGAAGCTCAGAAATGGTAAAGTATTGTCAAATGTTGAATTTTTGATGGAAAAGGTGCATCATTGTTTGGTAAGACAACGGCAATGAAATTGGGAGTGTTGAAAATAGGGATGGAAGTATGTAAGGAAGTTTCAGTGAACTGTGTGAAGGATAATGTTTGTCCAAATTATGATGAACTGTGCAGGGAATATGGTGATATTTTCAAGGGTGTTGGTAAACTTAAAGATTTTCAGTTGAAAATGCCAATGAAGTGAGATGTAAGAGAAGTGGCACAACCACAGAGAAGGTTACCTAATAACTTAACACATTCAGTGCTAATGACTTCTTAAGAAGTCACATCGCTCACTCGCCGGTGACAGATGACTGCTTTAGCAGTCATCGCCGTCTTAATGGTTCTTTCCCTTTCCCAAGAGTCCGTTCCTTTACAGCTCCACTTTTTCTGTCCACCGTAGTCAGTTTGTGTTCTGCCTTCGTCCTGGAGTGCCGTTTCAAGTTCCAGCATCGACTTTTTTTTGGTGGATTTTTATATTTATAAGGTGAGTTTCTTCGTATTTTTTCAGTTTGAAATTCCTCCATCTCAGTTTTTGACCCAATAACATAAATCTTTTTACTTTATTTTGGACAATATTTCCTCTGTTTGAGTTTAGCAATTTTCATGTAAAATGTCGCTGATTTGTTAAACATTTTTAATTGTTATACTACTTATGCGCAGATTGTTAAAATTTGTCTTGCCTTCCCTACCCTCTAATAAACAAGTAATAACCTACTTTGAATCACCAAAACTCCCCATATAATGATGTCATAATTCTATGATAATATAATAAATAGTTTTTATCGCTATTTAGTTTATATTCACGCGAATATCCGGGAATTAAACCTGAATATTTAGTTCTAGATTATATGTTCTCTCAAGTTCTGCAAATCTATGAATTTGTTTTCACGTGCATTTTCGCCGGAGCTATATACTTTTGTTGCTTTTACGTTTAAAACTCCACATTATTTGTTTAGTTTTCAAATAGTTTTTAGGTTTAAACTCCTATTTGTTTATAAGACTTTTTTGAAGCAGCCTTGAGTTTTCTCTGCCTAATCATTGTTATTATTGCATGTAGATCTCATGGAGCGGAAAGGACAAAAGAAAAGACGAGAAAATGAACCTGGACCTTCTACTTCAGGTAGGTTTGAAGGACAATTTTGTGGTGATAAATTATTTTTAATTCATAAACTTTAGTGGTTATCATTTTCATTTTAACTGAATTACAGGTCCTTCTGCAAAGAAGAAGAAAAGGAACATGGATACTCCCAGATCAAACCTTTGCATGACTGACGAGGAAGTGAGAGCAATGATAGCTGCGATGTCCTCCAATGACAAAGATTCTGGATCGGACTTGGATTGGAGTGAGGCCAGTGAAATCGAGGAAAATGAGGATAGCGAGGAAAGTGACACTGAGCCGGTAGCAAGGGTAGCAAGGTCTGATATTCGAGCCCCTTTTCCTCCCGTACCGGGCCCTTCAACCCCTTCCGCCAGTACCGTTTCAGACACCGCTGCATGGGTTGCCGACCCTCAGGCACCCACCGCTTTTGTTTTCTCTGGCTCCACAGGGTTAAGGGTTTTCCCAGAAGGGAACAGCCTGAGAGATTTCTTTGATCTTATTGCCACTCAGGAATTCTACGCCTTAGCGACAGAGGAAACAAACAGACACGCAGAAAAAATATTTTTGGAAAACCCTTCTCCTGCGGCGAGAATTACTCAATGGAAGGACATGAGTAGGGAGGAGTTTCAGGTTTTTCTTGGACTTTTATTCCATATGGGCACGATAAGATTAAGTAGAATCCATGTCTATTGGAGGAAGGGGAAATTATTTGATTTCAAATGTTTTACAGGATTTATGAGTAGAGATCGCTTTCAGGTTAACCTGCAGGCACTACATTTTTGTCAAAATCCTGGCAACAACAAGCAACCTCCTACGGACAAGCTCTTCAAGATTAGGCCCCTACGAAATCTATTTCACCCAAATATGTCCCAAATTAATTCACCTGGCAAGGAATTAAGCCTTGATGAATCAATGGTGCTATGGCAGGGTAGACTTTCGTTCCGTCAGTATATTAAAAATAAGCATCATAAGTATGGAATCAAGTTATATATGCTGACAAAGCCATCTGGATTGGTGTTAAAAATGCTTATATATTCGGGATCAGCGGACAAGGAAGTGGGTGGTCGAGGACAAGTGGACAAAGTGGTCCATAAGCTAATCGAAGGGAGGAAAGGGGTTGGCCATTCTTTGTATGCGGATAACTTCTATACTAGAGTAAATCTAGTAGAGGCACTCCTAGATGAACGCACTTACTGCTTACTACTTAAAATGGTGAGGTTGTCCAGCGTAGCCATGAGAAGGGTGTCTGTGTATTCAAGTGGAGACACAGACGCGATGCCATGATAAGTTCGGAGTTTGGAAGCCAGCTACTTGGGATGCAAAATAGATGGGGGTCCGTTGTGTCCAAACTGGAAGCAACAGTTGGATATAATGCGTTCATGGGAGGTATTGATCATAATGACCAGCTCATGTCCAATTATCCTTGCGAGCGTAAAATGATGAAATGGTATAAGAAACTTGCTATTCATTTGTTTCAAGTGATGCTCGTAAACAGTTATCTATTATATAATAAATACAGTGGACATAAGAGGACTCTACGAATTTCGCCTGCAGGTAATAAATTCTTCATTACCTGATAATCCCAATCAAGGCTCACGTCCCTCCACACCAAAATCTTTCAATTCGGGGCATTTCCCAGACTTACTTACAATGGGGGTGGGGAAGAAGAGGAAGCAAAAACTATGTCGAGTGTGCTACCAAAAAGGAGTGAGGAAAAACATCACCACGTACTGTCTAGACTGTCCTGATGAACCAGGATTGTGTCTTAGACCACGTTGGTTAGAACACCATAAAAATCTGTAAATTTATAGGGGTTGTCAAAACAATTAGCCAACATTTGTAGATTCTGTGGTTTTGCTAGCCTATAAAGCTTTGTGATGTTTTGATTCACTTGAGTTCTGAGCTCTTATTTCTTACAATGTATTGGCATTAAATTGTGTATACTCTTTTTAAGAGTAAAATTACCATTTTTGTTAAGCTGATTTATCATTAACAGATTCCTCTAGAGAGCGATATATACTTTTTCATAGTTTTGTATCCTATGTATTTTATTTCTATCCTGAGAAATGCACACATGCCACCAAATATCAAAATAAATAATTTTTTTAGAATGAATTTTATTGATATTTAGCACTGCAATCTTGCCTAATGTTAGACAAAATGCTGATGTAAGGAAGGTCCTTTGTTTAGAGGATGCAATTTTTTATAAAGTACATTGTTTTACTGTATAAATTATGTATCATCTGTGGTAGTATTTTCATCTAGATTTTTTGAAAACTCAGAAAACATTTAATCAATAAAAGCTTTTTTTTCCCTGTGATTGGATTCTATTTTAAATAAGTTTATTTGTACATCATAATGATATCCATTTAAGGTTAATGAAAAAGTGCTACAATTTTATGTGTGTAGGATTAAAAGGTACTTGAAAGAAGAAATTTCAAAGGGTCAACTATGAATCTATGGAAATGAGGCAAGTTCATTGCGGACGATCTGCGGTTTCACATCTGAAAACGCAAAAAATTAACACATTTTCAATATCATACAAGTGATACTATTGCAAGTGGTGTCACCACGTATCTCACTGACAGAAGACTGAGCGAAAGAATATCATTTATATAAAGAGCTATATTTAGTACTCTAACGAGCACGTAAAATTTTATGAAATAAAAAAATGATATTAGTATTCAGTTATTTGTTCATTATTATTGCTTCCTAATTATAAACTGTGATTAATAATACTTGGTACACCAGATAAATATGATTCAAAACATGATATAATGCGTAAAATGAATGAAAAGGAGGATATTTTAATAAGCCATGATATTCCACGAAAAAAAATGTAAACCATTGCGGGTTGCATAACTAATCACATTACCAGTGGAGGGTGACTGCTTAAGAAGTCATAAATTTAAATCGAAAATTAAGCAAAAATTAAATGTTTTTCATAACAAGCGATGGAAAATGAACTTAAATGCCAATTTTCGTAAAGAATTTTTTTTTTTAATTTAACCGCCACCCGCATGAACATCAAGAAAATGGATCAGTGCAGAATGTGTTAAGAGAAGTAGTAGAAAAACTAGTAAATGAATTCCTGGAGAGAAGGACATTATAGAAAAGGTAAATGAGCCTTCGCGCTGGGTATCACCAATTGTAGTCACACCAAGGAAAAGTGTTAACGGAAGAAGGCGTTTGTGTGTAGATATGAGGGTTGCTAATTTAGCTATCTGGAGGGAAAGGTTTCCTTTGCCAACAATTGAACATGTGTTAAATGATTTGAATGGGAGTAGCGTGTTTAGCAAACTGGATATGAAATGGGCATACCATCAAATTGAATTGGAGAAAGAGTCTCGACAAGTAGCAACTTTTAGCACACACATGGGATTGAATAGTTTTAAAAGACTCATGTTTGGGGTAAATTGTGGACCTGAGATGTACCAAAAAGTAATGACTCAAACATTTCAAGATTGTGAAGGTGTTATTTGTTACATGGATGACATGATTGTGCATGGTAAAAACAAAAGGGAACATGATAAAAGATTGAGAAAAGTCTTTTGTACTTTTAAGGAAAAAGGGTTAACATTGAATGGATTAAAACAAGTTTGGTTTGAAAGAGATTCAATTTTTAAATCATCACATTTGTGGTAATGGTATCAAACCTACAGGTCATACAAAGGAAGAAATCTTATCTTTTAGAAGGCCAGAAAATCAAAATGAAGTTAGAGGAGTTTTATTAGGACTTGTGAACTTTTCAGCTAAGTTCATTCATAACCTAGCTACCATTGCAGAGCCTCTGAGAAGATTAACGTGTAAAAATGAGCCATTTGTGTGGGGTTTACAACAAGATAAAGCATTTGATCAGTTGAAAAATAGTATGGTAAATCCTCCAGTATTGGGTTTTATTAAACCAAATGCAAAATGTAGAATTTATTGTGATGCCAGTCCAGTAAGTTTAGGAGCAGTGCTAGTACACTTTCAAAAGAATGAGACAAGAATTGTCAGATATGCTAGTAGGGCATTAACCAAAACAGAACAGATATTGGCAGACAGAAAAAGAAGCACTGAGCTTAGTATGGGCATGTGAAGTTTTCCATAGTTATGTATATGGTAAGGAATATGAACTAGTAACTGATCACAAACCTCTAGAAGTAATTTTTAGACCTCATAAAAAACTTTATGCAAGAATTGAATGTTGGGTATTAAGATTGATGAGCTATGAAAATAATATAGCAGACCCACTTTCCAGGTTGCTAGATTTAACTAAGAAATATAAGCAATATGAACTAGAAGCTAAGGAAGAGGAGATGCAAGTATTAAGCATTTTGGAGGCAACAGTGCCAGTAGCAATGAAGCTTGAAGAAAAAATCAAAGCAACAGAGAAAGAAAAAATTTTATGTGATCCAATAACTAGTTTGAAAACAAATCGTTGGTCAAAAGAGCAAATATGTTTGGAATTAATTCAGGAATAGTTGTGAGAAGTAAATGGGATTGTATTAAGGGGCACCAGAATAGTTTGTCCTAGTGAACTGCAAACAAAGTGTTTAGAAATAAGCCATGAAGGACATTTAGGACTGACTGCCATGAAAAGATTATTACATAGCAAAGTGTGGTGGAACGGAATGGACAGAGATGTTGAGAAATGGGTGCGAAGAAATTGCCATGGTTGTCAACTAGTAGCTATTCCTAATCCGCCGGAACCAATGGCAAGGACAAAATTACCGTCTAGCCCTTGGGACTATATATATCTATGAATCATCTAGGACCTCTTCCCACAGGAGATTATCTATTAGTAATAGTAGATTACTATAGCAGATTCTTTTAAGTTGTGATCACGAAATCGTTATCAGCAAAAATTTTGATAGAACAAGTTGCAGAAATATTTGCTAGGTACTTATGGTCTACCAAAATGTGTGATGACAGATAATGGAGGTACATTTGTTGACAAGAATTTTAAAGTTTTTCTAGAGCAATGGGGTGACATTATCACTCCATGCCTTTGTAGCCGCAGGCTAATGGTCAAGTTGAAAGAGAAAATAGGACCATCATGAAAATACAGATTGCGCACAATATTAAAAAGAACTGGAAGGAGGAATTAACAAAATTTCAGTTAGCTTATCGGACTACACCACACTCCACGACTGGGATTCCACCAGGAGAATTAATGATGGGAAGGAAGATAAAGGGAAAACTTCCTGATGTATCAAATACTAATTAATATCATCTAATTGAAGAATGAAGAGAGAGAGAAATTTCTGAAAGACAAAGGAAAAGAGTATGCAGATGGAGTTCGTAGAGGTAAAGTTTGTGACTTACAAATTGGAAATAAAGTATTAATGCATCGGCATAGGGAAAACAAATTGTCAACTCCTTTTAATCCTATTCCAATGGAAATAGATGGTAAAACAGGGAACTCTGTGATATTGCAATCACCTAGTGGAAAAATATTTTCTAGGAATTCGACTCATGGAAAAGAACACAGACAAGATTAAACAAATTCTGTTCTGACTGATGCATGTGAAAATGAAAAAAGGTATTTAAATAGAGGACAATCAACTGCAACTAGTTTGCATACAGATAATCCAAAGAAATCTATTGGGAATGAAGTTATTACAACTTCAGGATCACAAGATAATCAAAGACCAAAAAGGTGTGTACTTAAGCCCTTGTGGCATAAAGAGGATATAATGGAAAAGTAAAATGTTGTATGATTTGAGTTGGTATGTGTTGTCAAATATTAAACATAAGTGGTTTATTTTTATGTTATTAAAAAAAAGAAGCAAATGCAGTGCCCTATATTTATGTGTTGGCAACTCTGTGATATTTCGATATGAGTTACAAAGTGTAACAAAGGAGGTTCAATAAAGATGGCGAGATGTCATGTCTTAGCTGGGTATAACTGTGACGTTATTTAGTGAGGATCGCTACAGGCAACACTATCAAATTTATTGAGAGCTTCAAGCAGATACGTACTTAACAGAGAATGAGGTTAAATGGTAACATTAAATTTTTTCCCTACCCTGAAGCACAGCAATTTTATAGTTCAAGCAAAAATCATACATGTTCAAATAGAACATTGGGGCTTGCAAGTTAATTCAATAACAATTTAAAAGCTTTGCATAATAAAGAACAAATACAAACTAAGTCTCTCTGAAAACAGTGAAGCCTTGAAGTTCTTGAAAAATTGATTTGCATTTTGAGACATTGCAAGTTTAGAAAATTTCCTGACAGTAGAAACAGTTATTCTGAGAAGGTATACATTCCAGGACACCTTGTACACTAAGTATTAAGCCAAAGAGTTCAATAACATCGCATAAAAAATCTTACAGCCTTGTTTATGTACAAGCACAGTTTGATATTAACCTTTAAAACATGACAAGTTTGCATTTTAATGAACAACTGCCAGCAAACAGTAAGGTATTAATAAATTGAGTAGAGCAACTAGCCATGGGTGATTACAGGTGACAAGCAGTGACAACAACATAAAAAGCAGCTAGAAGAGGAATCCAGGACAGCTGGTGAGTATATGCAATCACATGGGAAGAAGATTGTATCCAAGTCCACATCTTCAAATGAAGTCCTCATTTGGAAGGATGATGATCACACATTTAAGAAAAGAAAATAATAGCATTAGTATCCACCCATTAATTAAGCATTAAAACACTCAAACTGAAAAAATTATGATGCAAGAAATTCTATAGAAATGTACCTCAAAAAAATATAAAAGCAAGTAGGCAGAACTGCAATAGAGGGTGATATCCCCCCATTGAAAGACACATTGATTAACTAATTTATATTCCATATTGTGAAGAGGAAGTAATGTATAAATGAGAAAATACCAAAAAAACTTGAAGTACAAATGTAGAAGCAAAATTTACTGAATTTTAAATTATCTGCTTGACTAATAGTATAAAATTGTCTCTGGGATAACAGCTGGAAAGCAGTGTTGCAGACTAAGAGCAGCTACATATGGTGCCGAGGTAGCTGGTCCACAGGAGCAATATTGAGGGAGAGAGATTGCCTCCAAGTCCACGTGTTCCAAGACATGATATCCTCTAATAGGATGGGCGATGACCACTCCACCATATTGAAGACAAGAGAAAAGATTGCATTAGTGTACAGCCATGAATTAGAAAAACCAAATATATAATCGAGGACAATTAACAAGAAAACCATATAATTTTGAAATAAATATGGAATAAAAAAGAATTAGACAAGGAATTAAGGATGAACTGCAAAAGAAATTCATATGACTAGAAACATTAATATAAGTAGGCATTGTACAACAGATGGTAATGAATCCATTTTAGGGCACATGAATCACAAATTTCTATTTCATGGTATAAAAGCCTGTAAAATAAATTTCACATTAAGTAAGAGCAGAACACTTCCACAAAATCCATGTTTTCATTCTTAAATTCAATAATCCACCATTTAATATCCTACCTAATATGGCATCTAAGGGGTTCATTGCCAGATGAAGGCAAGAAGTCAAGAAAAACATCTAAAAAGCCTACACACTAAGGGAAAACAACTGCTTTCCTTATAAAGGTAAGTCACATGACGATATAAAGGCCTAAACAATTTTAGGAATTCCAAGAAAACATCATCCAATGGAGAAACCCACAGCATAAGTGTCCTACCTAATTCGAAAGCTAAGTCACTTTAATTCAAACCCCCATTTTCCTTAAGTCAGTTCTCTCTAAGTGAGTTGGCCACACATTGATAATTACCCCATCAGGAACATCTCAAATTAAGAAGAGCTCCCTAATCCTATTATTGGAGCGATTCGTTTGAACCCAAGTCCTACTCTTCCTAATCTGAGATGTACAAAAGGGGATTTTCAATGGGTAGCCAGAATCCTTTAAAGCCCTAAATAGGGCCCTAATGTGTAATTATGAAAATTACTTCATAATTAAGGTAATACCAAGGATTTTCATCCCACAATAGTATTGTACCTCAAATGTGTCAGTTAAAGGCAAGTTTTATCTGTGTTAAGACCATCTAGGGCCCTAATGAGTAATACTTCCAAAAATTATGCAAATGCAATTCCTTAAGGGACAAAAATAGCTCAATGCCTTAATGCGCACAATTTTGGGAATTCCAATGTGCTCACTAGAATGAAAAATCATATACAAGCCCTATCACAGTAAGTCAGGAACAACTGATCCAAACCTAGATGGCATGCAAGGAGAGGAGACGACTCCCTACCACATTGCTGCAAGGTCCAACGTTGGAGGAGTCTCAGCTTTCCATCGACGATCCCTCGGTGCACACGTATTATTCACTGACACACATCAAATGGCCATGCACTAAAAACACTACACTTTCACAAAGGCACTCAAAACACAGGGAGGGCTACAGGATCAAGGGATGTAGCACATTAGAATTAACTCCTCTCAGGAAACCACCAGCACATTCACATCCAGCGTAGATAACACTGGCATCCAAGGCATGTTATGAAGGCTGCATGCAAATGTTGATGTATGATAGAATATTTTGTCAGTTTGTTTTAACCATAAGGCTAATGTACAGGGTCAATATAAAAGAAGTGTCATTGTAATGTGTCCTAGGTAATCATGACCACCCCTTAATTAAGGCCATCTGCAATTTAGCAACTTATGTGGACATAACATTGTCAAGCCAACAGCCCCCAATGTAGATGACATGGGTTTTCCCTTAGATAACACAAAACAGATCACAGGCTAAGAATACCCTTAGTTTGTTGCCTCGCCAAAACCCACTGCCGAAGGAGGATTTTAGATTGAGGCTTCACATATGAATTCATATCACCAAATGGAGTGTATACCCTCTGAAACTGAGCTTGAAGAGCATAAGAAAATATAAAAGGATAAAACACGATAGGGAGTTTACTAAGAGTAAGAAAATACCACATGGATATTTAGAGCCAGATGGATTGAGTAGGGTGTTTTGTACCAGTGTTAGCGTTCAACTCTGGCACTGAGGATCGCAGGTTCAACGGAAGCGATGGAAAAATTTTCCAGGCCAAATCAACTTTTGCCAAGTATCCAAATTTGTGAACACACCCAAGTAGCCATGAAAGAAATTTGATAAAAGCGAGAAGTTGAACAAACCAATGTTGGGCATAAATATATGGGCCGAAGAATGTTACAAAAATACACAGCAGTTGTTCACAAGAAACTAGAAAATGAGGATGAGTTGGGCATTGAAGAAAAGAGTGATGTGATGAAAAAGACAATTGCACAAGTAGCAGCGGAGCAACTGATGAGTGCGACTTGACACAAAGAGGCCATGGGCAACAGTGGAGAAGAGGAATCTAATAGGAGAATAATCAAAATACAAAACCCAAGAAATGAAGATGAGTCAACCCTCAACTAAAAGCAAGATGAGTTTGGAGGATTGGATCATAAGCTGCTTTGAGAAAGAGTATAAAAACATGCAGGAAAATATCAAAACAACATACAACCTAGAGAAGAAACACTTTGCTGAGAAGAAAACTGGAAGCAACAATATCAGGATTGCAAATGGGAATATACTCTCGGAAAACAAAGACAATGGAAATAGATGGGAGCAATACATCAAAGAACTGTACCAAGGGCCAACGCTGCTGGAAGATAACCTAATAAACAATGATAGTGAGGTTGACATGGAAAATTGGGACCCACTCATACTGATGAGTGACTTCAATAGAGCAGTATGTTACTGCAAGAAAAAGGAATCACCTAAAGGAGGCAGGAAACATAATTCATCTAAGCACAGAGAAAAACAACCAAGGATATCCTGTACAAGAAAATAAAAATAGATTCAAAAGCAGAACACTTCCAGAGGAATTTCAAAGGACCTTAAAGACTGGGATAACAAAGAAGACAAGAAAAAACATGAGAAGGACCCAACCCTGATGGATGACTGGCCAATATAGAGGATTTTTACCAATACTAAGCTGACGACATCGTATTCATAATGCCAAGCCAACAGCTAAGGCTGTAGATGGATGGATGGCCCATATATACTTCCTTCACTAACACTAAGCTATGAAGCCAAACCAACAGCTACCCCTGTTGATGGATAGACGGGCAATATATAATTATTTCACATATACCTAGCTACAGATATCATAATTATGTTGCCGAACAATCAGCTATGCTGAAGATGGCTAGGATGACCAATATATACAAATTTCACTAATATGCACAAAGATAACGATTTCGTAATTATGACGCCAAGCCAAAAGCTAAGGCTGAAGATGGATAGTTGGCCCATACAAAATTATATCACTTACATGTACTAAGATAACGATAACGTTATTATGATGCCAAGCCAACGGCTAGGGCTGAAGATGGCTAGTATGGCAAATATATAATAATTTGACTGACATGCACAAGGCTAACGATATCGTAATTATGATACTGAGGAGACAGCTAAAGCTGTTTGTGGATGGATGGCCAATATATATTAATTTCACTTATACTAAAATAACGTTATCGTAATTATGATTCCATGGCAAGAGATAAGGCTGCTTATGAATGGCTGTCCAATATACAATAATTTCACTTATACTAAGCTAACGAATACGTAATTATGATTACAAGCTAACAGCTCAAGTTGTTTATAGATGGATGGCCGACATAATATGATTTCACTTATACTAAGCTAAGGATATTGTAATTATTATACCAAGGAGACAGCTAAGGCTGTTTGTGGATGGATGGCCAATATATAATAATTTCACTTATACTAAAATAACGATATTGTAATTATGATTCCATGGCAAGAGATAAGGCTGTTGATAAATGGATGGCCAATATATATTAATTTCGCTTATGCTAAGCTAACGAAATCATCATTATGATGCCATGGCAACAGCTGAGGCTGTTAATGGATGGATGGCAAAAATATAATTAATAAATTATACTAAGGTAACGATATCGTAAATATGTTGCCAAAATACAGCTAAAGCTGTAGATGGCTAGGATGGCAAATATTTATAGTTACACAAATATGCACTAAGATAACGATATCGTAATTATGATGCCAAGCCAACAGCTATGCTGAAGATGGATGAATGGCCTATACATAATTATATAACTATTACATAAGAAGATAACAGTCACGTAATTGTGATGCCAAGCCAACATCAGAAGCTGTTGATGGATGGTTGGCCAATACATAATAATATCACTTATACTAAGCTATCGATAACGTAATTATGATGCCATGTGAACAGCTAAGGCTGTTTATAGACGGATGGCCGACATTATATGATTTCACTAATACTAAGCTAAGGAAATAGTAATTATGATGCCAAGCCAACAGCTAAGGCTGCTTAAGGATGAATGGCCCATAAAATATTATTTCACTTACACTAAGATAGTGATTTTGTAATTAAAATGCCAAGGCAACCTCAAAGGCTATCGATGTTTGGCCAATACATGATAATTTCACTTATACTAAGCTAGTGATATTGTAATTATGATGTCAAGTAACAGCTAAGGCTGTTTATGGATGGCTGACCAATACATAATAATTTCACTTATACTAAGCTAACGAATTCGTAATTATGATGCCAAGCCATCAGCTATGGCTGTTTATGGATGTTTGGCCAATATATAATAATTTCACTTATACTAAGCTATTGATATCGTAATTATGATGCGAAGCCAACAATTAAGGCAGTTTATGGATGAATGGCCAATACAATATGGTTACCCTTATACTAAGGGAGCGATATTGTAATTATGATGATATGGCAACAGCTAAGGACCTTTATGGATGTATGGCCAATATATAATAATTTCACTTATACTAAGAAAACGATATCGAAATTGTTATGCCAAGCCAACAGCTAAGGCTGTTTACGGATGGATGGCCAATAATTAATAATTTCACATATACATATGTACTTAGTTTACGATATCGTTATTATGATGCAAAGGCAACAGCAATGCTGTTTATGGATGGAAGGCCAATATATAATAATTGAACTTATACTATGATAACGATATAGTAATTATAATGCCATGGCAACATCCAAGTCTGTTGATGGACAGCTGGCCGATATATAATTATTTCACTTATACTAAGCGAACGATATCATAATTATGATGCCAAGGCAACAGCTAAGGCTGTTGATGGATGGATGGCCAACATAATATGAATTAAACTAAGATAGCAATTTTGTAATTATGATGCCACGGCAACATCTAAGGCTGTTTAAAGGTGCATGGTCAATATAATATGATTTCACTTAAATGTACTTAGTTCATGATATCGTATTTATGATACCAAGGAGACAGCTAAGGCTGTTTATTGATGGATGGCCAATATATAATAATTTCACTTATATTAGCTATGCTAGCGATATCATAATTATGATGCCAAGCCAACAGCTAAGGCTGTTTGTGGATTGATGGCCAATATATAATTATTTCAATTATACTAAGCTAACGATATCGTAATTTGGATGCCATAGCAGCAGTTAAGGCTGTTGATGGATGGTTGGCCAATATATAATAAATTCTCTTACACCAAGCTAATGATATTGTAATAATGATGCCAAGCCAACTGCAAAGGTTTTCAATGAATGTATGGCCCATATATAATTATTTCACTTATGCCAAGGTAATGATATCGTAATTATGATGCCTAGGCAAAATCTAAAAATGTAGATGGAGGGATGTCTTACATAATAATTTCACTTATACTATGCTAATGATATCGTAATAATTTTGACAAGCCAACAGCGAAGGCTGTCTATGGGTGGATGGCAATATAAAATTATTTCACTTAGGTACACTGAGCTAACGATATCATAATTACGATGCCAAGCCAACAGCTAAGCCTTAAGGTGGCTAGCATGGCCAATACATAATAATTTCACTAAGATGTACTTGGCTAACCATATCGTAATTATGTTTCCACGCCATTACTAACATGGATGATTGCTGGGTTGGCCAGTATATAATAAATATCCTAATATATAATGAGCTAACGATATGGTAATTAGTAAGCCAAGCCAACATCTAAGATTGTATTACATGGACTGGCTATTTTTAATAATTTATCTAATACTAAGCTAACTTTATGGTAATTATGATTCCAAGGCAACAGCTAATGCTGAAGATGACAAGCATTCGCCAATGACAAATCACAGATCACAAGTTTCGAACATTGTAGGTATGTTGCAAAATGCATGCCATACATGTGTTTGACTTAAAGCTGAGAGTTACTAGGTTTTGAAATTAGTTTCAGAAGAAATCCTGAAGACGATGTGTGATCATGCCCCGCAAAGATAACTAGCAGATTTTAGGCTATGTATCTATTATAGCCCAATACAAATACTTGTATAATATTCAGAGGTTGAAGTACAGGGCAAGGGACAAATTGTTTAAGAAGAACATAACAGATTAATTAACAAATGCTTGATGTCACAGAGCAGTTCATAGGATAAATTACTAATACAGTTGAGAAAATTACATGTAAAGAACAACCACCAATTTTGAGAAGTAGCATTTGGTGAGGCAGAATGGGAGACAGGTGTGCATCAGTTCTTGGATGGAATAACCATTGATCCAATAGATGCAACTGTAGTTGAATTGAGTCAAATCTTGAAGAAATTATACCTTTCTGTAGCTTCACAAGCAGTATTCACTGAAGATCATATGCTTGTGCTAAACAAATGGTACATTTTGATAGAATATACCATAATTATTTTACACTGATTTGTGTATTTACTTGCAAGAACTATTGCATTCACCACCCAAACAAATTCAGACACCATTTCTGCCAAACATTTTACACAGTGATTTCCTCATTTAAAGCAAAATATATCAAAATGCATTAAATATATGTTCAAAACAAATGTTGAAATTATGACAGGTTCCGCGAGATATTAGCATTGAATACATGTGTGTTAAATGTTATGAGTGTGTTTTCGCCTTTATCTTCACTTCTACTCCAGCATACCTCCTCTTCCCTGAAAGAGAAGTAATTATAAATTACCACATTCCGAATCCTCGCATTGGAGGGTTATTTTTATTTCATTAGGTACCCGTTTTATCATTATGCCACAGTAAGAGTAAAGAATCATCAGACCCATATTATCTCCTGAATGTTGAATTAATATTTCTCACCATTAACCTAATCCCCCTTCATTATATATTACAGATTGATGTAAAATAGGTGATCACATTTGATTCACCACTGCCTGATATTGAGTACAATGATAACTTATTAAAAAATGGACTACATTAGCACTATAATTAGGTTTGTGCCATTCTATTCAGCCTAATTAACAGCACATGCCTGCCATTAATCAATCTGTCACTACACTTATAGCTTCAACAATCAAGTTACGGTTATAAAATTTAAGGAACCACTTTGTTGCCCGGAATTTAAGACAAATATCGGTTCAATCTCCAGCTGTGAAACCAATACTAATGTCAGTTTGACACGGAGCATGAAATTGCAGCATTTGGACCCATCTTTTTTCATAAACTTTACCCTAAATCTCTCCTGGCCAGATAATAATTGTTCCTTTCCGTTACCTTTCCAAAGTGGTTGGAAAGCAAACGGAAAGAAACTTTACTTTCTCATTGCCATCCATTGCTTTCCAGTTGTCTTGCGTTGTGGAGGGTTGCTTTCCATTTGATCTCCATTTCTTTTCCTCTACCCGATTGCTTTCCGCTTCCTTTCCATTTGCTCCAATGGAAGACAACCAGAAAGCAGTTGGTAAGCAAATATTTTTCCCCGAGTAACTTGTGAATGGACCAAGTTGAAATTATTTTAATAAAAAGCCAGTTGATCTTAAGGTTCAACGGTACCATTATATATAGATAGGTAAGCAGTTAATTACCATATTACCAGATAGGTAAGCAGTTAATGGAAAAAAAATCTATTTCGAAATTTTAATTTCGATTTCGAAATTCGAATTTCGAAAAATTAAGAATCGTACTGACAAATGTCGAGCCTTTGGTTAAAATCAATAAGATCTAAGAATATTAATTGAAGTATCAAATCGTTGCAATCGGAGGCTTTATTTTCGTTAAATTGTATTTTCCACACAAAATCACATGCACATGCAAAAATACTACTTTCATCTGCATGACCACAAGTAACGCACTGGATATCATGAAGATTATACATATTTTCCAAGAGAACTCTTATCAGATATCAGTCTTCAGATTGAATCAAGTTACAAGTAAATTGGAACGAGATATTCCGGCTCACGAAATAACCTCAAACACCTTTCACTTGCTACACTAATGCACCTATATCACATTTAACTTACTTCGAGACGTTACAAAATTTGACTACAAGCGGCAGGTGAAAAGTTTTTGTAGATGCCGTGGTAGAGATCTAAGATTTAAAAAACTGACACCCATCCTACGCAAATAAACCCTTCACCTCGAGATGACCCCAATTTTACACAGAGAAATATGGTCGTAGGCAGTGGAAAACGAGGGGTGAGCCACCTCCTTCCCAGCCCTCGACGAGTCATTCATTCCAAAGCTGCTGAACGGAGCCAGACAGAATGGTTACATGGGCGTGCTCTTCTTCCCAGAAATTCACAAGGAGAAAAATGACCACTCCCCTGATAACCTAGTAAACATTTCGACTTCAAATAAATCGACCCCCACATCCTCGTCCATACCATTTCTTGCACGTGTCTTTCCTATCATGCTGAGCTTTTAATTATCCAATCCGCGGTACTACACTTGAGACGCATTCCATAAGAACATTAAGGTAGTTTGAGCGAAATATCATTTTACCGAGACATTGAATTTGGTCTCATTTTAAAGAAAAATGGCACCCTTCCATTGACATGAAAAATGCAACCCCTTACCACATTCATATCCGAGATATTTGTCATAAAATACCAGCCCTTTTACATGGGAAATGGTACGTGTACGCACTCCAGACAGACATTATTTACAAAATTAGGTATTTCTAACACTTATATGCAGTAAAAAAACTAACAGCGTGTAGTTTGTATGTTTTCTCAATTATATTTGAAAATTAATCATATTGTCACCGCAGTTAATTCTTCGGGATCTCAATAAACCTTGAGTTTTGATGGAGTTTCAAACGTACTGCGTGAAAAAATGAGACAAGTTGAAACCCTATTTAAATATTATCATTTGAATACTTACAATTTCTGTCATATTAAACTCTATTATGTCACCATCACTAATGCAATGTTTAATTCGTATGTCTCACAACTGATGAAATTAAAACTTCTACTTCAAATGTGGTCTCTGTTATGATTAGGGAACTATCTCGCTCTTACTAACTTAAAAAGACGTTCCTCAAGACTTTGTGCAAGAGGAAGGCAGCCAGAATAGATTTTTTTCGTAAAGATGTACTCGGGACATAAGGTGCCACTATTTACAAAGACGGAATTTGACTAAGGTAGAGTAGAACGATGCCTACTACACGGAATAATATTTCGCTTCAGTAAGATTCACAGGATATTAAGGATTTGAGGATAAGGACAGATTTATTCCAAACATGAAAGAAAACCCGCACGTTGACTCCACACTACGCGGAAACGAAGGCCTTTATAATGTGGCGTTTAGTTCAGAGTTTACGTACACGCCTGGGCCAGACAACACGCTAAAATCTTTCGGCTGCACGGACATAACGGCCTAGGTGATACAAATCAACAAGCTAACGAATGACCAACGAACAACCGAAGACCTCAAATGCGCCCGTAGGGAAGTGAAAAAACACCACTGCAATAAAACACCAGTTACGGAAACTGAGAAATTTTAAGATCTAATTAAGATTCTACATGCAGTTCACTGAACTCAACGCTGGGAACACTGCATTCAAAAAGGGATCGATAAACCTATGAACAATCTCCTTCGTCGGAATTTTAACCGAAGCCGGAATTTTAAAATTGGTTCGCGAACTGAAAATTCACAACTCCTGCCTACACGCTCACGGCCCAATTCCCACCGTCCGCTACCATTATCACTGTCAACTGCCCACACTTCCCGAAAGGCTCCATTGACTGATGCACACAAATTGTTGTTACGTTTAAATAATGCTACTGATGTGTAACCCACTACAAACGAAAAATGTCTGGGTGGATATTTCGATGAGGGTTTCCTATGACATGGCTACCCGAACGTCAGAGGAATTAAGTCATTAATTACTTGGTGAATTTACCCGAAAACTACCTGAAGAGCAATTCCCCGCTGCGCATCACGCTTATGTAACAACGGTCGAACTACGAAAACCCACAATACAGAAAATGACAATATCCTCCACCGGCGAGACTCAAACACGTTCGACTCAAGTTACATGGCAAACAAGCCCTCCGCCACGTAAGACGTTAACCATTATCGCACTTGAACCGAATACCACCCCTCAAAATACATCGTGTCCGGAAGACATCATGGATCCACACAAAAATCAAAAAATAAGGTACTCACTCCATCGATGAAGGACGCCGACCACTAAGCTGCGAAGTTAAGTCGCATGCTCGGAGACTTCCTGTTGAATGCGACCGCACTCGGTACGATTTTCCTTCGCTGAGGTAGCATCACTGCCTCAGGGGTGTATGGCTAAAGGCGGAGTGCAGCATGAGCAAGATTTCCTTGACTTCGGGGTTTAAACCGCGTCTATTTCCACTGCTCAAGTTTCGTAGCAGCCGACGACTGAAAAGTTGAGACAAAATTCAGATTACGCTCCGAGGTACCGAACACCTACAAGCATAAGTGCTTCAGATGACCACAATGCCGACATTTACGACAATAACTCTCACAGAGTTCAAACAACATTCTTAAAATTCACTAAACACAATCAGATTCCTGTGTGCGCTCTACCTAGCAATCCGGCCTGCCGGTCGTAGGCATGCCCGTCGAATTGTACGGAGCTCGCGCCCAATCAGGCTCGCCACGATGACTCCTGTACAAAGCGTCCATGCTGCATTAACTTTCTCAAGACCTGGAAATTGAAATTGAGGAAATTTAAACAAATCAAAAAGAGAAATTTCGAGCTTTAAATAACATTCCTCTTCAGTAAATACACATGACAAGTCAACATTCAATCTGGTCAATATTACAGTCAAATGAATTGAATGACATGGGTTACTTACAAAAACACTGCCCTCCATCCATTCCATAGACGATCTATGCACGATGGCTGCCATTGATACGGGATGCAGCGATGGAGTATTTCGCCGGTTTAAAATTTCTTAAGTCATCTCCACATCGAGAGTCAATGAAAATTGCACTTCAAAAGAAAGACTACCAGCGTGGCCAGAAATTACAACTAGTATCTAAGTAAAATAGCGCCTGGTTCGTAGAAAGAGCGACGACTGATTTCCCAAAATGAGATCAAAATGATAAGTTCGGCGATGAACACCTCCAAAACCTTCGTAGTACGTCAACGTAACTTCTCAGATGTCCGGTCAGTGAATCAAAGTGGATCACGTCCTACCGCTAACAACGCCTGCCTTACTCGGTCCAAGGTTTACGACAGAATAAAGAGTTGAGAAGGTGGGGAATGGATGGAAGACGGTTGCGAAGCGAGGAGGCAGACGATTGGCTGAAACGGCTGGAGGGCTAGAATCGTGGAGGTGGGGGAGTTGTTGGATGCGGTCGGGAAGGGGTTGGAGAAGGCCTTATCCAGGGTCCTCTACATGGCCACCACCACGACAACTACGTTGGTAACGCTGGTAGTTACCACGATGACCACATAGAGGACTCTGGCCGTCTCACCAAGTCGTTTCAAGAAACTGCATTGAGAGGAGGGGGACAACACACGCTAAATCATGAGAGCGAGGCGAGGTTGCGGTTAATGTTAACAAAATGCGCTCTTCCCTAATTTGAATTATTTTAATTTTCAGCGGAAACATTATTGACTTGTTAAGATTAACTAATTATTGATTCTCTTCCAGTATTCTATTCGATTTCTTGTCGCTTACTTAATCACAGGCGACATTATTTGTAAGTGGTTCATATTGTTAAAGATGCACTTTTAATATAAATGCGGATTACATACACGGAAGGAAATCTGTAATTAGGTATCGCTACCACGGACTTAGCCAGAATAAGGAAGAGGGTTCAGATGTCCGCCGCTACACGAGACACTTCATTCCAAATCTGGGGCACAAAGACAGAAGGATGTCCTGCTCTTCTCCCCCCATCCCCCTTCCAACATAAATCCTGGCTACGCCCATATTCGATACCTCCGAATAAAATAGAATGGATGTATCCATCGGCAATAATCTTCGCTTAAAGTATCATTTTACAATAGAATACAAATATCGTTGCTCTGAATCGAGGGTCAAATGGCACCTCCTCGGTGGAAGGAAAAGCATGTGGAATATATATGAGCACATGACTGCTTCGCTCAGATGAGCCCACCCTGTCAGCTTTGCAATCCACCCCGCCCACTATACTCCTCCTTCCAGAGGAGAGCGAAGGGGGTGAGTTCACAACATGGCACATAATGAATGCCAGTCGAGCCCCATTAACTCCACCCATTTTCTACGCGATACTATTTGGTTGGAATGATTTCTGTGCATTCAAAAAGAAGTTGCTTTGTTGACTTGAGGTTCTTACCCCATCGCTCAGCCCTAATTGTCTCTCGCAAGCGCGTACTATCCTTTTTATGGCCCAGAGAAGAAGAAATGAGCCTACTACTATAAGTAGAAATCTTTGGTAACTGAGCGAGATTTTATCCAGAAGAAATTTAATACAATAATGTTAATAATAGGAAGGTCCTTGGATGACAAAGTCGAAGAGAGATGCTACTTCCCTCTGTTTAGGCCACACCTCGAATACGCCGCTAGCATTTGGGACCCTGGTCATAAAGATTTAACCAAAAAAATTAAGAAAATACAAAGGAAAGCAGCGCGCCTCGTTAAAAACTGCTACGAGCGTACATATAGTGTCTCTCAACTTTAAGAGGGATTAAGGTGGGAGCTCAGGATACTCAGAGGCTACACGCTAGGCTTAGCCCTGCTAAAAAATTCCTTAGAAGCTGTCCTGTAGAACGTATGGAATTCTACAGAAATTGACTCTCTTCCTTCAGAACTAGTTCCTTTTCTTAGGATCCGTACGGAACATGAGAGCCTGACTCTACAGAACACGTGTTCTGTAGAGTTATTTTCTTCAGAGCAAAATAACTCCTTACGAGCTGTTCTGTAGAACTTCAGCAACTCTACGGAAATATGCGAGGTTTCCGTTGACCCAGTTCCTTTTCTAAGGACTGGTATGGAGAGTCGTAGGGAATTCCGCAGAACGTCCCAAGGAATTCTGCAGAACGTCCTAAGGTATTCTGCAGAACATCCTAAGGTATTCTGCAGAACATCCTAAGGTATTCTGCACAACGTCGTAGGGAAATCCCCAAAATGGAGTTTCAATACTTAAAGGAATATCTACAGAACTTTTTACGAAAATCTGTAGAAGTATTTTAAAGAAACTAAGCAGAATTTTTTTGCAGGGAGGTCGCTTGAGAAATTCACAAGTGGTATGTTTCAGAGCAACACAGGGAATATTATCATGACGCCTCATTACATCTCTATCTGCGATAAAATAATAAAGATACATTGCCGAACAGATAGGTACAAAAACTCATTCTTTCCACGCCCACAATAAAATCTGAGATCCACTAAATTTAAAAAAAACTAAAATAAAAAAAAACCTCCCTTACATCTTAACACGGCTGGTGTCTTGACACCCCCTGCCATGCCCATGCCCATGCGGCGGCTCGCACGGTAGTAAGTAGATGTAGAATACAGGTCATACCTGAATTTAACTTTCATATTTAACCAGCCATAAGAAACATGTAATATATTTGCTAAACTTATTGACGCATTAATTAACGTATTAGAGATAACACTTGCCAGTAATTTATCCAACATTTGAGTCTTTTCCTAGTCCTGTTTCATATAAAACGCTTAAGGCAACTTAAGGCAGCAGTGAAGGACTTTTTGGAAATTTCAAATGAAGGGTACCACTTCGGCATGTATTAGCCATCGCATGTCGTATGGCAGGGAGAGAATGGTAAAAGTTATACAACAAAGGAATCACGATGAGTTATTGCACACAAAATTCAGACGTTGCTAAATTAATTTGCTTCCGGTTTGACGTTCGAAATGCTTGGTAACTGGATTGGATTGGTAAAGGATTGATTGCAGTGTAAAAAAAGTAAACTATATTTAGATACTAAGTACCCTTTAGGCAACCTTAGGGGTGTATGGTATAGGGTGTCTGATTATCAATCTTCAAAGGAGATCGGATCGAGTCGTAACGAGGAAAAATTTATCACTGTGGGTGATAAATATTTGTATTACTAAAAATATCTTAGCAACAAAACGAACTACTCATAGCTACACTCTATACGCAATCTGTGAGTCAGAATTACTGAGCGTGCATCACTAGCGTGATGGATAATGAACAGAAAGCATGAGGGATGTTCCTGTGCGGATGGACCGAGTGCTAAAGTACACGTGATGGACCTTACTGAAAGAGTTAAGAAGCGTGAATTATGAGAGGGTTACAAGATAGTTTCTGCGACTACCTGAGAGGGAGAAAAGTGATCTCGGCCCGGAAGGAAAGAGTTTTTGGGTACCTAATATGGGGACGATTGGTGCTGAGGGTTAGAGGTCTCCTTCGAAGAATGGAGGACGAAGGAAGTAACACGTTATTCCGATTTGCGGAACCCTAGGGGAATGACAAGGGATCCAACATACTCCAGACCGGGCTTTCAAGTATCTAAGAACGGGAAAAGTGAAACTCCCTTCCCCTCACTCTGATACCCCTCCCTCTTTGTCTCCCTTTCGCCTAGATGATCGTAGCAAATGAGAAAAATACAAACATAATCGTGGGGGTGCTATTTCATCATATTTGTAAAAAATATTAATGAAAGGTTTGCTGTGAAATGGACACAAATGTTAACAACAATATATTCTCATTTGGGACTGGTCATATAGAAAAGTACAGGAGAAATATTATGTGTTCTTTAAGTTCTTCGATACGATATTTGCTTCAATGCTTATAATGGGAATACATTTCTCACACACGACAGTAGAAATTAAATTAACTACGTTATTACATGACATTAACGTATATGAATATAATACATGCCATTTAAATTAATTAATAAATAAAAATATATTTATTAATGAGAAATACATGATACTTTATATCATAATATGGTAATGTGCTGCGATACATTATGGCTGATGAATTTCGCCGCCGCCGCCGGTAAAAATCAACGGCTCGGCGCGCCGCCGGCCGCCGCACTATTTCCAGCCAGCGTCCGCCGCCGATAGCTTTTCCATCCTCGCACAAGTCTAGTTTCGACACTGCAATCAAAAAATATAATAATATATCCCTCTACAAGTTTCTTTACTCTCAGTCTTCCAGAAGATATCATTTTAAAATAGAATCCTGAAAACGCTACTATGAATAAGACCGCTAGCTACTTACCGAGATATTTTCACATTTGTACGTATTGTGTCTGGTCGCCGCAGCCTAAATTTGCCCTAATCACGATGCTTGAGTTTCGAGAAGGTCCTCCTCGGTGTAAGGAAAAGCATATCGAAATTATGACCATTCGAACGGCGCGGGCGGATGAACCCACCTTGTGACAACCGTTACAGTGAATTGACTCTGTTCAGACTGCTTCACACAAATGCAAAAATTATCAAATAGCTTTGCCACATCTCACTGATTCAATTTTGGATCGCCGCAGAACTCTCACCATTGTTCAGCTCTGGTGTCATCCAACATATCATACAAAAAAAAGAATTAGTGCCATGAATCCCTGAAGTGGAGCCAATGCCACAGTGCATGTGCCAACTCAACCATGGCAATAGCCAACATAAGCTGCTCAATTCGCTACATACACAAGAGTTTATGCACACAGCCAGAGTAAAACCATCACTTGCTTGTGCATGCAACTTCACTTGGGCAACCATGCTAGCAAATATTGAAACTGAACAACACTCACAGTATACCCTGGTGAAAATAAAATGTGAATTAAGTGACAAAAGTGTGCATGAAGTGTACTAAAAGCATGAAAACAGTGACAAAAGTGTGATTTGGAGCACCAAAAGTGAGAAGTAAGTGTGCTGAAAGTGGGCGAATGGAGTGCATGTAAATGTGCAAAAAGTGTGAATAGCATTCCTAAAGTGTGACTCAAATGTGTGCGTGTGGTATGGAACATTTGATGAAATTAAAGAATACAAATAGAAAATAGAAACGGTAACGAAGGTCTACAATTGTGTACATAATTACTATTATTTTAAAAAAATGGTAAACTGTGTTTACCAAGAATTGTTATCCCACTTTCAAATGAAAAGAAGGGGTGGTTTATCAATAATCATCATAGGTAATTTTGAGTTAAACATCATTGTGGCAATACAATAAAAAAATAATGGCAATGAATAAAGAGTTATTATAGATAAACAGTGACAAAAAATGCAAGAGGTGTGCATGAAACATGTGCAAGAAGTGTGTAAACATTGTGCATGGTAATATTCAGAAAAAGTGTACAGAAAGAGTGCAAAAAGTGTGCAAAGACCAGCACGAACAATTTCTGCACACTTTTTTCACGTTATATTTTCACCAGGGTGTGACAATGAAAGGCCACATCTCCCCAGCCAATGAAAAGCACAAGCCACAGCCATTGGAAAATATACCACCCAACCAAAAACCTAGCATGCAATGAAAATTACTTCAGTCACCAAAACTTGAGAAAACTCATTTCATATACTCCCAACAAAACATGCTTTGCACATAAAAATTACACTCGCTAATATAAATGTTCATTTAAAGTAAAAAGCGAATTATATGTATGGGTGTGCAACTTATGTCATTGCTAAAGAAGCATAGAAAAGATTGAATGAATAATGATACGACACTTTCGTCATTTGGCAACATGGACGGGACACACTGGATGATTTTTTGAGTCACATGAACCAGCAACATCCGAACATCAAATTTACTATGGAGGAGGAAAATAACAACTGCATTCCTTTTCTCGACATTCTAATTCAAAGGAAACCTGATGGGACCCTTGGGCGTAGTGCGTATAGAAAACCTACTCACACTAACCTTTACCTAAACGGGAAAAGCCACCACCATCCCTCCCAGAGGCAGGGCGTCTTGACCACCTTGATGCACCGGGCCAAAATTGTAGCTGACGCAGAAAATCTTTCCACTGAATTGAAACATTTAAAAACTACGTTCAAACTTAACGGGTACAGTGACAGAGATTTTCGCTTGGCCTTGGAAAGAACCATGAGACCCCCTAAACCAACGAAAGAAGATCACGAAAAGCCGTTAGGAAGAGCCTGCATTCCCTATGTTTCCACCATCTCGGGGAAAATAGGAAGAATTTTACATAGGCACAACCTACAGGTGATCCATAGACCTCCAAAGAAAATTCGAGATGGGCTCGTAAGAGTTAAGGACGAACTTGGCCTCAGAGTGCCTGGAGTGTATAACATCCCTTGTGAGTGTGGCCTTGCCTACGTTGGAGAGACATCACGTACGGTAGAAGCCAGAATTACGGAGCACAGGAGGCACATAAGACTTTTTCAACCCGAAAAATCGGCCTTAGCTGAGCATAGCCTCGATATGGCGCACTCCATCACTTTTAACGGCGCAAAAATCCTATGCCGATCTTATGGATACTGGGATCGATTAGTAAAAGTGGCAATAGAAATACGTCTCGAGGAGAAAAAGCTTAACCGAGACTCTGGGCAGAGCATCAGCCAAATATGGAGTCCGTTGATTGATATAATAAAACGGTCGCGGAAAAAATTCAAATTCCAACCGCCCTGAGCCAAATTTGAATCGGCTGGTCAACAATGGGCCTCAACCGTCCATTGGCTATCTTAGTATAAAAACCCGGCGTGGACCAAACTCGGCAGTCAGTCTTAGCCCTGATGACGATGAGTGTGTTTCTCATCGAAACGTTGGCCTTAAACAGCCTTACCCGGTGCCAAACCCGAGAACTATTTATCTATGAGAAAGCTTTTGACACAGTCAGGCAAGAGCCTTTGATTGGGATTTTTCAAGACATTGGATTGGATAGCAAGGACATGAGGATTATACAAAGACTCTACTGGAACCAAAGGGCAGAAGTGAGAATTGACAAACACCTGAAAACAGAAAATATCGCTATATCAAAAGGAGAAGGCAGGGGTGCATTCTCTCTCCACTTCTGTTCAATCTATACCTTGAAAGGGTGTTCCAGACCATTGAAAACACAGAGAATTTTGGTGTTAAGGTTAATGGTGTGCGGCTACGGAATATCCGATATGCGGATGATACTGCTCTGATTGCTTCAAGCTTGAACGACCTCCAGAAAATACTAGACAGTATCCATAGAGCAGGGCTTACATTTGGTATCCGGATTAACATCGCAAAAACAAAATGGATGTGTGTATGCAGAACACCAAAGCAGAATGAAAGACTCAGTACCTATTGATCAGAACGAAATTGAAAAAGTTTCAGAATTCGAGTATCTTGGCTCAATGATTAATTCATCACTTGATTGTGACAGAGAAATCAAAAATCGATGTGGTACAGCTAAAACAACATTCCGGCAGCTAAACAATATATCGATCCATAAAGACACTCCCTTGGCTCTTAGAATAAAAGTGGAGCAGTGCTACGTAATACCCGTCTTATTGTATGGAGAGGAAACTTGGACGATTAAGAAAATATCAATGAAAAGACTGGAAGCAACTGAAATGTGGTTCTTAAGACGGCCTCTCAAAATTTCATGGATCAAGAGAGTTTCAAACACTGAGGTTCTGCGAAGAGCAGGCCTTGATCGTTCGCTGAGGAAGTTAATTGAGAAGAGGAAAATATCATATCTTGGGCACATCCTGAGAGGGAAAAAGTACGAAATCCTCAGTCTGATCTTGGATGGGAGAGTTGAAGGGAAGCGCCCAAGAGGGAGAAGAAAAAGTTGATGGACACAAAACATCAAAGAGTGGACAGCGGTTAGAGATACTGGGGATCTGCTTCAAGAGGCAAGAGAGCGACGCTTGAGCAGCCGACGCACTGAATAGTGAACGGCATCAAGGAGAAGAAGTGACTCATTAGATTCAAGGGGATCGATCAAAATCCTGAAAAAAACTGGGAGATTTATCGCAGAGTATAAGTAAACAATTTCAGTAAACAGCATACCCTGCAGGCAACCGTTGGGGTGTATGGCATTGGGTGTAAGGATATCAGCCTTCGTAGGGGAGTGAATTGTGACGCGGAGGGGACATATGCATTAAAGAGGAAAATGATTTTTTTCTGATAATATTCAGCAATCATACGAACTGGACATAGCTACACCCACGACGTGATCTGCGAGTAAGAACTACAGAGCTTAAATAAGAGCACCCCCTGGCACAATTGAAGCAATGGTTTCGCTCGGTTGTGGCGTATCCAACTGTTTCGCTGTAATTTAAAAAAATTAATTCTTGCTTTGTGATTTCATTGGCAACGTTTGTAGGCCGAAGAGAGAGTATCAAGTTTCAATTAAGAAATAACTCAACGTAAACTCTGTAAAGAGTATTATATACTGCTCAATGCGACGGCCAATATTAATTTATGCAGCACCTGCATGGGTTGGCCTACTCACGGAAGGGACGATAAATAAATTAGAAATTCGGGAGAGGAAATACCTGAGGATCATTTTCCGATTTAGATAATAGCACACTAATACTGACGTGCTTCAAACAGCAAAGATAAAGCCAGTATATGACGAGGTGATGCGTTTAGCCAAGTTATACTTTAAGGGTGTTGGACGCGCCGCCAGAAGACCGTTGCAGACCCTATCCGTTTTCATCTTCATCCAAGCTGTAAAATAGTCTATACCACCAATTTTTGATATTATATTCGCAAAAAATGAATCTGTGTTTTTCTCTAACGAATATGTTGTGTATGGCTTACAATTGTAACAATTAAACATAAAACTGGACCAATATTAGGGTTTCTTTAACGTATATCTTGGCAAAACATGAACCGATCAGGATGATTCGTTTGAGAAAAACACACAATTATCCTTTATCTACCATGAGTAAGTACCATCATGCACTCATTCATTGACGAAAAGCTACAAAGTTATTAACCATGAAGCCATGCACGGTGTGTTTCGCAAAACGCACGACACGAATCTCGACTTGCCTTTCTCTCTCCCGTGTCCTTCCCCTCCAGGCCCCATTCCACCTTTTCCTCTCGCCTCCCGAGGCAGAGTGCCCGAGGGCTGGGAGGTGGGGGAGAGCCTCTCTCCCCAGCGGATGTCAAGTATCGTCTTCGCTCAAAAAAAGGTCTCCTTTCCCCCAACCTCTGCCGCAAAGCTAGCTTTGTTTTGTTTTCCAAGCCGAGAAGACCCTGGGCAAGAGACGGTGGTATCTCAAGAAAATGTTTTCAGAGGCGGGTCACTAAGGAATAGAGCTTTTAGTTGTTCGGTCAGAGCTGTCGAGGTAGTGTGTTCGTGCCAGTGATCCAGCGTGTGGGAAGGACTGTAATATGGAAGAATGCAAGAAGCCTTACAGAAAAGCGAGATATCGCAGAGGATACAGAAAAAAGAAACCAGTGTACAATGTGCAGAATCTTACTCGGAGGAAAATATCAAAACAAGGTACGTATCTAGTGTTATGTGTTGTTTTAGTACGTTACATTGTGTACGATGAAATGTCACATCTTACCACGGATTCTAAGCGCGTTGTTTAAGCGGCTAAATCGGCGAGGCACATACGTATAGTATTCATATTTTTGTTACAGAAGAGATTGAAAAGGAGTTTCAAGCACCTAAAGCAGACTCAACGGGTAAAGGAAATACCAAAAGAGAAAGGTAAGGTGAACGAAGTTTTCTGCTTCGTCGCGCCTTGTGTCATTGTCACAAATATACGTTTCATCTTTAACCCCATAACTCTGATTTTTCTGTAGTAATTTTTTTCATAATTTTGTTTAAAACTATTATTAAAAATTATTTACGCCAGGGATGCATACGCTGAGCCCGGATGCAATCATTGGCCGGAGAAATCCATTCTAGATGAGGCGGAAATCCCTTCGAATGATGAAGTCACAGGCAAGAAGCACGAAACTAAAAGTCCTGCGAGGTAGATGGCAATATATATATATTCTATTATATTCTATCACTGACGAAGGTGCGGGCGACCCACCGAAAATTTTAAACTCGTGAGTTTGCTTTTTTATGTTTTATGTTTAGTGTCACCCTGTGACGAAGATTTATATTATATATATATATATATATATATATATATATATATATATATATATATATATATATATATATATATATATATATATATATATATATTTATATAAAGTTCTTGCGAAGATTCCACGAACGTGGCAAACAATATAAAACTTCGTCACAGGGTGACACTAAACATAAAACATAAAAAAGCAATTCTATCACTGACGAAGGTGCGGGCGACCCACCGAAAATTTAAACTCGTGAGTTTGCTTTTTTATGTTTTATGTTTAGTGTCACCCTGTGACGAAGTTTTATATATATATATATATATATATATATATATATATATATATATATATATATAATATATATATATATATATATATATATATATATATTGCTAAGCATTTTCTTGCCAATTATAGCGAAGTTCTCTCTCTCTCTCTCCTTTTCTATGCTGCAAACTTGGAGGTGCATTTCATCGTGCCATTGATTTTGAATTCCATTTTTGAACTGTACTTAGTCCTTAAAACTTTTATTAATCCATCCAACGTTATTCCCGCTACAAAATGAATTACCAAACTAATGTCACTTGCTTCGTACTCTATCAACTACTGCTGTGAAAAAATGTTTAGCGACGTATAATTCATCTCAGAGTTACCGTTCATTGGTTACCCAAGTGCTGGAAAAACGCAACTAAATACATATTAGTCTTCTATCCCTTTCGAGTTTCAACTTCATGAATTATTCAAATGTGAAGGTATTGAAAGCGACGTACTTCTAATTGATACGCCTAACTTCCTTAAATATGGTCAGAAATGTGTCGTGTTTGGACTTATTCTTTTTTAAATTGTGTGCATGTATTCAATATTTTATATCCATTGAGGTGCACCTTAAAATGCGATTAGTTATTTTTTATCACCCTAGAGCCCACTAGGTGACTCATACTAGCAGCTTGCCTATTGAAAAGGTGAGCGTCGAAGCATTTAGTTCCCCGAAAGTCTGCTAATGGGAAGGGGTGAGAGAAAATTTGACACTATGAAAGATATCTAATCCTATTGCTCGAATATAATATGATAGTTTTTTCTCGGAAAGGAAAGACCTTTTTCACTTCTCCCATCCTCCAGGTTTATTCTTCCCCTCCAGCGCCATGACCCCCTTCCACTTCCGACAGAGGCGACGCTAGCGGCGGCTCCTCGCGTTACAAAAACCATTAAAAAGGTCATTTCAAATCGCAACCAGCCCCCTTAAAGCTATTAAATTATGAGATAAAAGAGAGCTAAAACAAAATATATTAAAACTGGACATGGATGGAATGTATAAATATAAAAGGCCTGAATCTATCTCAAAGTAGACAATTGGGATCATTGTGGACCGGGATGTAAAAGAAGATAGGAACACAGGGCAAAAGTTGTAAACAGCAAAAAAACCTTGAAAATAATGCTGCTACGCCGTTAACACGACGATGACGTGATTTCATTGGGGTGCACCAAGTCCTGACGTTTGTGTGCGATGTCCTGAAAGGATGTGTGCATCACTGGTTACAAGATGCATGAAACCGCTCATCTGTTCACAGCACAGGGTGTACATATATTCCGACGACTGCAGCTGTTTTACAATTTTACTCTCGGAAATGTGACGACGACCGTACACCGCTTGCGCAACGTTGAGTCCTTCGCTCCCACCCTTCAAAGTTTTCCACCGCGTAACCGAACACCACCGCAACTTTGAGTCGCGTAAGTTGAGCCGGCACGTTTGTAGGCCGAAGAGAGAGAGAGTATCAAGTTGCAATTAACAAGGTATCTTTAGGTATCACTTTTCCGAGTCGCTGAGAGAGGGATTCATTTCCGGGAAATCTTGCCACTCCACCTCCTACATATTCGAATCCATCAGCTCCGAATCTCTCAAGGTTCCCAACCGAATCTCCCCAAATGCTGAGAAACGCTATATTTGCTCGTTGAATTTCTTAACGAAACACGTAGCATTCCTCAGAATTGTCCTAAATTTACTTGATAATAATTAATTTTATCATTTTATCTTCCCAAGGTCCTAAATACTCACGATGCATTAAGGTGTGGCCTAACCAGAGCCAAGTAGCACCTCTCTTTTACTTTTTCATCTGAGGACCAACCTACCTATCCATAGATCCAAGTTAATTTCATGTTGACCCCACTATGCGTTTCATGCGTGTTACCCAAGACAAGTCTGTAAGAAAACGAGTTACATCTACATCTATATACTACACATCGAGCCGCCGTATGGGCGTACAGCAGGGAGTTCTAGGACACCAGCCGTGTAAAGATGTAAAGGATAAGGTTTTGGGAGGTTAAATGCTGACGAGTACCTATAAGTGTATTGATTGGAGCTCAGTTTTCAGTACGGTCACATATTACGCACGGAAAGGAGGTTTTGTACCTGTCTGTTCAGCAGTGTATCTCTCTTATTTTATCGCTTCTGTCAGACCTAGAGATGTAGGATGGCATCATTATAATATTCTCAGTGTCGCTCTGAAACGCACCAGTTCTGAATTTCTCAAGCAAGCTAAGCCTAGTGTGTAGCATACGAGTCT
This sequence comes from Ceriagrion tenellum, assembly GCA_963169105.1. Taxonomy (NCBI): domain Eukaryota; kingdom Metazoa; phylum Arthropoda; class Insecta; order Odonata; family Coenagrionidae; genus Ceriagrion; species Ceriagrion tenellum. The sequence goes on from OY720636.1 coordinate 161,867,231, forward strand.
TTAGAGGTAAGATGCAACACAAGAAAGACAGTGAAAAATAAAAACGCTAAGCTGTAAGCAATCCTGGGTGTGGATTCGATACCACAGAGAGAAATATAATTTTATTAACCTTCATGAACGCCTTTCGTTGTGCGTCCAGTTAGAGAATTGTAATGTCTTTTGCCCCCTCTCGTAATATTCCCAGCCTACCTCACGCGAAATAATGGTGAGGGATGAGGTGGGGGAGTAGGCACCTCTGCGTAGGCCTGGGCGATATTGATACTTCAATATCACGACACGATAATAATAGCATATCGATAATTGGAGATATAAATCACTCATATCGTGACGATAAATACCGCCTTATCGCGCCTCGAAAAATATCGTGATATATCACCCGATGAAAAATCCCAATATCGCGCCCCGATTAAAATTCACGATAAAATATCGTGATATTGCGCTCGATAAAAATATTACTCAATCGCGCCCGATGAATTATCGTGATATCGCGCCGGAAAATGGTGTCGGAAAAAAAACAGCCGTTGGCCTTCGTTTAAGCCAGAGCAAGTACGGTTGAAAACTTACCATTCTGCGACCTGCTAATTCAAATTCTCAGCAGTTCTCCCTCACTTTTCGAGGACGTGATTTTTTATTGGGTGATATATCACGATATTTATCGAACGACAGTGTATCGTGCATTTCCAAAACTCAATACTTATTCGAGATATTATACGATGTATTGATATATCGCCCAGGCCTACCTCCGTGAGAGTGAATCTCAGGTGTGTCTCACGACAACCGCCCCTCTTCGACGCGATTAAATTGGGCGGGAACGATAATACACTCAGGAAGGGAATACATACCTCGTTTCGCCAAAGGTTCCTACCGCAACCCTCCGCCCTCGTGCCATGCAAGCATGTTCTCTCCTTCCGATGCCACGAAGGAAAAGAAATGAGTTTATTCAGTTTTAGGGAGAATTTTTCTAGTCGTAATAGAGAAAATACCCGAATTTTATACTAAACCAGTTATAGGCACAGTTTCATAAAATTTCTAATCCTATTGAAGCGTAATTTGACATGTTGAAAACTTAACATATCAGCAATTATGTAAACATTCGTACTTAGGCCTCGTCATGTATATACTAACTATTTCTCTTACTCATTCCTTTTCCTACGAAGCATAGAAAGGAGGAGACGCACTAGTTCAGCACAGTGGCGCAGCTTGAGTGTGGGCTGCCCGGGGCCCTCGAGTATGGGGAACCCCCGGCACAACAAAAAATACATTTTGAACAGTGACAGACTCTTTGAGGCGAAATACGATTTCGTCGAAAACGGCTTTACTCCCTGTAGATTGAGGAATTCTCTTAATGAAAAATAAATTTCACATTTTAATTAAGTTAACTGCTAGCTATGTTACCCAGAGCGTAAATTTATAATTTCTTAAATTAAGACCTCCAAATTGTAAAATTTGGCGTCATTTTTTGCTTTTTACAAAAAAGTGTCTCTGGCAGACGAAAACAATATATTCAATATTAAATTAAAATTAATAAAATGGAAATAAGTTGAGTACTAAATAAGTTATTAGGAAACTTTGAACCAGCTGAAAACGCGCCGATCAAGAGCGGCTCTAGCGGCGAAATAGACAAGCAGATGAAGGCGCTCACGGAGATTCGAGGGGAGGTAATGAGTGACAACTGAAGGGGATGAGGGGAAGGGAAGGGTACGAAGTTGGAGGGACTTGGTAGGATTGAGCTAGAGCGGTGTGCAAGAAAGGTTTTACGCTGTGGAGGAGGAACTGGAGACTCGGCATCATCCGGCGTTTGACGGCACAACCTTTGACTCGGCTCCTGCTGGCATCCCTACTTACCTGTTTTGAGTTCGCATCCTCTTGACTTTCTCTCACGGACTGCTAGACAACTGACTTCACTGCCTCTCTCTGAACGTATCCCATATAGCGGTATTGGCTACAAACGGGAGTACTACCTCATCTTAGGCGCGATCAGCTCCATCGAGGAGCAACAACCCGGTCATACGGCATAATCTTGCCCTGGCTGACGGTTTCTCAATCCAAGGCATAACTACGTGCTTTGGCATTGCTTTGCTCAGCTAGGTTATTATCATGTAGATATGCACTACCTTGTGGACTTTCTATCAGTATTGCATTGGCGAGTCGTAAGTACGAAGTCGGAAAATCAGTCATTTTAGTTGTTAAAAAATTACTATTCCTATAGGTCACTGGATGTTCTTGCTTGAAGTTAGCGCTAACTTTAATGTATGATGACGCAGTTCCATAATGTTAGATAATTCAATAATAACGTGCATGTTTGGTTCTGCTAGCTCTGTTGGAGATGGAGACTCAAGTGTGATGAAAAACGTACCGGAACAAGTGCCGTATGGTAGGTACATTTAAAAAAATGAATACGCGAATCACGCAGTGAAGCGCTTCACCAAAGCATTGTTCAAGATTGCGGAGGCGAGGCCCATTGTCAAAATAGTTCTTACAAAAGTAAAAATGATAAGATTTAAAAAGCAGCTCGCGGCGCTATTACGTATAATTGTACGTACGGGAATACCGTTGAGTCCCTGGTCGAGGCTTTAAAAAAAATGGTCCCAAGCACATATTTGGATGTCACGCGTCTTGCCGAGACTACTTCTGTCAAGCTGTCGATCGGAAGGAATAGATGCCGAGGAAGAAATGGCATACCTTGAAAAAATTGATGTGGCTATTCAGCCACTTATCCGAAATTCTGGGCAGTTGACTTCTCACGACACCAGTAACAGTGCAGAAGAAATTATGTCTTAGGCCAAATTTTATGTTTTTGGCCAAATTTTCGGGCAGAAAACGAGTGAATAGGGGCAAAAGAGGCTAAAATCAACACAGGACTTACGACTCTGGTCTTGATTTCCAACTGGGACATTTGTGTAGATATTCAACTTGGGAAACGCTCATAGGCAGAAGTCCCCACAAGCCTGTCGAATTCACTTGCGACAAAAGACTGAAACGTACAAATGCAGTAAAGTAGTTGCTTGCCAAACAAGACATTAAACAACAAAAGAAGAAGACAAAAACAAGTGATGGGGCTGGTTACGGTGTAATGTGCCAAAAATTATGCATGGATGGCGAAGAATATGATAAAGGAGTAGAAGAATTCACGGAAAAATTAAAAGTGACTACAGCTTCTAGAGATGAACTGGAGAAGGACACTAAGAGCCAATGTGAGAAGGAAATGTGGTGGGGGAACGTATCAATCGATTGACTTTATCCAACTTTGGAATAATCTGCAAAAGGCGGAGACGGCTTCTGTACGCCCGCTAGTTTTAGAATGAAGCAACGCAATTCGGGCGGCTTCTCGAAAACGAAGCTCTGAAACTGAATAATTTCATTGGATATAAATATTGTCTTTTATCACATAACACACTGATTATTTCCCAATTAATTGGATTTTCTGACAAATTGATTATTTTCAGTTAATTAGATTTTCTGAGTCTTATTTCCTCCTGGAGGAATTGCTTTCCATCACGAGAACTTAGAGTGGAACTCATCCCTTCCGAGAGTGCTTGAACGTTCAAAGAAGGTGGCATATTGCCTATCTCTCCCAGGTTTATTTGTGCACTGGACACTTGTTCCCAAGGAACGCATTCCCTAATTTCACCAGCTTCTAGTTCTTCTCCATAAGCTCGTTGCACAGAATTCAAATGTAACTTCACAATGCGATTCTCTGAAGATTGAGCCATTGACGTATCCTCAGCAATGGGGTCGCTCTCCACCGAAGATGTATAGGACGGCTTGTAGTGCCTTCCACAGGTCGGAGGGCAGGGGGAGTATGGCCTCGGTACGCGAGCTCTGCCTTTGATGACCCTCCTGCCGGCTCTCTGGGGCGAATCTTCTCCTTTTTCCTTCCATGACTGTCGATGCGATGTGGAGCGCACGTTTTCCAGAGCGATGGTATGGACGCAGGTAGGGTCGGTGGTAGGGGGTGGACAAGATGGCTGCTTCGTAAAATTTTCCAGGATAAGAGCCCTTCTAGGTATTATGTTTGCCTATTTGCCCGCCCACTACGTTGTTGTTCACAATACAAGACCTGCAATAATTCCCAAATAACTTATTATAAATATTTTCAAGAATTGCATCGTTTTTCTCAGGGTTCATGTGGATAGAGGAAGTCCTCTACATCGAAAGGCTAGGAACACAGAAACATAATTACCACAGGTGGTTGACGTCCACCCCTGAAGTTTCTTTGTGTTGTACCGCCACGAGAGGCACTCTCTGTTTAGGAAGGCTATATGTTCTTTTACGTATGGCGGTATTCCGTAGCTATCGAAAAATTCCACTCTTCCGTTTTTATCGATAAATATACCGACCCAATGCGACCCTGATTTTCTCGCCGGATCGGTGTTCGCTACTATGGCGGATGGATGATGACACTTTAGGGGAAGATAGTCAGCCGCAAATACGTCCCAAAAAATTACGGGTTTCATCGCAACTGCTGAGTGCACGCGTCAGCTGAAGAGAATTCATTAGTGGGTGGGCAGTGATTTTCGTAATGCGAATTCCATCTAATTTCAACTCTATTTATGTAAGGTGGATCGCAGTAAGGAGCGGTTCTGACTAAGGGGCAATAGAGGTTCCAGCGATAATGTTCTTTATCTGGATTGTGCCATGGATCCCACGCACCAAGGGAAATACCGCATATGCAACAAGCCGCAATATCCCGTACGACAGTATAGAAAAACCCAGCCTCAGCCAAAAGCTTTGTACTCAAGGAAAATTTTGGCCCAGCGTCTCTATATGAATTCAGATGAAACACGGTTGATTTTAACTTCTCCCTACCCTCTTTTCTAAACCATGTGATAAAACTTGAGCAATTTCTGAATGCACATGCAAATCTATCATGTATGTGAGGTTTTATTTGGCAAATTTCGTGAGACGCGAATTTTAACTTTCTCAGAGACGGGCATCCTAAAACTGCCATATCTATCACATCCCTGTACTTAAGAATCTTTTTTATGAAATCACACTTTTCCCTTCCTTTCGCGAAAACGAACGTGCTAGCTGACGTGTATGAGTGAAGAATATAATGCAGGTCCGTATATTCGTTCTCTCCGTCATTCCACGACAAAACATTATAATTATTGCGCAGCCAGCGATCTTGTGCCAAAGATGCCTCAGGTCTATCGCTCTTAGGATAGGGTGGTCTGAAAAGCCATGTTTTAATTTTGGAAGACTCAGTGGTGCCTAGGGAGAGTTCTTTCACAACAAACTTGCCTCTGACGATGCCTTCAAAGTATTGAATATCCTCGATCGCTGCTGTTGCCATCGTTGCGGAGAATTGGAATGGCACTGGGAGAGGTCAAGTTTGACAGCCAAAATAAAACCTCCCTCCCCCTCAATACCCTTTGACCCCCCCCCTCTCTCTCTCTCTCTCTCTCTCTCTTCCCGCTCCCTCCTTTCGCTAGCATCTCGCAATGGCGTCCGTCTCTCAGCTGCTGTAATCTACCCCGACGTTGCGGTATCGATCGATTTCAAGAATATTGTTAAACTCCGCGTACAGGAGACAATTTATGGTTTCTGCCAAAGCATTTTTAAATCTGACCTCCAATCTTAGGCTTCCATGACGCTGGAGACTCCAATGGCTGGCGCTTGCCTCCAAATCCGGCGTCAAATCAAACGCAGCCAAGCAAAACCCATTTTTGTAATTTTCTCTCGGAATACCATTGCCATCATCTTGAAAATGAATTCCGGGGCCCGAAAATAATGTGAGATAGGATTGAAGAAAAAGGTTAGTTTCCGAGAAATCCGGCAATAAGTCTCTTGACTTGCTCTCCGTTAAGGTACAACGATAGAGAATTCAAATCAAAATGTTGAACGTTGTAAGGATTTTTCTTCGTATCACCACTGAAAGCCGCGTTTGAGACAAATCCTACAATTAGACGTTTCGGAAGCTGGCCCAAGAAAATATTGTCGATGGTTTTGCTTTGCACATCACGCGAAATGGTGACGTTTTTAATATCCACCCTTGTGATTGGATATTTATCCGTGGATTTTTCTAAAGCCTTGCTATGAGCTATGATAACTGATGAGCTAATTTTCACTTTACGTACGAGAATCGCCGTGTCTACGATTTCAACTGCTACATTTTCATAGTCTCTTGTTGCCATTAAATTGAATCCGACCTTTGATCTAACGAGTTTGATGCGCATTTCTACTCCATTCAAAAGGAATTTCTCCTGATTGAATAAATCACAGTGAAGGTGACCCATCAGTTCCACTTTTTCCCCCGTCCGTGTAACTTCCGACGTTTTGTAGCTCCTTCATTATGATTGCAATCATCCATAATTCCGGGTGTGTCGTCATACCACAACGCTGTTGTCAGATGAGATGATTTTGCCGCAGGTCCGTAATTAAGAAGAGTTTCAAGATATGCTCTATACGGATATGTTTGACTCGGGGGTGTCACCAATTTTTGATTCAGGAAAATATCAGCCTGTGAAAATAAGGAGTGAAGCCACAAATTTACAGGGAATTCCGATCACGGAATTGTCTCCATCAGTCTGCGCAGCGCGCTCTATACTCGCTGTTGCGTATAATAGTGTGTGCGATAGATCAATGTACTGATCGCCATCGCCCGGAATTACGTATTCGATTGGGGCATCGTCAGCCTAAGTGCTGATTGGCTTGTAATATATCCACTGACCATCCTCTATGCTCGTCTGCGTTGGTGGAAGGGTAAATAAATCTAACTCAGTATTCACACACTCGCATGATTGATGGCGCAAGAAAGACATTTTTGGCAAATATATCTTTCACGCTGGTTTTCTTACTTTTAGATGCTCTTCTCAAGCTCTTTTTCTTCTTCTGTATCGTATTACTCCTGCGAGAGTCAACCTTCGATTGACGCTTCCCTGGTAGCGTTCTGAACTGATTTCCATCTCCAGTCATTCTTCGTATTTTATTTTCCGCTTTTCTCACTAGATTCTCCTCCGCTTCAAGAACCCGTTTACGTATCACCTTCTTGATTGATTGCTGATCGCTCGTCTATAGGTCACATAGGCCATGCATACCGGCATGAAGAGCTTCTCGACCGACGGCTTTGGCCCCGCTTTTTATTAGAAGGAGAACCGTTCGAAATAGACCCCCGAGAAAGCTTCCGATTCCGTGACCTTTTTGAAAACTAGCTCCGCGATACACCATTCCCACCCCGTTTCCTGCCTGATGTAGATAGTAGCGTGTGTATGGACCAGGAGAATCATTTACTTTCACCCTGGTATTTTCGTCTACGAAAGTGAAGCACTACCACCGACATTCCATAAAGAAATGGTAAGGGTTGTCCCGAGTGCGTTCTTAAATCCATCTGGATGGTTTCAAATTCTCTTCTCATAATTGGCAGGTAAAACGGTCTAGTAAAAACGTGACTAATGTTGGAGCCGAATTTGTATCTTTCGACCATGGCGTTAACGATTTGTAGGAGTGGTGATACGGAATCGCCGATTATCTGTGGCTCGATAATATCGCAGTACATATAAATCTGATTCGGGAATCCAATCTTGATCTCAGGAGAGCGGGATGATTGAACCTGTGAAGCTAAATCAGACCCGGGCTCGAAACCCAATTGCATAGCCATGATTTCAGATGTGCATATAGATAATTTTCCTTTAGTAGTAATATTAACTCTCTTAGACTCGTCGTGAGTTAGTGTCACCTCATGCGGAAGTGAAATTTTCGAAAGATCGTGATTCAAGGAGGAGATAATTTCAACAATACTCCTATAATATCCCTTGGGTAACTTTCTGTGAAATACTTGACCGTTTTCACCATTGATAACATCATATTCGCGTTGCTTTCCATGAGAATTGCAAAAAGTCATCGGAAAAAGAATTTCAACCAATGCTACCTCCCAATGACCCTCCAGAGTATAATTTTTCGGCAAGAGAGTCGTAAAATTTTCAGTGGTATTACCCCCATGGCTTGACATTGAACTATTACTGGGGAGTGTCAAGTAAAATTCCTCAATGATTGCAATTTCTTTATAGATGATGCTGGAATCCAGGAGTTAGACTTGGAAGGATATCCTTTCAACTTGACTAATACATCTTTTCTATCCCCGCGGCCTCTCGTTTCGATTACTTTACCCATTTTGAATTTCCGAGATTCTCGCAAGACAACCTTCTGTAATTCCAGTCCGTAAAATAGCCCTTCAATAATTTCGCCTTGTAAATCTTTTAATATGTAGACCGTTGGTTTCCGCATAATAACTTTTGCAACCGAAAATATTTCTTCGCTCCAATTGGATTTGTAACCTTTTCTGAATGAGACCTTTTCTCTGCTAATTCTCACATGATCTCCCACTTTCAAGTTGCCTCTCTTAGGCTTCTTATCTACATCTTTGTACATATTTTTCCACACTTGAAGGATATTGCGCGCACTAACGTCTTTTGGTGCCATCTGTATAGAACTATGTACCCGTATCGTACGAGTGTACGATTTTTTTGAAGCACATCCGTGTATCTATTTGTAGAGTATTGGGTAAAGTATCGCCACATTTTTGTCTTTAACGTTCGATTCAAACGTTCGACGACTGCCGCCTCGGTAACGGGGCTGTTGGAATGATAATACCCGATCGAATTCTTCTTTAAAAAATTCTAAAATGTTTTATTGATAAACTCAGTGCCCTTGTCTGTCATGAGTATAAGGGGCCTGCGCCTAGATTTTTTCAATATTCTAGAAAACGCCCGTGTAACGTCTTCACCCTTTTTCCATCTTAGTGGAACCGCTCAGGCAAATTTACTGAACACATCTATCACTGTGAGAGTATAGTTGTACCCGTCGTTTTCCTTCCTCATTTGTTTTACATCGTTGAGATCTGCCTGCCAAAGGTCATCCATGTTGTCAACCACATAACTATTCCTCTGTAATTTGCTATGCAACGGCTTATGAAGGGTATAAGCATCTTGCTTCTGAAGTCACTCGCGGACGTCATTTTTCGAAACAGACGGGGAAGTCGCCTTGCACTGCCCATCTACTCAAGAATAGAATGCAGGTTGTGAGGGGTCGAAATAGATATTTGAGAGAATAGTGTTTAGACGCCTCTTCATTTTTTAAAGCGATATAGTACTCAGCGATCTATAGTTTACCCTTTAATTGAAACGGGAATCTTCGTCACCACCTGTACTTTACTCTCTCGCGCTCGTCGTTCCTCGGTAGAAGTAATACTCTTTGTCGACGCGCGCCTATGAATGAGACTAAGGCGTTTTTGATTTCCAATAAATTCATTCGGGGCGTTAATTTCCTCGAGCAGGGACATGAAAGCCCTAGCACCTCTAGGATTGACATTCTTTCTGGCTCTCTTAACATCTCCAATGAGATCAATAATGTTTGACCCTGGAATCATATCGCCTTTAATATACACAGTTCCATCATGGCTCCAGTTTACCTTACCAGACGCTATTAGTCGACCGATCAAAAGTTCTGCCTTCTTCCAGAATTCACGCGGCATGGCAGATAGAAGTACGGAACGTAAAGGAACGGCTACCTCTTCCTCGTTCTTCTCAATGTTTTCAGAATTATGTGTCTTGTCCTCTTCCAATACCAATGGAAAAATTAAGGGTTTCCTTCCTTCCCTTGCAAAATGTAGGAATTAATGGAGACATTGTTTGTACAGAGCCCACTTCTCGTGGTCCGATTTCAACGGTGTGCGCAGTATTCTCTCCATCTCGCGGTCTAAATAGGTCAGCGTCTGATACGTACTCGTCATTGGAACTGTCCAATTAGCCATTCTGTGAATAGTTTCTTGAGGAACAAGTACCATTTTATTTGCATGTTCCATAATTAGAGAAATTTGGAGAGTATGCTACCAATCAGAGGTATTAGTAAAGGTATAAAGCTTCCGCCTGATTGTGAGATAATCCGTTTCTTTTTCTTCCAGCAACCTTTCCTCCTGGCAATTTTACGTAGCACAGCTTTGTGTCGTGACAAACGCTTTCTCAGTCCGGGGGTTAATTTCACGTTGCCTTCGAGAGTATTTAAAATAATTTCACAGATGGCGCGAATGAGATCGCTATCTGCCGCCTTAAGAATCGTAGTGCGTATAGCCGGTTTACAACGCACCAAATAACGTAATGCGTCAGCGTGTTTCGCTATCCGACGCATCATAACAACTGTAAGATATGATAAGTGAACTTTCAATACATGGGCACCTTATCCTAAAATAGAATCTTAGTTTTTCGATTGGTAGAAATATATTTATTTGTCATCCGGAAATATTTCCGTTCGATAGCGAAATTTATCAGGTGTGGCCTGTTTTAAATCAACAAATAAATAACCGTGAGCTTTCTGTGTCGCATCTTCACATGCTTCCTGTAGGAATTTTATGTTTTTAGGTTGCATTTGCCGTGCCAAACTCAAAATTTGACTTCTATCCCTAGTGTTTTAAAAATACATCATATAGTGCGTATTTAATGATACGCCTTTTCCTTTCGCGAGCGCCTTTTCCCTGGTGGAACAAATTTTGTGTCAAATGAATAACGCTGATATTCCGATGATGGCTTCCTCTCGTGAATAAATCAATCATAACACTGCCACAGCTTTCTACCATTAGATCATGAATATTAATAAGAGTGGAGTCGGATTTGTAAGGCATGGATGTTAAATCAGGCATACCCTCATGAAAGGACACTCCCAATGGTTTTAAACTCTTGTAAAAAATCTGCCACTCGCCGCAGCACTAAATAATTTCTTTAAACGCGACGTCAAACATTTCCTTCTGAAATTTTATAAGTCGGCTGGTGCGCTATACTCTCCCATTCGCATTCTTAACCAACACGACTTATATGGGCTCATGAAAATAAATTTAATTTGTGGTGTTTCCTCGCAGCATAATACTACTGAGTTTCATAGGTTATTAGTCGTTTTATTTGCTGCTAAGGTGACTCTTACGTGGGGTAAGTTAGAATTTGTTACATTAACATATCACTTTGGCTATCTATTCGTCGCAACTTCCTCAATAGCGCGGCACTGTTCTCCTTATCACGGGCAGATTTTTCATAAATTTATTTTCTAGCACACTTAATTTTACTTTTTCCTTGCTATTAGTTATGAACATACAAATCTTTATGTCATGGATAACGCACTGTGTTTGGTAAGAACTGGTTTTCTCTTGGCCATGTATATTTTTACAAGTATAGAAGTCGATGGCAAATATTAATTTTCCTAAAAAGACATAGTGCTTCAATTGATCACTGCGTAACTAAAAGCTTAGTTTACTCCCTAGTGTCCTCTTCGTCCTATGAATTAAAATTCATAATCGTTTCCATGTACTCATGTACTTAAATATCTAGAGTGTTTTAAATATTAGTTTAATAATATTTTAAATAATTTTAATCCAGGATATTTCGTATGCATTGGCTCTGACGCGAACACTGAATGGATTGGCACTGATGCTCTTTAAACCGATTCCTCGTCCGGAAATAATGCCGATTCAACATACGATGGAATTCGCTTTACGATCGGTCCTCCGGAACGGATTAATATCGTAAAGCGAGGGTCTACTGTAATATGTTTGTAATATATTGTAACCGTTCACAAAATTGGGCGTTCCCATAATGGGGAGACGAAGGAAAGGAGTCGATCGAGGGAGATCGTGCTTGTTTTTCATGTCTAATTTAAGTGTGAATTTTGTAGGATGGATGCGATTCTTTGTGTACTTTCCCATCCCCCAACATCAGTTCCCTCCCCTTCTCCAATCCCCTCCTTTTGTGTGTGTGGAAGACGGGATATCAGCGGCGGTGACCTTCTCCTTCATCCCCCCCCCCTCTCCCGAGTGAGCGACGCCAAGTGAGCAGCGGGAGGTGTGACTAGCTGAATCGAAGTTCCGAAGCGAGCAGACCTACCCCATCCCCCCCCCTCCCCCCCTTCCCACAGTGAGGAGTGTGTAGTGGTCACCTAATATGACGACCAAAGTCAAGTGGGCCTTTCCATCGCAAACTTATGTGCAAGCTCCTTCCCCCATTCCCCTCCCCCTCCCCCCCCCCCACGATTCCATCCCCCCTTTAGGCTGGAGGGGCGAACGCTTAAAAAGGGCTGCCGCCACGGGCATGAAGTTGGTAAAGAAATCGATTTATGAGACATACATAAGGCCAACTACGCTCTACGCAACACCGGCATGGGCAGGCCTTGTAAATAAAGGGAATTTAAATAAGATAGAAATAATGGCAAGAAATTGCCTGAGGTCATTTTTTAAAATAAAATGGTCATCAAATACAGACTTATATGAAGTCACAAAAATAGATCAAATAAAGGATGTGATAAAGAAACAGGCTAAAGACTGCTATGGAAACTGAAAAACAAATGACAACAGAATAATAAAAGACCTGGTGACTGATAAAAAAGTACTTGGGACAGATATGTCAAGACTAATAAGGTCCTGACATTGTAAAACGGCTGGGATAGCCAAAAGACGTGGACGCAGAGCACAAGTCCTACACTATGAGGACACACACTGAGAAGAAGCTGCTAACGCAGCAGGTCACGAGATGAGGTTGGTCGATCTTGACAGTTGGTGGACGAATTTCAGACACGGGAAGTGAGGACGAGGGCGACGAAAGGAGAAGACGCGAAAAGGCTGGAACCGGAGATTTGCTGGAAGGGAGAGGTGAAGCGGCCGAGGAGATTGCAAGGAAAGGAGTCGCAACCCAAATAAAAAGTTGTTCCGCATCCCGCACCTACAGCCTGGCCCTACAAAAAGCGTCGCTACTCGCAAATCATCCGCCCAGCAGCACTGTCTCAACCTGCCACGATGAGTACTGTCACAGTCCCACCAAAGCCACAGCCACGGCTAAAGCAGAGTCCTCGTACCATCCATAAAGTAGGTACCATACCGCGTACCATAAGAAGGTGCTTTGAGAAAACCCGCCCGCATCATTTTGTTTTCACCCTGTTATCCCTATTGTTTCCTAATCCCTGTGTGTGTGTGAGCGTGCGTGTGAAGCATTGCTTGCAATCATTTTTGTATTCAATTTTGTCGGAAGTGCCGATTTGGCGTGAGTGAATGTCAGTGCGCAATGCAATTAAAGTGGAGTACAGGCTCTGGAAGCTGCACTCAGTTATTCTAAAGTAATATTGTTAAAAAGTGCTAAAATCCCAGTAACATTTGAATACGCACACTGTCGTGCCTAAAAGGGATTAGTTATTTCGTTATAGTTGTCGGAAATGCTTTCTGATGAATCATTCTGATCTGATTAATGGTTTTTGTTTATTTCTCATTCAATTGCTGGCCGTGTATTAGTACGTAAGTTAGTATTAGAGTGTTGGTTTTATTGAGTATTCTCCTTGCTTTGTGTTTATCCTTTTCAAATGCTCATACATTCAAGGGCAGATAAATTGTCAAACTGTTAATTCTGGTTTTAAGAACGATCTTTTCTCGTATCGTACTACCCTTCCCACGACTTCGCGAAAAAGTCGAAAGGAAGACCGTGAACTCGCGCCATTTTTTTTCTACGACCCCGATTGTCGGCCTCGCATTCAGTCAAGAATTTTACCCCAACCCAGAGACTCAAGTTGAACTCCGACGAGTTAAGCCAGCGCACTTCCCTCCCATCCTCCCCTCTGCCCCCAGTCCAGGAACGCGGGCACCATCCTATTCTTTTGCCGCGTCGCCCACTTCGGCGGACGATTCGGCTGGCGCCCAACATCGCCTAGCGTCCCGCGACTACAGCTCATCCTCCCCCCCTCCTATTCGCCCTCCCCCTTCGTCCCTCCTCTCTGGTGACCGAGAAATAAAGGGAAAGGTTACAATATCGGTATGTTGTTTCCATAGAACGTGAAAGATTAAGAAAAATTATTTTGAATTAAGAAAATCATTTTGAATCATGGGATGAGAGGAATCTTCCAATGCGACCCCCTTGAGTTTTTCGTGATGAAATCGCGGGTAAGAATTGAATTTTGTTTCCTAGCCTACTACTGAAGGGAATACTCATCACTTTTAGCAAAGATTTCCAGCACGCCGACGGAGACAATAAATGGATATTTGAGTCCTACCTTAACTCTTGTCGCTTCCGATTGAATGCAAGGACGATTTTGCCATTCGTCTTTCCGCTGTTCTTCCTTCGCCGACCGACCTTGTTTATCCCCATGTTTCCACACCCATAAGCGTGCAGTTAGACCCCGGATCACAGGTAGACACAACGCACCCACCCCTCACCCTCCCAGAAATAATGCACTCGCAGGTCAAAGGGTGTTCCCTCTCGCCAAATGAGTCCCGGAGAAGGTTCCCTTTCGTGCGTTTCTTGCTTTCCCGAGCGAGGGGGCGTGGTTCGTCGTAGTCACATCAACGCCCACTTGGGAAGGTAAAAAAAATCCTAGGAATTACCCGCTGGTGGATGAAATACCTTGTTCTGTGTTGAACATGTCACGTTCCGACAGCGAAGCGGGATGGATGGAGGTGCGCTGGACCATATCTTCGAAACGCGAAAAGGTGCATGGAATCCGACGACTTATTTGGTGTATAGGGCTTAACCATTGCATTTCACTGAAAGACTCAGCCTTTTTTCTCAGAAAAAGGAATATTTTGTTTAGAAGTATTTGAGGCCCTCGCGGTGAAGATGGTTATGAAGACGGCCGACGATTCTCCCAAATTATTTCGTCTTAAATTAAAGAAATGAAAAATCATAACGGATTCAAATGGTTATATCATCGCTAAATACACAAAGAATTCTGTAACATACGTGAAAGTTTAAACACGACTGTTCCTGAGGCGTCGTTGAGTAAACGAAGAGGCACCAGAAAACTCGAGAACAAAAATTCATCACAACTTTCTTCCCGTTGCCACACCTGCTTGTATTGGTATTGGCCGGAACTTCCATCGAATCCGTATTTCCATATGAGTGTGCATTTCATTTCACTTCCATAAGGCGGAACAGTAGACATTGATGGAACGATTCGGGATGCTGCGTGACATCGCGAGGCTTGGAGATCAACTTCGCACACTTCTCCCGCAATGGAAACTCCTTCGGGGTGAGCAGCATTTTAAGCGAGTGTTATGGGCTCAAAGCGCGAATATGATTTGTGCCCATTTCTTTCGGCAGTCTTGCGTAGACCTTTGTATTGTTCTTTGGTTAACTGCATTGCAATAATATATAATATTGCAATAATTGCAATAGCCAGAGCCTCCTCCTCTGACATAATCGTCTGTGAAACCTCAGTTTTCCTCCACTTCGTTAATACAATCCTACCCCTGGTGGGTGTGGCGGTTGTTATTCCTGTAATTAGCTTATAGGCCGCTTCATCTCCCTGTACTCTCACATTCATTGATGCCACAAATGAGAGAGCTGCTGCGGAGTGAAAAGATCGAAGACCCTCGGTTTTCCTTCTCTTCCATCTCTCGCTGGAGAAATTGAATTGTTTTTCTGGCCGTACGGCTGTATCCTACAGAGGTTCATTTAAACTACTCCGGGAATATTCATGCCCTACTCCCTAAAATTAAAAGACAATAATTCCAAATAGTTTACTGACAGTTACTTTCAGGACGATCGTGAAGTAACCGGCACATATTGTGGCGCACTTTCAGGAAAATGCAAGGAGGCATTCAGCCATTTTGCGTTGCGCTTCAAAACCCTTTCGTTTTTCCTTTAATTTTCTCCCCACTTTGGAAGGTATCGCCCAAAAAAATTACTTTCCCATATACACATTCAAAGAATGTGCGGCGTCCTTATTATCCACCAAAAAGAACTTTCCAGCAAGATTATCGAAAAAAGTTGTCATCTTCAACGGTATGTCTACTTCAACGGTTGTCCAAATTTGACTAATTTTCGATGTAGTTGCATCCGTGCTATATCGTTCAAAGCCATTAAATCGTATAAAACACAGTTAGGAAATCGCCATATTTACGTTCATGGCTGAATAGCGCGTTATGATACTCGCCGCGTCACTGTATTCCGATTGACTGGCGCGCAAGGCTGGACCCCGCCGCGCGATCAAAGAACTGAGTTTATTTTCGGCGCCGCGGACGGCCGCTGACTTTCTCAACGGATTCGCGTTCTAGAAGCTTCAGTAAATATTGTGCTGTATGTTACTTACGGTTACTCCGTGTCTCTCTCAACTATTTTTCTAAGTAAAGCCAAAAATTCAGGGAAAAACAGGGTCCGCCAGTTTGTCCTATTAAAAGAGCAAATATCCCTCTAGATAATTCAAAATTTCAACATGTCAACGATTAAAGTTTGTTCTTGAAAATAATGTCACTTTTTATTTCAATAAGCTCCTACATAAGGTTCTGTAGACTCTTCATTTTGGAGATTTTCAGCGACATCTCATTTCTGAATTTTTTGGGAAATTTGTTTAACTGTAAACCCTAGTATAATGTTAATGCGGAATAGTTATGTAAAATGAATCACACATCATATGCACCATTAGTAGGAGAGTCACTATGCCAAATTTCAACTTCCAGACTGAAAAAAATCAACTTTTTGAATTTTGGACAGCTTTTTTCGATTTCAGCCCAATGTGCGACGGTCAGAAATAAGGTCCTCTGTTAAAGAAGAAAATGTTTGTATGTACACAAACAAATAATATTACAACCTTTTACACTACTCACAGCTAAATGCATAACAGAAAAAGTTTAAACTACACGAACACTCTTCGTAAAGGATCAATACAAGTTATTTAAAACATATTTGCGATGTGTTTGGTAAGCAACAACTGAAGGAACTTATATTTTCCTTGAATGAGAATGTGCATCACTGTAGGTTAAACCTTTATTTCTCGGTAAAACTAGGAAATGCTCACACATTTTCTTAAAACATCCCATAATTCTTGCGAACCCGACCGTCCAGTAAAAAGACATCTAAGCTCCAATTTCCTTAATTAGAGAATTTTATTAATTAATTAGAAAGAACCAATTATCTTCCATACCCTTAACATCTGTGACTTCCCCTTCTGAGATCACCTTTATACACGTACACATTTACATTACAAATAAAAACACCTTTGAGACTTCGGTCCTCATTTAGCCCTCAAACTAAGAATTACAATTACTTTGCAACAGCTGCCAGAACATACACTCAAAGCACTTGATTCCTTATTCCCTTTCGATCCTTGGTCACAGGATCTGTAATTGTGAAGAGAAACTTCAAGAATACCTTAGCAAGCTTCACAATACTCTAACCTACAGAAATGATCCCGAACCACTTTCAAAAACCTATTTTTCCCTCCTCTGCTAACTTCACACCACGCTCCAAAGACGACGCTCCCCCAGGACGTCCCTAATCTTCACATCACGTATTTTCCTCCCGTCGAAAAACTCAAGACCATTTTAAAACACTTATTCATCATTTCAGAAAGGAGTAGATCGATAGCTAATGCCTTATCCTAATGCCCCTCAGTATTCTCCAGACGTCCAACGTATCCTACTATCCCCGCTCCAATTCTTATCTAGGAGGGTAGCATGAATCACACACCCCGCCACGGATGTTATTTGAATCCGGAACCAAGCGCATACTTTGGTTCCGGAACGACGTTTATATATTATTTATAACATGTATCATACCGGTAAAGGTAGGTTTTCTTGAATGTCGGAGAATATTCTCACGGTTTCTTACACATTCAGGGGCCTATCTCCCTCTAGTAGGTATATCTTCTTTCGCCTCTGCATACGATCTACCCAGCTTCATTCCGTCAATTAAACCCATTCTCTTCCTTCCCCTAACCCTCTTGCCCAACATCCTTCCCTCTATCCCACTCTTCAGCAACTCCTCACCCTATATTTCATCCTTCAGCCATCTACCCTACCTATTCCGATTATCATTCAAAAGCCTCCCTTCCTCGCCAATCATCTCAAGCACTTCCTCGTTAGTCTTCCTCTCCGTCCACCTCACCTTCTCCATCCATCTCCACACCCACATCTCAAATGCCTGCAGCCTATTCTCGTCCTCCTTTGTCAGGGTCCACGTTTCTACCCCATAGAACGCTACGCCCCATTTAAAGCTCTTCACCAGCCTCTTCTTCACATTCTTACCCATTTTCCCCGTCATCAACTCTCTTCTATTACCTAACGTCTATTTAGCTAGCGCTGTTCTCTACCATACGTCTTTGCTACAATGCCCGTTTTCCCCTACCGTGCTACCTAAGTTTTGAAAGTGTTCCACTTGATGGAGTTTGTGTCCTCCCAACTTTTATCACAGGCGTCGCCATCTTCGTTCTAGAGAATCTCATTACTTTTGTCTTATTTATTTCTTCAATCTAGGTTACTAGGAGCAAGGTTAGCTAGGGTATTGAAATTTCGGATTACATTAGACATAGTATCAATTCACATACTGCCATAAAGAAATATAGTGCAAATGCCCGACTTCTATACCGAATGATGGAAATACTACCTGGAAGTCGGGGTTCCGCTGGAAATAAGTAATTTTTGACACTTGATTTCTATTAAACTAGGATTCGGAGTCTATCATAAATCGACACTCCAGTTAAAATACTTCTTCTCTGTCGAATGACATGAAGAAAGAAGGTGCAAATGCCCGACTTCTACACCGTGTGATGGAAATACTACCTGGAAATCGGGGTTCCGCAGGAAATAGGTAAGTATTGACACTTGATTTCTAGTAAACTAGGTATCGGAGTCCATTATAAATCGACACACCAGTAGAAATACTTCTTCTCTGTCGAATGGCATAAGAAAGTAACTGCAAATGCCCGACTTCTTTACCGTGTGTTGGAAATACTACGGTTTACTCGGGCTCCAGCCGGAAATTTATGATTCTGAGGCTTGGAACAAGGTTAACTAGGTATCATGGCCTATTTAAGTTTGTAATGTTAAGATTTCTACTCATCCTCTATACATTCACATCTGGAAACAGTGCAAATTCCCGGCTTTCCATTCATTTGATGGATAATCTTCCCGTATTACGCCGTCCAAACGGAACAGCACCACTTTGCGGCTGAATTACAATAGTTCTCGGTATCAGGATCTGTTGGAATTTGCTATAGTAGTTCTTCTATTTATTATTAATAATTTTCTTTAAAGAAAGTCGGTTCAAATGACCGATTCTTCCCCGACTGATGGATTTTCCCTTCAGTATCTTCTCTTCGCTTTCTCTGATTTACTTTTTATCATATATATTTCAATACATTTTTATGATAGTTATCATTTTCTCAATCCCTCTTACATCTTTTTTCAATACAGAATATTTTTCTTAACGATTTTTTTAGCATTTTATCTCTACCCTTTACCTCTACTCTCTCTAATATTTGGCACCCAATCGCCATGTTCTCCTGATTCCTTACCGTGTGCTGTTAACGTGTGCCAACTACCTTGGTGTTCCGTTACTTTGTCGTGACTGTATTGCCCGTCGGAAATTATTCAACGTCAATGGGTAGACGTCCGCATTCGTCACCCACACAAAAAAATTTAAGCCCTTCTCACTTAACGCTGTTATTTACGTGATATACTATGATTTTTGAAATTTTTGTTATGAAATTTTAAAAAGTGTTACGGAAGCGGGCGTTTACCGCTATTTTACTGACTGTAGCGATACCCTTATTAACCTGCAGTCCTTTCATAAGACTAATGCAGTGAAGTCATTTCCATCAGTAGGTATACTTTCTCTTATATACACTAAGTTGATGTGAAATTGTATTTTGCCTCATTTAAATTATATTATTATTTATTTAAGATTTCGATGAGGCGTGCTTCCAGCCGTAGTGTGAGTTAGCTAAGTCAGAGGCTATAATTTATAGCATCAACGTCAAGGGTAAGAATTTTATGCTTCGATATCATCTACATTAGTAATACAAAAATGTAGTACATATATGTTCATGCGATCCAAATGTGTGAAGTATTTCACAAATATTTCTGAATTCTCAATTTTTAAAAATTAAAAATAGTTAAGGGTTTAGGAGCTTGATGGTCTAAGTTGTACTTTTCCTTTGTAGGTTTTCGTCATGATGAAACCAGGGAAAAATCAAACTATTTCAATGTGTCATTTGTGAAAAATTCGATCCATTCGATTAGAAGGTTTTTCCAGCTACGCTCGCCAATTATGTCAAAACTTTGGATCCTTAAGGAGGGCTTTGCATTTGAGATCTTTAAATGAAGTATATTTGCTGCCGTTGTTTATCCATGCACCAAGTGATATTCTCCTTAAAATAAATGCTTTTATCAAATAAGGTCTATTTTGCTGCAGTTTACTATTTAATGTTGTAATAACACCAAGTATAATATCTTACTGGTAGCCGAGTGCCCCTTCTAATCCCATTAGCATTATTGTGTGTTTACAATTTATTTTCCCAGGTATTTAGGTATGTACATGTGTTTAAAGTATTTGCATCTGTGTTTTAGAATCATTCATAAGTTGTGGCTGTCAGTTGATTAGGAATTGCAGTTGGCTGTCAGTATGAGTGATTGTTAAAGAGGAAGATTGGTGAGGGACAGCTTCCTAATCTCTTAGAGCTTGCATAAGCTGGAGTATTTTCACTAACATTTGCCAGTTGTAAAATTTCAACTTTATTTTTTCTCTTGAATAATGCCGATTAGGGAAGTCTCTTCCAGTTATCCGACATGGGTAAAATTTGTACAGTATGACTTGTAATCTCGGGAGAAGTATTCAGTGCTCTTATGGACTGTGACAACTGGTTCGACCTTTGCCGAGGCAGAATTATGTATTAAGGAAGCGTGGAATCTATTAGATATCTACATATAGATATCAATCAGACTAGCAGTCAATTTGATAATAATATATCTAAATATAATAGATCTCTACCACAGATCTTTATTAGACATCTTTTCATCTAACCAGTAATATCTGATGTACATCTAGCTACAACTATAGAACTATATATAGTGAGTAACTATATATAATCACTATATATAGTTCCATAGTAATTTTTTTTCTAAGGGACAGTTTGATGATTGTTGCATTTACTTATCAATCTGAACTCAGATGAACCTGAAATTTCTAAGGGAAAATGATTCAGACTCATCAATGTACCAACATTGTCTGGAAATACAGGATTGAACAGTGAAATCCCAGAAGAATTGTTTGTACTTTCTCACTCCTTTCAGCCACACCTCTCATTTGTTCTCAATACAAAGCACACCATGAATGATATTTTTAATATGTACTATTCTATCTAATCAAAGCTCTCACTGTAAAATCCCTTGCTTGTTTTCAAAGAGGCAGGGAAGTGATGTGTTAATAAGGGATAGTCTGATGTAATGAAGGGGAAATATTATTGATGGGTTGCCACTTACCAAAAGAAGAATGAAGATCCTCGTGGGTGAGTTCCGATGCCTGAGCAATAGAATCCTTAAATTCAGTCTTAAATGGAGTACCTTTGCTGTTCAATGCCCAAAGGAAAAATTTTATATTTTCATGTAAAATACAGGTGCATACATTATGAGGTGTATTACCTTGTAAAAAGACAAAAACAGTAGCAAAGCAAATTTGGACAAGCTGATACTCAAATCGTGCTCCTGGAGGAAGAGGGAATGCGCCTCCTTCAAGGTTACCGTCATATATCTCACGGGCATTGCAACCATAACACCGTTCACTTGATTCTTCCTGCATTCCTTTATCCCTGGACAATGGTAGGAAATCGAATCGTCTTCATAGTATTTAACCAAGGCCTGGCGTGTTTGGTTAGGCAGTCGATTCGATGAGCGCGTGTCAGCAGCCTTTGGATTAGCGTCCTTCACCTCCAGGCTATTCTCTCTCGCCATGTCAATGAGAATTTCTCTTCGTTTTCGTGGCGAATCAGGCAAAGAGACGATTACTCGTTTCTTACACTTGCCATAATGTTGTCGACTCCGAAAGGCGATGAAATCTGAGGATGGGATTGCCTAAGTGACGAAGGAAAATAGTGGCATGCTATGATTTTATTCAACAGTAATATCATGAGTATTCCGCATAGAAAAAAGAAAATGTACTCTGCTTACCAGTGTAGATGACCCACTAGTTCATGCTCTTTTCCGGTGACGGTGATGTTGTTTGTAGACC
This sequence comes from Ceriagrion tenellum, assembly GCA_963169105.1. NCBI lineage: Eukaryota > Metazoa > Arthropoda > Insecta > Odonata > Coenagrionidae > Ceriagrion > Ceriagrion tenellum. Next base: position 161,889,190 of record OY720636.1, read on the forward strand.
CTATTCTTCTGCTTTGTATTCGCCTTTCCTCGTTGTGTGGAATTTACCATTGCTCTTGTCTGCTGCTTCTTTGGCTTATCCTTTTCCTTTGCTTTTTTATACTCCCCTTTCTCCTTCTTTCTCCGTATATATTCACGCTGTTGTTCAGTACCCATTTTCCCCATTTTTTCTCAATGCACTTCACCAAGCGTGGGATAGTAAGACGACACACACGTCTCGATCGTCACGTCACGCACACACGATCAGACTAAACTAACTGTTATATATGGCAATTTCTGGTGCTTTCAAAAGAATGGAACAGTTTAATATTGTTGGTCGTATTGTTTCCCATTTTTAATAATCAATTATTGCTGATTTATCTGTTTTTATAGCTCTTTGTTGGCCTGGTAATGTATAGAGCCCTTAATAGTGCTTAAATAGTGCAACAATGTCAGTCCGTGACAGCGCTCCAGAGCCGAAAGTATTGTTGCCACAAAAACAGTTCGGCACCATAATAGTCGAGCACCTCATGCTTGATTTGGATATTTAGGGAGAATTCTTTACAACAGAATAGTTTTCCATGGAAATAAATTCATTTTTTCCATCACAGACTGACATGATGATGTATTTGAATTATAGATACTATTTTTCAGAATATAAATAGGACTCAAAGTAGCAACTATGGAAGTAAATGTGTTATTAGAGGGATAGTAAAATCGATTCCCACAAAAAATTATTCTTAATTGCATTTTATGAAACTTAAAATTTTGAAATGAATTTATTCATTAAATTTCTTATATGGATAAAAACTATAGCAAGCGCTTAAAAATCCCTAGCGACAGTGACTCACGCAATTCATGCAAAAATTTACACTTGATAATGCAAGTGTAGACCATCTAGCAGAGATTTAGATCCACCAGAGATAAATGGAGCCTCCACCTATTTTTTTTTAATTTTATCATTCGGTATGACATTTACCTGGAATCTCTCTAATATAAATAATGAATAAAAGAATCTTTCAGATAATAATTAATAATTGAAAATAAATAGTCTTTCAGAGCAGATACAGGCAAGTTTCAGAGCAGATACAGACATGTTTCAGAGCAGATACAGACATGTTTCAGAGCAGATACAGACATGTTTCAGAGCAGATACAGACAAGTTTCAGAGCAGATATAATAACCAGCTTCAGAGCAGTTACAGACCAAATATGTTCACCTTGGTTATGCTTTGTTAATGGGTAACTGATAGTTGTAACCAGAAATTTTAACATGAACTACTTCCCTGGTAGCAGAGGACATTGATGTAACGTTTAGGCAACGTTATGATGGGAAAAGGTAAAAGTTCACACAACATTGATGTTAGTTGGGATAACGTTGCATGCACGTTGCCTCGACATCCGAATTTCCCAAAAGTCAACATTGCAACAAAGTTGTCAGTGCAACATAAAAAAATTGGTGTAGCAGGCTTTGGCAATCGAAGAAATTCTCACAATTGCGTATTAAATTTTGGGATGGAGAAAAAAGCTCTAAAGCCGGGCACCCACGGGCAATTAACTGGCTCCTAACCCTTCTAACCTGAGCAAACTACATTATTCTGAACAGAAAATCATTTTTAGGTCCAAGAAAATGCTGACATGTATGGATAAAAAGAGCTGCAGTTTGCTATCCCTACCCTAGTGGAAAAAACTGTGATTGTTAGTTGAAAACTGAGTGAAATACACTCTGTGTAAAGTATGTGAAATGGGACACTTTGATCAAGAATTTCACAGACTTTGAAGAACTCTGTTCATGGGATTAACCTGTAGAATCTCTGTGAAAGGTAGGGTAAAACTGTGTGACTTTTATGTGAAACCATGACTTCAATGGAAAATGTGTGGGTAAAATATATAGGTTCTATGTGAAATGTCAAGAATTCACATAGAAATCCACCAGACTGAGGGCACCCAACTCTGTGAAAAGCATGTGAAATTTGTGACCAGAACCCTGTGAAATCCATGTGAAATATTTCCCTTCATATGCCCCCACCCCTTTCTAGTCTAGTGAACCATTTTCACAAATTTTAAATTTTATTAGAAAAAAATTGAAACAGTATAAAGAACATAAACTGGAATGCCCAAAGTAGCCTATTATAATACTCTTGATTTTAATTCACATCTATCATAACAAGAAATTCTTCTTTAATTCTAGGCCTTCTCCGGTTTCTTGCATTTCTTTTCTCAATTGTGCTTCATCCTCCTCCGACAGGAAAAATGTCTTCACACATACTGAATAAAAGGCTAATATTAGTAATCACATCATTGGGAGACAACATTTAAGATTAAAACCAAAACACAATCAATGACAGGTTGTGGCATTACATTAATGTTCCCCATTACTGAATTTGTCAGGGAAGGGAGTGGTAGATTTGAAGTGGGTGGGAACAGACTAGGAACATGGAACTATCGCAGAGAAGAGGCAATGGAATTTCACAGGAGAAATAAATTAGTAGTTACAAGCACTTGGTTTCAACATCATCTCAGGGAGAGATACAAATGGAAAATGCCAGGAGAGACTGCGAGATTTGATATCTTTTTCTATAATTTGATGGTAAGGCAAATATTCAGGCATAGCATCAATAACTCAAAGAGCTATCCAGGGACAGATGAAGACTTGGATCATAATTTAGTCTATAAAAGTATTGATTTCAACCCAGAAGAAGAAGAGGGCAGCAAAATGTGAGGAGTATATAACAGATATCTCGATATCACATACAGAAAAATTTTGATTAGAATAATTAATCGAAGGTTAGAGTGTTGGGCAAATTACTACTAGGGTAATGACCATTTTAGGTTCCAGAAGGGAAGGTCTAATCGGGATGCAGCCATGGTGTTGAGAAACAGAGTATAATCAGGATACTTTTGCTTGCTTTCCAAATCTCAAAAAGGCATTTCACAGAATAAGAGGGGAAAAACTATTTCAGGTTCCGGGGAAAATGAGTATAGATAAGCAAGACAGGAGAGACTATTAAAATACTTATACATGACCCAAAGGGCACAGAGGAGGGAGGCTGATGGTGTATTGGGGTGGACAGCTATAGGTCGCAGGGTAGGGAAAGGGTGCCCATTTCCACATTTGCTATTTAACATTTATGCTGAGGAAATGGTAAGAAAGGCATGGAAAGAATTAGAGGAGGGAATCAGAGTAGGAGGGCAATTTACAAAGTCAGATTCGTGGATGTTTAAGCATTAACTAATTGATCTTTTAAGGTATTAAAAGCTTTGGTGGCAGAATTAGAAATTCAGAACAGGAAATACCAAATGAAAAAAAACATAAGAAGACGAAAGTAATGAGATGGGATAAAGAAAGCAAGGATGGTCATAAAAGTTGCTGGGCACAAACTGGAGCAATGAGAGCATTTTAATTATTTTGGCAGGATGTTAGAAGAAAAGGGTCTGAAAAGGGCAATATAGGAGGAGAATAGTGTAAGCTAAGGAAGAGTTAAGTAATACAAGGGAGCTGATGATGGAGACCTTGGGCAAGGATGTGAAGAATGAAGAAACTGAGGGGGTATCACAGATATTTCACATAAAACTCACACACTGGAGTCAGACTATGGAGGTTTCACAGATATTTCATATAAAACTCACACATTAGAGTAGTCTGAGCCAAAAACCCTCAAAATATTTCTCATTAATTAATGAAAACTTCACGCACTTTACACATAAATTTCACACAAAATGAGGATTTCACATGTCATTCAGACTTACTTTCATAAATTTCACACAAAAATTTTTACTAGGGTAGTTGGTGCTAGATAAAACATATATTTTAAAAACAGCTAACATAAACATTGCACGCATGTTGCCTCAATGTGAAATGATAACATTATGTGTGAACATTGATGTAACATCCTGGCAATATTCTTGTTGCCATGTATAGTCCAGTCTGTAGGGAAATTTGAAGGTTTTTTCGTGATACAGGTTAAGAATAGTCAAAAGTTGTAGGAAAGGGAGAGTTATATATACCTATATATTTTTAAACTTCGAACTAGACGTTAAAAACAAATTACAGGGGTTCAAAGTCTAAAAACGGTTTTTTAATTCTACAAGCCAAGGTATTCACTTAAGGAAAAAATGTTTCAAATGTTTTTTGTAGACAATTAAAAAACGCATAATTTGAGCTATGGTAAGTTTTTTTTCGATAATTATTTATTGCAAAAACTTTGAAAAACCCCCCAAAATGGCGTTTTTTTGCATATCAATTATTTATTGCAAAAATGACTTTTTTAATACTTTTTTGCTTTGTGATTAAGGCCCCCATTATGACCAAAAAAAATAGGATTTATAAAGCCAATTTGGTTAATTTGTTGCTGAGTTATTCCATTTGTTTATTAAAAACATGTCTAATGTTCAATGCTGTAACATTTTATTGGACCAACATACAGGGTTGTATAAAGGCTCATTCTCTTCGTAAAGGTCCAAAATTTAATAATATTAAAGAAAAATTGAAAAAAAATTATTTTCAACCCCTCAAATAACGCTTACAAAAAAAGGGCGTTTTTGTTTTATAAATAAATGAAGCTGGGGCCACCCCCATAAACTGTAGATAATGTTTTCTTCAAGATTTGAGTAGCTGAGGTTGAAACGAAGAATTAAAAAAAAAAGTTGTTTTTCGACCAATAGCAACCGAGATAAGAATTTTTTTTTAAATCACTGCTCCGTTGTTTATAACAATTAATAAATAAATCCGACGGCATTTGGACCTCAAAGACATATTTTCAATATCTATTGTCAGATTTACAAAATATTGACTTGTAAGTGTTAAAAAACATGAATGAAGTATAGCGAAGAAAAACAAGGCCGGCCGGCCGCGGTGGTGGGGGTAGCTCGACGTGCTCTCCCGCGCGCGTGAGAAAACTGACTTGGCTACTTCAAATCTGCTGCGCTCGGAAAAATATCTCGTATCTCGGAAAGTTCTGAACCAATTTCGATGTTTTTATTAAATCTGGGATAGCTTCAAATTTTATTAACAATGACATTGTTAGTTTGTAAAAAATATTAATAGTTCAAGCTGAAATACTATAAATGTAAAATTATAAAATAAAAAAAACCCTTTTTTTGTAGGGTTGAAAATAATTTTTTTCAATTTTTCTTTGATATTATTAAATTTTGGACCTTTACAAAGAGAATGAGCCTTCATGCAACCCTGTATGTTGGTCCAATAAAAAGTTACAGCATTGAACATTAGACATGTTTTTAATAAACAAATGGAATAACTCAGCAACAAATTAACCAAATTGGCTTTATAAATCCTATTTTTTTTGGTCATAATGGGGGCCTTAATCACAAAGCAAAAAATTATTTAAAAAGTCATTTTTGCAATAAATAATTGATACGCAAAAAAACGCCATTTTGGGGGGTTTTTCAAAGTTTTTGCAATAAATAATTATCGAAAAAAAACTTACCATAGCTCAAATTATGCGTTTTTTAGTTGTCTACAAAAAACATTTGAAACATTTTTTCCTAAAGTGAATACCTTGGCTTGTAGAATTAAAAAACCGTTTTTAGCCAAATTTGAACCCCTGTAATTTGTTTATAACGTCTAGTTCGAAGTTTAAAAATATATAGGTATATATAACTCTCCCTTTCCTATTACTTTTGACTATTCTTAACCTGTATCAAGACAACGTCATAAATGACCCTTTTTTCTATCCACAGACTGGACTAGTAACGTTGTGCTCGTTGCTGCAACGTTGTGATAATGTCCTCTGCTACTGAGGTTTTAGGTTTCTTACCACTCCAAACTCAGCTCTAGAACACATCTCATGTCAGAGAGCCATCATGCCCATGCACCACCATCCCTCACACCCCCCCTTCATGCCATATGACAGCCTCTTATCCATCCACTGCCCATATGCTCCTCTAATGTCTACAGTCTATAATTGCCCTTCAATTCACACTATCTAACATCACTTCCCCACGTCAGTAGGAGTACATAACTCAAGAGTAATACATACACACCAAGAGCTATTAAAAGAGGCAGGAGAAAATTATTGGAGGTGGATAACAGATGTTGGAAGGCGTGAGCCGGCAGAAATGAGGGGAGAATCTTTCTACGAGTAATGTTTTTAAGATATTTTAAACTAATTCACTATGCCATTAGTGCATTTGAAAACTAAGAACAATGTGAGTTAATGGAAAACTAAAACTTATGTTGTTTGCTGTTTTCTGTGAGAATGTCCAATCTAAGTTCAGTTCTCAAATTGCTTAATTCAAAATACTGCATCACTTGAGGATTGTAGTAGTACAAGCCATCTTTTTCAGTGAACAATTCTAAAATTTAAAAGCATGAACTTGGACAGTAGAGTATTCATTAGTATCATTAATAATATAATTTTCCCCGGTCATTTCTGCCTTTAGGTGAAATGTAATTACAACTGCTTATGCTCAAGGTAAGAGTTTAACCTCAATTTCTCCTCTACTGCAAAAAAAACGTTTTTTTAAATAACACTACTTCCACAGTAAAAAATAAGATCATAAGGAAAAAGAACACACCTACCTGCAGTAAAATAAACCCAGCATTTGCAGGTCTATATATGTGACATATGGTTCTTCATGCTGATGAAATATATTCATTAGGTACTGAGTTTTTGTGAAGTATTCAGATAATTTTTATTGAGTTTTTCAGTAATTAGGGATTTAATAATGTTTGTATGTTGTTTTGTCGCAAAAAATTACATTGTAAAACAAGGTAAAACTATATAAGTTAAATTTAATTCTATCACTCAATTAACAAGTGTGTGGCAAGCACATTGTTGTACTTAGAATTGTTCGGTATTGTATGTGGAAGTGGGTATCAGGTGACAGCCATTTAATCAATTTATTACCCATGCTGAAATCAATGTTTTCTGGATGCTAGGTGGATATCAGGAAATAGTGGGATATAGATTGATCTTGAGGGAAAGGTGTTACTGTGAGAATATGAGGGATAACACAACTGAAATCATACAATATCCACCTAATATGTATCCTTAAATTTAGCTTAAGAGATCCATTTGGGCACATTTTCTTATTTGATATGTTTTTCACACACTGCAGTGTAATTAACCATACAAAATTAGCAGTCATAGCTTCATATGTGATGTACCAAATAATCTTTTTCGCCTGGTAACATTCATGCAAATATTTTCACTTTGCAATAGGTTAGAAAAAGGGGGCTTTCATGGTATTTTCACGAATCAAACCTCAATGCCTTTTAAACTAACAATGCTAATGTTGAGGTTTAATTTCTTTTCCTGCAATTGCTCACAAGATTACTTCTTTAATGTTGAAAAAAAACTTGTGAATTCAAAGTTCAGAGATCAGCCAGTCTCAACCTTCAATCTAAATGGCTTGGTAGACTTGAGCTGTGTATTCCAAATACCTTCCCCCATTACTTAAGCTAAGGGCTGGTTACTTTCCCTTATATAGCCTGACAGATCATTAGTTTTATCATGTTCAGAGAGATTTGGTAATAATGCATGATAGCTTAACTCTCAGCCACCTTACGCTTTCAGTGCCACTTGTTTCATTCTATCAGTGAAGTTCCTGCTGATCCATGTTAATTTTACAAGGGTTTTGCCAGAGAAGGAAATTACGTATTTTACATGGTGGGGGGAAAGATCCTTAAGGAATGGGGCAAGATGCATTGACTGCTGTAAATTAATGAAGTTCACATGGGTTTTCCATCAGGTTAGGTATTTATTGGCCAATGTTTTGTTGGCAACCTCCACAATCATTAATTTTGCTATAGACTTCATTAGTATTGTCAGTGGTATTATATGCCTGGAAAGGATCAAATCATTCTACAGTAAAAATAACTGGCGAAGGTGAATGTATACCCATCCCTTTTAATGCCAGAGAAGTTGATGAATGTTATTATTGCAGTTAGCTCCAGATAAGTGGCACCATTTACATAATTTCCATAATAGCACCATCTCCTTGCAAACGTCCCTCCTTTTTCTGGCACTCTTCATTTGGGCTCTCCTAATATTTAGAAAATGAAGACCTCTACAACATTCGACCAAGACTTAAAAGGTCTACTACTTCCTCCAAAACAATTTCCCATTGAATACCTACCTATTTACTTACTATCTTCCCAATACTTGACACTGCCAAAACAAAGAAAGCAAATGGATTCCATGTCTCTCCAAAAATGGAGCATTCAACTAATATTCTTAACAGATGTAATCTGCTATCAAATAAAATGTGGTTCTCAAGAAGCTAAATCCCATTGCATTTCCGGTGCCATTTAGGCTTATTTTGTCATATGCAGTTTTGAAGCCATGTAATAACGTTGGGAAGATAGCACTAACATGCATTTTCTGCTTCCCTCGACAGTACTCATTCCTTATGCTTCACTTTCCAACAAATTACATCCGAGTTTGGTAGGTATTATAACCTTTTCAAATATCCTTTTACCTTGGCAAATATTCTGACAAGACAATACAGATCAATGTTAGGGCAATATACTTGTGCCCCTATAAAATAAATTACTTTGATCAAGTTTAGACCAAGTCTTATCACAAAAATTAAAAAAAAAAAATCATGCTATGCAAAATAACCTAAGCAACTATGATATACTTCCGCCAGACAAGTCTACAAAGGAGCAAGGAAGCTGGACACTCAAGGAATGAAAACTAATTATTATATTCAAACCATTTATTTCAAAAGGAATTCTCACAGCCAAACCTCATTCAACAAAAAATGCAAATTCAGGTTCAATTATGCAATAATTTTTTAATGTAGAACAATGATACTCAGGCTAGTACAAATGTAGCTGTAACATTTATTAATGCTGATTACATGTACTGAGGCAGATCCCTTTGATAACAGTTCTTTGGGTAGGATAATTTTCATATTCAGGACTGAGAACAGTGAAAAATCAAAATTAAATGTGGTCTAACATGGGCTAAATTAGGTTGCCTCCTCTATCATACTCAATGAATATATGAAATTTAACATAAATTAAACAAGTTTCCAAATTCATGAATAAAAATTAATACAATAGTTTTAAACAGTAAAAAAACTGGACACCTATGTTAATTTAATGCCAAAAAGGACACAAATAACATATACATGAGCAGGAAAAGAGACTTGCATCTCAGTCTAAAAAACCATGCAAGGACATACGAGTTCAACAGGATTCTAAGTTTAAAAGAAAAAACATTGTAATACAATATTGAAACATGTAAATATGCTGATGCAATAGTTCAATGAAAATTTTCAAAAATGCTGAGAAAGTGAGCATTGAGTATTTTTTGTATGGATTCATGAAGTAACTATACAAAAACAAACTGGATTTAATAGAAAGCCTTTTAGTCACATTTGAACTAAGGAGTGATGCCCATTTAAATGGGAATTGCAATGTAACAGACTTGACAGTGAACATTGATAATGTGACATAATAAAATGGCAGTATATCTAAAGCAAGCAGTGAAGCAGGCAGATTCTTCTATGCTGGTGAAATCCACAAGATGCTAAGCAGCAACCGGATGAGCCAGGACCAACAGAAGAGGAAGATATCAAAAGCCGGAGAAAGAGCAGTCCTTATCTCCCATTGAACGATGGCATTTTACGGGGGAAGGGCAGTGGCAGCAACTCCAGCTCAATCATGGCAATTAAGAAAAGAGTGGCATTAGTATTTTGCTAGGAATAATAAAACCTACTGGTAAAAAAGGTGTCAAGACAAATTGCAATAGCCAGTGACCTGAGGGAACTATTTTCATCAAATATAAACATTTCAGGCAGATACTTATGTAAATGATTTTAAAAGAACTTAGTTTGCACACCATTTAAGGCCATTCTCCAATTAATCTTTATGTAATTAGCAGAAGTAGAATATTACACTGAATGCAGAGTGACTGTGACTAAAGTACATGCAATGACAGAGGCAAAAGAAAAAAGTTCAAAACTATTTAAGTTGAGGCATTCAACCTACAAACAAGTGATTCAATGACCTGGAGAGGCGAATAACTTACAAAATAGATTGTGAAGGTATTATGAGGAGCCAAAAAAATATATTAAAGAAGGTTACACAGTATAGTACACAGAATTATGAACATAATACAGCAAGTATAAAAGGCATGATTTTTTAAAACCTCTACTTTTTCTTTAAAAATTCAGTTTCAAGGTATATAAAGTAACACAAAGTAAAAGTAACATATTTCTAAAGATATTCCATGAAAATTACTCAAATAACCATTTTATTCTATGTCTATCTCCTAGAAATACAGGGATGAGTAGTATTGCATACAAATTTCATCAAGATATATCACGTACTTTGCCCTACCTAATTTTCAAGCCAAGTCGTCATTACCAGAATGATGCAAGCATAGTGTACTATTGTGGGCTTAGCCATCACAGGAATACCCATTTTCTTTCGGGTAAAATATCATGATGTAAGACAAATAGTGTCTGATAATGGGCACTCCAAATCAAGTGCAGTGTCATCTTTAAGTGAGAACAGCAAAACCTTAAATGTCCTGCCTAATTTTTCAGCTAAATCATTTTAATTCTCCCTCCACACTTTAAATGGTTAAGTCCCATATTGACAATCCCACCTCAGGAATCCCCCAGATTAGTTTCCTAGCCCTAAGTGGAACCTAATTGATGGGGATGACTATTACGTAATGCCAAGAGAGACCAAAGACAGGATAATCAGTATGGGACAAATAATCCTTTAAGCCCTAACAGGGCCCTAGAATGTAAAAGAACAGTAAGACTTTCAGTGTAATTTACTTGAAACAATGGTTGGATGTAGAAGTGGTGAAGAAGTTGACCTGCTTTGCAGAAGCTCTTAATTTATACCTTGTACGGTTGTAATAAAGAACCATAAATGGTCATTAAAATAAGCCGAGTAACCAGAAGCACCATCGTATTGTTGTCTGGTTTAACTAAAGCAACAATAAGTAGAAACTTTAAACAGCCCCCCTTCCCAAAAGTGATTTTGTTAGTAAGGTAGATGCATGCTCGCTAGGGCCGCGATTCCCAACCTGTAACACTCACACTCAATAAGTTATACGAATGAAAGTCAAGGGTACCTGAAAAAGATTACACGTCGAAAAGAGGCTAGCATATCCTAATTTCCATACTAATATCTAGCTTCAAGTGAAGTTACGACAGGTTGGGAACCGCGGCACCAGACCTAGATTGCATACAAGGAGAGGAGACGCTCCCTACCGAACTACAGCAAGGTCCCACGGCGGTTGTGTCTCAGCTTTCCATCGACGATCCCACGATGCACACGAATTTGACACAATTCACTTTCACTAAAAAATGACCATGCACTAACACAACACAGCACACAACAGATCTTGGGAGAGCTGAGAGAACGGAGCGGAAGGGACAAGGAAAAGATTCATGCCCCAAGGACGACACCAGGATATTTATGTTGTACACAGTGGTGATATGAGCATAAAAAGAGTAAAGATTGTTTTAGCTTAAAAAAAAAAAAAAAAAAAAAAAAGTTTTGGGGTAAATCTGTCGTTCGGATGTCAAATATAGTATTTAAAATTAAAACAATTACCAAAGCAAAGGAACTACGATCCAGATATCAAGAAGCCCTATCCCGTATACAAGAAAAAATCTAAGATAAATGAAGAGAAAATAGAATATAGTAAGGAACCCCTAATTTCCTAAGCTAAATATATTCAAAATTATGAAGAAAGGCCATGCATTCAGCTACATGACCATAAAAAAGTCTATCAAATCGCACTTCCGTAAATTCAAATACAGATCAAAATATAGTATAACTATACCAATGAATAATCTACTGTAACAAAAGCAGTAAAGAACAAAATGTGAAGGGTGGCCATTTGTAATCATTCATCTAATCCCGACACTGTACATAAGTTTTACGTCGCACGCACTATCAATCATACGTATCGAATCACGATCAAACTAATACGGATCCCTATATCCCTTCACCTAAACCATACAGTATCAAAGGTGAAGGGTGGCCATTAGTTTTCATTCATCTAATCCCGACACGGTACATAAGTTTTACGTCGCACGCACTATCAATCATACGTATCGAATCACGATCAAACTAATACGGATCCCTATATCCCTTCACCTAAACCATACAGTATCAAAGGTGAAGGGTGGCCATTACTCTTCATTCATCTAATCCCCACACGGTACATAAGTTTTACGTCGCACGCACTATCAATCATACGTATCGAATAACGATCAAACTAATACGGATCCCTATATCCCTTCACCTAAACCATACAGTATCAAAGGTGAAGGGTGGCCATTACTCTTCATTCATCTAATCCCGACACGGTACATAAGTTTTACGTCGCACGCACTATCAATCATACGTATCGAATAACGATCAAACTAATACGGTTCCCTATATCCCTTCACCTAAACCATACAGTATCAAAGGTGAAGGGTGGCCATTACTCTTCATTCATCTAATCCCGACACGGTACATAAGTTTTACGTCGCACGCACTACCAATCATACGTATCGAATCACGATCAAACTAATACGGTTCCCTATATCCCTTCACCTAAACCATACAGTATCAAAGGTGAAGGGTGGCCATTACTCTTCATTCATCTAATCCCGACACGGTACATAAGTTTTACGTCGCACGCACTATCAATCATACGTATCGAATAACGATCAAACTAATACGGTTCCCTATATCCCTTCACCTAAACCATACAGTATCAAAGGTGAAGGGTGGCCATTACTCTTCATTCATCTAATCCCGACACGGTACATAAGTTTTACGTAGCACGCACTATCAATCATACGTATCGAATCACGATCAAACTAATACGGTTCCCTATATCCCTTCACCTAAACCATACAGTATCACAGGTGAAGGGTGGCCATTACTCTTCATTCATCTAATCCCGACACGGTACATAAGTTTTACGTCGCACGCACTATCAATCATACGTATCGAATAACGATCAAACTAATACGGTTCCCTATATCCCTTCACCTAAACCATACAGTATCAAAGGTGAAGGGTGGCCATTACTCTTCATTCATCTAATCCCGACACGGTACATAAGTTTTACGTCGCACGCACTATCAATCATACGTATCGAATAACGATCAAACTAATACGGTTCCCTATATCCCTTCACCTAAACCATACAGTATCAAAGGTGAAGGGTGGCCATTACTCTTCATTCATCTAATCCCGACACGGTACATAAGTTTTACGTCGCACGCACTATCAATCATACGTATCGAATAACGATCAAACTAATACGGTTCCCTATATCCCTTCACCTAAACCATACAGTATCACAGGTGAAGGGTGGCCATTACTCTTCATTCATCTAATCCCGACACGGTACATAAGTTATACGTCGCACGCACTATCAATCATACGTATCGAATCACGATCAAACTAATACGGTTCCCTATATCCCTTCACCTAAACCATACAGTATCAAAGGTGAAGGGTGGCCATTACTCTTCATTCATCTAATCCCGACACGGTACATAAGTTTTACGTCGCACGCACTATCAATCATACGTATCGAATCACGATCAAACTAATACGGTTCCCTATATCCCTTCACCTAAACCATACAGTATCAAAGGTGAAGGGTGGCCATTACTCTTCATTCATCTAATCCCGACACGGTACATAAGTTTTACGTCGCACGCACTATCAATCATACGTATCGAATCACGATCAAACTAATACGGTTCCCTATATCCCTTCACCTAAACCATACAGTATCAAAGGTGAAGGGTGGCCATTACTCTTCATTCATCTAATCCCCACACGGTACATAAGTTTTACGTCGCACGCACTATCAATCATACGTATCGAATAACGATCAAACTAATACGGTTCCCTATATCCCTTCACCTAAACCATACAGTATCAAAGGTGAAGGGTGGCCATTACTCTTCATTCATCTAATCCCGACACGGTACATAAGTTTTACATCGCACGCACGATCAATCATACGTATCGAATCACGATTAAACTAATACGGTTCCCTATATCCCTTCACCTAAACCATACAGTATCAAAGGTGAAGGGTGGCCATTACTCTTCATTCATCTAATCCCGACACGGTACATAAGTTTTACGTCGCACGCACTATCAATCATACGTATCGAATCACGATCAAACTAATACGGTTCCCTATATCCCTTCACCTAAACCATACAGTATCAAAGGTGAAGGGTGGCCATTACTCTTCATTCATCTAATCCCGACACGGTACATAAGTTTTACGTCGCACGCACTATCAATCATACGTATCGAATCACGATCAAACTAATACGGTTCCCTATATCCCTTCACCTAAACCATACAGTATCAAAGGTGAAGGGTGGCCATTACTCTTCATTCATCTAATCCCGGCAAGGTACATAAGTTTTACGTCGCACGCACTATCAATCATACGTATCGAATCACGATCAAACTAATACGGTTCCCTATATCCCTTCACCTAAACCATACAGTATCAAAGGTGAAGGGTGGCCATTACTTTTCATTCATCTAATCCCCACACGGTACATAAGTTTTACGTCGCACGCACTATCAATCATACGTATCGAATCACGATCAAACTAATACGGTTCCCTATATCCCTTCACCTAAACCATACAGTATCAAAGGTGAAGGGTGGCCATTACTCTTCATTCATCTAATCCCCACACGGTACATAAGTTATACGTCGCACGCACTATCAATCATACGTATCGAATCACGATCAAACTAATACGGTTCCCTATATCCCTTCACCTAAACCATACAGTATCAAAGGTGAAGGGTGGCCATTACTCTTCATTCATCTAATCCCGACACGGTACATAAGTTTTACGTCGCACGCACTATCAATCATACGTATCGAATCACGATCAAACTAATACGGTTCCCTATATCCCTTCACCTAAACCATACAGTATCAAAGGTGAAGGGTGGCCATTACTCTTCATTCATCTAATCCCGACACGGTACATAAGTTTTACGTCGCACGCACTATCAATCATACGTATCGAATCACGATCAAACTAATACGGTTCCCTATATCCCTTCACCTAAACCATACAGTATCAAAGGTGAAAGGTGGCCATTAGTTTTCATTCATCTAATCCCGACACGGTACATAAGTTTTACGTCGCACGCACTATCAATCATACGTATCGAATCACGATCAAACTAATACGGTTCCCTATATCCCTTCACCTAAACCATACAGTATCAAAGGTGAAGGGTGGCCATTAGTTTTCATTCATCTAATCCCGACACGGTACATAAGTTTTACGTCGCACGCACTATCAATCATACGTATCGAATCACGATCAAACTAATACGGTTCCCTATATCCCTTCACCTAAACCATACAGTATCAAAGGTGAAGGTTGGCCATTACTTTTCATTCATCCAATCCCCACACGGTACATAAGTTTTACGTCGCACACACTATCAATCATACGTATCGAATCACGATCAAACTAATACGGTTCCCTATATCCCTTCACCTAAACCATACAGTATCAAAGGTGAAGGGTGGCCATTACTCTTCATTCATCTAATCCCCACACGGTACATAAGTTATACGTCGCACGCACTATCAATCATACGTATCGAATCACGATCAAACTAATACGGTTCCCTATATCCCTTCACCTAAACCATACAGTATCAAAGGTGAAGGGTGGCCATTAGTTTTCATTCATCTAATCCCGACACGGTACATAAGTTTTACGTCGCACGCACTATCAATCATACGTATCGAATAACGATCAAACTAATACGGTTCCCTATATCCCTTCACCTAAACCATACAGTATCAAAGGTGAAGGTTGGCCATTACTTTTCATTCATCCAATCCCCACACGGTACATAAGTTTTACGTCGCACACACTATCAATCATACGTATCGAATCACGATCAAACTAATACGGTTCCCTATATCCCTTCACCTAAACCATACAGTATCAAAGGTGAAGGGTGGCCATTACTCTTCATTCATCTAATCCCGACACGGTACATAAGTTTTACGTCGCACGCACTATCAATCATACGTATCGAATAACGATCAAACTAATACGGTTCCCTATATCCCTTCACCTAAACCATACAGTATCAAAGGTGAAGGGTGGCCATTAGTTTTCATTCATCTAATCCCGACACGGTACATAAGTTTTACGTCGCACGCACTATCAATCATACGTATCGAATAACGATCAAACTAATACGGTTCCCTATATCCCTTCACCTAAACCATACAGTATCAAAGGTGAAGGGTGGCCATTACTCTTCATTCATCTAATCCCGACACGGTACATAAGTTTTACGTCGCACGCACTATCAATCATACGTATCGAATAACGATCAAACTAATACGGTTCCCTATATCCCTTCACCTAAACCATACAGTATCAAAGGTGAAGGTTGGCCATTACTTTTCATTCATCTAATCCCCACACGGTACATAAGTTTTACGTCGCACGCACTATCAATCATACGTATCGAATCACGATCAAACTAATACGGTTCCCTATATCCCTTCACCTAAACCATACAGTATCAAAGGTGAAGGGTGGCCATTACTCTTCATTCATCTAATCCCGACACGGTACATAAGTTTTACGTCGCACGCACTATCAATCATACGTATCGAATCACGATCAAACAAATACGGTTCCCTATATCCCTTCACCTAAACCATACAGTATCAAAGGTGAAGGGTGGCCATTACTCTTCATTCATCTAATCCCGACACGGTACATAAGTTTTACGTCGCACGCACTATCAATCATACGTATCGAATCACGATCAAACTAATACGGTTCCCTATATCCCTTCACCTAAACCATACAGTATCAAAGGTGAAGGGTGGCCATTACTCTTCATTCATCTAATCCCGACGCGGTACATAAGTTTTACGTCGCACGCACTATCAATCATACGTATCGAATCACGATCAAACTAATACGGTTCCCTATATCCCTTCACCTAAACCATACAGTATCAAAGGTGAAGGGTGGCCATGACTTTTCATTCATCTAATCCCCACACGGTACATAAGTTTTACGTCGCACGCACTATCAATCATACGTATCGAATCACGATCAAACTAATACGGTTCCCTATATCCCTTCACCTAAACCATACAGTATCAAAGGTGAAGGGTGGCCATTACTCTTCATTCATCTAATCCCCACACGGTACATAAGTTTTACGTCGCACGCACTATCAATCATACGTATCGAATCACGATCAAACTAATACGGTTCCCTATATCCCTTCACCTAAACCATACAGTATCAAAGGTGAAGGGTGGCCATTACTCTTCATTCACCTAATCCCCACACGGTACATAAGTTTTACGTCGCACGCACTATCAATCATACGTATCGAATCACGATCAAACTAATACGGTTCCCTATATCCCTTCACCTAAACCATACAGTATCAAAGGTGAAGGGTGGCCATTACTCTTCATTCATCTAATCCCCACACGGTACATAAGTTATACGTCGCACGCACTATCAATCATACGTATCGAATCACGATCAAACTAATACGGTTCCCTATATCCCTTCACCTAAACCATACAGTATCAAAGGTGAAGGGTGGCCATTAGTTTTCATTCATCTAATGCCGACACGGTACATTAGTTATACGTCGCACGCACTATCAATCATACGTATCGAATCACGATCAAACTAATACGGTTCCCTATATCCCTTCACCTAAACCATACAGTATCAAAGGTGAAGGGTGGCCATTAGTTTTCATTCATCTAATGCCGACACGGTACATTAGTTATACGTCGCACGCACTATCAATCATACGTATCGAATCACGATCAAACTAATACGGTTCCCTATATCCCTTCACCTAAACCATACAGTATCAAAGGTGAAGGGTGGCCATTAGTTTTCATTCATCTAATCCCGACACGGTACATAAGTTTTACGTCGCACGCACTATCAATCATACGTATCGAATCACGATCAAACTAATACGGTTCCCTATATCCCTTCACCTAAACCATACAGTATCAAAGGTGAAAGGTGGCCATTAGTTTTCATTCATCTAATCCCGACACGGTACATAAGTTTTACGTCGCACGCACTATCAATCATACGTATCGAATCACGATCAAACTAATACGGTTCCCTATATCCCTTCACCTAAACCATACAGTATCAAAGGTGAAGGGTGGCCATTACTTTTCATTCATCTAATCCCGACACGGTACATAAGTTTTAAGTCGCACACACTATCAATCATACGTATCGAATCACGATCAAACTAATACGGTTCCCTATATCCCTTCACCTAAACCATACAGTATCAAAGGTGAAGGTTGGCCATTACTCTTCATTCATCTAATCCCCACACGGTACATAAGTTTTACGTCGCACGCACTATCAATCATAGGTATCGAATAACGATCAAACTAATACGGTTCCCTATACCCCTTCACCTAAACCATACAGTATCAAAGGTGAAGGGTGGCCATTACTCTTCATTCATCTAATCCCGACACGGTACATAAGTTTTACGTCGCACGCACTATCAATCATACGTATCGAATCACGATCAAACTAATACGGTTCCCTATATCCCTTCACCTAAACCATACAGTATCAAAGGTGAAGGGTGGCCATTACTCTTCATTCATCTAATCCCGACACGGTACATAAGTTTTACGTCGCACGCACTATCAATCATACGTATCGAATCACGATCAAACTAATACGGTTCCCTATATCCCTTCACCTAAACCATACAGTATCAAAGGTGAAGGTTGGCCATTACTCTTCATTCATCTAATCCCCACACGGTACATAAGTTTTACGTCGCACGCACTATCAATCATACGTATCGAATCACGATCAAACTAATACGGTTCCCTATATCCCTTCACCTAAACCATACAGTATCAAAGGTGAAGGGTGGCCATTACTCTTCATTCATCTAATCCCGACACGGTACATAAGTTTTACGTCGCACGCACTATCAATCATACGTATCGAATAACGATCAAACTAATACCGTTCCCTATATCCCTTCACCTAAACCATACAGTATCAAAGGTGAAGGGTGGCCATTACTCTTCATTCATCTAATCCCGACACGGTACATAAGTTTTACGTCGCACGCACTATCAATCATACGTATCGAATCACGATCAAACTAATACGCATTACTCTTCATTCATCTAATCCCGACACGGTACATAAGTTTTACGTCGCACGCACTATCAATCATACGTATCGAATCACGATCAAACTAATACGGTTCCCTATATCCCTTCACCTAAACCATACAGTATCAAAGGTGAAGGGTGGCCATTACTTTTCATTCATCTAATCCCCACACGGTACATAAGTTTTACGTCGCACGCACTATCAATCATACGTATCGAATCATGATCAAACTAATACGGTTCCCTATATCCCTTCACCTAAACCATACAGTATCAAAGGTGAAGGTTGGCCATTACTCTTCATTCATCTAATCCCCACACGGTACATAAGTTTTACGTCGCACGCACTATCAATCATACGTATCGAATAACGATCAAACTAATACGGTTCCCTATATCCCTTCACCTAAACCATACAGTATCAAAGGTGAAGGGTGGCCATTACTCTTCATTCATCTAATCCCGACACGGTACATAAGTTTTACGTCGCACGCACTATCAATCATACGTATCGAATCACGATCAAACTAATACGGTTCCCTATATCCCTTCACCTAAACCATACAGTATCAAAGGTGAAGGTTGGCCATTACTTTTCATTCATCTAATCCCCACACGGTACATAAGTTTTACGTCGCACGCACTATCAATCATACGTATCGAATCACGATCAAACTAATACGGTTCCCTATATCCCTTCACCTAAACCATACAGTATCAAAGGTGAAGGGTGGCCATTACTCTTCATTCATCTAATCCCCACACGGTACATAAGTTTTACGTCGCACGCACTATCAATCATACGTATCGAATCACGATCAAACTAATACGGTTCCCTATATCCCTTCACCTAAACCATACAGTATCAAAGGTGAAGGGTGGCCATTACTCTTCATTCATCTAATCCCGACACGGTACATAAGTTTTACGTCGCACGCACTATCAATCATACGTATCGAATAACGATCAAACTAATACCGTTCCCTATATCCCTTCACCTAAACCATACAGTATCAAAGGTGAAGGGTGGCCATTACTCTTCATTCATCTAATCCCGACACGGTACATAAGTTTTACGTCGCACGCACTATCAATCATACGTATCGAATCACGATCAAACTAATACGCATTACTCTTCATTCATCTAATCCCGACACGGTACATAAGTTTTACGTCGCACGCACTATCAATCATACGTATCGAATCACGATCAAACTAATACGGTTCCCTATATCCCTTCACCTAAACCATACAGTATCAAAGGTGAAGGGTGGCCATTACTCTTCATTCATCTAATCCCCACACGGTACATAAGTTTTACGTCGCACGCACTATCAATCATACGTATCGAATCACGATCAAACTAATACGGTTCCCTATATCCCTTCACCTAAACCATACAGTATCAAAGGTGAAGGTTGGCCATTACTCTTCATTCATCTAATCCCCACACGGTACATAAGTTTTACGTCGCACGCACTATCAATCATACGTATCGAATCACGATCAAACTAATACGGTTCCCTATATCCCTTCACCTAAACCATACAGTATCAAAGGTGAAGGGTGGCCATTACTCTTCATTCATCTAATCCCCACACGGTACATAAGTTTTACGTCGCACGCACTATCAATCATACGTATCGAATCACGATCAAACTAATACGGTTCCCTATATCCCTTCACCTAAACCATACAGTATCAAAGGTGAAGGTTGGCCATTACTCTTCATTCATCTAATCCCCACACGGTACATAAGTTTTACGTCGCACGCACTATCAATCATACGTATCGAATCACGATCAAACTAATACGGTTCCCTATATCCCTTCACCTAAACCATACAGTATCAAAGGTGAAGGGTGGCCATTACTCTTCATTCATCTAATCCCGACACGGTACATAAGTTTTACGTCGCACGCACTATCAATCATACGTATCGAATAACGATCAAACTAATACCGTTCCCTATATCCCTTCACCTAAACCATACAGTATCAAAGGTGAAGGGTGGCCATTACTCTTCATTCATCTAATCCCGACACGGTACATAAGTTTTACGTCGCACGCACTATCAATCATACGTATCGAATCACGATCAAACTAATACGCATTACTCTTCATTCATCTAATCCCGACACGGTACATAAGTTTTACGTCGCACGCACTATCAATCATACGTATCGAATCACGATCAAACTAATACGGTTCCCTATATCCCTTCACCTAAACCATACAGTATCAAAGGTGAAGGGTGGCCATTACTCTTCATTCATCTAATCCCCACACGGTACATAAGTTTTACGTCGCACGCACTATCAATCATACGTATCGAATCACGATCAAACTAATACGGTTCCCTATATCCCTTCACCTAAACCATACAGTATCAAAGGTGAAGGTTGGCCATTACTCTTCATTCATCTAATCCCCACACGGTACATAAGTTTTACGTCGCACGCACTATCAATCATACGTATCGAATAACGATCAAACTAATACGGTTCCCTATATCCCTTCACCTAAACCATACAGTATCAAAGGTGAAGGGTGGCCATTACTCTTCATTCATCTAATCCCGACACGGTACATAAGTTTTACGTCGCACGCACTATCAATCATACGTATCGAATCACGATCAAACTAATACGGTTCCCTATATCCCTTCACCTAAACCATACAGTATCAAAGGTGAAGGTTGGCCATTACTTTTCATTCATCTAATCCCCACACGGTACATAAGTTTTACGTCGCACGCACTATCAATCATACGTATCGAATCACGATCAAACTAATACGGTTCCCTATATCCCTTCACCTAAACCATACAGTATCAAAGGTGAAGGGTGGCCATTACTCTTCATTCATCTAATCCCCACACGGTACATAAGTTTTACGTCGCACGCACTATCAATCATACGTATCGAATCACGATCAAACTAATACGGTTCCCTATATCCCTTCACCTAAACCATACAGTATCAAAGGTGAAGGTTGGCCATTACTTTTCATTCATCTAATCCCCACACGGTACATAAGTTTTACGTCGCACGCACTATCAATCATACGTATCGAATCACGATCAAACTAATACGGTTCCCTATATCCCTTCACCTAAACCATACAGTATCAAAGGTGAAGGGTGGCCATTACTCTTCATTCATCTAATCCCGACACGGTACATAAGTTTTACGTCGCACGCACTATCAATCATACGTATCGAATAACGATCAAACTAATACGGTTCCCTATATCCCTTCACCTAAACCATACAGTATCAAAGGTGAAGGGTGGCCATTACTCTTCATTCATCTAATCCCGACACGGTACATAAGTTTTACGTCGCACGCACTATCAATCATACGTATCGAATAACGATCAAACTAATACGGTTCCCTATATCCCTTCACCTAAACCATACAGTATCAAAGGTGAAGGGTGGCCCTTAGTTTTCATTCATCAAATCCCGACACGGTACATAAGTTTTACGTCGCACGCACTATCAATCATACGTATCGAATCACGATCAAACTAATACGGTTCCCTATATCCCTTCACCTAAACCATACAGTATCAAAGGTGAAGGTTGGCCATTACTTTTCATTCATCTAATCCCCACACGGTACATAAGTTTTACGTCGCACGCACTATCAATCATACGTATCGAATCACGATCAAACTAATACGGTTCCCTATATCCCTTCACCTAAACCATACAGTATCAAAGGTGAAGGGTGGCCATTAGTTTTCATTCATCTAATGCCGAAACGGTACATAAGTTATACGTCGCACGCACTATCAATCATACGTATCGAATCACGATCAAACTAATACGGTTCCCTATATCCCTTCACCTAAACCATACAGTATCAAAGGTGAAGGTTGGCCATTACTTTTCATTCATCTAATCCCCACACGGTACATAAGTTTTACGTCGCACGCACTATCAATCATACGTATCGAATCACGATCAAACTAATACGGTTCCCTATATCCATTCACCTAAACCATACAGTATCAAAGGTGAAGGTTGGCCATTACTTTTCATTCATCTAATCCCCACACGGTACATAAGTTTTACGTCGCACGCACTATCAATCATACGTATCGAATCACGATCAAACTAATACGGTTCCCTATATCCCTTCACCTAAACCATACAGTATCAAAGGTGAAGGGTGGCCATTACTCTTCATTCATCTAATCCCCACACGGTACATAAGTTTTACGTCGCACGCACTATCAATCATACGTATCGAATCACGATCAAACTAATACGGTTCCCTATATCCCTTCACCTAAACCATACAGTATCAAAGGTGAAGGTTGGCCATTACTTTTCATTCATCTAATCCCCACACGGTACATAAGTTTTACGTCGCACGCACTATCAATCATACGTATCGAATCACGATCAAACTAATACGGTTCCCTATATCCCTTCACCTAAACCATACAGTATCAAAGGTGAAGGGTGGCCATTACTCTTCATTCATCTAATCCCCACACGGTACATAAGTTTTACGTCGCACGCACTATCAATCATACGTATCGAATAACGATCAAACTAATACGGTTCCCTATATCCCTTCACCTAAACCATACAGTATCAAAGGTGAAGGGTGGCCCTTAGTTTTCATTCATCTAATCCCGACACGGTACATAAGTTTTACGTCGCACGCACTATCAATCATACGTATCGAATCACGATCGAACTAATACGGATCCCTATATCCCTTCACCTAAACCATACAGTATCAAAGGTGAAGGTTGGCCATTACTTTTCATTCATCTAATCCCCACACGGTACATAAGTTTTACGTCGCACGCACTATCAATCATACGTATCGAATAACGATCAAACTAATACGGTTCCCTATATCCCTTCACCTAAACCATACAGTATCAAAGGTGAAGGGTGGCCATTACTCTTCATTCATCTAATCCCGACACGGTACATAAGTTTTACGTCGCACGCACTATCAATCATACGTATCGAATCACGATCAAACTAATACGGTTCCCTATATCCCTTCACCTAAACCATACAGTATCAAAGGTGAAGGGTGGCCATGACTTTTCATTCATCTAATCCCCACACGGTACATAAGTTTTACGTCGCACGCACTATCAATCATACGTATCGAATAACGATCAAACTAATACGGTTCCCTATATCCCTTCACCTAAACCATACAGTATCAAAGGTGAAGGGTGGCCCTTAGTTTTCATTCATCTAATCCCGACACGGTACATAAGTTTTACGTCGCACGCACTATCAATCATACGTATCGAATCACGATCGAACTAATACGGATCCCTATATCCCTTCACCTAAACCATACAGTATCAAAGGTGAAGGTTGGCCATTACTTTTCATTCATCTAATCCCCACACGGTACATAAGTTTTACGTCGCACGCACTATCAATCATACGTATCGAATCACGATCAAACTAATACGGTTCCCTATATCCCTTCACCTAAACCATACAGTATCAAAGGTGAAGGTTGGCCATTACTTTTCATTCATCTAATCCCCACACGGTACATAAGTTTTACGTCGCACGCACTATCAATCATACGTATCGAATCACGATCAAACTAATACGGTTCCCTATATCCCTTCACCTAAACCATACAGTATCAAAGGTGAAGGTTGGCCATTACTTTTCATTCATCTAATCCCCACACGGTACATAAGTTTTACGTCGCACGCACTATCAATTATACGTATCGAATCACGATCAAACTAATACGGTTCCCTATATCCCTTCACCTAAACCATACAGTATCAAAGGTGAAGGGTGGCCATTACTCTTCATTCATCTAATCCCCACACGGTACATAAGTTTTACGTCGCACGCACTATCAATCATACGTATCGAATAACGATCAAACTAATACGGTTCCCTATATCCCTTCACCTAAACCATACAGTATCAAAGGTGAAGGGTGGCCCTTAGTTTTCATTCATCTAATCCCGACACGGTACATAAGTTTTACGTCGCACGCACTATCAATCATACGTATCGAATCACGATCGAACTAATACGGATCCCTATATCCCTTCTCCTAAGCCATACACCATAAAAGGCGAGGGGTGGCCATTTGTTATTTATCTAATCCCGACACAGTATATAAAGTGTTACGTCTCACGCAGTATTTATCAAGCTTATTGAATCACGAGCGAAATGTCACGGAACCCAATCCTCCTTCCCTTAACCCATTCTGCATAAATGGTGATGGACGGACATAATTTATAAGTCATATAATCTCGTCTCATTTTTTATTTTTGTACCTACCCTGAAACTTTTCGCCTATCTATGTTGTCAATAAAAAATTTCATATGATTTTTAAAATTCATGCCTTCAGTATTTTGATTGATTTGTGTGTTCCCGGAACTTCTTTGCCCTTTAAATTTACCTCATGTTTGTGTACTTATATTTTGTGTTTTAGGTTTTTGGTGTTTTTCATGATCATCCAGCAGTATGCCCTGAAAAAAAGGTGGACATATTAATTATGCTGCTAAATCTTCATCTTATTTTTACTCACTAAAGCATATTTATTATGATTTTTACAGTGACTGACAACGATTTAGACGTTTATATTTTCTCTTGGCAATATTTCTTTTAACCCGTTTATAAATACACGCTCACTCAATCTCATGTCAAGATAATGCACACTGAAAAGTATGTTTTTGTTTTTTGGCAATGCCAAATGAATTCACTTAGGTGGAATGAACTATTTTAAAGATATTGTTTAAGTTTCTTGTTATTTTGATGTTATCCTTGTGCTATTTTAGTGTATTTATGAAGTGGTACAGAATATCGCGACTATTCACCCATGGAGGATATAGTATGTTAACCGATTGAACTAAGGAGGAAATAGTTTCTCTTAATTGCAGGAAAAATGAATTAATATTTAAGCGTAGGTTCTAAAATTTTAAATTCTGGCAACGAAAAGAACTGTCCCTAAGCAATGGGATTTTTTTCAGAGGAGCAGACCATTCTGTCGTCTGCATTTATTTTCCTGCAATTTATGTTGTGCAAAACTTGAGTATCAATACCGAAGTCTACAGCAATGTTACGCTAAATTTTTCTGTAATATGAATACACAGTATAAGCGCCGGACTTTCAAAGGTAGTGAAAGCACACATAAACGCCACGAAACCGATTATGCACTGAAAAACAATCTGGAGTGCACCTACCTCTACGATGAACGTCGACCGCCCCCCTGGAGCTCTTGCGTTTCCAGTCGAACTCCCATCCTGCCGCAGCATTCCATTCTACAGAAATGGAAGCCCAACTTGGGCTCTCTCTCCTGAGTCATGTGTCAACGTTACACGACGCTAAGGATGTGTTGTATCATATACGACATATCTTTGCCTTCGGTCAAAAATGCCGCTAGTTCACCTACAGAGGAAGAAATAGATTTCCATTAATAGGCTATTCGGACACCAATTTCCATGTATTGTTTCAAGAGAAAACATGACACCGGAAACTATCTGGGCTAATGTATAACGCGCCGCAATGAGCAAAATGTGTCGAATGTAACAGGCTTGATTTTTGTGGGGTTAATTTCAAAATAGTTTCCAGTTTTAATATACCAATACACAAACTAGAGGAAAGTTATAGGAATAAATGTCTACAGATTCCCAAATGTACATTTCATACAAGACTACTACCGCAGGAAAGACCTTAATTATCAACGAATGTTAGAAAAAACATACATATCCAAATATCATCTCTACATTTATTTGTCTCATCGCACTATTAAGATCCACACAACAGCAACTTAAATTCGGTGGAATATTTACGTGTGCAGTATGACAAGGATTCATACGCCAAAGATGTCCAGACGACCATCCTAGCATTATGCTGATGAGAACTTGACGCATCATGACCAACCACCACGAGATTCATCCCCAACCCGTAAAGACCCATTGTTTTTCTGCCATTTAAACATCTGCAGCAACTACAAATATTAGCAATTCAATGTTGACAAATTTATAAGAAAACCACTAATTCCATATTCGTATTTAAGGCCGTTAATTCAGAGTTACACTAAAAGGAAAACCCCTCTACACTTGAGATATCGCGAGACGAATGATAAGAATGCAGACGAAACAATTTTCATCTGTAACTCTAGTCAAACGCCGGAAAAAGTCGCAGCTTTCTGCCCCTTCATCGTAGGTTCGTGAGAAAATAGTCCCACTAATACTTTACGCACCGTCGACTGAAATAAAAAAAGCTAGTCAAAAATCAAACCCTCCATATTTTAAATTAAATTCTACAAATTCTTCTCAATTATGTGTACCCTCCTAAGCATGAATTAAGGGATATTTTGCCAAAAATTTAATCCATGGTCTTCAATTAAATAAAATAACGGCATTTGTAAAAATCCAAGAATCTATTGATCGCACCCTGTCAGTATAGTAAATAAATATTGCTTTTAAAATAGTAGTTAAACTAAGTAGAGCTATTTCAAGTTACTTTATAATGATGAAAGGGAAGTATGTTACATAAAATAATTATAATCAATATGAATGCACTGAAAAAAAGACTAATCCACATCACTTGCATCACTATCTGAACCGGAAATGGTTCATACCTCCATCAAGAGGTGAACTAGCTTCTCTTGATACATTCATCATAATTTCTGTAATTTCCTTGGAAATGGTAACATTGCGGCAAGGGTAAATATCCAACAATTCCATGCACCCTGACAGAAGCTAACCGTACTTTACGAATTATGGTAACATCACAAGATGAGTCACAAGTATATCCAAACGCTAAATATAGCATGTATAATAAACAGTACATTAATTATATGCAATAAGAATGCACTGAAGTATTGATAGTATTTATCTAAATCAATACTAACCGTGATTTCATCAGAAACGGATGGTACTTCCACGAAGGGGAAAGGTCGAGCTTTTTACGAGTATCACCCAAGAATACTTTTGGTATGTAAAAGTTAGTAATGAGTAGCTTTTGGAGAAGATTTTTTAACGTAGCTGACCGCGATATTTTTCCCATATACACGTCTATTCCAAGGGTTGCTCTAATAGTTGCCCTATCGGAAGGAATGCCGTCTCTGCAATAGGCACTCCATGAAATAGCCCCTTGTGCACTGAGAGTGGTGTAGAGTGACACGGGTACAATTTTACGCTAAGGGAAGTTGTGCTGGAGCTATAATCATAATGTGGTATCGACTATTTTTAGCCTAGAACATTACTTCCAAAAATTTTAAATCCATACGTAAAGTTCTTCGTCAAAACCCACTTTGTATGAGGAAGTGCTATGTAATGCTAATCTAATCGACGATAAATTTCATGATAAATTTTCAGAGCGGAATATTTACTTTTCGATGTAAATTGGTAATATTCCGAAAATTTCGGAATAGCTATGAAAAGGAAAAAAGCATGGCATAGTATTATCAACATATTACGTTTCAACGCATCTAAATGTACTTGGAAGAAACTAGTCTCATTCCGAATATTTCTTGGATTAAATTTCCCTCTATCTTTCCGAATTATTCCAGTTTAGTTACAGAAAAAGTATTGCAAGCCTGTTTAATTTCGTAAAAACTTTATAAAAAATTAAGTCTCGCGAGTTTTAATTAAGTGATCTTCCTAGTTTAAATACATTCAAAATTCCAACACAGTAGTTGGAAATGAAAAAATTAAGTTTAAAATTAAGTTCAAAAAGTTGATCTCAGTAAACTGGCATTTACAAGCAAAAGGTTGATAAAAACAGAAAACATTGAAGAAAGCAAAGAATTAAAGAGTTCGTTCTCTGAAAAAGTATGACAACTTTTAACATGTAAGTGCAAAGCGAGAAATGAATTAAATATTGTGGGTCAAAATGACCCCACGGTGTTTAGTGATGTCAAAACGTCCGGGCGTCTTTATGTTAACTCCAGCTTCTTGTGACTGGTAACAGGCGAGCCAGGCGAGCGAGAGGTGAACGAGGTGAATCTTGCTTCTTAAATCTTTCTAGATAATATTATCACGAGCCTTTGAGAAAGAATTAGAAGGGAAAATGTAAAATATACTACTGAGGCAGAATGTCTAGAAACATGTGACTTTTAGTGAAGTATTCATGATGTTTACGCTGGCTACAACAAAACCTGGAATTTCCGCGCCGGCCATCGTCGCACATGAATAGCCTGAAGTGAGGGGGGGTCAAGTTAATTTCTCTCTCTCAATTGGAGTAGAGACTTATCTAATTCGGGGTAAATATCTTTGCGTAGAAATGACTCGAGTTCCACACATTAGAAATGCCTACAGTTTTAGTTTAGACGTAGGTTTCTTCACATTATGCAAAAAAATACGAGAAAACCAATGCTTCAATGTTTAAAAAAGCGGGAAAATCCGTATGCAATACAAAAATTACTTCTCATGCTCTTATGTAAAATACGCAATTCCATATGATTTACTGAAAAAAATCATGCGTGACTATTCACGCGTCAAGAGCCGAAAACATTTAACAGTACTCACGAAAAAAAGCCAGATAATTCGTGTCTTATTCTAAACCCCAAATATCTCCGTTTACATTAAAAATCAAGGAGCTGAAATGATTTCAGGATATTACAGTTTGGATATTGTACGATTGTCAAATCTAATGCGCCAAAGTAATATGCAAAAAAACGTGAGACCAGCATTTAAATCCAGTTTCTTTAAGTATGTATAGTTAATTATCAGAGCTAAAATGCCGTTCCTCCCGCTGGATTTGTTGACTGGATGAATGAAGGAACAGCTGAAAAAACCTAAGTTAACCTCTATGTCTGAGACTCCATAAAATACCATCAGGAAATGTGATTAGAAAAAAGATTTAAATGCAAAAACTAACTTCATGCCAAGTCAAGTTTCCCGAGAAGCTTTTGTGAAACTGCATTAAGTTTACGCGAATGGGCTATGGTACGAGTTTGTTATGAGACAAAAGCACGAATAACTCCGTTTTTTCTTTCCTAGTTTCAGAGTATGAAAAAATAAATATTTCTCAAGAGCACTGCGGGTCACCACTACAAACTATACTAGCAGACTTGAAATTCACTTTATGCCCTCACTTAATACCCACCCTTGAGTGCGTTACACTTCCCACATCAAAGCCTCGCTGTGTATTGATGGGCTGAATACTACACATTCTGACTATGTTCACAAACTTGAACTTACAAACAACGGCGTCGGCGTGGTATTTGCATTATCAACATTTGAAACACGGCGCGGCGGCGGCCCGCCGGCCGTAATGCGTTGACGAGTGGAGAACCACCATCGGGGCGATTCCGCGTAGACTCTTCCCAAATTGTTACGCATTTGTAGCTCGACAATTTCCGTTTTTGATACAAAGGAAGAATACAATGAGGAATTCCGATTCGTCATTTATTTGACAAATTTTTAAGTTATGATACTTAAAATATCACAAATTTCCTTAGCGCAGCTCTCATCTGCACCGACAATAAATGACGATCTAACAGTAAATATAAAATTTAATTACACCTCTGTGATAATTAAGATACTAACACTAGCCTCAGCTAACACTAATACTAACCTCGGCACACTGGAGTAACGAAAACAAAAGCGATAATTTTGCTTTTCGTGCTTAAAGAAAGCAATGTTTGACAGCTCATATGGGTTGAAAAATATATTTAACTACAGATTAATCATTTATACTTCAATAATAAAAATAAAATTGGCGTGTTATTACGTCAAACGAAAGAGGGCGAATAATGTCCTGCTACAAGCGCGCCAGCTTAGAAACGTTTTTAAGTAACGCGTGTGGTCAGGTCACAGGTCGTGCGTCGAATATCCAAGGGAAGAAGTAACACCTAAATAATATCATACAACCTCCACTTGATCCAGTTTGAAGATCAACCACATATTGCGAACGGAGATGGTAGGAGAAGTGTACGTTATGCATTTAATATGTTTGCGGTCAAGACCATTCTCCAGTAATTCACGAAATTCGTAGCCACAATGAAGTACGAGAGCGTCGAAATATCATGGAGATATGTTTTGGAAATAATTCTTAAAGGAATCAAATACATTCCACACAAATGAAAACGAGATTGTTAAGAACCTCGTTGGTACAACCACGGAGTGCTACGAAAGCTCAGGAGACAGGCAGTTACACAACTTATATAAAAATTCTATTAAGTCTTGTAGCAAAACAATGGAACTTACGGCGAGAGAAATGTACGTTGCCAAACGCTCAAAAACGAAGAAAATCAAGCGCACTAGTTTATGAAACTTCAAACAAAAAAATCCTTGGTTAACTATATGAAATATATTTTATATTTTATAAATAATTACTATATGAAAACCCCAAGTTATTCTGGTCTTACGCGAGAGAGCTCCAGGACGAATCTTCGACAGTCTATTGGATACTAACGACAAAATGGTCACAAATGCACAGATAAAGCAAACTTATTAAAACTACTACTTGAAAAGTATTCCCTAAGGATGACAATACACAATTTAGACATTCCGGACGTTAACGAACCGATGGCGGACAATTCAGCGTGATGGAGTAATTAAACATCTGCTTTCGATTAACAGTAACAAGTCCGCAGGTCCAGAAGGAATACCTGCACGCGTGCTCAAGGAGTTAGCACCACAAATTGTACCATTCTTAGAA
The DNA here is from genome assembly GCA_963169105.1 of Ceriagrion tenellum. Taxonomy (NCBI): domain Eukaryota; kingdom Metazoa; phylum Arthropoda; class Insecta; order Odonata; family Coenagrionidae; genus Ceriagrion; species Ceriagrion tenellum. Next base: position 161,920,994 of record OY720636.1, read on the forward strand.
ATTATATTTAGCTAACCATTATCCGAGGGCAAGGTGCCCCAAGACTGGAAAATAGCTAATGTCACACCGATATTTAAAAAAATTGGATAGAAGTAACCCAGGAAATTATAGGCCTCTATCGTGAACATCACTTATATGCAATATTCTAGAACACATTGTCGTTAGCAATATTATGGCAATCCTGGATAATCATAACCTCTGACACAGCAGTCAGCATGGCTTCCGTAAGGGTCCTGCGAAACACCATGCGCTCTACCTTCATCATATCCTAAATTCAGGCGAATCGAATAAGCAAATCGATGCTATATTCCTCGGTTTTAAGAAGACATTCGACGAGGTTCCTCACAAAATACTCAAACTGTATTCACGCAGAGTTAACAAAAAATAGTGAACTGAATAAGGGGCTTTCTAAGTGATCGAAAACGACGAGTAATTATTGACGGTTTAAACTCTAATATGGTTTAAGTCATCCGGTGTTCCTCAAGGAAGCGTGATTGGCCCACTGATTCATTTTCATGAATGGCTTAAGTTCTCATCTTAGCAGTAAATTAAGATTAGCAGACGATACAGAAATCTATCGTGAAATAAGCGAAGGCGCGGAATGCGAAGCACTGTCAATTGACCTTAACGTTCATTCGTGGTGCCATGAGTGGGGTTAAGAACTAAATATTAGTAAATGCTCCGCAACTCAATGCTTCTGCGAAAGTCATCACACGAAAGCCATACCTAGACCGTGAATGGAGAAAACAATCTTCAAATACAGATAAGTATCTCGGAATCACCTACAAATACATCGTGGGGAACACGCATACAAAACCTATGGGGCACAGCATTAAAGAAACTAGGTTTTGTTAAACGATTAATAGAAATAGGTCCTCGGATGAAAAGGTAAAAGAGAGATGCTACTTCGCTCCGGTTAGGCCACACCTCGAATAAGCCGCGAACATTTGGGACGCTGGTAAAAGATTTAACCAAAAAAATTTAAGTACAGAGCGGCACGCTTCGTTAAAACCTTCTACGAACGAACAGTAGTATTACACAACTGTTAGAGGGATTAAGTTGGGAGCCCCTATGGACAGGGGGCACGCTAGGCTTAGGCTGCTTAATAAATTCAAAACTGATATATTTCAGAGCGACAAAATTTTACCATTACGTCTCACTACATTTCTAGGTCTGACAGATGCGATAAATAAGAGAGACTGCCGAACAGATAAGTACAAAAACTTTCTTTCCGCGCAAAATAAGCGACCACAATAACTATTGAGTTACTCCAAATACACATGACATGTCACTATTTCGCCTAAAAAACTCTTACATCCTTACACGGCTGGTGACCGACCACCCCCTGCCACACGCCCATGCGACGGCTCGTGGGGTAATATGTGGATGTAGATGCCGGGACTATGAATGGCTAAGGATGAACCACGCAATTTACTCGTCACGTAAGCTACGATTTCAACATGTTACTTCTTTTAACTTAAACATGTAACTGCCATTAACTTAAACAGCGACGGTATACCTTCAATTTGAAGGCATGCAAAAAATATATTTAAATTACACCCTCAATAATAATCCGTTTAGCAAAGTACCATTCTCTCCTGCGAAAATAACAAATCTCAGTCCTCTAATCAGGTCCACTTGATTTCAATTAAATAATATACCCAAGTTAACCAAATAAAAATACTACAAATTTAGTGACGACGCTATCACAATTTTGCGGGAAGTAAACTTAATTTCCAGTAACTTACGTAAACGTTTAAATATCGGACAGCTAAGCCCCACCTACATATAATTCTTTGAAATAGACATATCAAAGGAATTTGTCCGTGCACCACCACAGGGAAAAAGACTAAAAAACTTCCTAGAGAAGGCGATGTATTTTATGTTGAACTCGTGACTTAGAAATCCAGCTCAAATGCCACAACTAGCCGAATCGGAGAACATGGAAAATGACACTGCCACACTAATCTGTCACTTGATGTATATTCAAATAATTAACGGTAATAAACTACTACGACGAGAAAACCACAGCAAATGAACAAGTTTCTCTTTGGTTTCTAACACTGCTACTTCCATGTGATTTTCGCGACTTCGCCGGATGCTACAGGGCTACATCGATTCCTGAAATTACACAGCATTACCTACGCATTGAAAAATACCGCCACCGAAGAGGCAGAGGTTCAGACTGAGCGAAACATTCGTCTCAAATACATTCGCAAACGAGTTCACGATAAAAAAAGTTATTATACGGGGAACGAAGGAGTGAAAATCCAATGGCTATGTCATATGCCACATCATAAATCATAGTTTAGAGAAGCATTCCCCCGATCTATTCAGCCCACTTTACATCTCAATCCCGCGTTCAACATTTTCACTCTGCTAAAACCGTGGACAACGATAATAAGAAAGCACTACTTACTTTTAACTCTGCGAGTGATGACTGCCAATCTCGGGAAAATTAGTGTTCCGAGATGTCCCCCGTTGAAAGCACTCGTCTCGTCATCCTATTGCAGTTCGTGCGAAGCTTCTGCGCCGTATGAGGAAATCCAAAGGCTTGAAGTCTTTCCTCCGCAGACAACATCTTCCTAGTAAACTCATTTCGGCTGGAAACAAACGGTAATCACATTTTTTTATTAAGGTGAAGTACTCCTTACAAATACTTGAAAAAATATACCTCACGTTAAGTAATGACAATTAAGGTCATTTATGAACACCTGAATCACGGCGACGCAGACATTGCAACAAAAAAATTGACGTGGACCGATAAATGAACCACGATTCTGTGCCATTCGAAAGGCTAGTGCCAAAGATTGCACCTAAATTACCAAGAATATTAAGAAACCGAATGGTGGTCCGGCAGATCTAATTATTAGGTGCCCTCCCGAATCAGGCAAATTTTCTTTCATTAGATTTTACCACGTCCCGACAATCGTTCAAGACATTTCCACACAATATGCTCTCAAAAATTATGAATGCATGGCAGTAATTATTACCTTCAGATTTCACGGTATCATTACACCTCGGCAGACATTCCAATCAATCGTCCAAATGCTGGTTCCACGTCATGATGACATTTAATCAAGCGAGAGACTTCCACGTCTATTCACCGCCAACCCTCTTCTTCCACCCCTCAACGATGATCAAGCGGAAGGTGGTCTCGTGCTACAAGCACTCCGTCAAGTGCCCTCGTCTTGCGACGGTATTCCATCGAAGAGAAATCAACTGCTGCTTCCTGAAAAGACGATGAAAACAATATTTACAGAGGTTAAGTAACGGAAATATCTAGCTCGTGATGAATTTTTAACATTCCTCAAGAGCACACGAATAATTGCGACGAAGACATTTGATAAGTGATAGACCCCATCATTACATGGTAATCGTTACTAACCTTCAATACATCGTGGCAGTATCAGCTAAGCGCCTTGCGTCGTTAAGCGTACCATACACGGATTAAGAGAAGTTTGCCCTTACTGGACGAACAATTAACTGCTGCCCAGGAGTGTTGAACAGGTTCAAAGGATATTGAGATATTAAACCAGACTTAGCGCCCAATTACAGTATTAGCCGGGAGCGGATGACAACGAACCACGAGGAGATGCAGGAGCTGAAGCTTGGTGCAAACGCAACGACACTCAGAAAGTCCGTAGCCCGGTAATTAACGCCGGATTGCTCAATATGGAGATCTCAATAATATGGAGACTCAAAGCAAGTCTTCCTTCAGAATGATGGCCGAGAGCTTACCCCACGTCTACCAGGCAGCGTGTAAGAGAGTGAGGGAGTGAGTTGTGGGAACTCTTCCTTATATAGCACCAGTGTCCGAGGGAAGGGGAAAGAGTCAGGGGCGTGAGGAGGGGAAAGAGTAAGGGGCCCGGCTGGGAAGGTGGTAGTGTCAGGGCTTGAGGGGAGGGTATAGTATCAGGGAATGGGGAGGACCAGTGGCGGTGAGCCGAGGTAAAACATGCGGATGAAACGAAGGCTGCAAGCCAGTGCAGGGTGTGGGGGAGTTGGGCAAAGCAGGGGAAGGAGGCAGCGAGTCCTCAACCGTCTTTACTAATGTGTGGTTCCCGGGATCAAATGGGGCCTCCGCCGAGGAGGAGTACGAGAGGCCTATGCCACCGTCGTTTGATTGCGAGTGCCCTTTTTACAAATCCTAACCTTCACCTCCCCCTTGCACTCCTCCCTCCCAACTTCAGGCTCTTCCTTTGTTCAGTGGTGACTGCTTGGTTGGAGGTAGGTGTGTATACTCCTTGCAGAGGAAAGGAATTCCAGCGAAGTCTCACTCACACCCTCGAAGCAATGAGAATTTGTCGGGAACCACGCACGGGCTTAGCCATGGGGGCTGCTGCCCCCTCTGCATGATGCATTCATTCTATTCCAAATCTGCTATGCAAAGCCAGACAATAAGGTTGCAGGTGACCGTCCAGCTTCCCCCGCCCCCCAATATACCCTACTATCCTCCGCCACCTCGACCAACACCTCATTTTACTTCCTCACCAAGCAGTTGGACGAAAAACAGAGGAAGAAGTCCCATGAGGAAGGCCATGGGATGAATACTCAAGACAAATGAAGAAGAAAGTGCCTTGGGTACCAGGAAATAAGAAAACTATCATTAAGCAGGGAGATATGGAGGGAGCTGCAGTTAATCAGTCTTAGGCTCAAACGTCATATAATGATAATGATGAAAGTACAAAAAATACTATAGCAAAAAATAGATAAATCAGAAAGTAAATCTACATATCATCCCGAAAGCCTCCTTAAGGGTGTTTGGCAGGGGTTGAGTTATTATTAGCCTGCACAAATTTATGTACAATTTGATTTAATTTACCTAAACTACAAAATGGGTCCAAAACTATCAATGCTACAAAATCTACTGAGTTAATGAAAATTGCTACTACGTATGCGAGATACAAGAATCAGGCAGGCATAATTGGGGAATCAGGCAGGGACAATGCGTAACGTGATGTTAATACTAGGTGGAAGATTTAAAATAAACGTTTTGGAGAAAACTATCTAATAGGCTACACAATTTGTCGACTAACACACTTCGAAGTCTAATGGTTGCCATTAGAAACATATACATTACGTTAAGTACAATTCCATGTATATAGTACAATCAGATACAATACCTGATAATAATAATAATATTTATTTATGGGCATGGCACCCTTTTGAAAAATACAAAATATGGAAATACAAAGTCAAATGTAAAATAGGAAACAACACTCTTACATAACATCTTTATAATTAGTCATACTTGGGTCGTTTTCATTAGACTTCGCACACCAAATGTCATATATTTTGTAACATCGAATAAAATAAATTGACGATGAGCAAGTCGAAAATGATTAGTTCGAAAGATATCATTTCAACGGCAAGACGAAACACTTCGTCTTGTAAGTGCAAGAATCCTGCAGTAGGCCCACATGTGGCATTATTGTGTGAAAAGTGAGCAGCATTTGAGTAAGTGGTGATCGACAATGGTCAGTGAGGCTTCTGCAACAAAAGAATTGGGGCTACATATTTAATTATATCGGATATTCTTACACTGCTCAGAGATTTTAATCAGGGAAACAACGTTGCTGGCAGTGTATATAGATTAGAAAGGTTCTGAATATTTTGTGTCACTGACGCGCATTAGGCGGAGAATGAGATATCCCGTTTATTGTGCCATTTATGAGTTTCAAAGTTAGTGGCAATAACAATACATAGACGTACTTTTAGTGCTAATCTAACACCAGATGTGGTAATGTTACCTTTTCTCGTCCAGAGGTTATTATGTAACAATTCATGATCTGCATTTTCGACAGTATTTGTGTACCTACTGTCGTTATTTACTGCTTATTACTGTATTTCTTTAAAATCGAATTGATTGGATTCAGGAGTTGGTGATATGGGATACTTTTGGATGAGTTGATACTGTTGGATCCGTGTCACTCGCTATTCTTGTATGATGCTAATAATTCCAACTTTTAAATATAGCGTGGTTGCGAATGAGCTGTTTTCCTCACTCGAATGGATATTCACCGAAAGGTGGAATTGGATTTTTGACTCTACCCATTGAGAGTGAAGGGTGATTGGAGTAACTCACGTCAAGGTTTTTTCATGCTCTCTTCTGGGTTTGTTTATTATTAATCTGCAATTTTCGGGTTCTCCCCGCGTTGAACCATTTTTGTGGACGACCAATTCGCCGGCATTCGCTCGAAGAGGTAAGAAATGTCAATTGATGATTGCTATTTTGCAAAGTATTTTGCCAACCTTTGGATCGCATTACTGCACGAAAAATCCAGAACTGGTGTGTTTCAGAGCGACATAGAGAACATTATCATGACGCCTCACGACATCTCTAGGTCTGACAGAAGCAATAAAATAAGAAAAATACATTGCCGAACAGATCGGTACAAAAACTCTTTCTTTCCGCGCACAATAAGGGTCCACAATAAAAACTAAGCTCCTCTAAATACACTTCAAAAATAGACGTCACCATTTCACCTCCCAAAACTTTATCCCTTACCTCTTGACACGGCTAGTGTCCTAACGCCCCCTGCCATATGCCCGTGCGGCGTCTCGCAGGGTAGTAGGTATAAAGATGCAGAATCTTTCTATGAATGATGAATTCAAAATTGAGGTGGAGAAGCTCATTTTTGAAAAATGAAACTCTTTAAGTTTCTCAAAGTTCTATCGGGATTTCGTCCGGTGGACCCACACACCCGGGGGCGGAAACCTAGGAGGATTTTGATTTGATCATCCGCCGGGAAAGCACCAGATCCTACTTCCTGTCTTAAGTTTTTTAGCTATATTTTTTCCAACTCCTGCCTTTATCTCTTATTATTATCTAAGATTCAGCCTAGGGTAAAAATCATCATAATAGCAGGATCCCGTACCAACTAAGTTTTTAAAAGTAAGAGTTTTTAGAGTGAGGCCAATGGCTGTTTTATTAATTACTGAGGGCTAGATTTCTTACAGCCTAATTACTATCTCAATTATACACGAATTTTTATGAATCGCCTCGTGCTGTAGAAATACAACCAGATCATATTTTGTAAGTATACATGGCCAAATTCTACAGAACAACCTGCTAGTTGAAGACTTCATTATCTATTATACAGAGTGTCCCATTGATCGTGTGTCATTTTTGACCTGTAATTTTAGCCACTATATTTCATGCCATATGGATGAAATTTGGCACCTGGGTAGAAAAAGGTTGTAAGTTTTGTTGAGTGTAAGCAAAATTTTATAAATTTGACCTTTTGACCCCAGAAATAAGGCGAAATAAATGGCGAATGGAGTCTGGGGGCGTTTCCATGGAATTCGGGTCAGATTAGATTTGTCACTTCAATGATAATGATAGGTAGTATAAATGTTCGGTGCGGAATTATCGTGCTCTTTATGCGAAAATCCACAGAGAAACAATCATCCGCCTTTAGCGGGATTCGAACCCGGATCCCGGTCAAGGCGGATGATTTTTTCTCTGTGGAATTTCGCACATTTGTGTATTGCCTCCGTAAAAGTGGAACTCCGTGGCTAGTCCCGGATAGCTTAAAATTTGTGCTTTTTATAGTCTACATCTACATCTACATACTACCCTGCGATCCACCGCATGGGCGTTGCAGAGGGTGCCAGGACATCAGCCGTATGAGGATGTAAGGGATAAGGTTCTGGGAGATGTAATGGTGACGTGTATTATGGGAGTGTACTGAGTGGAGCTCAGTTTTTATTGCGGGCGAACTAGCACTAATATCGTCTTATATGCCACAATGTGGACATCTGAAGCGAACATTTCGTTCGCATAAATCACCCTCAAAAATCGCCTTGAAATATGATGACTTGGTGGTGTGACTGGCAAACACAAACAGCCTTGGTTGGCTATGGTTGGTCCGAGTTCGAATCCCGGTCGAATCAACCATTATTGTCGGTTTGTGGACAGTTTTACGAAGTATATTACCAGGTAAGTCCTGTCTCCAATCTCTTGAAATCTCCGCTCCTGGTCTCCGTTAGATATCTAAAAGGGAAGAAAATGTTTCAGGATATACAACGCAGTTTTGAGTAGAGGTTGGGATTTGATCATTGGACGGTCAGAATAAATTACACATTAGCACAAGGTCAATAAGTTGTCACTAGAGCATAGCTAAGGTTTTTAAATCAAAAGTAGATAGTTTTAAGACAGTATTACTTCAACTGTAGAACTAAAGAATTCCTCATAATGTCATGTAATGACTGTGCGTAAATTGATTATATCCAATGCCATTAAACGAGAAGTATATTAAACATTTTAAAAAAGAGTTCAACACAAAGTCATATACTTCGGCTTCAGTTGATCGTAGAGAACTTAGCAGACCTCGAGAGCACTGTTCCAAATGGTACACTAAAACCTCGCCATTTCTTCTCGGCTTAAAGAAATCATCCAAGACATTCTGTCGTGTACAACGGCCTTTTGAGACACGTTAGGATTCAAGAATAAACATGAAAAAGTCACTCCAGGCAAGTGCCAGTACGAAATTGGGGTTCATAATTTAACTTTACGCAGTATCTCTAGAACTGATAGGAGCGAAAAAATAGGGAGACTGCCGAATGTATAGGCAGAAAAAAAAATCCTGCTTTCCTCGTACCATTTTTGAGTTCCCAAAAACTGCGAGACACTGACACGAGAGACTTCTCAACATATATTCACCTCCGTCCTCTCCCCCGTCTCATTCCATATTCCCTATCCTTTTAAGACTGTCTCCCTAGCACCCTCTACCACATGCCTAATCGGCGGCTTGAAGAATGGTATATGGACAAAAATGAAGATCTAATCACCAAATTCCGGTGTGATAATTGAGCTTCCGCGCACTTGAATGTGGGGCGATCTTCATTTACCGTCCGTTGTTAGCCTTTAATGTGAATGAAATTCAAATATACTCAAAACTCACCATCGATAACACAGGCCTGCAATTTCAGAGTCCTGCATGCTTTCTTGATCCGACGAGTCATATCCGACGTAACTTTGTGCGCTGAATCCGAATCATCTCAGGAAAATTCTCGCTGACGAGGAGGCTTGTCAAGATTTTGAGATATTCTACCGTTAAAGGTTCACAATTGCAATTTTTAGGTCTTTTTGAGCTTGAATATCTCATAAACCAAAGGCGACAAAGTAATTCTGTAAACGGATTCGAAGTCTGCGTAAAAAAGGTTGTAAAATAGATCTATGAAGCCTAGAAAAACTATTGTTACCATAACCTCTATTAACTTAGTAATTATCAACAACTCTATTTAATTCGACTACACTATAATTTTGAGTACATAAATTTTTTAATAAGATACAGGTTATGGAAACCATATTTCTATACGGTGTACTAGGTATATTAATTTTTTACACAGACTTGGAATACTTTTGCAGACTTACTCCATCAACTTTGGTTTCTGCGGTATTCCATCTCAAAAAGACAACAAAATTGCCATTTTGACTCTTTAAGGTTAGCATATCTACTTATTCTGTCGTGATAGCCAATTTCCGCGAGTAGATTCGAACTCAGTGCACAAAATTATGTCGGAAGAGGCACTTAGCATCAAAAAAGCATACACTTGTTGGTATGTGTAATCGTTATAGGCTTATCGACTCATTTCATTTTGACCATGGAATGCTAAGGAGAGTGCACGCATGTTATGACGCACGACTGCAGAGGAAAAGGAAGGAAACCTTTCGTTCATTCCTAAGCAGAAAGGTTATCGCCAAAATCTTATCATTTCGTGTGAGGAGGGTGTGAGTGAGGCTCCACCAGTAGCCCCTCCCTCTGAATTCCATATCAATCCCTCACCGATTGCACTCGGCGAAGAGCAGAGGAGCAGAGGAAGTGTGGTGCAAGAGGTGTTGAGGAGGTGGGGGTAGGAAGGTGAGGGGAGCAGAGTAAAAGCGGGCTATGATCGAACGACGCTGGTATTGGCCGCACTTGCCTCCTCGAAGGCTGAGGCCCCATTGGGCACACGGAGTACACGGAATGCGCCATGCCGTCGAAATCCAATGCAATCCAATACAAAACATATGCAGCACAGCATTTAAGAAACTAGGTCTGGTTAAGCGTGTATGTAATAGGAGGATCCTCGTATGAATAAGTAAAAGAGAGATGCTACTTTGCTCTGGTTAGGCCACACCTCGAATACACCGCGAGCATTTGGGACCCTGATCATAAAGATTTAACCAAAAAAATAAGTAAAATACAGAGAATAGCTAATGAAAAGTACTTCAAGCAAGTACTACAAGCGGGGGATCGGGTTGGTGTGGTGGTTAGAGTACTCGCCTACCACACGGGCGGCCAGGGTTCAAATCCCTACAGTGGCGGAACCCTATCCCTTGTCTTGTGTGTCTTGTGGAGGGCACGTCAAGTGGAGTACTCCGTCTGTCGGATGAGACGTTAAGCCGTGGTCCCCTTGGCGCTTTTCGTTAAGAGTAGGCTAATGCCGACGCCGGGTTTCTATCCACCCTTCCTCCCTTACCTATCCCCTATGGCGCAAATGACCTTAGCCGTCGGTCGCCTCCCCAAATATCCAATCCAAGTACTGCAAGCTAACTAATAAATCTTGTAATAGCTAGATCAGGTCGGAAATTTCATGCGGGATGAATTGCTATCAATGAAATTAAGATATTTATCATAATAGCAAAATCTACTTTACTTATTGAGGGTCAAAGCATCCTTGAACTGATCTATTGCAAATATTATGGTCCCTCATTGTACGTGGAAAAAATGACGTTCATAAAATATCTATTCTTGAGTCTTTTCCTTTGCCTGTGATCGTTTCTACTATCTATTATAATGGAAACGTTGGCTCTAGCAAAATATGCTGAACGTCCGACAGAAAACAATGCACATACTTTCTTAAAAGATTTAATATGTATTTTTTCTCTTCGATCGGAAAGAGGTCTCCACCATAATTCTCTCAAGAATTCAGTGACATAGCTATGTATATTGTAATAATTTTTAACAAATCATGCGTCTCTCCGCCGTATTCGATCTATGCATGAAACCAGTCATACTTCGTGAGGGCCCCACATACTACTTGCGCACTCCAAGTGAGGTCTCACGAGAGAAAAATAGCATCGCTTTACTTTCTTGTCACATTTCTCCCAGTTTTCTTTTCATAAATCCCAACTAAAATGGAAATTTGCCTGTCCGCAAATTTCCATTATTCACATTTCGTTGGGCAATTATTCTGTCGGACTCTGTGTTAATATCCCTGTACAATACTGCGTTGCCCGCGAGAAAGCGAAGTTTGCTCGGAACAACGGTGGTGATATCATTAACATGGAAAACGAATACTAAGGGACCAATTTCCCTTCACTGAGGTACACCTGATATTATTTTCACATTGTCTGAACTATTGCTATTTAAAACTACTCTCTATTCTTAGATGTCTAAGATAGCTTTAATGCAACATATTTTGTTTTTATGTATTCCATTGGCACTGAGCTCAACTAGTAATTTTAAATGCGGAACATAAAGAAAGCTTTTTTTCAAGCACAAAATTTTGCGCATACGTGGACATCCAACATCACTATCACTATTTCACTTCCTTCGTCCATTAATTCAAATTGACTTCGCATTGGCTATTGGAGTGTCATCTGGAGGGCAGTTGAATAGAATCCCGAAAGGGAGAGAGATGTACACCGGGGGTCGAACGGGGGAACGTGAGGGCCACGACTCGGTCGCGCGGGTGGAAATTTCCGTGGCCGCTTTCTTCCCCTCTCTCCTCGTTCCCCTTGTGCCATCAATCCCAACCCGAGTGTTTCCTTGCGCTCGCGATAGCAATCCCCCTCACCCCCAGTCCCATGCGTCATTCACCGTGGGACGTGAGACGACAACCCTCAACCGACACGGGGAAGGTTGGTTGAGAAAACACGGCGCATGCCCGCAGCTCTGAGCACCGAATGGGACATTTGGGATAGAAAAGGCAAGAGACAGCCTACCCCACAATCGTTCGACCAAGGCGCGTTGTCTACATTGTCCCCTCCCCCTTGTACTCCAACTTGAGGTGCGTTACGAATCGCTCACGATGCACTTCGAAGGAAGCCCTTTCATGAGGTACATAATCCTGCCTTGGTAGGCTCTATAGTGGCCCCGAGCGAGCGTTTCCGGTAAACAGAAGCGCTCACCTAGGCATCAAAAATGTCTAATATATTTTAAGCGAAGACAGCGAAGGGCGCGGGAAGGAACCAATTCGAAATAACAGACGAAGAAAGATAAATAATGAATGTGATGTTGGATGGGCACTCTTTTAAATTTCTTTCAAATTACGAGGAAGCGGAAAATGCGACAACAGGTTCATTAATATCCTTCAATAATTGCTGTTAAATTTGAGAAGTTTTTTTAATATAGTGGTGAATGGTTGAGTAAAGCTAAGGTTTTACTGAATTATAAAAGTTTATGTATGACCTCTCGTAAAATTAGGTGTCGTATTTCCTCACAGTAAATGTTAATGCAGTGGTTTCTGCTGTGAGATCTTTCTATAAATGTGTAGTTTTGAGACTTTTCCTCTTGGCCTCGAGGTTGATGTTGATCGTGTTTTTATAGCATATCTGTTGTTTGTTCAGGTCACTTGTTAGCCTTATCCTTTTCCTATCCCACAAGATATAAATGGTATTATTAGTGAAAAGTTTTACGAATATTTCGTGATTTGATCGCGTTCTTAGTATAATACTACTTGGAATTCCGTATCCAGGGTAAAGAGGGGTAGGTGTGAAATGAAACTGATATCGAAGAAAAATTCATGGTGTGAGACTCCTGTAGCCATCACAAATAGCAACTATCATACCTGAAAGTATCCAAAATGCTGCAACGGTCAACAGAATTATTGACCACAAAGCAGTAAATGCTAAATTTCATATTAGTGCCAACAATAGGGTCGCCACGTTGAGAAAAGTTTCCCTATGCCACAAAGAGGATTTCCAAGATTTAAAACTGGAATTATCAACCTTCTAAAAGGCGTACGTGCCGTGACGGCCGAACGTGACAGTCAGATGCGGCCGCTGGACGCCCCAGGGAAACAAGACCTTAATATGATATGCCGCAATGGAGTTACGAAAGACACTACATTAGCGAGTGGGCACTCCATCTAACTGATAAATTCCTTTAATAAATGCTTGAATAAATAGTTGCAACGTCTCGTGACGAACGAAAAATCTTGTGTAAATTAGTTACAGACCCCCTGCGCCACCAACATAAACCTTTTGAAACCGTCCGTGACTGGTAGTTGTCGTTTCTGCGAGTAGGTAATAAAGAAATAACTGCAATAATATGTTTCATTGAGTTATTAATACTTGGTGCCAGGTGTTTCTTTCAATGCCGTGCTAACAGCTAATTTGATTTTTTTAATCGTTAGAAAAAGCTGTTTCTTTTCTCATTAACCCTCCGCCGGGCTACAGGGACGATATCGTCCATGCGCGCTCGGCCACATTGCTGAATCTCGAAGAGGAGGAGTGGGGGGACCCGGGTATCCTCCCCTAAAAAAACTTTGGCCTAAACGTAGACGAACCCAACCGACACCGGTCAGTGCGCGCGCAGCTGTCGCGCAGTAGACGCGGTTAAAGTTGACGCTTGGACGATATCGTCCCAGTAGCCCGGCGGTGTATAAAAAAAACACGATTTTGAGGTAAGCAAACAAACTTCATTTTTTGGTCCCACATGGCATTTTTCAACTATATCCAACTAACACCGCGGGATAATATAGTTATAAAATTCCCGGAAGATAAAAGGCATTATTGCAGCGTTTGTCCGTCTGACAAGAGGAAAAAAACCGTCTATTGCTGTTCCTATTGCAAAAAAGCTGCATGTGATGATCATCGCGTAAATATGTGCTTGAATTGTGTTGGGAATTGAGAGTCTTGAGACAGTATATTTACTTAAAAACTATTTTTCAATAATAAGACATTGTATTTTTATAAATAAAAGCATTATTTTTCCGTAAATACTCGAATTTCATCAGATTTTTCTGCTCAATAAATTGTCCATGTTCAGGCGTTCAAATAAATATGTTTTTTGTAACGGGACCAAAACTGAGTTAGTGCTTTTGAAAGGCTTATATATGAAGAGTAAATCCCCAAAATATTTTTTCTTAATATCAATTAGGGCCCAAGATATGAATTTTTTAGTAAATCATAATTTTTTAGTAAATCTTAATTTTTTAGTAAATCTTAATTTTTTCATGTTCAAAAATTTATATTGGGACAGTGTTAAAATATTTTTGAACACAACCGGCGGGGACATCTAGAAAAAGCCTAGAACTTATTCCCTGAATTTTTTCAGAATTTTCGGTCGTCTATAGTTAGGTTAATGGCCCGAGACGAAATCGTCCCAGTAGCCCGACGGTGTATACAAAAAACAAGTAGCCCGGCGGAGGGTTAATGTCTCCAAATTTTGGGGAGAGTTTGAAACACCCCCCCCCCTCCCCCCCCCCCCGCCACTTCCTCCTCTCCTTACTGCCTTGCTTGCGACGATTAGGACAAGAATTGGCGCGATGCATGATTTTGCAATTACAAAATATAATGAGGGTATTTCATATCTTTGGGCAAAATTTTATCTTTAATCGTACGTACACATGTGAAATCAACCCACAGCACGGCTCTAAGACACGTTAGATTGAAGAGACAAGGAAAATATGCCAAGGGACTTTGGATTTGCGGATATTTACGAAAAAAATACGTTGTTACAAAGTCCGTCATTACTAACTGCCGATTTTTTTCGTCCCGTGAACTTCGTAATAAGGAGAATCTACTGTATCCTTTTAGGGACAGTATTGGTGCGTGGAAGGCTGTGTGCAATGATGGAAGCGTGCAGTTAAGAGGACATATTGGAAGAAAAACTGAGGACAGAAATATGGAAATGTACAAGATCATGAATAATATTATAAATGAGACAGCAATTACTAATAAGATAGAGGAAAAGAGAACCAACTTATATATGGTAACGAAACATCTTCTGGAGGTAAAATAGTCATAAGAAAATAATCGAAGAGGGGAGGAAATACAAGAACTCCAGAAATGAAGGTGAGGGCATCCTCCACAAAAAGCTTATCCCTTTGAGTACAGCATGAGGTGATATCACTGATAAATCCCTGAAATCCCGAAAATAAATAAGAACTGAGTCAATTGAGTATGCAAGGAGGTTAGGAAGAATTTGATAGAAAGCTGCCTCAAAGAAGTCAACGAAAACATGAAGAATGGGAACACTGAAACAGCATACGCGCTAGAGAAGAAACACATCAGAAAGAGAAAAACCAAAAGTAACTGCATGAAGGACAATAGCAGGAGCATTTTTATTGAGGGTGAAGACATTGGGAATATATGGAAGCAAAACATCAAAGAACTCAAAGGGCTGATGCCACTGGAAGAAAACCTAATTAAAGATGTCAATGAGGTTGATGAGGAGACCAGGACCCAAACATACAGAGGAGCGGATTTGATAGAGCAGTAAAAGACCTTAAGAAAAATGAAACACCTGGATAACACGACATCAATGCAGACATATCAAAGCGCTTGGAAATAAAGCAAAGGACAACCTATATGAAATAATCAAAGATAGCTACGAAAGCGTAAGACTTCCAGAGGACATTCAAAGGAGCATAATGATTTTTATTTCAAAGAAGACAATGACTGAGAGATGTGAGAAGCACTGAACCTTGAGACTAGTGTCACATAACATAATTGAAGGTAAAATAGAGGGTAAAATAGAAGGAAAAGACTCCAAATGAAGACCCAGGAATAAGTTCATGGACCAAATATAGGGGAAAGTACATAGGAAGAGATACCTTGAGGTAAGGGAACGAACATTACATAGGGAAGGGTAGAGGGCTTCAGCCAACCAATCTTAAGATTGAACAACCAATGAATGAATGATGATATGCAAGAACTTGCTTGCAGTGAATAAAGAATTATTTTTGTTATCCAAGAATAATTTTGACAAATGATTCCTTTGCTCCAGACAGGAGTGGAAAGAAAATCTTCACAGAGTGAAATGAAACTATATATTTCTCTCCAATGCATATTCCTGGGTTTGAGCATTTGATGAACTTATGCTGGGTGTTGGAGAAGTCAAGCCAAGTAAAGACCTGACACCCTTGTCTACTGTGGATACTGGTGTCGTGCCAAATTAAGGCCTATATGTTGGGCTTTCCTCCCATCAGGTAAAATTGTGCCCCAGCCCTATTGGGGTCATACTTTATCAAGTCAGACTTCCCTTAACAATCAGGCCTGGGTTGCAGGTCTCCGGTGCAAGATGCAGAATGAGATATATGAATCATTCATCGTTAGAATAGAGGAATGTAGGAAATCACAGAGACAAGGAAATAAATATAATTTTTGCTATGCTCAATGTTAATACTCTGAGACTTCTCTGAAATGATCATGGCAGTTTGTCACATCAGTCTCGCATGAGAAGGATTGGGGACATATCCAAGGTAACTAATGGCAAAGGAGTCTACATCATCTCCTTCACATTTTCTTCCCAATCTTCTTTCTTTTCTTTGACCATACCAATATTGTTCTCATGATGTTTTTGGGAAACCTCCATTTTCCATGCAAAGGCCTTCAAAACCTTTCCTTGCCAGACACTCTCTCCTCAAGTTCAAGGCAGACAAATTACTTTCGAGACTAAAGAGTCTGTACTCAATTGAATATCACATTCCTCATTTTGATGAATTGACCAAAGCATGCAACAGTGAAAATTAAATGAAGATTTTATAAATTATCTATCATCATCTATTGGGAATGTCTTTTATTAAATTTTCATTATGAAGCATGGCAAACATAATATACATATCACAAAATCAAATCATAAATAACACTAGCTCAGATTGGTCTGTGAAAGTCTATGAAAATACTATTTACTGCAATACCTCCCTAGTGATGATATGATATATCACAACACTCAAAAAAATAAATAACACCAAAGTGGACCAGTTCAAGTTTTCAATGAGGGTGTAAATATTCCAGGTATCCTAAAAAATTCATGAAAATATTCTTTTGTGTTAGAAATAACTGGAGATTTTGTTGCATCAATTGAACTCCTCAGATCACGAAAAGACGGTTGCTTGAGCCAGAGAGCTTCCATGCCCTGGATCTGATGAATAGTCAACTTGATCATCTGTAAAAAGAGAAGGTGTTCATTTATGAAATGCTAGGGAATATTAGCCGTTAGATCAATGTGCATGTTTTATCTAATGGGTAATTTGCCAGGAATATTTCCGAGCTCCCTCAGTAGTCTCCTGGTTAGCATGTGTGCAGCTATAGCTCGGTATATTTTTTAACTAAATACTTTTAAGCACTATGGGTAATCTGTACTGAACTGACACATTAAAAAAAAAACAGTGAACTAGAATGCATGTAATAAGGAAAGTGCTGGGAGCACTATAGGGCAAATAGCACTAAGAAACAAGTGAT
Organism: Ceriagrion tenellum; assembly: GCA_963169105.1. NCBI lineage: Eukaryota > Metazoa > Arthropoda > Insecta > Odonata > Coenagrionidae > Ceriagrion > Ceriagrion tenellum. Next base: position 161,938,398 of record OY720636.1, read on the forward strand.
ATCCAGCTCCCTAGCACAGAGCTCAGAGGGTTAAAAGTCAGCAAGCCATACTTTTTTGCTATCTACCTGGTTCAATAGGTTCCAGGTGCATGGCATTCCTTTCCTTTTTAGCAAGGCCTTTCCATTCTCTGCTGATATCATTTCCTTTACAACAAAAAGTCCTTATTTTGGATAAGCAGCTGCTTATAACTTTTTGGCTTTTTCTGTATTTCCTGGTATAATTAGGAAAAAAATAAAGTTTTTTATCCTAATACAATTTTATTAATAAATAATAAATAGATTCACACATCTATATCCAGGGTAGGGGATTCAAGATACAACTTAAGAACAGACAACTAATCTCTCAATCGTTGAGTAAGACCTTAGCAGCCATCTTCCCAATTTTAATAAAATTTGACAATTTTTTTTGTTCCAGAAAAATGGATTCCTATTCTAATACTTGTTGAACTACGTGAAAAATAGTAATCAAATGGCCTTATTTCACAAAGGTAATGGGAGTTTTAAACCAAGAAGATATATCTATTACAATTAGAATTTGCCAGGTAAAAATATTTTGCCTGTTACTGTTCTGAAAGACTAATATCTGATAGAAGTGCTCTCTAACTAGACTAAACAGGTCTGGATTTTAAAGATGTTTTAAATCCAGACCAGTAACAGACCGCTTCCAGATCAGTTTCAGAGTAGTTAAAGACAAAATATTTTTACCTGGGTCTCCTTTTGAACATTCTAAAAGAATTATATTCCCAAACATAACCCAACCAAATTTTTTTCTAGCCACACATCATTTCAGATCATCTATTTGGTAAATTCATCAAATTAATACCTAAAATGAAGTGTCTGTAAATAATAACCCCCTAAGGGCAAAGCATAATAACTAAAAATTGTGCCAATAGCTAGGGTATTCCTCTGAGAAATGAACTACTGAAGAGCATGACAAAACTGTGAATAACATCCTTTCTGACAGAGAAGAGTCTCTGAACAGTGATACCAAGGACAAATAAGAAGTTTCTCATTTCTCTCATTCTCTTATTGTGCAACTTCACTTTCATTAAGATATTGAATGGTTTTCTAGTTCTCTGTGCTTCAACAACTAGGGGTCATTTTTTTACCTACTGCCTGCCTGCCCCAATTTGAGCTAAGCCAAACAATACTTCACATAGGTCACGGACCAGAATTACGATGTACATGTATGTATGTATTTCCATAATGTCAGACCATTGTCCCATCATCTACTTTGATGGTAAAAGTTGATTGGAGCCTTCTCAATTACATTCTAACCTCATTATTCTATCGCTTTCAACCTGAGAATCTCTTCAAGCTAAATGAGTTTCAGAATGCTAGAAACCTTCAGTCATTTGTCCGCCTTGCTATTTGGCCTAAGTTATCATTCTCCTCCCTTGAGAACCTCTCCTCATGTCAGGTTCAGCATCTCATCATATAGTAATGACTCACAAAAAATTTTAATGGATGGGTTTCTGTATGATTTTTTATTTACTTTCAAGTTTTTTTCATGCTAACTCAATCTACCAATTATCAGCTATGGTAAAGGTATCTCAGGAGAGAAAATACAATTTCAAATTATACACTCCTTCCTGGTCATTGTGGCAAAGATTGATACAAACTCACTCACAGTGGTAAAGACACAGAAGAGGCCAATTGATTGAACGGTTATATGACACAGCCATCTCAGATCCTACCTGGGCTATGCAAGCCCCAAATTCTGTATTTTTACCCCATCTGTGTGTTTGTATCAATCTTCCCTTTCCTCCTCAGCATTCATCGCTCCTTCTCTGCCTCTGAGTGAAAGCCCAGAAAGGACAGACCATCTCTTTTTCACCCTGTCTACTCAGGTTCAACTCCAAAGGATAAGACTCCTGTCCTTCCACATGAGGAGCACCTCTGTGAATATGTACCGCTTTGCCAGCCAGCAAGTCTGGCAGCATTCACTGATGACTTCAAGGTCCTCTTGAGTAATGTTCCCAAACTCTGTAGGACAATTGAAATTAACCAATCAGTATTTGGGAATCAGTCCCTTTTTATTTGCCTGCTATGCTTTCCTCGAAAGATCTGAAACCCATAAAATTACATCTCTTATTTTAAGCTCGATGCACACAGGGGTTTCATCTGACATTGAATCCAGGATCCCCAGTCAGTAGCCTCCCTTCCCCCTCCCCTTCTTTTTGCAGGGCTACTATATTTTTGATCCTAAAAATTTTAAGCCCCACTCCAGGAATGACCTTAGAAAAATAGCTCCCAGGAGAAATATTATATTTTGTTATTAATTCTTAAAACCTGTGTCTATTTTGGAGTGCATACCACAAAAAAACTCCAGCAGCTACCAGCAGCAAAAAGAAAATGACTCCGCCAATCGAAGCAAGTAAGATGACACTGCCTCTGCTACAGTCAGAAGGGTATGAAGCTTTCTGCCATGAATATCTGCGCCCTCCATTCTTCTCATTAACAGCAACTAGTATCACCTCAAACTTTTTTTCACCTTTGGCAATATAACTTGAGTTCAATGGCACATTCACAAAGTTACCATATATACCACCTGTTACTTTCCCATCACCTAAGTGGAAATCAAACTCCTTCTGCAGGTTCTGAAAAGGCAGGCATATTTTTAATGTGAAAGTAATTTTTACTAAAAGAATAATTATATTTTGAGGTACATATGTATTTGGAAAAGTTTAGTGCTCTAACCTTGTTGAGCTCAGCTGCTATGTGAAGTTCTTTAACACCCAACTCTTTCTGAAGTTCATCATGAATATGCAGATCAAAAGTTCTCGATTGAGATTTAATATTTGTTACACACAATAAGTAAGCTCTTGAAAAGAAATAATTTTTCAAATCAACCATTTTTATGGGCATGCCATGTTTTAGATCCCAACTAATTTCAGGAGATTATTCTCTTAAGGAATTACTGCATTGATGAATTAACTAACCTGGTTTTCCGGAGGTCCTGACTTTCACTGTGATTAAAATTCAATGCAACAGGTAGATTTAGAAAATCAGTTGACCAACTACAAGTTCTGAAAAGTATAGTCCCAGCAGGAATATAAGGCTTCTCAAGTAATGTACGAGTATAAGTGCAAACTGATGTCAAATTTTCCTTGAATGTAAATTCTACTGGGTGATGATTTGTGCCAGATGAGTCCCCATTTTCATTGGTGATAGTGAGATTGTCTTCAATTTTATCGACATGTATACAAAACTCATACAATACCCCTGGATGTAAGTTTTCAATCTGCAAAATATAAACTCCACTGTTAGCAAGAGAGAGTTGTAAGAGTGAATGATGACTCATAGCACCAATTTTTTAATTGCAGTGAAATTTAGTTAGATACTGACTTGATATGTAAAATTATCACTTCCTGCATTTGATGAGATTTTCACAATATTCCAGGTATGATTTGATGACAGTAGAAGTGATTCTCTATAAAATACAGAGAATGTATTCAACATATTTGCAGAGGGAGGTAATCTGGCTTTCCATATCAACTTAATTGTAGACTCGGTCCTGTTAGCCACATAAACATGTGAAGGTCCCCATGGTACTGTAAGGGAAAATGGACTAATTTGAGAAATTTAAAACTATTAGTTAAAAATTCAACATTCCTGATTGCTAATTATGATATCCCAGCGGAACTTCAGGTTCAACTTATTAATCACTTAACATAAAATTTTTTCAAACATAAGAATAACAGTAAAATAATCGCTATTGATCTCTAATACTATCATTATTAAGATAAACTCTTCCCTGTTATTTGGAATGACAAAATATTAGATTTGCAAAAGAGTCAAGGTAAAAATATTTGGTCTGCAACTGCTCTGAAAGATTAGGTAATATCTTACCAGGAAGTGGTCTGTGACTGGACTGAACTGTTCTGGATTTTAAAGATGTTTCAAGACATTTCAAATCCAGACCAGTAATAGACCACTTCCGTATCAGATATTAGTCTTTCAGGACAGTTAAAGGCCAAATATTTTTACCTGAGAGCAATCACTTGGATTACCTGATTCCCTAAAGAAAAAATTATTTATTTAATTATAATTATTTATTGAAATTTAGCAATTTTTGATAATTTACTACTAAAAATTCAGGGATTAAGAATTTTTTTAGGGTAAACTATGCAAAATGTAATTATAAAACAAGTAATTTTGCAGAATTATTAATTGTTAAAGTAGTTACAAAGGGGCGACATAAAGGCCAAATCGCTACCAAGTTTCTCGAGGGAAAAAAAATGAGGCTTCCTATTAGTAGGCGACTCCAGTAGCGCTGGTGTTGGCACTGGCAAATTGCCCACAATTTCAAAATTGACTTAACTGATCAAAAGACCGTTATTAACCCTTTGAGCGCCAACCGATTTTCTAGGTACTATGCTAAAATTGCCGTAGCATTTTTGCTTTAAGCTTCACAAGTAATCTGCATTTAGGTGCAATCTGTGAACAATCAGTGAAATACCAGCATCTAAGAGTGACATTGCAGGAGGAGCGCTGTCACGCTCCTGGTACTTTTTGCGAGAGACAGGAGCACGATAGCACTCCCCGGCACTCTAAGGGTTAAAGGCAATTTATGATGTTTTGATGTTATGCTTCAGTTATTTCCAACTGTGTGTATTCTACGCCTTCTAATGGATATTTAACAAAATTGAAGTTCATTATATGTCCTAATGAATATTGTAAACAAATATGCTCAACCAATAGAGGCACCCATCTTGAATTCCACCAAATTCCTGATTATACCAAATTTAGGATTGCACAGTGATACAATCCTGTGGAGGTGACTTGCGTGTGTTGCATCCCATTCACGTTAGGAGGAGACATCAAAATGCCGGGCAAAAAGTATTGTGCTGCAGAAGTGGTGGGATAACATTGCCAGACTCCATCAGGATTAAGAAATTTATTTCTTCCGCTTTCCGATCCTGAGAGATATCGTCTGGTGTGTGATGTATAAGATGTGTGTTGTCTCTTTTCATTTTTTATGAGTTAGTGGAACTTATTTGCTCGCAGATTACCCTTGGCTAATCGTGATTTTGTGTCTATTTAGGGCTAATGAATGGGCTAAGTTTTGTCTTTGGACAGATCTCCTGGGACGGCGATGGGAGCTCGATAAGAGTCCCCATTAGTTTGTGTGCTCTGTGCATTTCTCAGAGGGAGACCTTAAAATCAGTGTTTTGGTGCATTGTGAGCTGACACTTGCATCGATAAGGTCGGTGCATGCTTGCAATGACATTTTCCCTGAGACTTTCCTTTGGACTCCTCCCCAAATCAATGTTTACTGCATTGTGAGCTGGCTTTTGCATTGATAAGTTTGGTGTGGTAAGGTAAATAGACATTAGTATATTATACTGTGATTGATATTTGTGTTCAATGACCAGAATGTTTTTTTTTGTGCAACGATATGATTAGCACACCTACTGTGAACATGGCTATTAAACGTGAGAAATGATGAATGTCTTGCTCATGGCCTTGGTGGTGTTAGAAGTGGATATCAGTCCACTTCTAACATCAGTCGTCATGATTTTTTTTAACACATAATTGTTGTGGAAAGATCTGGAATACCCTACCATATATTTGTCAATGCCGGTAGTTGACTTGGTGGAGTGGCTGTTTTGTACTTTTGCGGTGCTCAAGTGGTTTCTAATAATCCTGCAGTGATTTTATGCTCACACAATATATTTGTGATTACTTGCTTATAATTATAACAAAATTGAAGAATATCAGGAGATTGGTTCTAAGTGATGCAATGTGGTGCCTATGGCTGCTATTCGGAATGAAATAGCGAGAAGGCTATATGCCATAAATAGCTTTTGTTACGCTTATGTTTTGAAAAATAGCATGTTATTCTTTGATAAAAAGCGTAATGAAAGCTATTTCTGGCATATAACGTTCACACTATTTCATTCAGAATAGCAGCCTATGAATATTACAAGCCAGCCCCAGTGGTGACGGGGTAAAGTCCTCACTTGTAAAACTGGGGGTTGCCAGTTCAAGTCCTGCCTGGGTGGTTTTTTTCTCCACCCAGGGCATTAATGTATGTCAAGTTGTGTTGTCCCAGTCCAGGGAAAACCTGATGACAGGCTTAGCAGCCTATTGGTATTACTCATTCACTAATTTTTTTGTAAACCTGGCATATGTTGTATCTGTCAAAAATCTGTTTTTATTTCCTTTGCTAAGTAACTTTAGATTGTTTAATTGAATTATGTATTTGGTGGCTGTTCACGAGTCTGTGTATGAAAATATGAAGGATGTGAGAAATAGTTTTGTGTGTGTGTGAATGATAACGTGGGACAGGTTTTAAGTTTGCGCCAAGTTGCTTTTCTTGCTGCTACAAGGAAGTGGTGCTGGTGCATGCAACTTGAATATGCCTTGACTTATGGCCGTGTCGCCCCATCGGTAGTTACTTCTAAAAGCACCTAATAGTAACTACTACATTACAGAAATGCTTACTAAGCTGCTCCTAAAAATAGCTACTTTGGTTTATAATATTAGCAATCACATGTCCAAAATAACCATTCTTAATAGTATTTTTTTCCTAGCGGTTCTAGTTTTGATCCCTTGGTGCACTGATCTGGAATATAGATTAATGAAACTACATATTTTCAAACTTATTCATTTCTTTTATGATGCATGAATTAAATGATGAAGCAGTAAAAAGCATCCTTTCATTCAAATTTTATATCAGAAAAAAATAATTTTTAACATTATATTTGACCAGGGGCAGCATTGACAGAGGTGGAGTGCTTGAAATGATCTCCATACCGCACCCCAGTTGAATTTTGGACTGCCGAAACTTCTTCACCAATACCCAGATTCAAACTCAGTCCAATAGGATGGCAAGTTAGAGTTCTAGCTGCCTTACCAATCCAAAGAACTGACATAATTCAAATGTGTTCATTGGTATGTAAAAAATTGGACATCCTTTATCCTCAAATCAATACCTTGACGAGTTTCAGATGTTACTTTAACTGCAGAATCATCCAGCATCTCATTGTCAGAACACTGAGGTTGGACCTATAAAAAATTAATATTTTAATCATGATTTTAAAAATACTCCAAATTATTCATCTACAAGTTGCCATGACATTAATAATTATTATTCACGTAATTTACTGAATATGGTAGGATAAGATGGAGAAAAGTTTAGGTTGTTAGTTGGGGGAGCCTTCTACAGGAGCTCGGGCACCTAGACCTTGAGTGGTCCATTGTGCCAACCCCATTTTTAACCTGCCTGCCACATGCAGACAGGGGACAAGAGTGCCATGGTTAAGGTATGAATGGTCACCCATGCAACCCTCGTCTGGGCCCAACATTGCTTAACTTCAGTGATCTTACAGGAACTGGTGTTTCAATGAGGCGAGGCACCTGCCCACAGAGAAAAGTTTACTTCCACTGATCTTTTCTGGCAGCCGGCCCAATCCCAGTCTGACAATTTCTTCCCTCACGTTAGCTTTCACCCCACCTCTCTCCATCTCTCTCCATCCTTCACCTACACCATCCCTTTGTTCCTTGTTATCTGTTCCAATCACTTGCTCCGCCCATCTCTCCCATCAATCTAAATCCCCTCACTCATCTCCACTCTTCATTGTCTATCTCTTCCTCTGTGACCATCACAATTTCTTCATCCTCCCCAGAACCCAGTTGTCAAATGCCTCCAATCTACTTCCATCCTCTTTCCTCAGGATCCACATTTCTGTAATGGACATTACACCAACACACTCTATGAGACTAGTCTTTTCTTTACATCTTTATGTGAAGTCCTTTTCACTCTGCTCACTTTTCTTTCTCTCTCCTTTTCACTTTTCACTCTCCTACAAGCTAGCACCAATTTTTCTATCATTATTCTCCTCCTGATAGCCTTACCAAAATGCTTATTCTCCACCCACTCACTACCTAGGCAATTCAATAGTTCCAATATGTAAATTAAATAATCACAGTTTCCCCAGTAGCCATCGCAATTTATCCCCACTCTATTTTTACTCCAGTTTGACTTATCGCATCATTCAGTGGGGTTCCTCCCCAAAGCTAATTGATGTCTTAAGAATTCAAAAAATGATTGTGAGAATTATAGCTAATGCCATCTCTAGGCAATCCTGTGTGCCCCTTTTTACAAAATAAAATATTCTTCCTGAGACGTGCATATATTTTCTTAGTTTTTTTTATATGTCAAGACTAATGTCACTGAATTCTATCTCAATGAAGTGTTTCATCAACATGACACTAGGAGAAAAACAGATGTTTAAGTCAAGAAATTCCAAGTCAAAGCTTCCAATAATTGAAGTAAAAACGTGGGCATTCATTCTTACAATTATCAGCCCAAATATATAAAGGATCATCATGATACTGTCAAGGTTTAAAAAAGAACCATCCAAATATCTAATCAAGAACTGCTTTTATTCTGTGCGGGAATAATTTCATAGCATGTAATTTTGATCTTGTAACTGATTGTATCCAGCTGTTGTTGCCTTTGACTTGTCCTATTTGTATACAGTACTTATGTCACTGGACTAAAAAAATACCTTTATTATTATTATTATCAGTATATGAGACAATATACAGCCTGCAATGCCTTTTGCCCAAGATGCAAAAGATGCTACAAAGTGTGGCAATTATATAACTTAACTGGTGCTACATGTTATTGATCACCAATTACATTAGAGAGTTTATCGCCTTCAATATACTCTCCCTGCCTATCCCTACAATGCTCCATACAAATTTTTCATTGTTCAAAGCAGTGCTGGAAGTCCGCATCTGTCAGCTTGTTGATAACCTTCATCAATTTTGCTTTCACTGCTTCCACACTGTCAAATCTTATCCCCTTAAGCTCTGATTTGACCATAGGAAATAAAACAAGTCACAGGGGGCAGGTCGGGCCAGTACAATGGGTGGTCCAACACGGTGATGCGGTATTTTGCAAAGAATGCCTTCACAGACAAGGCAGAATGGGTTCGCGTATTGTCTTGGTGAAGTTTATTCTCGAATCCTTTTCCTCTGGAGTGAGAAATTTTGGCACCATTATTGTGCACACTTTGGGTATGTTAAAATGATTCATGCAAAATCTTATGGACACTTTCTTTGCTGATTTCTGAAGTTTTAGCAAGAGCTTGGACACTCAGACGACAATTTTTGCGGATCAATTTACCAATTTTCTGGATATTGTCATCCATTTTTGATGCTGAGGATTGTCCTGGGTGCAGATCATCTTCGGTCATTTCACGCCCCTCCTTAAACCCTTTAAACCACATATAAAACTTGTGTGCGCGATGAGCATTCACTTCTGTGCACCTCCTTTAACCCTTTCAATGCTAAGGCATAAATTGTGATTCCTTCCCGGTGACAAAGTTCAGTTTTTTGCATATTTACATTCAGCACGATGAAATAAGACACATGTCACTAAACATTTTAATTTTTGAAGCTTATTTTTTGAAGTTATAACTGTTTAAACTAGAACGCCCTGCGCCACCGGCATGATTGTTGTGCGGGTTGCATGCATTTTCAGTAATTCCCCATCATTGATTTTACGTCTGTTAAATAAATAACAAACCTTAATTGCCGTTAAGCTCATAATTTCACGAGTATATCCATTTTGTAAACTCTTCTTACACTTTGCACTCATTTAACCCTCTCGGTTATAAAATATAGCGATGATATCAATAAAATTTTATAGAATGCGATTTATTTTAAAAACTTCAAAAGAAAATTCCTCATTTGGAAGTACAACTGTCTTTTTGCTCAGTAATTTAACCGTGAAAATACCGAATACAAAATTTTAGTTCAGGAAATGGATTGCATCTTTAATTGAGAATTACTATCGTAAGCCATTGGCTGTGTTCATAAAAGTACAAAATTCCTGTGGTTATTTTGAAAACTTAAAATCACCGATGAAAATCATAATCATAAAAATACATCTGCATAGAAATTTGTTTTTATAACTACGATCAATATTTTTATAATCTCAGCATTTGATGTTCCTGTGATAATTTATGAAGCAAAGGAAAACTCATAATGACGGGTTTCCCTCAAGAGCCACGCAATTTGTGGGATTCTCCATCCTAATCCCTCACTTGGCACTCTTGGCATTTTCAATTTTGCGTTGTCTATTTCATATTAATGTGGATAATGTGACCAAATTTGCAGTGCTCTACAATAGACAAAGGTATTTCAATGTACCTACATCACAGAAAAATTGTCTTCAAGGAAATAAATCGTCAGATCCATGGATACATCGGTTTAGGGGTGTTTGGCAAAGTATTTTTGGGTAGAAAGGAAAAGTGGACGGTAGGAGACGGAAGGGGGAGAGAGAAGTTGGGTTTGAAGAGCTTAAGGATGCTGGCGATTGTGTGAGACTCCCCATGGGGCGAGGGATGGGGGGAAGGGCTCAAAGCATTGACCACGCACTGGTACCAGAGAGAGTTGGCCGATGGTGGGGGTGTGTGGTGGGTCTCCGTAAAGAGTGGAGCGAGAGGAGGGATTAGCTCAGGAGAGGCCTTCGAGAAGGTTTTGCAATGAATGAATCACTAGGGCTGGCCTGAAGAAAGGCTGGGTGTGGATGAACGGCAGGCATGGGCAAATGGCTAGCGCAGAGGCGGAGGGTGGGGATACCTTGGTGAGGGGTACGCGAGGGTAACAAGGAGGAAAGTGTATGGCAGAACAATGTCACGGTCGGGGGTGAAAGGCGTCTAGCTAGGAAGACAGCTTAGACAACAGAGTGGTGAATGGTTTTGAACAAAACAATTATGGAATAGATTCATTCACTCATAGATTTGCATTCGGAATGATTTCTGACTTGTCCTTGTCAGCTGTTGTAGGGTTACAGCTGTACTATTGAGGAGAGAAATGTCAAACACAGAAATGCGTTCATGCGTATAAAAGGGAAGTTGATGTATCCCATCAAAGTGTGCCCCAATTTTTTTATAAACAAATGTTAATGAACACTATGGAACTATCTGAGGGATGACACGTTTTTCAAGTTACCTACAATGGCAGTTCTACAATAAAATGAATATTTTAAAAAATACAACAGAGTAAATGGAGTTGAATATATTCTATTTCTCAGGGAAGGGTTTGCCCTGTATTTGAAACATGGGTAACTTAAAATGAAATGATTATAGAACCTTGTGCTTTACTTTTTTTATTTCACAAAGACTTTTTCACTCCATCATTACGGTTAATTCTTTTGCGTATAAATTTCAATATACAACAGCTAATGTAGCATGTGCAGCATTTATAGGGGGGGTGTGAAATTGGAGGTGCACCACTAAGAAAATCATTTAATTGAAGGATCAATATTTTAGAAGAATAATGAAATCCCCAATAAATGTACTAGCAAATAGTTCAAACTCGACTCTCTTTATCAAAAAAGTTTGGATACACTGACAAATTGATAGCCAATCTGCTACGAGACCACGGTGAAAAAGAGCTTTACAATTGCGAAGACTAAGAAAATACATTACGTGGAAGACATAATGGTAAAAATTTAATAAAATTTAACAGTAATATCCACATTATAAATAAAAAACGAAATCGCCACCTGGGAAGCTAAAAAATTATAACTAATGGGTAACATTACAGCTACAATATATATATATATATATATATATATATATATATACACACAATATATACTTGTGAAATCTTTTGGTATCTGCGATGATTTTTTTTTGTAGAGCAACAGTTTCGCCGTGCTATGAAAAAAGTTATATATACACTTGCAATGGAATTCGAACCCACATTGTGTTAGTTTGTTAGTTCAAGGCCAATATTTTACTAATCTGAATCCTGCATTTGTCGAACCGATATTGTTAAATCAAATCTGATGAACCAAAGTGAAAGAAAAATGATAAAGAACAACACAGTTACACTTCTAATTAAACGATTCAAACCATAAAAATAAAGAAAGTTTAAAACATTGCCATTATGTAACTAAACAACGCATTCCAGAACGCAGCACACCATAAAAAAGGTAGAAGCCTAAGCTAAGATGCCAGCAAAATTGCAATCGCCTTATGAGTGACCTGAGTCTGGTGGCTGGCCGTAAAGAATGGCTTGAACGTGGACATTCTAGAACGTCCTGCATCACCTGATAGCACCAACAGGACATTCCAGAACGTCCTTGCATGCTGAACGTGTTAACATGGCATGAGCTTCTGTGGCAGTTTTCCCCAGCTTCACAAGAAACTTGAGCTTAACTCATTGCTCCATCTGAACACTTTGCATTTTATTGGGGAGACTTGAACAGGCGATTGCTGCAGTGAGACTAATCGATGTACAACCGTGCCCATCCTGCTCAGGATGGGGGAAGCATCAACAGGCACAGATATGTTCAAACCTGCCTATGTGGCGCACTCACTGTTTGCTGGTAGCAGTGGTTATTTAATTGCCACACCTCGTACATCGCACATCCATTGTACAAAGAGAGTTAAAAACTAATTGGCTGCTAAGGTCATTAGTACCATTAATGGAAGGTGGGAAAGTAGGAGGGGGTAGGATTTTTTTGAGACTTTTTTTCTGAGGCATTTATTTTACACTGGGATGGACATAGGCTGTTTTAAAATTTCCTCATGGCCCTAGGTGCCATGGAACAGGCCCTTGTTATTTACTCTCTTCAGAAAAGTATTGGAAAAGGTGTAGACGTTTTTATTTCTGCTTTTTTCCATAATTTGCAACAAAGATGTAAGGTTTAATTTTTGACAGCTGGATGGCTAAAGCAATGGTAAATTTAATTCTTGAGATCAGGTTAGTCCCACACTTTGCATTTGCTAGAAAAGATGTTTTTACGTAAAATATTCTCAATTTTTTCTCATTTCTACAACACCATATTTCCTTGGCAACCTAATGGCCTTGAGGGCTTTGGCCTTCCCAGGCCTTATACGAGTTATATTTAGCAAAATAATCAATATAAATTAATTTTAGTGAAATTTCCACAATGGTAATTTTTACACAATCTTTTCTGTCTGTTTTTAACTGTTTTTGCATATAATCTGCATTTACACCTTCTTACTGTAGGTAAATTCTATCAAGATTTCAGCTTAATCCCAACCCCATAATGTGTGTTCAATGGCTTTACTTAGTGTCCACAATTAGAGTGTCACATGTTTCTCTTAACAAGGGCACTTCAGAATGCATAGTGTATTTCTTTAGTTAAATTTTGCACCCTACAAAATACCTTTGTACTGCACCTATGAAACACAAATGAAGTCCAAAAGTTCAGAGGATTGTTTAGGGATACATGGTGGATTGTAGTACTTAGTGCTCACCTACAAGTACCTCTGGCATTACAGTAGACCCTCGCTTTACCATATTAATCCATTCCGGAGGACCGATCGTAAAGCAAATTCCATCGTATGTTGAGTCGGCATTATTTCCGGACGAGGAATCGGTTTAAAGAGCATCAGTGCCAATCCATTCAGTGTACACGAAAGAGCCAATGCATACAAAATACCCTGGATTAAAATTATCTAAAATATTATTAAATCAGTATTTAAAACACTATCGATATTTAAAACAAAATCAGAGAAATTTGAAATTTTAAAAAGCACATCACACAAAATCAGCTCAAATCGTGAGTCGAATCCATCGTAAGTCGAACCCATCATAAAGCGGGGGTCTGCTGTACATGCACAGTACCTGAGAGATAACTTGATCCTAAAGCTCGCATTAGATTCATAGAGGAAGAGGACACTTAGGTTAATTGGAGCACCCTGCATGAATTTGAGGGATCTTGCTTCGAATCCCAGTCCAGGCGAATGATTTTTCCACTGTGAATTTCACACAACTGTGTCAACACCACTGAGTGACTCTGTAAAAGTTTCTGCGTGGCTAGTTCCATAGTTCTTTGAAATAACAATTTTAATATTGCCTTTACTGCCATCATTTATCACCTAAGTACGTATTCAAATAATAAAATAGCACAATTTTTATATTTCTGCTCCTTGTGTATCTATTGTATTCTCCTTAAAATTTTTCAAGGAATCTGAACCAACATAACATCAGGTTGGAAAATGTATATAGCCAAGGAAATCAAGATAGAAGAGATCAAATTGGAGTACATAAGTTCCCTGAAAAGTAACTTATAACCTGTGCTAGGATGATATTTAATAGTACTGGAAGGTTGAATACTGTAATGCACTTGGTTGTCAATTTTCATGCTTTCCCTTTGCCTCTGAAAGTCTAGTGGCACCATGGCTTTGCCCATATTAGAATTGGTTGGTATATTTTAACCCAAATACGTAATCACCTCACCATATGTGTCACACACTAGTTATTTCCCAGATGCTGAATGTCTACAGAATCAACCATTTGTAAAATCCATTCTGATAACTCAAAAGCATGTAATAATGGAACAATAATGTAGCCAATAAAATGGTCATTGTCATATCATAATAATCATAGCATTATCATAATAACTTTATGCTTGGTTTTTTTACAACCAATTTGCCATTTCTCTCTCAAAGCTCTCACTCACATGAGACCTGATATGGAATCAGTGCCGAGGCTATTTTTAGGGAACTATTTAATTACTGCTGTGATGTATTCAATATGTACAACCCGTTCGGAGGTAGGAGAAAGACTGCCACCCAGATGGTGGAGTCACACTGTTTTTTCAAACAAGTGACAATCATAAATACACACAATAAAACAACACGATAAATACTCTATTCCAAATAATTTTGTTATAAGATTTGTTTTTCCTTGGACATTAAGTTTTTAATTCACTCACTCACAATCTATCTTTCTGCCACCAAAAAAAATAACATTTTTACTTGGAAAACTGAAGATTGGCGATGAATGGGAAAATTTGTCTTGGTATTTTGTGGTGAATAACATTAGCCTGGATCTTTTTATCACTGATTGGTGGAATTAAGCGACATCAAAAATTATATTCTGTGTAAAGTTGTTGGGCTCTTCAAATATCCATGAAAATTTTAGCAATGTACAACCACACCGTAATGCAATTTCTTAGTTCCTACACAGTAAAGTTATGCAGAACTCTCAATCCTCTTTGTAAAGCAATTTAATTTCAACAAAAACTCTACCATGTAAATGAAAGTATCCCACTTAATCACACCCAGTGCAAACCTAATCAGCATACTCTCAAATGAAATTGAATGTAGAGCTATAGCCCCAGATGCTTGAGTTCAGGGCTGACAATTGGAATGTCAAATCACTTAACATTAAGTTAAATGGCCTTCTGTCTGTCTATACCAAAGTTAAGACAATTAGACCTCCACTTTGCAACTAGGAGACACTCTAGTATAGAAGTATATTTCTATCCACTCTATCCATAGAGCAGGAAGCAAATGGAAGGCTATCTGCTGTAAATTAGGAAAATGTAAGAAAACAATTAGAAAGTATCACTTTTATTTCCGAGAAGTGTCATTGAGCTTTCCATTTTCTTCAATGGAAGTCAATTAGAAAAATGTAATCTGTAAGCGATTTGAAAGCAATTTTCTTTACCTGGGTAGTTTGTACTATCATAAGGGCGCATCCCTTAGCACTTTAAGCATTTAAAATAAAATTTAATGCATAGGATTAACTGCACAACTATTTCTCTGATTAGTCATAACGCAGAGAGATTTAGTGTTTTCCTAACAAATGATGCTGGTGAAGATTTCTTGGGATTTCCACCAGGTTTCCTAATCCCGAGGTTTAACCAGATCTTGAACAAACATCCCAGACTGTTGGGAATCCCATAAAATCTTCTCCAGAATAAGTCAGAAATCTTATTATTTAATTTGTGAATTACCACTTTCTAGTTTAATAAACGCTATTCAGGGTAATCAACAGACATTTTTCAGATCATGATAATAACTGCTATGAGAACCGGTGTATGTTTTCATAAGAGTAGTGGTATTTCATGAGAACTATATACTTACTGATATTGTGTAATTTTGACTTGACTCCAAGTTCCATAATGTTCCACAGAAATAATCATCCTCTTCCCCTGGGCACATAGTTTGAGGTCCCACTTCCAAAGTCTGCTCCCATTTTTCTTTTTCTGCCGTTTCACTTGTTTCATCTGACTTCGTTTTCCACCAGCTGATATGAAAAGCCGAGCAATTTTTCAATGCTCGAAGCTCCGGTGATAGCCATCTTATTTTAAGCCAGGAATAACTCCGTGATATTACTTTTATATCCTCTACTACCTTTGGCCTTAGAGATTCTTCCTTCTCACTTTGCAGGGATGTAACTTCAGGTTCTAGACTTATTGTCCAAATTGATGTCGTTTCAGTAGGGCTCCAGGTGGAATTCTCTTCAGTATCTGGCCAATCCTGAGTACTTGTGGTTGTTTCTGCAAGAAGTTACAATCAGATTAGAGCTTAAACTAATGCATGAAGAGATGACTCATATTATGTAATTCGTTTGAAAGAATATTTTCTTCAATCACCTGCATTCTGATTAATTTCATTAAATGTTAAACCTATGCACTTCTCAAAATTTTCACTCTTACTGGTAAAAAATAAGAGAGAGTTTAATTTACCTAAATGTTGTAACTTTGCCTTTTACATCTAGAGAAGTATATCCCTCAATGTTTTCAGCATGAAATGGTACCTTCAATCTCACTTTTAACTTTGTCATAACATTCAATAAAATTAATTCATTAAGACTGAGCAACATCTCTGATAAGGATAAAATGTACACCTACCTCCGTCTTTTTGGTGATCAGTGGCTTTATCATGATTAAAGCTGCATGTCTCTGGGTCAGGTTGACATGAATTAGGAAACAAATTATACCCATTGCTTGCATTGCATGGAGGAGAACAAGAATCAGCATTTGATTTGCAATGACAAGATGACTGAGATTCCTTTGTCATGGAGACACAAACTCCATCAATAGCTGAAAATTTTCAAGCATTTGTTCAGTTTTTTTTTCAAATTTTTAAATTATTTCTGCTTATATGTAAGCATGATTAATAATTTGAAGTTTCAATATAAAAAGGGCAAGTCACATTTCACCCAGCCATAAATTAGCTGGTAGTGGGAATTTAGAGAAATTATTTGGCACTCTATGCATTGATTTAATTGAATGAATTTGTTGAAGATACTGGAAAACCAACTTTTTGAGTTTCTCAGCTAAGGCAATACTTCTTCATCTTTTATCAGTTGCGTTTTATACCCCTTTAATTTTGTAGTATTCAAATTATTTGCCAAATGGTGCTTTTAAAGAGAACTCCGTTATACACGGAGATGATAAAACTTTAGAGTAAGTCTTAAGCACCCTCAGTTGCTACAATCTAAGCTGGATAACTCCTTAAAGCTCATGGAAAACTGGTAATTTAATCAAATTTTTTTGGTGAAGTGATTTTTTTTTTTTCATGGGCAAGGAATTGTTTCACTATTTTTTCATTTACAATCATTGTAATTAGAACAATGTCAAAATAGATCTCATAATATTCCAGAAGATCATCTAGAGATACAGCTGGCACTAGTTTTTACCCAATAATATTACACAAAAGTCCAAGGTGATTAGCATAGTCAATCTCTCCAGGGATTATCACAAATACTGCACATACTCATGTAAAAGCCAACCTTGTGTACATATAGTCCAATTCCTGATTTTTAACCAAAAATTTTCACTTATCTCTATGACTCATGTTTAGTCCAACCAGGAAAATGTACAATTGAGTAACACCAGCTCAAACTGCAGAGATTGGCATATAGCGCTGTGGTGAAATCGTGAGACATGGAAGAGATTAACCTTATATTTACATGAGGCTATATAGTATTCCATTTCCTCCTCAGGACCAGGGTCGAGAATGCAACCATTTGAATCTACAGGTTTTGAATCTGAACTAATAGCACTTATTTCTTCTAAAACATTGAGCACTTCACATTCAGAAAACTCATGAAAGCAAAAAGTCATGACAAACATGGGGGTTGCCCCTTGAGATGGCCTCAAAATGAAATAAAATACAAAGATACTACAGATGTCATAATATATTCAAATAAACACTATGCAACTGTCAGATTACTTATGACTTTTCAGCAGTACAAAGAGGAGTTAAACCTAATTTTATGCATGGATATATGCTGTGCTATGTTAATTCTTTCTTTAACACCCTCTATTAGGAGAAAACCTAAATAGAATTTACATTGACTTTTCATCCTGAGCAGGATTAGGTGGGAATTGTCAACTTTTCCCCTACCCAGTCAGTTACTGTCAGTGTTATGGTCAATTGTGACAAAAAGAAGATACTTACTTTCCATTTTCACAGGTGGGCACTGTAAAAACATGCCCTTGGGATTTGGAAGGGGTAAACACACAAAGCTCTCATTTGGTCTCATCTCACTCCGTCTTATTCTCAATTGAACAATTCTACGAAGACCTATGCTTGGAAAAAAGCTATTTTTAATAGATATATTTGGTAAAAAGTTTATTTTTGAACAAAATGCTAATTAAAAAATTATTTTAAACTATACCTCACCTATTTTTGGACAGGCTCTAAAATCTTGAACTGCTATTGGAGAACTTAGATTCCTGTTCACAGAAATGACAAAGTTTGCATTTCTTCCAAAATGTTCTTTGGGCACTTTCCCTATGTATTTAATTAGAGTCCATCCCTTTTCCTAGTGTGGGGAAGAATCACAAATGTGGATCTTAAGAATTTAAGTGGCAGATCAGATAATTTCCTAGCATAGTAGTTACATATTTAAAGTCCTTTTGGGCTTCTGAATGGGTCAGAATTCTGTTATCACTTCTGTTTCAGTGAGAAGGTCATTCATTGATATGTCAGTGACAGTGGAGTTCCTGACCCAAGTGAGAGCCTGAGAAGAGTTCACATGATTATCACATGTGCACACACTCTCAAAATTAGATACTTAGCACCTAATGTATTCTCTTAATTCTTCTCTTTTAATCTGGCTTTCCCATTTATTTATATTTAAAAGGAAAAGGATTTTGTACTACATCTTTGAAGAACCAAGGCTGAAATGACTCTGGGAGGATTCTACCTCACAGAGTTATTTCAGCTTCTTAGATAATAAAGAAATATTCCCACATAGGCCATACTCCTTGCATACACTTATACTATTTTATATTCCCCATGAAATGGATATCCTTAATCTCTTTTTTCAAATGGTTTCCTTTTTTTACAAATGGTGATGCTTTCCAAGTTTTGCCCTCTATTCTTCTCTGAGCATGGGCATCCTAAGTACTGTAACATGACTAATTCTTCCTCAAAGCAACTGAATATGAGGAAATATATGGAAAATAATTAATTAGGCGATGACCAGTTTGGGGTGGTGTAAGGGAAGGGCAACTCAGGATATGATTGCAGGGAAGAGAACACTCACAATGGGAAACAAAGAGTTTAATAAGGATATTATTGCTTGCTTTGTGGATTTTGAAATGGCATTTGACAGAGTTTATAAGGAAAAACTAATGCAAATAGTGATGAAAATAGTGATTCTTTGGTGTAAAAGGAGACTCATCCAAAAGTCATACATGGCCCAGTGGGCACAGGTTAGGGTGACTGATGGTGTAGGTATGAGTGTGGGCAGTTCTAGGTAAGGTAAGGCTACCATCTGTTGACTTTGCTTTTTAACATGTGTGCTCAGGAAATAGAGGTATGGGAAGAGCTTAGTTCTGGAATCAAAGTGGGACGCCATCTGAGGAAGTCAGTAAGGTTTGAAGATCAATCGTTCATCGGTCAGTCATTGAAGGGATTGCAAGCTTTAGCTGAGGCATTACATATGCAATGCAGTAAATATGGACTGAAGATAAATCATGAGAAAACAAAGGTAATGAGATTCTCTTGGGCAAAGAAAGCAAGGCTGGTCATCTGAGTAGGAGGGCATGAATTGGAGCAAGTAAATCCATTTCATTGCTAGTGCAATACGATAGAAGAATATGGGCAGATTACCAAAGATATTAGCAGCAGAATAGTACTTGCCAAGGAAGCGTTCGGCCATAGGAGGCAGCTGATCATGGGTTGGAATGTAATTATGAGGCTGATGTTAAAATCGTGATTAGGAGTGTAGTGTTGTATGGGACAGAAAGGTGAGAGAGGAGCAGGCCCGTTTTTAACCCTCGTGGCGCTATGGGCAAAGTAAACAGGTGTGCCCCCAGGGTGGAATGGCGATAGAGGCGATTGCAGTAGTACCCGCGCATCCTCTCAACAGCTCCAAGGTCAAACTCTGTAGTGGTGGCAACTCTGTTGACGTCGCTCTACAGTACAACCTTAACGAAAATAATACACTTTGGTTTGCTGTGTGTTAACCTCTTATCGGCATTTAATTTTTTTTCTACCTCACTTTTGTCATCTGGTAATAAGTTGTTTGAGACCAATCTTCTCTTGTGCCCCCTTTATGCTCCAAAACCCTTGCGCCCCTGGGCAAGTGCCCATTTTGCCCAATGATAGAATCAGGCCTGGAGAGGAGGAAGGGAAAAGGCTGCAGGCATTCAATATGTGGGTATGGAGGAGGTTGGAGGAGGAGCAGTGGATGGAAAGGAAGATAAACGAGAAAGTGCTTGGTGTGGTGGATAAGTGGAATGCAAACTTCTGGATGGGATTAGGTAGAGGCATGGTATTCTTAAGGATGTAACATATAGAGGAGAGGCTGTTGGGATAGCAGGGAAGGAGAAGAATGGAAACGTTTTATGGTTTTATGGGTGATCATGTGTCACACGCATGGGAAGAATCTCTCATGGAAGCCAATCACAATGCTGAAATCCAAGATATGTCTTTTCCATTTGATATTTATAGCAAGAATTCTAAAACTTGAATCAAAGGAATTTCCACTCATATTTTGAAATTGTGCAGTTTTCCATCAAAAGTGTCTGGTTATGGCAATGTGCTTCCTACCTTGGTGATGGTGGCATGGACCTGTGGCAAAATTTATAGCAGAGAAGGTACGTGGTTCAAGAGGTATATTACCTACCTTACCTATTTGCTGATAAATCATATTCACGTAGCTCTTTTTTTCGACAACTAAACCCATTCTTGGTATATTCTTCAAGGTAGACAGGAAATGCAGCAGAGTGACACACAGGGTTGTTTGATTTAGCTTAAAATTGGAGCTGAACAGCCTTATCAGGTCTTGGTTAGAAGTGCTGGGTTTAATTAATAAATGTGAGGCTGCAAAAAAATAATGAGTTCATTTTATTTGGCAATTTCATATTCACTGCAATAATTCAAGTTTAAGATATACTCACTGAGTAGTTTAACCCTAATGCTGATTGGTTGACAGCTTAATGGTGTTAATGGTGTAAAAATTTTTATACATGTTTCTTGGTGACAGCTCCATATGCAGAAACATAGGTATTCTGCATCATAACATATTTATCTTTGGGCAAATACTGTGAAGAATAGTGTATATGCCCATGTGGAAGCTGGTGTATTTTGCCTTGAGGAAACTGTTTGATATGACTGGGATTTGAACCCTGATCTCACATCTGCTGGTCTCGTTTTTTCCTGTCACTTACATGATTAAGCTATGTAAATCTATGGTACATATATTTCTGGGACATCATTGAGCTATATCAAAGATGTTAGCTCTGATGGCTAGCTTAATACTATGACAGTAAGGACTTCAACAGATGTAAATGTTACATTCAGGAGATAAAAAGGCTGGGTTGTTGAGGGATTAAGCTGTGCCAGAGATCAACTAAACTGATGTTATGATACTCTCATCAAATAACAAAATGGCACTCAGTCTGGTGGCTAGTGTTTTTCTGACTTGGAGCTGTAACCTCATTCAAGGGAAGCACTATTTGAACTCACAAGTAAGCAGTTTATGGCTGAGTTACAGGTTAGTGGCTTACACTGGCTCACTCCACTCAACTACCCACAATACCTTTCGCTCACCCTTCCCCCTTTATTTCCCATTGACCTGTAGAACTAAGTTCTCTACTTTTTTGTGTGCATGTGTGATAATCATGCGTGTTTACCCTTCATGAACTCTGTGAGCATGTTAAAACCCCATGAGCAACTTAATGGAGCATATGCCTCTTGTAATGTGGGTCCCTGGGATGACAGTAATTCTCTGTAAACCATTTAGTTGTGTATGTCAGCTTATGTTTGGATTTCACATCCAATGCTCAGACCACCAAGCTGCCTAGTCTACTAAGAAACAACTGGAATTGGGGGGGTTTATATGAACAAACACCCCCAAGGCAGGCATGACCCACGACAGCAGCCAATAGATGGAACTAGGGCTGCAATTCACCCACCGGCAGAGAGAGAATGACAAACAGAGAAGGTGAAAGGAAAGAATAACACAAGCAAACAGAAAGTGGTGAAAGAAATACGCCAGGCGATTCAGGGAACACAGATCCCAAGTAGGAAAGAGCTGTTCAGGCCATACAATCAATCGTTCATTCACTCAGACCACTCAGTGCCAAATACATATATAAATGTGTATACAAAAAGGCAGAAAGAAAGTGGATAGAAACACACAAAATTGGCAAACACAATAGTGGTGTGAGGGTGTAAAGATGGCCAGTTCCAAGTGGAAAAAATTCAACTGGAGCAGGAATCGAACCACGGACTTTTGGATTTCGCGTTCAATGCTCAGACCTATATATTTGAATTGAATTGAGTGCTTCTCTTGAACTGGGTTTCAACTCCTAGTCAAAAAAATACAAGCCATTAGAATAAATAAGTACCTACCACTTCAATATCATATGGATGTGTCTCAATAAATCTATTGAATGGATGTCAAGAACAGGTTAATCTCTCATAAATACCTCAACAAATCAACCTTTTTAACCCATAGAGGTGATATTAACAGTTATTGGAGTCATTACCCTTTTACCATTCTTTATTATTAATGTAATTTGTTATTCTTGTAATTTGTGCCACTGTTAATCATTCTAAATTTCATGATTGAGAACTTGAAACAAATAATAGTAGGTATTATTTTGGTAAGCTTATGTGAGCAATATAATTATGAAGTGGTCCAATCCAATTCCTCAATTTGGCACATCAAACTCCCTATTTTTCCTTGTATGTAATGGAAAGTTTTGATATTTCACTCATTCCATGGATATGATAAATACTTGACAACTCTTAAATGGAAGATAAGAGGAGATGTAAATGTGCCAAAGAAAGAGAAGGATTGTCTATTCAAGAGGTCAATTAGCAACAGTGGATTGAAAAATTGAAAGGTAAATTTGGCATAAATGGAATTATTAGCACAGTAGTGATGACATGAGACTTTCTCTTCCAAGTTTAATGGGTACTTTATTCACTATACGGCACAGTAGATACTATTAAAAAAAACTAGTGGTGTACTCTGAAATGATAATGGTTATTACATCAAAAATAGTCACAATGTAGTAGGTGCACCTAAGATGCCATCAATTCTTTGACTAACAGTCTGCACTTTGACCATTTTAATGACTAAACAGTTATTAGATTTCAACATGACATGGCATCTATAAAAAAAATCAATTATGGGTGAAATAGAAGTAACTGATGATCTCTGATGATAAGCCACATATTTCTCGCCAAATTCTCATTGTCCAGAGTGCGATAGGAGGCTGTTTTTTAGCATGAGGTAAGAAAATCATTCTGAAATTCCATAGCTAATGGTGTCACATGAAAATGGAAAATAGGTATTAATGTACCAATATTACTCATCGTCATTCATTCATTGATCTTTCAATCCTGAGATAGGTTCTATCCCTGCCCTATCCAATGCATGTTCCCCTACTCTCTGGTAGCACTTTCTATGTACTTTCCTCTTTATTTGCGCCATGATCTTATTCCTGGGTCTTCCTCTGGGGTCTTTTCCCTCTATTTTACCTTCAGTTCATATTTTTCACAAATCCATTGTGCATCAGGGTATGTCCAATCCATCTGGTTCATCTTATCTGAGAAGTGTTCCGTATGGTCCTCTTCTATTCTTCTGGAAACTTAATCATCTCTTACTTAGTCCAACCATTTTATCTTCAGGATTCTCCTCCAGCATCAGGTTTGGCTGGCTTCTACTCTGTCTGGTCTACTTTTCCAATGGTCCATGCCTACGATCCACAGAGTGCCACTTTCCACATGATTGTTTTCACATACAGTATTGTAATTTGTAGCCCTATCTTCTTTGAACAGAACACTTGTCTTTTTACAGTAGAAGACCATTATTACGAGAGCGGCTTATAGCAAGAAGGCCATTATAGTGAGTGATCATTTGGCCATTGTTGGTCACAATGTTAAACGTATACAGAGTTTGCTGGTTATTACAAGTGGCCATTTCTGATGGACCGCCATAACGAGTATGTTTCTCCGCAATTGTTGTACGGGATGCATAACCTGCGGGGGCCATTTCCCACACAGCAGAGGAGGATATTCTAGGAATATTCTATTTTGATTCTCAATTTGCCTATTTGGAGGGACGTTTGGATCATTATAGAATATTCGTAGAACGTTCTCAAATGATTTGCATTGGAATTTCCTTCTGCGAACATTCCTGGGATATTCCTGGAATATTCTGCCATGGCTTTCATCATTATATACCCTTGTAAACCATAGTGGGATGTCCCTGGAATATTCTCTAAAGTCGGCCTAGGAGTTTTGAGAATCGAACGAATGTACGACCCAATATGCCATCTTGTCCCATCTCATTTCCTGTTCTGGACCACTCTTTTGGTTTACCGTAGTTACTCTGACAAACTTTTGACCTTGCCTTCTTTGACTTGTGAATTTGGAACATATTTTGACCCAGCCCGAAAAGAAAGGACACAGGATTAACTTATCGCAACGTACATTAGCTGTGGCCATTTTACCATATTCAGCCGCATGGAATCTGCTGTCACAGTATATTCAGCATGCTACTAATACATATTCAGCATCGATTTTGTCAAGGCGAGTAAAAATGTCTAGACTATATTTCTTGCCAACTTCGCTCTGTTGGTTAGAGTGCCATGCTACAGATGCATAGGTCGTGGGTTCGATGCCCTCATGGACCATTTTTTTTCTTCCCTTTTCTTCCCTTTTTGATGAATTGTTATGAGTTAGTGTCCTTACTTTTCAAAATGAGAAGAGAGTATAAAAATTGGTTTGATGAAAATGTTACCCTAAATATTCCTTATATTTAAATATCCCAGGAATATCCCGGGAAAGTCCCCCAGGAATATCCCGCAGGAATATTCCTAGCATATGCTAGAGGGTGGACATAAGGTATACGCTGGGAATATTCCTGTTATATTCTGAGAACATTGAGAACATGCTCGGAATATTCCAATATCTCTGTGAGAGTATTCCAGGAATATTCTTGGCATATACCTCCGCTATGTGGGTTGTCCCGAGTGAGACTAGGACAGGTATACAAAGTTTTGGTACTCCGTGATATCCTTTCAGCTGGAATGGAAAAACAAACTTGAACAGAAGAACTCCTAAGTTTTTTTTGTATGGGCTCGCTCGTTATGTTATGGCAACTCCCGGGTCTTTGCGAGGAAGAAGTAGGAGAGCGGGGAGTAGGAGGAGGGAGAATATTAAAGAAAAGGGGTTTGGCTGCACGCCATTCCAGTGGAAAATGTGGCCAGAAGTGCTTCTCAGCAGTTATTTAGGAAAGCTTGATCCTGATCTACTTCCTGATGTTCGTTCTTTTTATTACGAGGGTTAAAATGGAAAAGAAAAGAAAGTCATTGGATTTGCCTAAGAAACTGGAAACCATTCAGGAATATGACAGAAAAAAACATCAATAAAATGGAAATTGGCTGACAAAATGGTTTAACTTCGTCCACCCTGTTTATAATTCTAGAAAACAAAGACAAAATTAATGCTGCCTTTAAACTTGGAAATGCCACGGGGAGTAGCAAGATACTACAACCGGCAGAAAATGCTCCATTAGAGTCAGTTTTATTTGAATGGTTTCCCCTGCAAAAAATTTTGGAGATCTCATCAGAGGCACAATCCCAAAAGCAGAAGCTGAAGAATTTGCATAATGGACGAACACAGAGATTTTATCACTCAAGATGATGACTTTTAATCGATTTAAAAGAAGATGAATTTCTCTTCTCCGTATAAGTAGTGAAAGTACTTATGTGAGTGCTCAAGCTAAGGAAAATTGGATGCCAATTCTAAATTCGATACTGCCATCATATTAGCCAAAAAGAGAAATTTGGTTAAGCATTGGTTGAAAATTTCCTCATTTTAAAAATATTCTGTTCGAACATGTATACTAGTAGTTTCCACCTCTTTGGGATTGTACAATGCAGACGAGACAGCTCTATTTCATAATTTTTCTTCCAGAGAACATTAGCTGCTGAGGACGACCAGTACAGCAAAATGCAGCTATTTGTAATCAGCAAGTCAACGCATCCTCGATCATTCTGTGGACAATGAACCATTCCATGCACCTACGAGTCCAATACCAAAGCACGGATGTCATCACAGATTTTTAGCAGTGGCTTCGGGTAATAGATGCAAGAATTAGGAGGAATAAATAGGAAAGTTCTGCTGAGTGTGGATCGCTGACCCGCTTTTCCCATCATTTTCGGCACTCTCCCACAATACTACTAGTGGCGACAATGCCGCTTCCGATTCAGCCAGACATCTTCATCTTCATTGCTTGCTCTTCACCCCACCCCTGTCAAAATCTGCTACTTTTTCTCGGGTTCCCCTTGGGTGACTGATGGTGCTAAATCATTCCAAGGTAAGCAGAGGCTGACATTTCATCCCTCTCTTTCTGCACTCGTATTGTGCCATGGGTGATTCCTTGACACCACCCAGGATCATCCGAGGGCTGTGACTCAGTTAGAGACTTAAAATGGCATCGTGGACGACTCTCTGTTGTTGAAAAACTCTGATGTTGATGTTGGTAATTCGAAACCTGTGAGTCATATTTTAAAAAATGGGAAAAATTCCTCACCATTAGTGATTTATTCTTCAACTATGTCATGATTCTACTAAATTACTTCACCTACCTTGTAACTTAGTGAAAAGGTAAATCTGTCACCTACTTATCCCTTTCGCACAAAGAATTGCCGGAAAAAATAAGTTGTCACATTTGAGAATTTGGCTAAGTGTTCCTACTTCGGGACCAACAATTTGACGAGCCAAAACACCCCTCTCACTCAAGACAGTAATATTCTCACTGCTTATTCAAGAAAGCGGCAACATTCATCCACATCCGGCAATATCATCAGGTATCTTCCATGAATACCTCCCACGTCGATGGTGTTCAAAGAGAGTGTTAGCTACCACCATATTCCTCTCAGGGCAGAACTCTACCAGCCTTCCTCCTTCAGCAATTCTTTCGCCCAGTCCAAAATATCCACCATTTCTTTTACCACTGCATTTTAGTCTCCCATGATGATGAGGTTCTCTTTCCCCTCCACTACTCTTAGGACTTATTCAATTTGCTGGTACACTTCTTCTATTTCTTCTTCCATATAGTTAAGGCTGGCATGTAGACCTGAACTATCATGGTGTCCATAGGCTCTCCTTCCAGCTTCACCATCAGAATCCTATTGCTGCACTGCCAAACTGACTTCACTCTTCTGCCCCATTCTTTCTTCAGTGTGATGCCTACACTTGCAATCTTCCCATTGTCTCCCAAATATATCACTCTATATCCATCACTCCGGGAGTCATCTGTCCCCTCCCACTTGATCTCACTGACTCTCAGTTTATCTACTCCCAGCATCTCCATCACAGTCCGTGCATTCTCCAGCTGCCCACTCACCCCTTAATGACACCTCGCCCTCCATGTCTCTATCCTGCATCTGTCATTTCTAACTGATGCACCCCTCCCATTGGATTCATCTTGAGATCCAACAGTGGGACTCTTTTACCGCTAGAATATTTACTGGAGGGAATGCCATCATGTCAAAAATAGTGCATGCAAGGCTGCATCATCTAGGGAGGTGTTTATTCAGCAGTTTCCCCATTGTCTTCCACATCACGGCGTACTGCCTGATTCTGTGAGCTTCATTTTGGCCCAAGGCTGTGGTTGTTAACACAAGTTGGATCTTCTTGACGTGCACCATAAATGCCTTCAGCTGAGACTGCTGTCCTTCAGTTGTGGGGTCAGTTCGGTTAGCAAGTAAAAATTGGTTTTCACAGCCAGGAAATTTTTTTCCACCACTCAGTCTCGCACTATGAATGGCAAAGGAGTCAAACATGCCACCATTGGATCAGCCCAGCCCCATAATATTACTCTTATCTGTTAATAGGATCCAATTATTTTAGAACCAACAAAAAAATTGAATTTCCATCTTTCTTTTTTTTGGCAATATTGAACCAGACGGGGAAATATTTGTGCAACCACAGGAATAAAAAGGTTTCATAAATATTTTTCTGCTCAAAACAAGCAATGAGGCACCTGTCAAAAAAGACAAATAACTTTGCTCTTTTGCGAGACAATAATTCCAATAATTTGCAAATTAATTTCAATCCCTCATCAATTTTCCTCTTAAATGATATTTTACATAACTAAAGCCATGAGGAAAAGGTCTAGCACAACCGGAGATACTACTCTGATGTTAATGTTTTTTCTTCAAATTAGATTATAAAAGGCACTGAAAAAACAATGTTATTTGATGTGTAAAGCAAATATATACAATGGAAAAATTGGTTTCTCAAAATGATTGGAAATATGAGTCTGGGATTAAATTTTTTGCAACATTAATCTATTATGTTGGTCTGGCATGATTAATGTGGATACTTGACAGGAATAAATGAGAAAAAATACAATTTCTTAATAAATTAACAATTGAAATCAA
This sequence comes from Ceriagrion tenellum, assembly GCA_963169105.1. Taxonomy (NCBI): domain Eukaryota; kingdom Metazoa; phylum Arthropoda; class Insecta; order Odonata; family Coenagrionidae; genus Ceriagrion; species Ceriagrion tenellum. The sequence continues at coordinate 161,967,061 of OY720636.1, forward strand.
TCAATCCTTGCTATTTTTTATCTTCAGCATTCATCAGTTTGCATTAATAATTACAATCTTAGAGCCAGTCTCTCTTGAGGGCCATGATGCTAAGGGAATCAGCACATGATGTTCTGCATTGGGAAATTTGTTGGTGTGAACTGTAGATGTTCTTTTCAAATTCACTTCAGCAACTTCTTTGTATTTAATTTCCACAAAAATGAAATGCATGTATTTAAATTTTAATGAAGGAATTGTATTGCAGTAAAACTCCTCTTAACAACCACTTTTCAGCTCAACCATCAGTCTTCAGGTTCTTTGTTCAGGTTTCACTTAACTCAGGTTTCACTATATTTGCATATCAAATTAATATGCATTGAAATTTCCCAGGAGCGGCTAAATTATAAGGAAATAAATGCCATTTGTGTAGGTCTTTACAAATTATTTTCAAATCAGCTGCCTGCTCATTTGTATCATACTCCTTGAAACTGAACACCTGTCAAATGACTACGTCCCTCTTTATGACTTTTCAGTGGAACCATTGGTGGTCACACAGGGTAGGTACAGATTTCACTATACATGAATAAAGGGTTATGTTTATCAAAAGTGGCATGAGGAAGGGAAAAACAGTGACAGCTGATGAGGTGGCATTTTGTTGGCACACAGGTGAGGTGCAACAAGTATTATCAAAGATGTAGAAGGGAAGACATTTGTAAATCAGAGAAAGGACACCACGGGAGGAAAATTTGGATTTATGATAGTAAGTTTAAGAGAAATTTCACTTTTATGGCTGTTGTATTGAACATTTTAATATGACTTTTTTTAGTACTTACCGTCATGAACTTTCCAATGACCAACAACGGCATGGGTCCTAAAGTTTAAATAAAATGCTTTCTTAACTCCTTCTCTTTTGACAAAGGAATTTGGATCTTTCCACTTGAGTAATTGAGGTCCATCTGTTCGGTTGACTGACACTTCACCATCAGAAGACAGAGAGAGGATGAAATGTCTCCATTCCCAAGGTGATAAAACATTTGTCTCCTATTAACAAATCAAATTTGCACTTCATTTTCATTATTTCAGTTAAAACCATGATATAAATACATCTTTTAACCTAGAAGGCATATGTCAAACATCGCTTGGAGGTCTTAGTGACCTGAGTACAGTGAAATTCCAAATGTATCATCTGGATGAAAACTTCTGTCTAGCGTTTTAGTGGTGGGTCGGTACTGGTTCAATTTCTTCTTCCATGATGCAACAGCATTGTTTTTCCAACAACATTCCACCCCCAGGAAAGGAGGAGAAACACTGTCAGAAAATCAATGACGTGGCTAAATCTCAGAAGAAGAAATGGAACTAAAAGAAAACTTTTACTTAGGTTTTTTAGAAGGAAAATTAGGAAATTTCCTTTGTATACATGTTTGAAAGGTTTTTTCATATGTATTACTTGAGCAACTGAGGCAATTCCATCCTATATTCTTTAGTTAAAGATTTCCCCAACATGCAGATAGTAAATGAGAGTACTGACAGGTTCAACATTTGGAGTCTTAAATATCCCACACTTATGAATTTTATGATTTATGAAAGCAATCAATGATTTTTATCACCTGTGAACATGATTATTTTTTGCTGCTTTTTCTCTCTAAGATATAAGGAAAATATAAATGCAGAGCAATTTATGACTAAATACATTTCAGTAAATTATTTTATAAAAAAATTATAATTTATATTTAAGAAGTTCATTCTTCAATTGAGAATGATGGAGAAAATGGAATGACCTTAGCCTCTACTCTTCGATGAAAGCACTGCTCAACAGGTGGCTCATCTTTCCCTGCTGGTATCCCACGAGGACATCTCCGAATCACAGAAAGAGTGTTCATCCATCCTCCCAGAATGATGTAGTAAGTAGGTGAGGAGGTTGGGTCTTCCCCAAAAGACAATTTGATATGTGCATCCCTTGAAGCCTTTATGGAAATGGCAACAGTACCAGCACCCACATATATAGGCTTCTGCAATTCATGTGAGCCATCAGTCCGGATATCTGTAAAACCTAAGGAGATAAGGAGCAGTTCAAGCAAACATTTTTTCTGTCACAAAACACATAAAAAGAGCACAAAATGAACATTCCCCACGAGCAAAAAAAGATCATAATTTGAACACTGAATGAAAGCTTTTTGAACACTAAATGAGCACTTTTCGAACACTAAATGAGCACTTTTTGAACATAATGAGAACACTTTTTGAACATTAAATGAACATTTTGTGACAACACTTAATGATGCTTAGCTACATCTCAACGTCTGACAGAAACGATAAAATGCGAGAGATACATTGCCAAACTGATTGGTACAAAAACTTGTCCTTTCCGTGCACAATAAGCGACCACAATAAAAAGTGAGCTCCACTGAATACACTCCCATCATACACTTCACCATTTCACCCTCCAAAACCTTATCCCTTACATTTTTACATGATTGGTGTCCTAACACCCCTGCCATACGCACATGCGGCGACCATTGGAAACTAGTCATAGCTGGAAAGGGTGATGCCTGAATCTTGCAATCGTGATTACTAGAACATTTCCCCGGAAAAACCTGACAGCTTTCTGGCCACGGTCACTTCTCCTACCTGGTTCATAAAATCACTCACTTCCAGTCCATCTCGCCTTTCATCCACATTCCATTCATCAATACTTATCAACTGCTTGCTCCAAGGTATCCTATCGGTCATTCTTCCACCTGATCATATACCCCATCTACCTCTTCCTCTCTATGATTTGAGGTACCATAAAACGGGGTAACTTTGGCCCACTTTTTCAGGATTTTTTAGTTTGGTGATTAATATAGCATGGTAAAATTTAAAAAAATCGAGTTTTAATTTTTTTACAAAAGTGTACGTATTGTAATGGTTCACCGTCGGTCGCCCGGCTGAAGGCCGCGAGAACCACCCATAAACGATAAATCACACTCCTGACCAACTGCCACGACGGATGACTTACCAAAAGAATACTTTTTTTTAAGTGCGGGGGATTCCCGATTGCAGTTTATCCCTCTGTGAAGAGATGCCGAGTTGAGATGGGGCGAATGACGGCTTGGCGGTAGGTAAGGGTAGGGAATTGGTTGAAAGGAACGGTTGCCCCGGTAATAGAAAAAAGTAATAAAGGCACCATTACCACAAAAAAAAAACAATTTCCTCTCATTCAACTATTAAGTAACATGTATTTAGAAAAGCCATGAATATCTTACAAAATTTACTTAACCCTGATGAGTAACAATGGGATGATTCAAGCGTGTTAGTAATGTGAGGATGACAATTAAACCCACATAGGATGAACATTTATAATTCTCAAAAAAAGTATTTAAACAATGACAAACACTTCTGGCCGTTAAGCGGACTTATTTCAACAATTGTGACGAGTTTGCACACTCAACTGAGGATCTTCGTCCTCTTTAAAACATTTGGGAGGTAATATAGTCCATCCCGTTAACACAACGGATTTCCGATTCTTGGCAATCTTAGACACAGATAATCATGAAAGTAGAGAACGAATCACTGAGGTATCGGTACGATACGCAGGCCACCGTGACTGGTGCGTGATGAGGCGGGCGGGGAAAATTGCTAATTGCTCGGACTAATTGAGGGCGGTACCACACTGTGGTCGGGGTATAACAACGTTACGTGACCTGGTGGACCGCCGAAACATTCCACTCCCTGGTGCTGCAGTTCGGGCTGGATTCCGGCTCGTCTATTAGGTGCGGTCCCTCCTATTATGCGGAAGACGGCAATTTTGCGGCCTGGCTGCCCCTGGAACCCTCGTGGCACCGCTCCGGGATCTTGGAATCGGATGTCCGGCTTGTTCTGCCTCCTTTCGCCTCTCGCAGACACAGAATTTTTTACACTGCCCGTCTCTCGTTCCCTTTCTGCCTACCTGTTGTGCACGTTCGTAATATTTTTCGTAAAAAGCCTCTTTTCGGTTCCACTCGGCGGCTTTTATACTCGCGCCGAGGTGGAGGAGGGGGCATTGCTGTTCAAACGGGGGAAAGAACAGGGGAACACTCACTGCACAGATGGGTTTTTCACAGTCAAACACGTACTTGATTTGGTGCTCGCAGGCACATTTCACTCTCGTTACCCATTCATTCTCTCACTCACACGTTCTCACTCCCTTGCCGCCGAAACCTTGGGTTGAGGGAGAGAGAGGGGGGGAAGGTTATGGGGATAAGAGGGTTTATGAAACAGGTTGGGACGGGCCGAGACCGTCACAGTATGAAGATACTTTTAAACCTACAATACAATTTTATTTATCATTATTTACCTCCTCTCCCTCCCATCTATCCTTTACCCATCACTACCACCTAATATTCTGAAGAAGGCGCTTGTGTCCGCCGAAATATTAAAAATCTCGTGAATTTTCTTTTTAGTGTTCACTGTGTTTATACTAGTCACGTCTGTGAGATATTTTTATATTATTGTGCACTACACGTGTTTTCCATCGTTTGGAGATATACTTTTTTGCCAAAAATTGCCACAGGAAAAAATATAGTTCAACGGAAAAGAAAAACAATTACAGGAAGCTTCTTAATATTTCGGCGCGCCGCGCGCCTTGTTCGGAAGGACGTAGAAGAATGAGAAGAAAGGGAGGACTGAGGTGGAAGGAAGGGAGGGAGGGGAGGGACAGAGGGGTAGGGGAGGAGGGGGAGGGAGAGGCAGGTAGGAGGCAGGAAGACGGGAAGGAAAGAAAATTAAAAAGGAAGAGTTTGGTCTGAGTAGAGGTGATGGAGAAGGTTAGTGAAATTTATTGAGTCCTGGCGGAGAGAAAGCTTGGAAAAAGTAAATACAAGAGGACTCAAAATCTTTAAGTGGGAGGGAGAGGAGGAAGGGGGAAGGGAAACGAGAATACCAACCATAAAAATATCATTGAAAGTCGAATTCTGGGAAGAAACGTGGGTGGCGACAGGGAAGGAAACGTAAACGGAAGGTGGATCATTGCAACAAGAGCGGTGGCCATTCGGATGAAAAGCGGAGTCGTTGCCAAAACAATGTAAAAGCTGGGGCATAGTTGACAAAGGAGGATATAGACAACACTGTGAGAGATGCAAGAAAGTGAGGGGACGGACGGAAGGTGAAATGCAAGGAATTTATCAGGCAGAGGCTGGGTGATGAGGATGCCGCAAGTTTTGCAACGCGGGCGATTGCACGGCGTCGGAAGGGATTTAGAAGTGCTGAAGATTAATTTAGAAAGAAGTTTAGTGATTTTCAAGAGGGCGGAGAGGTTGGGGGGCGTATAGGTGAGAGAAGGACAGCGGGGGGAAATTTTGGAAGTAGTGAGGTTGTCAGAGAGGATGGGGTAGAGGTTTTTGATGATACCACGGATGGAGTGAACTCCAGGGAAATAGGTGGTACAGAGGGAGATTTGGTCACGAGGGCAGAGTACTTTCTTTGGCTTAGCTTTAGCTTCAGCTGCCACTTTCTTTTGCTTAAAGTCACCATCAGGCTTCATTTTGAATGCGGATTTGCTACAGTAAAGGGTAAAACGACCCTCATGAACTGTTATGTTGAACTGGTTTTTGTCTATTTCAGATGTTTCTGGCCGAATAAGTACGCCTCGAAGCTCCAGTAAAAAATAAGAGTTTGAAGATTCCCGAAAAATTATGTATCTGAAACTTTTTAAGTAAATATTAATGAATGTTTTGGAGTAAATAATGATTAAAGACTTTCGGGAGATGAAGTAAATTTTCTTTCTGGTGCTCCACGAGGAATTAAAGGTCACGTGTGTAATGCACCAACTAATTTGACCCCGGTAATCACTCCCTCGTTCGACTTCCTTCCCGTTCATAAAAAGGAACCCAAAGCCAGTTCCTCTGTTGCTAATTTTAATACGATATTTTATAGTGTGTTACTTTCCGTCCGCAAATGTTGTTTTTACTTTTTGTAAACCTGAAAGGTATGCATATGTATTTTTTATATGTTGTTCGTAATACTTCGTACCTAGCTCTTTCATTTTGCAAAATATAGTGATTTATATTTAAACTTGTCACTAAGTCATTGCCCCAAACAGATCAGTAGAATCTAAAAACAGTTCTTCTATTGTTAACTTTAAGATAAAATGTATGCATATGTATTTGTTATATTATGTTCATAATACTTCGCATTCAGTTTTATAATTTTGCAAATTGTATTAATCCATATTTAACTTGTCATTATGTTAATGTATAAATTGTTTCATTTTTTCTCTTTTAGTTGCGCGCAAAAAATGTTTTTGTCCTTAATAGGTATAGCCCCAGGACAATCAATAAATGTTTCATTCATTCATTCCACCGCACCTTCTCCATACCCTCATTTCAAACGCCTGCAACCTATTCGTGTCCTCTATTCTGAGTTCCCACGTTTCTGCGCCAATCAGTGCTGCTCTCCATATCAAGCTCTTTACCAGTCTTTTCTTTTTATCCTCACCCAAAGTCCCAATCATCAGCTCCTTTCTATTAATTAACGCTTCTTTCATTAACACTATTCTCCTCCTCATGTCTATGCCACACAGCGTACTTAACACCCTAGCAATTAAAATGCTTCACTTGCTTCTATTTTAATGTCCAGGCTTGCTTTCTTTGTTCAACAGAATCTCATTAATTTCGTTTCGTCATGATTAATCTTCATTCCATATTTCCCGTACTGAAATTCTAAAGCATCTACTAAAGCCTTAAATCCCTTCAAAAATCCACTAACCAATGCTTGATAGACAGCGAATCTCACCGGCTTTATAAAATGCTCACCCCCTCCCCACTTTGATTCCCACGTCGAGTTCTTCCCATGCCTGTATTACCATCTCGTCAGCATAAACGTGAAAAAGCAATTGCGATGAAGGATACTCACCTTACCTCGCGACATATAATTGCCCACCTTGATTCACCCTCAGCCACCCTCTCTTGTGGCCTTTAGTCCACGGATAACCTTAAGAATAGTCTCTAATCTCGACAATCTATTCCCATTTTCACGAGTATCTCCGTTAGTTATGTTTCTTTCTAACACCGAAATTGCATCCCGAGTGGATCTTCCCTTCAAGAATCCCAAATGATCATCGCCCAAGTAGTAATTTGCCTTATTCTTCCTATGATTATTGATTATTCTAAGTTAAACTTTGCCTGACGCTTTCTTCTTCGGGATTGGATTCGGGATTGTTTTCACGAGGTCATCCGGCCATACTCCTTCCTCGTAGATCCAGCAGATCAGTACTAAAAATGTTTTTTTTACCTTCCTTTCCAAAATTCTTAGCAACTCCGAAGGTGTTATCTCCTCCAACGGGGAGATAATCTTGACTTCATCTCTTTCAATAACTGAGGAATATTTTTGGTCGCCCGCGGTTATTCTCGTATAGCACTCCCTCATGTTAAGGCATTGAGTTGGTTATTATTACTTTTCCACGTTTCTTGAATATCTTATTGCTCGATCAGTATCCTGTTTTTACCTTAAGGGCGTTATGGTAGTGACGGCCGGGGCGAGCGTTTCAGACCTCATTTTCGCTCTACCCGTGTTTACGTATCACTCAATTCAACTTCGGGAAACAAATCCGTCACGGCACGGTTCGCCCCATAGTTACCGAAAGTAGTTAAATTTTTAGCGAGCAAGGGTCCACCGTTTTAAAGATTGCGACCTCAATAACGAGTAACGATGGATGTTCTTTACGTATCGTATGGAAGAAAGATGTCTTCAGAGGTTGACGGTCGCCGGTTTTCAAATTTCTGGCTGAGAAGTGAGTGTTTGTTAGCCAAATTCAGGTAAGTTTCCTCACTAACCCAAGGGATAAAAATGTTTCTGTCGCATCTTCTTTTGGAATGATATCTTTCAAACCAAATGAAGAAAACTCGAAGTCAATATCTTTAATAGTTAATCCTTATTTGAGTGATACGTAAACACGGGTAGAGTGAAAATGAGGCCTGAAACGCTCGCCTCGGCCACCGTTTCACCGCTCTCACTGCCCGGTAGCAATTTTATTTTGTGTATTGACGCACGAATTTCCCCTTATTTTTGCAGCTGTTCCATTTCCTCGCATGATAATCTGGTAATATAATTATTTTAAATAAACAGAGCAACACGTTTCGCACTAGATAGCTGTGAATTATTTGTTTTGAAATTAAACTTTTGGAGATATTACGCCTCAAGGTGACAAAATCTCAGTTATCTTGCGCGAGGTCGTGGAATTGGGTCACTAACTGATGTATTTCCAAAATTATTCCACATTTGGATGACGCAAATTCACACCATCTCGTTTGAGACAGGTGAATCCAAACGTAAAAAAATATGAGGAGGTCAAACGGTGAGCCCAAGACTACTTAAGGTAGTCCGAGCGAGATAGTTCACTAGTCATAATGGAGACCATTATTCGAATTATACGTTTTAATTTCACCAGCTGTAGGACATATAAATTAAATATTGCACTATTAATGGTAAAATAATATAGTTTTATATGACAGAAATTGTTAGTAATTAAATGAAAATATCTAAGTAAAACTTGACTCATTTTTTTCGCACGGTGCGTTTGAAACTCCATCAAAACGGAAGGTTTATTGTGGTCCCGAAGAATTTACTGCGGTGACAATATGGTTATGTTTTAAAATAGTTGAGAAAACATACAAACTACACACTTAGTGTTAGAAATTCCTCATATTGTAAATAATGTATCTCTGGAGTACATGCTGTATCATTTCTCATGTAAAAGGGCTGGTATATTTTGGCAAATATCTCCGAAAGTAATGTGGTAAAGGGTAGAGTTTTTGCTACCATTGGATAGGTGAGACATTTTTCTTTAAAATGAGAGCAAATTTATTGATTTCTAAGTAAAATGATTTTCCGCTAAAACTACCAAACAAAAAAACATGGAATGATCCTTTCCATAAATCGTATAGCTATTGTGTCGCGTCGCGTATTTCTTCCTCTGCCATGTGCTGGTGACATTCACTGTTCTCAAGTTAGTAAACAAAAGTTATAAAATATTACGAGAGTGCTCTCAAATGAACAACTGTTTATGCTGCCTTGCCATAAACGATTTAAAATACGTTGAAATGCGATCAAATGTATGAAAAATTCACAAGCGTTTTTCCTTGACACAAAAAAAATCATCTAAGGTTTTGGGGTAGTCATAAACCCCTCGAATCCGCCCGTAAAAGGCGCCTGCATACAAGGCGGTGAGATAAAGCTTTTTTCTCTCGAGAGAGAGCCGACAGAGGTCATGGAGTCAGCGACGACAAACGCACCCCGCAAAAGCGTCTCCTTTCTCGGAATGCCACGGAGGCAAAAGAATGGGGTTTTTGCATATTTTTCCCTCCAAATAATCTTTGCCATTGTGTTGAGAATTGGGTGAGGAAAATGAAACATGTAAATTTTTGTGGTGTGAAGTACATCGTAGGTAATGTCTTCGTTTCAAAAAGAAGAAAGCTAAAATATCGAAGATACCCGCGGATCGAGAGAGGCCTTTTATGTAATTCACCCAGGGATGTCAGACGAAACTAAACTTATCATTCCGGAACGGTTCAGAGTGGGCTAAGGTAAAGTTTCGGCTCGCAGAACCGAACCGAAAAATTAAGGAAAGTCAAGGAACAAATGTGGTTCCGGAACGAAAGTGGAACGACAGTATTGTGGACGAAAGCTCCAAGCACGGAGTAGTCGATATAAATACTCCGTGGCTCCAAGGAACAAAAAAGGAACCGTCCCGCTTACGGATCGGTCGCGGAAAAGTTTCGTTCACACCATCCCTCTATGCTTCCATCATTCGATTCAAGGAATTTTAAAAGCTCTCATTGATTTTCCAATGAGCCCTGAAATCACGCATACCACTTCAGGTATGTTGGGTACCAGCGTAGCGTTCCGTAAGAATTAAAGGCGACGGAAAGAAACCAGTATTTTTCATGCAATGAATGGGCAGAAATAACAGCCACAAGAAATGAGTAAGAGTCGCAAGGATGAGGGAGTGTGAGGCAATGCATGAGTGAAATACAAGTAAAAGAAAGTATGCGTGCATCGTGGAGTAGGGTGATTGAGAGAGAACCAGTTTCCACTTAGCCTTCCCTGAAAGGGAAAGGTGCGATATGCTTATGTTTGCACGTCGCCTGGCATTTTTAGATAAATCATCGTGGTACTGTGTTAATTCTGCTATCAATATCTACAATTGTTTTCAGGTTGTTAACTGAACATTAAGATTGATTCAATGTGTGGCCAATTGCTAGTTCTAATGGATTCAATATTCTCACGCGTAACTCTTCCTTGGTATTCTTCCTTCTTATCTTCCCCTCCACCATTCTTCCGCTGGGTTCATCTCTCTTCTATTCTATGATCGACCGAAAATCCCTTCGAGGCGGTTAAGACATATTAACGTCTACGCTTCGGTGAGCGGGTGTGAGTCAGGAATTATCAAAACAGCCGTTGCTGCACATTTAATATAATTTTATATGAAATCAGAAAGAAGTCATCCTGTCACAAACCTAGGATGCTTCGATGATAGAAAATGAACCGCAATCCAATGTTAGTCTCACCTTGCCTTGAATACGTAAGCGCGAGTCTTAACCATATTCTTGATCCATTACGCATTGTGCCGTTAGTTTCATCTTTGTTCTTGTTTGTACGTAATAATTGTAATCAATACCCTTGGACATGTCAATTTAAGGTGTGCGTAATTTCGTGCAGTTCCGCTGAAATTAGAGGCTTAAAACCCATGGACTCATTTCCCGGACGATATTTGAACGCCAAACTATTCTTCCATACGCCTAAATTAAAATATAAAATCAGTTTAAAATTTAAAGACTAGTTTTTAAAAGCTTTTTTGAGTCGCATTTTAATCAAAAAAGTAATAAAAAACAGGTGAAAAATTATATTTAACATCGGGAGGTTTTTAATCATACATTCGAAAGGCTGAATTGCTCATTCTGGCGATAGTATATCTCGTAAAACGTTGACTCATGGCAGAGGAAATAGTCCACCCGGACAGAGGTCCGCGTGTGAGCGTGGCTAAAGGTCAATGACCCGGGGATCAATCTTCTGCGCTGAGGAATGGGATTTATTTTTTAGGCGCTGGCTCGTGACTTCGCCTCTCCGCGAGCCAAGGGTGAGGTCCGGAGGCAATTCCTAACATCTGTAAAATAACAACGGCAAATTCCCTACATCATCCTACGGCAATCGTGGGTCATTCAATGCATGTTTTAATAATGTTACAAGTGAGTCGAAAAAAAATTCTGCGACCACACACTGTTTTAGGCGTGTTTTTGCGGTGGAACTCACAATACCGGCAGTTAAGAATATCAAAGGGATTATATTTTAAGTTTTTATAAGGATGAGTCGAATCCAAATGTCGATTCTCGATTCCACCGATTCTCAGGATTAGAATCGGTATTGAGAATCGATCGTCTAAAGTCGATTCCGATTCCATCGATTCCAGATAGATAAATATGCAAATAAGATTTAATTTATCACATCATATTTGTCTCAGTAATTTTGGGTGTAGGCTATCAATTTGTACTTTTTATCTACCTCAATAAGCTGAGGATATTAGTATTTGCTATTTGTTAATAAATATACTTTTTGAGCGATTTCATTGTCTTTGTTATTAAATTTCAGCCAGTACTTGAATTTAAATAATAGTCGTATGCCACTGGTATATCAATATCCCACCTGTTATCAGGAATAAGAATCGATGGAATCGGAATCAAGAATCGGGAATCGATTTAAAATAATCGGAATCGGAGTTTAAAAAATGGAATCGACTCATCCCTAGTTTTTTTGTATAATTTAAATAGGTTATGACTTCTGTTTTAGGCGTTATACTCGAAATCTCGGCGGCAATTCTATTCAAACGTGTTTGTCCACATTGGCGTGGGACCTTGATATCTGTTAGAAACTATTTTAACGATGTATACCGTGCGATTTTCCGCGGAATAAAATGTGTTCGTATGTAATCAAATTACTGCGATATATTTCATTTGCCATTAGGTAACGTGCCCAAATATCATTGACTTGCCGAGAAACCAGATCGGTATGATGAAAGATTTTCACCTTCACTGATACATATCACAAAGGAGGGCACGTGTGCAAAGTTTCAGGAAAATTGACTCATATATAAAAATTGCTCCAAACGACTGTTTTTGGTTTTAAGTAGTTCCATAGTGCCAACGTACGGAAGCGTAACTGCAGACTGAAATTCCCAAAAACCGTTAAATTAATAGGCACCAACAATCTAGAAGGTGTGGGAAATCGGAGCGAAAATATGGAAATAATACACGGCAAGGTTAATTAGTGGAGAGGAAAGCATCGAAGATATTCCTTCTCACCGACACAATCTGGCAATCCCTCCCAAACCCTGGATGCAGGCAGGGGGGAATTATATTTCGCTGCTTATCTCATCACTAATTGACGTCCCCGTGTATTGCCTTAATTTCATGTTCCGATTTCCTCTTCTTTATTATTATTCGTGTCTCTGAATATTTCGGGACTTTTGGGGATTTCTTTGGTTTCATGTAAATGCTTTGTTACTTTTAAAATACTTCACACTCTATTTTTTGTTTCATGGAAGTACATGGGTAAGGCACCTCCCTCAATGGGCCAGTAATTCTCTTCACGGAATTGTTTTCCCGACTTCGTCATGTGACAATGTTCATTTCGCTTCACTGCTCCTTTCACACTTATCGTGTCCAAGTTAATGTCGCTTCGTTTATCTGAACTTGGCGAATCCATTTGTTCCCCCTGTTTCCGCTAGTGATCGTCTTGACTAGAGCGAGCTGGAATCAACCGTTCCTCTTCACTTTTCAGTGCACTTGAGTGAGGCCGTTGCAGTTAGTGTCGCAGCAACGGTTGGTCAAATATAGAGAGCAAATGGTAAGATTGAGCAGTCTACAAAACTAACTAATTATTCAGGCGACTAACTTACCTCGTGTTTTTCCGTTGCTGTCATGCAGAAGTAATGTTCATGGGAAGGAATATTAGATTCATAATAATCATTAATGCTGGGCTGCCTCATTACTTTCATTAAAATTTTTACTGTGGGAACTAATGCAATTAAATATATTGGCAAATAATAGTTATCAATCACGAAATTTCACGTGAATAAAATTTTCCCGCAATTCTTAGCATGGCATACTTTATAAACTATGGAGGAAAATTCCCAATTTTGGCCATCAAGGCCAAGGGATCAACCCATTTGGTCACAGAATCACAAAGGCCATTGAATTAGGTCACTGCAATTAGAGTAGCAATCGAACCTTATGTTAGTTATTTAATGTAAATATTATCCGGTAAACCAGGGATTATTACTTGTTTGCATGTCCGAATTTTATTTTAAGGAAGTCCATTAATTTTTGCTCGGAAGACTAAGGTGGAGTTCACTAGTTAGGCAAAGGTGAATCCCGGAGGCAGACGAGGTTGAATGTTCATTTTCGCTCTAACATGTTCGTTCAATTTGTCTCCGTCATGTCCCTTAAAAAAATGTGGTAAGTTTATATTAAAATTTCCTTTCGAGTCTCCTAGAAGCTAAAGCATTTGCTGGCGGTGAATGAACCGGAATAACCATGCCCTCCTCCCTTCCCCTGATGCGAGGCTAACACGGATTTGTAATTCAAACACATCAGAATTGCGGGGCGACTATGTGTTACCTATGCCGTACCTACACCGTGGGTGGAGTAAACATAAAATCTTCAAATTCAGTAAAATATCTTGGAATTATCACTATCAACTTCAGATATATCGTGGGGAACACGCATACAAAACATATGTGGCACAGTATTAAAGAAACTAGGTTTTGTTAAGCGTATAATAGGAAAGTCCTCGGATGAAAAAGTCAAAGAGAGATGCTACTTAGCTCTGGTTAGGCCACACCTATAATACGCCGCGAGCATTTCGGACCTTGGTCATAAAGATTTAACAAAAAAAATTAATAAAATACAAAGAAAAGTAGCACACTTCGTAACAAACTGCTACGAACGAACATATAGTGTTACACAACTGTTAGAGGGATTAAGGTGGGAGCCTCTAGAGACTCGGAGCCTGCACGCTAGGCTTAGGCTGCTTGAGATATTCAGAACTGGTGTGTTTCAGAGCGACACAGAGAATATTATTATGACGCCTCACTACATTTCTAGGTCTGACAGATGCGATAAAATAAGAGAGATACTCTGCCGAACAGATAGGTACAAAAACTCGTTCTTTCCGCGCACAATAAACAATCACCATAAGAACTGAGCTCCTCCAAATACACTCTCATAGTACATGTCACCATTCACCTCCAAAACTTTTACATATTTACACGGCTGGTGACCTACCACCCCCTGCCACACACTAAAGCGGCGGCTCGCGGGGTAGTATGTAGATGTAGATGCCTCTTTCCTGCTGTCTGAATTTGCAGCCACTCTTCAGACAGCAATATTTCCTATCGGAGCTCCTCTTGAATTCCACCGCTTCACGCCCACGACGAGCCATATGCGACTCATCATCGGTGCATTTGGCTTTGAAGTGCCGTAAAGATATTTTTGCTGTCTCTTGACCTCATTTGCAAATCATGCATGAGTTTTTCATTCGTAGCAGAAAATGCGATGAGTATTATTACATTTTAGAATACTCAAGAATAGCAGTATGTAAACTCTATTACGCTGGGAGCGACGATCACTATAACATCAATTGAGACAGAGATACAAGACATTACCTAGGTATTGCATGATGAATGAAAATGATAGCGGGATTATTTTTCTTTCGTGAGGAGTACTCTGGGAATGATTAGAAAAGCCTTGCAGTCACAAGCACCGCTCGGTTCCAGAAATGAGCTTGAAGTGTATCTTACCATGCAGCACTTCCTGTCAAAGAGGCTTTAATCAAGGCAACGCTTGGTAACTTTATTTTTCATGACTGTCGGCTGCATCACGCTTATCTCGGCTTTTGCCAGCAGGACGAAAGCTCTTTCATTATGAACAAGTGTTGATTTACAGTCACTTGATTCTACTAAATGGACAAAATTAGATTTCCGGTTTCCTTCATTTTTTTAAAATTTGTTTTTTTTTTACGATAAGCTTCATTTCTAAATCGTTGCTTCCTACAGTGCCATATCATTTTTCCCTCGAAATCGTTTCGCCGACAGCCTGTAATTACCACCACGTCTTGGAGCACCCTCAACCGTCCGCTGCCTAGTCCGCTGTGATGGCAAAAAGAAAAGAGAAAATGCGCAAGTCAAAGATGCCGAAAAAGTCAAAGTTAACGATTAACGAACAGGTTACTCTGAAGGATCCCTCCCATTCCGCTTCTATTTGACTGAGATAAATGAAAAATGAGAGATTGAGAGAATGAATGACTGATTCATGCTAACGGATTTATGTTCAGGGCCTGACGACCCTAGCTGTAACGTTAGCAAAACTGTTGTCCGTTATAATGAATCAACGCGAGAAAAACTCGAATAAACTCACCTCATTAAACATATTTTCTTTTTCTATTCCGATAATCAGTCGAGAGTGGTAACTATGATATGTATTTCAAAGTAGACGCGAAATAAAATTATTTTTGGTGCTTAACTTAGAGTCGGTGTGTGCAAATGATGAAAGCAGAATAACCCGGCTCCAAGCAAATCGACTTTCCCGAAATTAATGCCCAAAGTTGAAGGAAAGTGGTTCAATCGAATCTCTGAGAATGAGCAGCAGCATGGCCGGAGTCCTGTTCCCTTTTAACTAGTGCTGTGCGAATCAGGGATTTCCATTCCGAATCGAATCTCCAAAAAGATATTTCGAATCGAATCGAAACGAACTTTTTTTAAATTTTTGTAGCGAATCGAATTGCCCTAAAATTCGCTTGCGAATCGAATTCGAATCTAAATAAAATGCAAAAGCTTATGCACAGTTAAAGTAATAAAGATTTTCACAATATTTCAGGGCCTTACATTAGCTTATATATCTATAGTGGCACAAATAATATCACACAATAACATGTGGTCGTTTAAATTTTCGTTTCGCGTGAGGAAAACATCGTCTTAACGGACTGCGCACCATTTTTGGAATGAACACCATGTTTGAATGCATGCAACGATTCGAAGACGAAACTATCAGATTCGAATATTTCGAATCATTCAGTTTCAAAGCATCGCGATTCGCAGGTGAATCGAATCGAATTAAGCCTGATTCGAGTCGATTCAAATCGATTTCGAAGCATTCGCACCGCTCTACTTTTAACACAGTTCACCGCTTTACCAATCACTTCATCTTACTCTTTCAATCCCGTAAAGAATACATGAGGTATCATTTGTTCGTAAAATAAAGAAAAATGCGCGCTAAATTTTTCATGGTATATACTATCGAGTCTCGTCGCTACCGTATTTACTAGAACTGGAAATCATAGCGTATGGCGCGAAAGGATGAATAACAGCTGCCATGCTCGGGTTGAGTGAATCGGTTCCTGCATTTCTACAAGCAATTCTGCAAATACTTCCCACTACCACATAATTTTTGACTTTTTCGTCGTAGGATAATTATTCAAATATCAATCGGTATGATAGTTTGCATTAATGGGAGCCCCCCGAAATGCAATGAAAATGTATTCTTTCTTTCGTGTTTCCTCGAGGAGAATGTTTTTAAAGACTTTTACGTGGCTATCTTGGTGTATTGTAAAAGTATATTCCATAGTATTTGTCGTATATTGGGATGCATACCCCTCCGATGGATCTTCCAACGTTTATTCTCAAGTGGACTTTAAAGACTACTTCAACTACAGTTGACCAAAAAATGTGTACCAAAAGAAGCTCCCTGAAGCCCGTGGACTTTGAAATCTTCACCCAAAATCAGTGAGTTGTGATAAATACAAAAATGATCCTTACCTTCCCACCTGTAGTCGAGGATAGGGCCGAGGTAATGATCAAGGGACGATATCACAGTCCACTCTTCATTGGTTCCCGCCACCGTCCAACCACACAGATGAGCGGCGCCTAGAGAACATTGAGGAATGCTACCAGCCTCCCGATCCTCTCCGACCCCTCGCAAAAGTAAATTAATTCAGAATTAAATATGATAATATTCACACGATAATTTTTAAAATTTTTGTGTGTAAAAAAAATTATCAAACGTAAGGTTGTGGGAGGAGGTTTGCGTGGGGACTGGGAGGGAGAGAGGCATGCTGGGAAGAGGAGGGGTTACGCAGGAGGATCTGTGGCCATTTAAATGGAGATTGAGAGCCTCGGAAGTAAATCCCACGTAGAGTGTATCAGAGATATAAACAAGGCAATAATAAAACAAAAGAATAAGAAACAAAAGAAGAAGAAATAAAGGAAAAAATAAAACCAACGAAAACCTTACACGAGATTTTTTTTCAATTTTCAACCACCTCCGGTAGAGGTATGCCCTTTTTAAAATAGATTTATTGAAAGAACTTTTACAAACCACAAAAATACAACTCACGACCCGGGTTTCGACGCGTTTGCGTCATCTTCAGGTGATTGCAGGATGTTTTCCAGCTCTTATATACTAATAGCCAGTGAGGAGGGGGGGGGGGAAGTGAGGATTTGGGGAAACTATCTAATTGTCTGTCTGTGCCTTTTCATAATACAATAATGTCGTCTACGTAGCGGTGCCAATACACTAAAGAATTTTAAAGTTTATTTCCCGAGTTGAAGAGTTTGTTTTCTAAATTATCCATAAAGATAGTGAAGTGCAAAGACCAACTAGACGCTAAGAAGAAAAGTGGTGTTTATGTGTTGAAGTGTGAGGACTGTCTAAGTGAATATGCGGAGCAGACAACTCGTAATTTTAATGTAAGAACCAAAGAACATTTTAATGATTTTAAAAACAATTGCGATTCAAAGAGCAATTTTGCTAAGCGCCTTTTAACCAATGACCATCGAAGTGATTTTAATGTTCATATTTTATATTTTTCAAATGACCGACGGGAACTGGACTCTCTTGAACAGTTGGAGATTTAAAAAAGACTGACTGACCCAGAGGTGGCTGTTTTGAATGAGTATTTGTACCCCGCCCCTTTCCCAATCCTTACTGCCGCATCCGGTTTGACCCTTCCTCCTCCTCAAGATATCGCCGGGCATACTGGTCCCCACCCTCCCGACCTTCAACTGCCCCCTCCCTACCACTGTTAACACCAATTACTAAAAATACCCCTCCCCAAATCCTCACTTCCCCCTTCCCCCTCTCCTCACTGGCTATTAGTATATAAGAGCTGGAAAACATCCTGCAATCACCTGAAGATGACGCAAACGCGTCGAAACCCGGGTCGTGAGTTGTATTTTTGTGGTTTGTAAAAGTTCTTTCAATAAATCCATTTTAGAAATGAATTATCACAAAGTTACCAGAGAGAGTGTTTCATTATGCCCTTTTTGCCAATGCTGGAAGTAATCATGCTCCCAATTCAGAAGGAAGTTGGGTCCTATCCGTTAATCTGCTCAGTTATGCAACTGAGTATGATTCTACTTTTTCGTTTAATAAAAGTCTCATATTAACGTTCACAATTGGATATATCCTTAGGGAAGATTATTGAACCATTATTTGAACCACGTTGACTGGGAAAGCCTAGCAAGTTTTAGGCCAAGTTTTGAGTGTTGATACATGAAATAAGTTGAGACTTATAGAGTCGTAATGAGTGAAATTGTTCTAATAAAATAAAGCTTATTCA
Organism: Ceriagrion tenellum; assembly: GCA_963169105.1. Classification (NCBI taxonomy): domain Eukaryota; kingdom Metazoa; phylum Arthropoda; class Insecta; order Odonata; family Coenagrionidae; genus Ceriagrion; species Ceriagrion tenellum. Next base: position 161,985,664 of record OY720636.1, read on the forward strand.
ATCTTTAATTGGCCGAGAAAAAAATGTTGGGCGACTCTACTTGAAGAACTTGTTCTTTATTATCTGCCAAAATGGATAGTTTGATCAAACGTAAGTTGCCAATTTTCTGCTTGTCCATATTCAAAGAACCTGGATGATTGTCTAAGGATTTCATCGATATGTCCACGATCCAACAAATCGGGATTAATGCGTACCAGCATACTTCACGGTGGATTTGGGCGGCAAGTCGCCTAGTATGGACAGCCACGCCAGTCCGTAGCCAGCGGCAGATTGACCGGCGTTGCAATTGAACACCAGTTCTGCTTCTGAGGCATTGGTTCCTGGGAGGTAGGACTCGTTTAACGAGTCAGTTTGCTCCAAAATACCTGAAAGCAGGGAAATTAGAGTTCAGAACTTTTTTTTCTAAATTTTGACTTTGTTTTGCCGGAGAGAAAGCTTATCGAGGCTCATGCACCTCATCTCACTGCATAATGTATGTTTCGATGAAATTGGGCGTATGAAAAGGCGTCGAAGACAGAATGAAGTAATAAATTTTTCCTACAATAGGGTTGTGCAATGCACAAGAAGTGATGCACAATCAGCGCATGTGCAATGAGTAATCTTATAATGCGCGAAACGACGGTCTTAAATTAAAATTAGGGCCATCAATGCATCACAAAACCAAATTTTAAATGTGAAAATCATTTTGTAGGCTTCATTAATACCTCAGATTTAAGAAGAAAGTAATAAGTGCCACCTAAACTGTTGAAAATTCACTGTGACGTCACAAGGCACTACTACATCTCAGGATCAGCTGGTGAAGGACGTTTTCCCATTTCTACACATTCTAAAACAGCTCGCTCACCGGCATATATCCCTTTCAAGGCTTAATTGGCTCCTTAGCGAATCCAAGGAAACAAATCATATGAGCCCATTTGTATACCTCTAATATATACAATATTTGTTCAACAAATCGCTACACAAATTTTGCGAGTAAAAATGCAATGACTTCCTCAAAACTTATCACAAGTTTTTCACCATATTGAATATTACTACAAGACGGCAAAAATATCTTTACAGCATACACTCATCATGAACGAAATGCACATCGACACATAGAGTCAAATATTGTCAAATTAATATATATCGAAGTACGTAAACCAAAGAACATTTGCGTAACGCATAATATTGACCCATGTCCATCTAAAATTGGAAGTATGGTCTTGTAGTCTACTGCTCAAATTTTCCCATGCTTTCTCCAGCAGTGTGAAATTATATTCCTCTTGTTTATTGAAATATGCGTCAAACACACCCATTTTATGAAACCAAATAAATATTATGATCGTATGCCCTCGAAAGCAACGCCGTTTAACCTTTACCTTCCTAGCGTGTCTCTCCGGCACAAAAATTGTGTCCCTAGACTGCCGAGCGTGTTCGTTTGGCACATTGATGGACATTTAAAAAACACTGGTCATTTTAAAAAAACCCTGTCAGCAAGGCTTACGACTACGGAAAAACTCAGGAAGGTAAAGGTTAAGGCATTATCACTATCTGGTATAACGGAAACAAACCTTCAATTGGACAACCATGAGAAGCAATCGTCTATATTGAAAAATATAACCATCACATGCCTCAGCAATCAGCCCCTTTGTTTGTTTACATCAGACCTGTTACTTTATGTATCAAGGAAATCCGGGTAGGCAATAGGTCAGTTCACGTGGGACACCTGCATGTGTTACTGTTTTAAGTTTCTGAAGATCAGAAAATTTCAGTTGCTCATGTTTTTACATTCTCCTACTCCACCCCCCCCCCCCCCGTAAAAACATAAAATGTCAACATCATTTCTCTCAGCTCCGGACCTCGTGGTTTACAAGCAAAAGTTTCCGGCTTAACTTCGAGGAACTGATATGTACTACATGTACATACATGTATGTCACCCAAGTTTCCAGTTGTTTCATCTCGTATGCGTGGTCTTTGGAGGATCTGGGAAGAAGAGAGCTCTTTTGTTCATTTTTAGCGTCATTGAAAAAAAGAACAAACAACTTAGGAGGATTAGTAAATTTAGACTTTTGTGTATAAGAAATTAATAAGCGATGCCTTTACTTCCGTTTACAATGCTGTCTTTATTCATCTTAAGGAGATACGTATCTTCCCGTAGACATATTCGCGACTTTAAAATTTCAAAAATGCCTCAATTCGACTTGCTCAAACATCTTGTTTTTCGGGAAAGCATTTGGAATAATTACCTCTCTCGTCCTCCCCCACCGCCATCAACAAGTGTGGGAGTGTAGGCGATGGCTGGGGCGAGGCCACGAGCGAGTCGGGCGAAATGAGATCACCTCTGCTTGTTCCGTTGCGGTTTCGAGGCTTACAGAAAATAGCCTTCGACGAATCAAAAATTTAACGATACCATAACTTTTGTGTTGGGAACTATTTGAACTCAACTGAAGGAGATATATTTTTTCCTGGAGACATTGTCCTTACTTTCTGTCTCATTGTTCACGAATATCATCTTCAGTCATTAACTTTCACAGCTTACCATTGATCTGAGATGATGATGATCTGCCATATATATATATATTCAGCAACCCTCTCCCGAAAACAGGTTCACTGATACCGTAAGAAAAATTATGCGGACAAATCTTTACTTTGCGCCTTCAAATATCTGATATCATGGGCGTAGGCAGGGGTATGGAGGGATTAGATACCCCCCCTGAACGAGATATTTCATTCCAAATCAGGCATTCGGAGCCAGATAGGATGATATCCTGCACCCCATAACATAAATCTACCACTACAGATGGGTTTTCTGCCCCCCCCCCTCCCTCTTTTCGCATGAATTCCAGCTACGCCCATATCTGATGAAATAAACCCCTGCATTCTGGGAAGTTAATTGAAATAAACATAGTTCATACATTTATTTATATCGCCGTTTTCTTTAGAGGCTATCTCTTTCCTTTAATGTCATTGTATAGCGAAGTTGTAGGTCGTACTTTTATCTAGCTGACCTCTTGGTCAGAAGGAAATTCTCCAATATAGATGCATACTATTTGGTCTAACATCCATCCTGCTTTACCTCGCTCCTTCCATTATGCAGTCCGCCAAATTACCTAGAAAAGTACATTCTCACCCTTCTTCCTCTCGCAGGCAACGAGAGAAAACCCTGCCGTGAATCAATCACCTCAACAGTATTAACTTATTGAAATATATAAGATGAAGTGGCTTTTCTCAAGGTCCGCCTATCTAATTCAATGATCAATTATCCTATTTAGATCAGTTAGAGAAATGCGCTTGGGTCCTTTGATCATCCTAATGATCAGTGACATTTGTTATGGGAGTAATCATGCTGACAGTGCTGGGAAAATATCTGTTCACGTTGGGCATTAGATGGAGAGGTTCTCGAACGGACCTGTGGTTTGAGCTGGATTGCTTCACATTCGAATAACCTTCTCTGGCACGCTCTAGTTATTCTACGGCGCCGCTATCGGTGCTCTTAACATTTTTCGCTCGTATGCCGGGGAGCCCTGATAACCTTTCCATTGTTTCCCACTGCAGTTTATTTTCAATCAGTACGGTAAAAATGTAATGGAACATTTCCAGCGGAAAGGGTTATGAATCTTTCTTGCAGTATAGTAAGGCTGCCGAAGAGCCTGAATTTCAATTATGTCAGTTGTTGTGAAAGAGAACTTTAAATCACCTAAACAGACAAAATTCTTTGATTGCCTCATAGAATTGAAAGAACTCAAGATTGTTTTTTTCAGAGATTTATTACAGACAAAAAGACCGGTTTCAGATGTAACGCCATCATCAGGTAAAATGTGTATCATAATACAACCGAAATCGTTTTTTTTAATGTAATAAATCAGTTGAATATACGAAATTTTGCTACAGAAAGATTCCAAAAAAAATAGATCTTCATCTCATGATTATGGCTAAAAAAAATAAAGAAACTGAAAGACTTCTGAGACCACCGTTGGCGAGATTAGAGGGTAAATAAATTTACTCGAACGTATGTACCTTACCAGTGACGTGTGAGTAAGTCGTTCTTCCATATTTTCAACACCAATTTAAAATTACTGTGTTAAGTACGCAACGCCAAAAAATCTAATTTAGGATATTACTTCAGGTTATATTTTGCTCAAGAAATTAAGACTTTTGTTAGCGATCTTGCCATTCGAACTTGATATTGCATAGGAAGATAAGAAAGTGTGCATGATAAATACTACCAAAGTACTCAACCATATTTGAAAGTAACGTAACTTCGACTCATTTACCTGAAATTGACATTGAATTCGGCCGTAAAATGCAGAGACCTGATAACTGACCCTTTTATCCCTTAATGATCTGATCACGATATTTTTCCGATTGTGGTTTTGTAAGACATAAAATCCGTCAAAGTGCTCTTATTTAACTTTTCGTGGCGAAGCAGCGCTTGAGGAGGATTGGAGTCAGTGAGTAAGTTAATAATAGACGAGTGTAATCTACATCTACATTCTAACCCGCGAGCCGCCGCATGGGCGTGTGGCAGGGGGTGGTAGGTCACCAAGTCGAGTAAATATGTAAACTGTTTGGACGTGACATGGTGACATGTATTATGGGAGTGTATTTAGAGGAGCTCCGTTTGTATTGTGTTCGCTTATTGTGCGCGGAAAGAACGAGTTTTTGTACCTATCTGTTCGGAAGAGTATCCCTCTTATTTTATCGCATCTGTCAGACCTAGAATTGTAGTGAGGCGTCATGAAAATATTCTCTGTGTCGCTCTGAAACAAACCAGTTCTGAATATCTCAAGCAGCCTGAGCCTAGCGTGTAGCCTCCGAGTGTCTAGGGGCTCACACCTTAATCCCTCTAACAGTTGTGTAACACTATATGTTCGTTCGTAACAGTTTTAATCAAGTACAAGGGCGCAAGTCTCAGAGTGTAATTGGGAGTAATTCATCAACAAATTGATGAGACATATCATCGCGTGAAGAGCAGCCGTATGATATGTTTAAAGAGGGTTCATTATACTTTCAGCGACGTTTCAATAGTTCCCGTGTCATTTGTCTTTCCCTCCCAGTGTTGCTGTAAGGTAAAATCTTATCGGAAATAAATCAACAGGTGGCACCACAGGGGTAGCCTTAAAGCTCTCTCCGGCGCACAGTGGTCTGAATACCCTCATTTCCCGGACAAAAGTCCCTTTTTCGAATATTATGCATGTTCCTCAAATTGGAGTTCAAATTGTAGTTAAATGTTCATCCCAAGTAAAACAAACAATTTTTGATGTCCATCTTCAACTGTTCCGATGCTACAGACCTGAGAATAGAAGGATCGTGATTTGCTTGTTTTCAACAGAGAAATTAGCAATATTCCAGTTGCGCTCCTCTGCTATCGGGTGTGATTCCCTGAACGATATTGAATACAATTGGTTCTTTGGAACTTAAGAATTGTGTTCATACGCTATACGTCGTGTAAGATTAGAAATAAGCTATAAAACAGAGCTTCATCTGACCTCATTTAATAATCGGCATTCTAAAAATAACTTTGAGCTACAAAATTTCCACTACGTTACACTACGTTCTGCTTTAGTTGCGTATGTAGAATGATATCTCTTCTATCAGTTGTTGAAAGAATTAGATGCGCATCGCTGCGCATTTTCAAATGAGGAGGTTACATGTTCACTCGGGACGAATGTTGAAAGACCCTCGTTCCCTAGGAGGAGGCGTAAAATAGTCGTATCGAGTTCACAATTTCTAGGAATGTGGGATTTTTCGACAAACCGTATATGAATTTAGAAATTCATGTACTGTCTGTCTATACAGACAACATTTAGCATCTCTTTCAAGTTTTTAATATTATGTATCTAAATTCTCGCTGAAACGTTGTGGGCATGCGATATCAAACTGCGGGTCACTATGCTGCAGGTGTATTTAATAAAAACAGATCACTTTTTCAAAAGTTAACTTTATTTAAATTTAATATTTCATGACAAAACGAAGCATTAACTTTCTTCATCCTCTGATGCGAATGATTGAGGGATGTCCGACTTCTCATGAGGTTCTTGTAGCAGCTGTAGGACATCACTAGATATTACAGCATTATTCCGTCTCACCTTTCTTCTCATGCTGGTGATCAATGGGTCGGATGATACTATAGCGCGTTCCACATTTAGTTGACAGTACAGGTCTTATGGAGTACAATGTTGCCAAACCTACGCTCCGTCATCCGACATCCTGATGGTTCAGGCCACCACTCATAACACCGCGCCTAAATGTCAAATTTAAAAAGTAATTATGGAGGCCCTCGATTCACGTCATTCCGATATATATTTGATTCTATATTATGCATCGTAAATAGCGGTTATTAAATTCTAAAATTCAATACCACAGCGCGCAATCATAATTTTTATATGTTTATACTGTAAACATGCATTAATCCCATCATAAAAGACCATTTAAATATATTTTTTCTGAGTAAAGGAGTAAGAATGAACGTAAGAACTGGTAAATAACTAAATTTAAGTGGTCACGAATATCTTGTTCTGTTTTAAGTTCATTGGATTTTCGTCGCACATCGTCAGCACGCATCTCCGACTCGGGAATCGGGTACGGAAAAAGATTGATAGAAATGGAATTATGAAGAGAAAAGACATACTATTTGTTAGAATATGAATGGAAAATTTTATTAGTTTTAATGGAAATTTTTATTGATGGAAGTATTTATTCAGAGAATGTCCCAGGAATTCGGGAAAATTCAATTCTGAAGTAGGAGAATTCATTGGTTAATCAATTTGGTTAAATCAAGGGATTTGTACATGAGAAACAACTAACCCAAAGGTGAAAAGTAGGGCCTACTCTTACCGTTTCACTGTAATTTTTGAACGGAACACTTCATGGGGTAGTGTCTTTGGGGCCTCGAGTAACGAATATTAAAAAATAGTGACAGTCGTTGTTTACAATATTTTGCGGATTATTTTCTAGCACCAGTCGAGGCAATCATTCTCCTCAATGAGCGTAATGATCCTGCATATTTTTTGCATGCAACAGCTATTTCTACTTCCTTGACGCGCAGACGAAGACTGAGGAGCATTTCTCATTTCTTTCTTACTCCAAGTCATGTCTGCAAATAGCCTAACATTGATCCATATCTCTTCTTTGAGCGCAAAATCTTTTTTCACGATAATTTTTAGCTCTCTACATTAATTACATAGCAATTGTATATAAAATGGTCCCTTTTAATAAGAATGATTCGTTTCCCTCTGCAGTCGCATACGCAGGGCCGCCCAGAGGTAGGGCAAGGGGGGCAGTTTGCTCTAGGTCAGCGCCTTTTGAGCCTTGAAGTCGCTAAAATAAAAAAAGAGCACTCAATATTTACCATATTCTGTGGAGTAATTTCTATTTTCCATTGAGACAATAAGCAGATAATACACAACACTCCTAAAACCTCGTTTCCCCTTACCTTACCACAATCGCAACAAACGAACCATCCCCAATCTGGTTGCCGTATTTTCCTCCTTTCGAGGATTCGCGAGTCTACCGGATTCCCTTCTACTTGCGACCCTTCTTAAGCCCCCTGCCCATTCCTGCACGTAAGTTGTCCCTAGAGTACCCAGGCCTGAGGTCTGACGTCCAGGTTCTTTTGTACATACATTTTTTCTTTAGGCGGGTCCCTCCCACTCCTCGCGCAATGGAGCCCACAGTGCCCCACAGGCGGAAACCAAAGGGAAGGACACCGCGGGTGACTTGACACAGAAGCTATCCCTTTCGTCGAAACCCTATCCAGCTCCCAAGCATTTAATGCAGCCTAATGAAGGGGAAGACGCCAGGCGAAATCCTTGAAAGAACAGTAAATTGCCGCTGCTTTCTATTGCCCTTCTCCGGTATTCCAACGAATAATTTTGGAACAATAACGTCCTGCGTGAACATTTATCGCATATCCTCAATTACCTGTTCGAAATTTGCTTTTTTTATATTTTACCAAAACACTTTCAACTTATGCTAGGAGATGAAAAACATCGCCTACAACTAAATGATAGTTTAAGTATACGTAATAATGTTAGCAAAATGATCCACTACCGCCCAAGAATTATTTGCCCCTTGTTTTAAGCAAGCTAAGGTATTTAGATTTACTTCTATTTTTTATATTTAAAATTCTAAGACCGATCAAGTGAGAACCTCTCTGGCAAAGTTTAAGGAAAATAATTTGACGCGATGCCAATACACGCATGCTCTAGGAATTATCCTTGAGTTTTTTTAATGAGCGGTCCTCTTCATGAGTTGAACTTTTTCAATGAACTTATGTGTCGCATATGATGAGTAATGATGATAAACTCTACGCTTTCAAGTCTCCATAAATAATTCTTGTCTAAAGCAGATTGTATAAGCACTGTAATCAGCCGAAACATAAAAAAGATTAACTATTATCGAAACAAAATGCCTCCATACCTTCTTGTTCATGAGTCCGACAGATATTCCACTCCCTCCATGTAGCGCGATGTGCTCGGCTGGGGCTGTGGCTCGTCCTCCGTTGAGGGAGATGTCGACTGAGAGGATGAAGACGATGTCAGACGAATAATCAACTCTTCGATGTCATCTTGCAAATTGTCTGCACGCCACATGTCTTCTTCCACTTTCTTCACGTGCTCGACATAGTTTTTCCAATTTTCGGAAGTGATGGCATCAAAGCTTTCTGCGATGAGTTTTTCTACCTCTTTCTTCTTAAAAGTGGTGTTCTTCATCCCAACGTAATGTTTTACTTGAGCCCAAACCATTTCGATTAGAATCAGTTCGCAATGATATGGTGGTAGTCTTAGCACTCCACAGCCAAAACTCTTCGCTAGTTCATCTTTCTTAAACTTTTCATATTTTTCCCGTACTTGATTCACCACAAATAAAAGATCTCTTTTCAAGCTGTCCTCATCAAAGCTAATTCCTTTGCTAACCAACCACTCTTTAATGGAATTTTTCCTCCAGCTTGTGGTAGGTAAGGATTCCAATTTCCTCGAATGGTATGATGCATTATCTACAACTATAATTGTGCCTTCGGGTATGTTTGAGAGAAGTGAGTGCTCAAACCAGCTCTCATAACACTCGCCATCAACTTCGTCATGCTCATCCATGGTGTTTTTCTTGCATAAAAAAACACGTGCTGCTCCCTCTATGAACCCTTTCTCCGTTCCTGCATGTATAATTGCAAAGAGTCCACCTCGGGAGGTGGGGGCCTTCAGCCCGGCTGTAAGTCCAGAAAGAAAAGCCTGACGAGGAGTTTCTATTTTTTTGTCGCGCCAAGTCATGTTCACTGTTTGTCCGACATTGATCCAAGTTTCGTCTGTGAAAACAATGACCCTTCGTTCCCGAGGATATTGTTTTAGCTGCCTTAAATAATTATGTCGCCAACGAATAATATCGTCCCTTTCAATTAAAATGCTTCTTTTTCCCCTGCGTTCGTACACAAAACCTATGTCAACAAGAAGGCGATATAATGTAGTCCTCTTGAAATTTGGAAGATCTTTGTCCATGTTGACTGAGCTTAAAATAGATTTTAAAGTCGGAGGAATATTTTTCATGAAAAATTCATGCACTTTCCTTCGAAGTCCAGATCTCACAAAATCGTCGTAAATCAACGCTCTCGAATTCTTGTAAGGCTGTCTAACTTTTTTAGTCTTTGAAGGTGTCACTAATGGACCACGGGACGCTTCCTTTCTCACTCTGTAAATAGTTGACTGTGAGCAGCCAGTTGCCTTCGAAGTTTCACGGCAGGCTTCAGTTATACTGAGGGATTTGTTGAAGTATGAGAAGACGTTGAACACCAGCTCTCTTTCACGGCTTCTAAGCTTCCCCCCTTTTCTCCTCCTCTTCGCATCGGACATGGTGATAGGGCACCTTACAGCAGATATTGATGAAAAATACTCCACAGCTCTGATAAACACAGCAGACTGCACACCACTTGTTCACTCAAAAAAATCCTACAAGAAACTGAACGTCCTCGCTAATTCTTTTCCTAGCCCCTTCCGCTGGGGTTGCTTCCCGTGCAGATGTTTTATGGCACCCTATTAACGGAACTTCTGGAAAAACCTAGAGTGCCCTTTTCCTTAAGGGCTTACACCGAAGAGGAATGCCCCTCGTGCAGATTATGGAATAATTTCTTCCATGTTTCCAACGGCAAGACTCATAAAGGCGAAATTTGCGTCTTATTTCAAAGCCGTCAAAATGTGCATGGGATAGGCTTTCGTATGTCATTGTCTTGAAAGATAAATATTTCTAATACAACGTATGAGTACTCTCCTTAAAATACATTAACGAAGAATTATATGCATTTATATAAAGATATAAATCCCGTTTTCCACCGAATAATCTTCCGTCTGCGCTGCGGAAGTTAGCGAGACAGCAAGCAGCGTGCCTCGGCGCTGCTTGCTGTCTTGCGTGGCGCTGTAATAATTTTTCTTAAGATCAAAACGTTGTAGCTTTCTTCACAATTGAGATAACTAAATGATTTTTTGACTAAAAAGAAATTAATAGTTTTCTTCAAATTTTATACGCAGGATATACGGACCTATAACTTAAGGAACGTAAGTTAGCAGGCGATTACTTTTTACCCAACCAAAACCAAACTTTTTTATCCTTAAGTTCTTTACATCAGTATAACAAAATTTCAGCTCAATTAACTTCTAATTGATGTACATATTTATTGAAATAAAAAGAATACGGAACGTTTTGCATAAGTTTCAATCCAGTATGAAGAACGACTTGCCCACAATTGAGTGAAGAAGACAAAGTCAAAAGAGCCGCGTTTGTTGCGTAAATTAATGAAAATATTTTTTATAACTTTTATTATAAATTTTATGGAAAAACTATTACGACCAGTAAATGTAGCGTGTCCCTTTGCATTAAAAGAGATGATGATAAATTGGATAGTACAATATTAATTTTTCCGCTGTTGTTGGCAACAGCGCATCTCCAGCCTTATGGGAATTAACATAGGAAACTAATCTCCATAAGAGCCCATACTGTCAACTAAATGTGGAACGCACTTTAGCATAATGTTGATAAGGTCTTCGTTACATTCCACCCTCGACATCTTTCTTGTGTTCATTTCTCTGTATTTTCTTGCGTCTTTATTTCTAGCTTCTTGGGCGTCCTCGGAAAAAAGTCCTATAGGCAATGGAGCGACTTGTATGATATCCGCCCCATGCATTAGAAGCTTATGAAGCGAGGCTGGCATCTCATACAAGCCGTACAAATGTACAAAGAGCCGGGCTGTCTCTCTAGTGTAGTCCCGGAAAGTCTCAACATTTATTTCGCAAGAGCTTGCCAAGGCGTGCAGGATATTTGACAAGCGCTGAATGAGCTTGACATTGACTCCGGTAATTTCTGCGGAAAGTTCATGATGCTCAAAGAAACGGCGTGCAGAGTTCCCGTCGTTCGTTGTACCGCTGCCTTGTTTTGGCTGATCGACTATAAGGCCAATTTTTACTCTAAAAGCCTTCTGTATTTCCTGTTTCCTCATAGCTACACTCTTTTTGTCGTGCTCCGTAGAGACGCGCCACTTCTTGATACTTAGCTTGTATGCAATGTGCAGGATACACTCGTACGTCCTTATCCAGCAATGCAAAGGCGACAGGCCATAGTGGTATGCATGGGTGTTCACAGGCTTTTTTGCAATCTCCTCCAAGTTATTCATTTCTGATGGCTTCGACTAGCAGATATTGCAGGTCTGTGATGAGGCAGTAGACGTTAGTACATTGCAAACCTTACCGTCAATCATGGTCAGGTATAATTTGTGAGTAACACAGCAGTCAGACTCAAAATTATTAAATGTCGTCGGTTGTAATTTGTCTATTTGTTGCTGGAAATTTTCTTTGTGCGCGACCGTAACAGCTGCTGTTTCTTTGACGAACTCAAATTTTAGAGGTCGACAGAATCTTGGTGATGACGCGCGTGGATTTTGCCACACAATTACTTTTTCCCTCTGCCCTATCCGTGTAAATATCTATAACGGAACAAGTGATGTGAAAAATATGCTGCCGTCGTGAAAATTAGGATCAGGGGCAGTTTGCTTGTACGTGGAATGACCTGACGCACCATCAAATCCCCATTTACACACAAGGGACAAGTTACATCGCTGTTCAGGAGACAAAGTCCTTATCACAGACTCCTGAAGGGTTAGAAGTCGATTTACAGTATGATCAAGTAACCCCTGGAGACTTATCTCGGCAGATGAATAGGTGATTATAGTGTCCTCCCTTTTAGGATAACATCGTGTTTTAGCCTCCAGAAGACGATCATAACTTGGCATAACATGAACGTTCTTCGAGAGATGGGCTTGACGAAGTAAGACGTATTGTCTTTTGGTGAGATTCAAGTCTACAAACAAAGCTAGGGCCTCGTCGCAAGTAAACCCAACCGCTTGTTCTCTCTTGAGCTCTCTCGAGTCTTGAGCTAACTCCCACGCTTTTTTAATCTTTGACGCCCTTTTAGGAGTGCGCAGCGCTTCTCCTAATACCTGAGCAGCATCTTCTTTACCTGCATTCTTCAGACTTGAACATGCTGCGAACGAAATTTCCTCCGGGGTTGTTTTGCCGCAAAGATCTGTTATAAGTCTCCGCTTAGAGCGATCGCAGAGGTCACTGAATTCCTTCTTAGGACGTCCTATCTCTGAAACATTTCAGTAACCATCATCATTTCGTATAACAAATTCTGGAGGTTATACGATCTTATCTGATTTAGTTTTTATAAAACTGTACTTACCTGAAGTTCCGAGAGTGGTGAGCTCATCAAAAACAACTAAATTGTCATCTTCTTCAAGCCACTCAGAATAAGAATGCAGAAATCTTGACAGTTTCCTTTGACATTTCTGCCATCTTGAATGAATATGTGAGTAGAAGGCAGAAATACGATTTTGTAGCGCAACTTTCTTTCTGGCATCATTGCTATCCTCTATATAATGCGTCCTGAGTAATGACAAAAGTGTGGTTTTGAATATGCTTTCGTAGAAATTTATATTTTTAAACTTAACAGCTACACAGAAGTGATATTACGATGACCTACCATTGTGGCCAATTGCTCAAATTATAATTGTAGGTAGAGATTACGCTGAGAATAGAGTTTGAAATACCTGATCAAATACTGGTAAAGGTGGTCACACTGCTCCTTCGTAGTTTAAGGCCAATTTTCCCTCAATACTTCAAATAACTGCTTCCGAGTAGTCATTGCTCTGCATGCAAAACTCTCGCAAACATTCAGATACAATGCGTGGCTAACACTCAATGAAGATAGACTCTTCGTACCCTTCTATTCTTTTAGACTGGCACCGGCTCGCTTCACGTTACTATCCACAAGTCAAGAGTGAGGAAATCGAAAGGGGTAGAATGAATAACTCAATTTGACCGTCCACAATTTAGATAAATTGACTCACCTACCTTCCCACGCGAGGGAAGGAGACTGAGTCAAAAATCATTACAATACCAAATGTGTGTTTATTGGCTTTAAAATGTACTTGTTTTATTTAGGATGAATTTTTAGTAATAAATTGGACTCCAGTTTAACTAAAATGCGGGCAGTTCGAAAAATGGACTTTTGTCCGGGAAATGAGGGTTTTGATAGGAGGGAAGTTTGATATCGCATGCCCACAACGTTTCAGCGAGAATTTAGATACATAATATTAAAAACTTGAAAGAGATGCTAAATGTTGTCTGTATAGACAGACAGTATATGAATTTCTAAATTCATATACGGTTTGTCGAAAAATCCCACATTCCTAGAAATTGTGAACTCGATACGACTATTTTACGCCTCCTCCTAGGGAACGAGGGTCTTTCAACATTCGTCCCGAGTGAACATGTAACCTCCTCATTTGAAAATGCGCAGCGATGCGCATCTAATTCTTTCAACAACTGATAGAAGAGATATCATTCTACATACGCAACTAAAGCAGAACGTAGTGTAACGTAGTGGAAATTTTGTAGCTCAAAGTTATTTTTAGAATGCCGATTATTAAATGAGGTCAGATGAAGCTCTGTTTTATAGCTTATTTCTAATCTTACACGACGTATAGCGTATGAACACAATTCTTAAGTTCCAAAGAACCAATTGTATTCAATATCGTTCAGGGAATCACACCCGATAGCAGAGGAGCGCAACTGGAATATTGCTAATTTCTCTGTTGAAAACAAGCAAATCACGATCCTTCTATTCTCAGGTCTGTAGCATCGGAACAGTTGAAGATGGACATCAAAAATTGTTTGTTTTACTTGGGATGAACATTTAACTACAATTTGAACTCCAATTTGAGGAACATGCATAATATTCGAAAAAGGGACTTTTGTCCGGGAAATGAGGGTATTCAGACCACTGTGCGCCGGGGAGAATTAAAGCCGAATTCACGATCAATTCTGTGCATTTAGCAAAGTTGTGACTATGAAAACATTGGGTTGATCCTATGCAAAAGCATTGAAATCTGGTGACTTCCGTGGCTTTGCTGTGGCTCAGTTATGGATTTACTGAGTCCATTGAGGATTTTAGGGAATAAAACGTGTTTGTAGCTGCCTTTTAAATTAACAAAAATGCTGTAGTCTCGCGTTTTATATCGTAATTTGGGAAAATAAGGTGAGTGCCGCGAGCGGCCATCTGTGCGTGCTTCTTTTAATCAAGTACAAGGGCGCAAGTCTCAGAGTGTAACTGGGAGTAATGTATTGCATATAGTAATCAATTAAGTAAAACCCACCTTGATAATGGCATGAGTTGCGTGGTAACTAAGTAAGATCAAGTTGTGTTGTCGGTGTGCTGCAATTACTACTGTGTGAAAATTTAACTAAGTATCTGTTATGTTGAGATCATAGCATCTATACTCATGGTATATCCGCTGCTGCGGCTATATGGCATTGAGCTCCGCATTGGGCTACCAAAACGGAATAAATAAGGCATCTAAACAGCTACTTATATTATTATCTTTCGCCATTTCTACTGCGGAGAGATTATGTTTGGAATTGAGGGAGTCAATAAAGGAAGTGTTGGAATATTTGGAAAGAAGCTGGTTGGCAAAACTTTCGACTGAGTGATTAGAAGGAAGGGGTTTGGGTTCAAAGAAGGAAGGACGTTTGAATTTGGTGGGAACGGGGTGAAGCGCGTTAGAGTTGGCTGGGTTAGATAGAGGATTGGGAACTCCAGAAAACTTTCCATTTCAGATTGCGGCAAAAATTAATAGCGTCTGAAATAATGTTAATGGGATTAACTTTGGGTGTGTTGGTGTGGAAGAGATGCCTTTACTCAACAATGAGAGTTCGGCTGGCCTTAAGAGGCGCGGAGGGATAAGTTGACTACCGCTTGTTGCGGTGTGTCAAGGTGTACTTTGACAAGGGGAGAATATCGCCGGAAGGGTTACACGGGAGGAGAGGGAGGAGGGGAAGTGGGAGAAGTGCAGGGAGGGAGGGGAAAGAAGGGGTAAAGGAAGGGGTGGATACAGGGATTACAATGCTAGGATTCCCGGAAAGGAGAGAGGGTCAAGGAACAGAATGCACGCCTGTTCCATATTTTTTCAGATCTAGTGGGGAGGCAGTGAGGGAAGGGAAGCTAGGATGCCCACGTTAAAACAATTATCAAACCTAAGGTTGTGGGAGGAGGCGTTGATGAGGACAGAGAGAGAGGCATCAGCCAAAGATTGTCCCGAGCCAGCACGTGAAAGACTATGCTTCCGATGTAAGAAAAGCGAAAATTTGTCGACGGATTGTCCATAGGAAAGTCAGAGAAATATACAGTCTTGGGGAAGCAAAAGAAATGTTCAGATCATCACATGTGTGAATGAGAAAGTTAAAGACGAATGCCATAAGTGGATAAAGTCGAACAATGGCAGAGTCGTCAGATTCATTGATTTGGGAAGTGATGTCTGATTAAGAGACAAGGGAGGAATTGGAAGTGAATTACGAAGCTAGTAATAAAAGCTTAATTGGGTCCTGACGTGGTAGGTGTAAAGTCAGTGGCTCGGAATAGATGGCGATGGAAGTAGACGGCGTGAAGACTGAAGTCTTAATGGCAACGGACTGTAACGCACTGAAGATAGCGTAGACCGAGAGAGAACCGATCCCTCGAATCGCAAGATTGTGGTCGCGATTACAATGGCACGATTTCAGGGTTGAGTACTGGTCAGGTAAATTTATGGGCCAGATTGCTGCCTTCAGCCGGAATCCAGTCGAGGACGCCAAGGAACCGGAGACCGCTGACTTATAAATATTCACAATGATAATTAACCGGGAGGATTGGTTTCTGAAGATGCAGTTGTAAGATCCAGAGGTGAAGAAAATATACGAGATGTTGCAGAAACAGGCGACGAGGCATATCGACGAGGAAAGGCAATATCATGTGAACTACATGTTAAGAGACAATTGGGTGTGTCGAAAGGTGGATGGAGGAAGCCAATTGGTTGTTCCGAAAGACGCAGTTTGGCGCTTTGTGAAAGGAAGTCATGATGACATTGGACACTGCGCGGAAGAGAAAATCTTAGAACATCTGAAGATATATTTCTGGTTTCCCAGGATGAGGAGAAGAGTGAAGAAATGCATTGCTGCTTGCATCGAATGTGCCTACCATAAGAGACCTGGGTTCAAGAGAGAGGGAACGCTGTGTAACATGGAGCGAGTGGTCACTCCATTTCATACCGTCCACACTGACCATTTGGACCATTCCCACGGAACAAGAGAGATAACGAATATTTTCTGGCTTATCAGGATGACTTTACTAAATTCTTCGTATTAAGAACCGCGAATGGCACGAAAACGAAGCCATTTAGTGAAATCCCGAAAGAAATTGTCAGCCAATTTGGATGTCCAGAACGTTTGATATTTTATCGAGGAACTGCATACACAGCAAAGGAGTTTGAAGAATTTTACGACAGGAATCAGATTAAACACATACGAAATGCCATGGCGACGCCCAGAGCAAGTGGACTACATAGTTGGAAGGTCGAACTCTGAAATATCTAGGGGAATCTCCACAAAGTGTGTTTCAGATAATGGGACCGACTGGGACGTAGGTTTGTGGCAAATACCTACAGTTTTCGAGGAATTCCACGGTTAATAAGACAACAGGTAGGAATTCGTGCGAGCTGTTGTTTTGTTTGCCTATAGCCCGCGCAAGGCTTTAGAGAATGGAGCCGTGTTAGTCTAGCAAATAAGGAACCCGAAAGTGTCAGAGAGACGTCTGCCGAAGTTAGAGAAGCGGCTTCGACAGGGATAGCTAGGTCTCATGAGAAACAAAAGGAAATATAGGATGAAGGTCATAAAATTCCTAGAGAATTCCCAGAAAGGGGAGTTAGTGCTAGTTGAACGCAAGGCACAATCGACGGGAACGTCGCCAAAGCTTGACCCAAAATTCATGAAACCCTGGTGTAGAGCCCTCTACGACGAGGTCGCAGATGAGGGGAAAGAAGATGTCAACATGATGCTTCAGAAGAAGATAACAGAAACGATGCTGCAGAAGACGATGACAACAAAGATGCGGCAGAAGGAGACGAAAACAACGATGCTGCAGAAGAAGATGACTTCAGCGTGGAGCAGGAAGAAGAGGAAGGCGATGCCGCAGGAGACGTCCCGAGCACGGTCCCAATGTTCAGGAAGGGCCGACTGTTGGACAATAGTGCTTGCCGACCAGCAGAGAGGTGCTGCCCCAAGGCGAAAGCCTGGGGAAGCGGTATGATGACGCGACAGAAACAGAGACAGTTGTAGAGATGGGCTAAGTCGATCATTTTAGTGATTCAATCATTTTGATTCGAGTCACTTAAAAGATTCAATGAACTGATTCAATCATTTGATTAATTATGACTCGTAAGTCAGATTGATTAGATGAATCACGAGTCTCACGTGAATCGAAAGACTCGAATGAATCAAGATTGAAGAGACTCAAAAACTCGAATGATGCTAATTGATGCCATCAATCTATTTGAATAATTGATTTCGAATAATTACTATCGTGCTTAGAAATTTAGGAAGGCTGATTGATTTCCATATTCCACAAATTTTGGATCCGCATTAAATTGGAGATTTCCAAGTACTATAGTCACGAGAATATTTAGAGAGGCAAAACTGTCACAGACTCTGAATTCAAGAAGAATAACGTCAAAATATGTACATGAAAATTAAATCACTAGCTCAGACTACACAAATTAATGTGCATGAATGATTTCTGATCTGCAGTATTGAATTACATTCAATTAGGAGCTTTCAACTGAGCAGGCAATTAAAATTCATATCAAGTTTACCAACTGTAATTATGAGCTGGTATTGTAACAAGGGTTAATTTCATCGTTTTTAAAATGAGCGCCTTGTCTCTAACTATGCTACACAAACATAAACTCACTGACCAAATATTAATGGATTTATGCCCATGAAGATATCTCTCTGAAACTTCATGACTAGACATAACGGATAACGTACTTGTGAATGTTTTTCCACTTAATATCACATTCAATCACACGGCAGACGGAAACACAAAATGATTGAATGATCGAATCATTTTCCCGAAATGAATCATGAGTCATTTGATTCACTTGGTGATTCAATCATTTTGAACGAATCGATCGTGAGCGACCCGTCACCATAGACAGTTGGCCACGAGCAGGCCGCGAAGGAAGGTTGGGTTGGCTGGGTGTACAACAGCAAGTAAATGAATTGTGTGTCAAGAGTGTTGGCGTGTGTGCTGTGTAACCCCCTTCCCTATCATAATCTTCAAGTGTCTCACATTCAATACCGGCAGCCGGTGGGTGAACTGCTGCCCAAGAACCATCCATTGGGTCATTCATGTGGGTCAAGCCTTGGGGGCTATTCATATAACCCCCCGCCGATTCCAGCGGTATCGTAGTAGACTGGGTAGCTTGGTGGTCTGACAATTCGTCATTACATCGGACGGTCCGTGGATCGCTTCCCGATCTTGTTGATTTTTTACACTTGGAATCGACCATCATTTCATCTTCACACCACAATTGTGTTCGTCCATTTTCTGTGTTCCTATATACTATTTTCTCCCTCTTTGTTTAAATATTTACCTATACATATACACGCCGCTGAGCGGTCTGTGTGAATGAATGATAGATGATGATATGTATATGAAATGAATGGGGGGGAAATGCACTCGGTGACGATGTACATAAAAACTATAACTAAAACACTTAAAAACATGGAAACACTTAATAAATAACACAAAAATTTCTGAACGCCTCGACGATTCAGTCGTATCCGTCGGCGGAAGATTCTATTCTCAAGAGGAAGAAAGGGATGGAGGAGGGGGAGGAGGTGGGGTCGGAGAGAGATGCCTGGCTATTGGGCTAATTTTTGACGAGTGACACGTGACGGTATTTATTTATTCGAAGGTTTCACGGGGTAATACATTTTCGTACGTAAAAAGCGGGGCAGAAGTTACATGAAAGGCGGGTATTACGTTGTTAGTGGTACAATGGGCTGTAGAGGACGATCTGCTGGTGTGAGTACGTGGTATGGCGACTGGGGCGTCTAGGGAGGTGTCTTTGATGCGTCGGTTGAAATTAGCAGTCGAAGGCAATATGTTTAACGTCAATGGTGGATGGAGTTATCTCTATCGATGAAATGATTTTGTAATTCTACTTTACTTACTACTACTTAACACGCGGACTTTGAAGCTCTGTCATCAGACCTTGACAAGGTTCATTCGTGGTGCCAGGAGTGGAGTTTAGAACTACATATTAGTAAATGCACCACAGTTCACATCCTGCGAAAGTCATCACACAAAAGCATTACCGACACCGTGGGTGGAGTAAACATAAAATCTTCAAATACAGTAAAATACCTTGGAATTACCATAACTTCAGATATATCGTGGGGAACACACATATGCGGCGCAGCATTAAAGAAACAAGGTTTAGTTAAGCGTATAATAGGAAGGTCCTCGGATGAAACAGTAAAAGAGAGATGCTACTTCGCTCTGGTTAGGCCACACCTCGAATACGCTGCGAGCATTTGGGACCCTGGACATAAGGATTTAACCAAAAAAATTAACAAAGTACGAAGAAAAGCAGCACGATTCGTTAAAAACTGCTACGAACGAACATATAGTGTCACACAACTGTTAGAGGGATTAAGGTGGGAGCCCCTAGAGACTCGAAGGCTGCACACTATGCTTAGTTTGCTTGATAAATTCAGAACTGATGTTTTTCAGAGCGACACAGAGAATATTACCATGATGCCTCACTTTATTTCTAGGTCTAACAGATGCAATAAAGTAAGAGAGATACTCTGCCGAACAGATAGGTACAGAAACTCGTTCTTTCCGCGCACAATAAGCGACTACAATAGAAACTGAGCTCCTCCAAATACTCTATCATAGGACATGTCACCATTTCACCTCCAAAACATTTACATCTTTACACGGCTGGTGACCTATCACCCCCTGCCACACGCCCAAGCGGCGGCTCGCGGGGTAGTATGTAGATGTGGATATAATTCTACTTTGCATCCCTGTTCATTAAGTTTGACTTTATAAAAGCAAATGCGATCGATAACAAGCATGGGATGAAGTGCTTAATGAGTTTGAGACGACAGCTGTTGAGATGTAGATACCTAGAGGGTTTTTTTTAGAGGCCTAGTTGTTGCTAGCTAGGCCGAGGTCTCGAATGTGTATATCCTTGTGTCATATCCTTAACACTTATGTGCACACCCGGATGCCCACTCTGCTATATTTTTCTTTAAACTTCAGATATTAAAATAAAATTTTCATCTGAGCCTCCGGATCCCCATTTTTAACTCCTTTCAAATCAAAATAACCACTGACCATTTATTTTAATTTTTTATAGGAAAGCAAAATGGCGTCAAAGTATCTACATGTATGACATTTGCCATGTAAAATGGCTGGTATTATTGGGGACATTCCGCGATAAGTATAACGGCAAGTGGCACATATTTTGTCACCATTGGAAATATGGAAAAATTTTCATTTAAGGTAGTCTGAGCGAAAAATAATTTTACTTATAAATCAATTAATTTGGTCTCATTTTAAAGAAAAATATCTCACCCTTCCAATGACAAAAAAATTGAACCCCTTACCAAACTACTTTCCGAGATATTTGCCAGAAAGTACCGGCCCTTTTACATTGGAAATGGTACGTGTATGCACTCCAGAGAGACATTATTTACAAAATGAGGGATTTCTAACACTTAGATGTCGTAAAAAAACTAACAGCGTGTAGTTTGTTTGTTTTCTCAAGTATTTTAGAAAATTAATCATATTGTCACCACAGTAGGTTCTTGGGTATCACAAAAAACCTTCCGTTTTGAAGGAGTTTCAAACGCACCGCGCGAAAGAAATGAGTCAAGTTTAAGACTTACTAAGATATTTTCGTTTAATTACTCACAATTTCTGTCATATAAAACTATATTATTTCAGCTTTAATAATGCAATATTTAATTGATGTGTCCTACAGCTTGTGAAATTAAAACGTATAATTCGCATATATGTCTCTATGATGACTAAGGAACTAACTACCTCGGACTACCTAAGGTGGCCAAAATCTTCAAATTTTAAGTGAAGCCATATCTCGCTCAAACTACTTTTGAATGGCCTTTCCCAGGGTCCCACCCGGATGGTGAATTTGTCCTCTTTTACGTACCCTGAGTAAGGTCCCGGCTGAGTCTTCTTAGCGCTCGCTGCTCGTAGAATTTCGCAGCAAAAACGTGCGGCGAGAAATATGCAAATAGAACGCAATGTATCAAATTTTATCACGTATTCTCGAAGGATCTTGTCTGAAATTATTAAGGGTTTATCTCTTGGTTAAAAGGAGGAATCCCTGTGATTCAAGCCGAACTGAAGAACGATATTTTTCAACTTCACCGCGGGACTTCACTTGAGAATCTCTGTGCAGAGGCCGAGATGGGTTCAGCCACCTAACTATTAATACCTAATGTTCGAACTCGGTGCTCCGAAGTCTGGAGCTAAAACTAGCCTTAATAATGTCCCTGTAATAATTCATTTTGTGATTTCAACCATAGTTTCAACCAAAGAATAAAATAATAGTGCACCATTAGCTTGACTGTTATAAAAAAAGTCCCGATTAAGTCTAGGTTTTAGTCTATTCAGAACTGGATGCCTATCCTCGGTTATGAGAAATCAGAAAACGGTAACCACAACTGTGCACATCATTTTTTTCGAAGGCGATTGGCTGGTAATCGAATGAAAGTACTTAAATCAGTCTCCTTCGCAAGTATCCGAGTTAACCCATCATCTCAAGCAGTACTGAAACTATCGATTGTTCGATGAGAACCGTGCTATTATGCCTTACATCGGCTGGCAAATATTCCCCAGTGTTATGTTATAGAAATCTTTCAGATTTCTAATTTTCCAAGTTGTATAATCTTTGTTTCTTGAGCGTACAAGAAAATTTGTGTCAGCTAGCATGCATCTACATCTACATTCTACCCGCGAGCCGCCACATGGGCGTGTGGCAGGGGGTGTTAGGTCACCAGCCGGGTAAGGTGTAAGTTTTGGGCGCTGAAATGGTGACATGTATTATGGGAGTGTATTTAGAGCTCAGTTTTTATTGCGGTCGCTTATTTTGCGCGGAACGAACGAGTTTTTGTACCTATCTGTTCGGCAGTGTATCTCTTTTATTTTATCGCTTCTGTCAGACGTAGATATGTAGTTAGGCGTCGTGATAATATTCTCTGTGTCGCTCTGAAAAATATCAGTTCTGAATATCTCAAGCAGCCTAAGCCGAGCGTGCAGGCTCCGAGTCTCTAGAGGCTCCCACCTTAATCCCTCTAACAGTTGTGCAACATTATCTGTTCGTTCGTATCAATTTTTAACGACGCGTGCTGCTTTTCTTCGTACTTGGTTAATTTTTTTGGTTAAATCCTTATGTCCAGGGTCCCAAATCCTCGCGGCGTATTCGAGGTTTGGCCTAACCAGAGCGAAGTAGCATCTTTCTTTTACTGTTTCATCCGAGGACCTTCCTATTATACGCTTAACTAAACCTTGTTTCTTTAATGCTGTGCCGCATATGTGTGTTCCCCACGATATATCTGAAGTTATGGTAATTCCAAGGTATTTTACTGTATTTGAAGATTTTATGTTTACTCCACCCACGGTGTAGGTATGGAATTTGTGTTATAACTTTCGCAGGAAGTGAACTGTGGTACATTTACTAACCTTTAGTTCTAACCCTCACTTCTTCCACCAAGATTTAACGTTGTTAAGGTCAGATGACAGAACTTCAAAGTCCGCGTCTTCGTAGTTCACGGTAGATTACTGTATCATCTGCAAATAATCATAGTTTACTGCTAACTCGAGAACTTAGGTCATTAATATAATCATGAATAAAAGAGGGCCAATCATGCTCCTTGAGGAACATCGGATGTGACTTCGACCATATCAGAGCTAAAACCGTCAATAACTACTTTTTGTTTTCGATCAATGAGAAACTCCCTTATCCAGTTCACTATTTTTTTTATTAACTCCGCATGAATACAATTTATGAGTTTGTTGTGAGGATCCTTGTCCAGTGCCTTCTTGAAATCAAGGAATATCGCGTCGACTTTCTTATTCGATTCACCTGATTTTAGGATGTCATGAAGGAAGAGCGCAAGCTGTGTTTCGCAGAACCTGCCCTTACGGTAACCATGCTGACTGCTGTGTAAGAAGTTACGATTTCCTAGGAATGCCATAAATAGCTAACGACAATGTGTTCGAGGATCTTGCTTAAAAGTGATGTTAACGATATAGGCCGGTAATTTCCTGGATCACTTCTATTTCCTTTTTTAAATATCGGTGTGACATTGGCTATTTTCCAGTCTTGAGGCACCTTGCCTTCGGATAATGATTTGTTAAATATCATTTCTAAGAATGGTGCATTCTGTGGCGCTAACTCCTTGAGCACGCGTGCTGGTATTCCTTCTGGACCTGGGGACTTGTTACTTTGAATCGAACGCAACTTGTTTAGCTATTCCATCACGCTGAATTGTTATGTCCGCCATCGGCTCGTTAACGTCCGGAATGTCTAAATTGTGTATTGTGTCATCCTTAGTGAATACACTTTCGAAGTAGTGGTTAAATAAGTTGGCTTTATTGATGCTGTTGGTGACCATTTTGCCATTTGTATCCTGAAGACTCTACTGTCGAAGATTCGCCCTGGAGATCTCTCACGTAAGACCAGAATTCCTTTGGGTTTTCATCTAGTAATTCACCTAGGATTTTTTTTCTTAAAGTTTCGTAAACTAGTGCGCATGATTTTCTTCGTTTTTTAGCGTTAGGCAACATAAATTTCTCTCGGCGCAAGTTCGATTGTTTTGTTACCTGACTTAATAGAATTATTATATAGGTTGTGTAATTGCCTAAAGGCAATGATTGCCTATGATCACTTTCTATGCTTTTGCTTATGCTTATGCTTATGATTATGATGCTTTCCAGGATATCGACGTGTTTAGTCATTGTAGGGTGACTAACAGGTAAAAGATATAATGTTTTATTACCTCTCGTAGGTTCGTTTACAACTTGAGTAAGAGAGTGGTTTGAAAGTGTATTAAGTAAGGCCTCACTTATATCACGCTTCCTTGAACTTGGTTCAACGCTATTGGTTTTCCAATTTAAAGCCTGGAGGTTGAAATTTCCACCGAAAATTATCACGCTTTTGTTATCTCTCGAGGTAAAGGATGATAACTAAGTTTCAAATGTGTAAAAAAACGTCTATTTTGGAATCTGGTGGTCTGTAAAATGAGCATGTACACATGTATATTTCTATTGTTTTGTTGATTAATAGTACACCATACACTCTCTATTTCATTGTCGTTAATTTGTGTTCGGAACTATTCAAATGCGATTTAACGGCTATGAATACTCAGCCGCCAGTCCTATCTGGTCTATCATGTTTAAATCTATCTATCTAAATCTATCGAAAAACTTTGCTATCGCTAATATCCTCTGCAAGCCAGTTTTCTATTTCAATTACTATATCTACGTTTTCAAATAAATGCTCAACTTCGGCACGTTTGTTCTTTACGCTACGGAAATATACTATAACTTAATTTAGGTCGCATTTAGCTTGATGAATGTCGGTTCGCTGTTTTCTGTGATTCTGAGTATTTACTTTTTGATGTTCTCTGAAACCGCTGAGAAGCGAGTTTTTCTTTGAAGTTTCGCAGTTATCTAGAGAGCGCGTGTTGGAATTATTTTCGCTATGGAAGTAACATTTATTTATTTGTGCTTCTCTTAAGTTTTTTTGGCAATGATGGTCATCATTACTCGAATTTACTCGGAGGCTGTTGTCGGGTGTATAATTTTGAATTCCACTGAATGACCTACTCTCTAGCCTAAAAAATGCCTACAATGCTCGAAAATCCTCTGA
This sequence comes from Ceriagrion tenellum, assembly GCA_963169105.1. Classification (NCBI taxonomy): domain Eukaryota; kingdom Metazoa; phylum Arthropoda; class Insecta; order Odonata; family Coenagrionidae; genus Ceriagrion; species Ceriagrion tenellum. The sequence goes on from OY720636.1 coordinate 162,010,967, forward strand.
GCCACCCGTTCTGACGCCCGGGCAGAGTGATGCTCCCCAGAACGGTTGAGGGGAGCCCGGTACGAATCGAGCACCGTCCGAAGATCTACGAATTCTGCTCCAATGCCTACACAGAATTCCCACAGCCTCCTGTTCAGGCAGTAAATCCTACTCCAAACATGGTGACCGCGGTCGATCCGCGGAACAACACTACAAATGGACAGCCACAAATCGGCACCCGATGCCCTCCGGACGCGTTTCACCTCTTGAGTTTAAATCCTTGAAGGAATTCAAAATCTCATCGGCACCACGCTCGGACTCAATATCGGTGCCGACGTGGGCCACCACCCGCAGCCTGGAGCAGCCCGTATCTCCCACCGTTGTTCGTATCGCAGCCGTGGTGTTGGGTACCAATCCTCCTAGTATGCGCATAAGGTTAGGACGAGAAAACATTTAGATTTAAAAAGAACAGAGGGGCCAGGGAGGCCATACTCAGCCTGGGAGTAATGGTGGAAAAAAAAACTTGTGAACTAGCATTTTTCTTACCATTGTGTGGCGTTCGTGGGCCTGGAGAAAGTCTTCGATAATGCTGAGTGGAACAATTTTGAGTTCGGGCTAATGGAAAACACTCGAAGTGAATTACGACAGAGGGATAGTCTACTAACTACACAAGATGCAAGTCGTCACAATGCGAACGAGAGACGGAAGACAAAAAGAAGCGAAAATCAACAAAATATTAATACAAGGATGCAACCTCTCTCCAGCACTGTTCAACATGTACTTGGAGGAAGCCATAGCAAGACAAGAGAAGCAAAAGCAATGGGACTGAGCGGAATAAAGTTGACCGGAGAAGAAATAAACATTTTCCGCTTCGCAGATGATATTGCAGTCATTACAGTACATTAACAATGATTTAAAAAAAACAGTAAATGCATTGGAACAAGTTCTCCAGGAATACAACATGAAAATACATAAGACAAAGGCTAGAATCCTAGTACGTCGAGGAGAGAAGCTAAAGACTGAAGTCACTCCGAGAGGAGAGAAAATAGACCGAGTTGATTCCTTCACCTATCTCGTCAGCACCATCACGTGCGACGGAAGAAGTACAATGGACATCAAGCGGAGTATAGCCCAAGCTAAGAAGGCGTTCAAGGGAAAAAGACAGCAGCTGAGCTCAAAGAATATACGACTACAAAACAGGAAACAGTGTGTGAAAACATTGGTATGGAGAGTGGCACTCTATGGATCAGAATCATGAACCTTTGGAAAAGTAGACCAGAACAGACTAGAAGCCTTCGAAACCTGGTGCTGGAATAGAATGCTGAAGATAAAATGGACGGAAAAAATAAGAAATGATGAAGTTTACAAAAGAATAAAAGAGGGAAGGACCATATGGAACACTTCGCAGAAAAGAAGAGCCTGATGGATAAAGGGGTTCAGCAGGGGTTCTAAATCCCTGAGGATGGAGAACATGTCGTTCTCCGAAACGTCCCGAGATATGGACCTGCTTAGCCGGTGGAATACCTGAGAGACCTTTATCTAGCAGACACGCCAGGAAAATCTAAGTACTTTCAAGAGCCTGATGGATTGGTGGACGCACTCTGATGTGAAATGGATTACTGAAGAGCATAATTGAAGATAAAATAAGGGGAATGTCCGTAGAGGAAGACCCAGGAATAAATACATAGACCGAACAAAGAGGAAAGTACATAGGAAGGGCTATCAGGAAGAAAGATTTTCCTTCCCTCTCTTCTTCCCTAAAAAATGGGACCTTCTATTTTTTTAATATGCAAAATGTGAAGATTTTTGAGAGATAAATTAGGATTAATGGGAAATATTGGTAAATTAGGATCCATAGATATGGGAATCCTGCCAGATCAAAGATGTTTTCAGTTCTGATAAAATAACGTACTACAACTTGTGGCTGTATTCCTTAAATGGATTTCGCTTTTTACGTGTGTTTCTTCTGTATGGATTAGTAAATTGTTTTACTCTGGAACATAATCCTATCGAAAAAGAAAATTTGAATTGTAACTGGTACACCAAGTATACATTATTATATGTAGCGTACGAAAATTTAGTGCAGTTAACTGCTATTTGGTATATTGAAGTTTGGACATCATATATATAGATAGATGGTCCTGAAAGCCTAGAATTTGGTCACAATGACAGGGGGACTTTTTATTTATATAATTATGGAATGGAAAGCAAACGGAAGGGTTAGAATTTAAATTCGATTTCCAATCAGAAAGCATCACTTTGCTTTCCGTTTCCTTTCCATTTGCTCCAATGGAAGGCAAACGGAAAGTAGCCTTCGGAAAGCAATTGGAAAGTAGTTGGAAAGCAAGATCTTTTTCATCTGGGAGAGAACTAGCATTAGATATGGAAGGGCTGCAGTCAACTAATCTTAGGATTGAACGACCAATGAATGAATAACATTAGGTTAGCGTAATTCATTCTTCAAAATCATTCGATGTAGGAATACGATAGGTTACATTTTCTATAATATCTAAAATAATAACCATTATGTGTACGAGAAATCATCCGAGATATTCCTCTAATAAGATTCGAGTACTTCAGGCTTTGAAAAATCGGGCATATGCGAAGACTCTCGATTTGCGGAATGTTTTTTTAAGCCTGTGGAACAGGTTTTTTTTATTTCCACGTTAGCAGTTTCAAAGTTCTGATAATTATGGTGTGATTACACGGCGTAACGCCTGACCCAGGAAACGAGATAATTTCTTCAGAAACAGTCCCTCGCTGAGCCCTTTCCGTTTTGTCGCATGGAGGACGCAAGGATAATATAAAACTCTGAAATTCACAATGTGACCTTCAGAAAAGCATTTGCAAGTTAACCATCCGTTGTAAAATGGGATGAACATGGAAACCTGAGCTAAAAAGGATAGAAAAAAGAAGACTATACCATAAAATCCATAGAAAGTCCTCCCGATGCGGGCTCCCTGTTCGTTTGTGCTATACAATAGAATAGAATAGAATACATTTATTTGCCTAATAGAAACATTACAAAAGGTAAAATCCATTATAAATGTAAGTACATAAGGCACGTCATTAAAAAAAGAGAAAAAAGTAAGCAGATACATATCAATGACGGGAAGTCAAATAGTCACTAACTGTGTAAAAACAATTCTCCTCAAGATAACAAAAAAACCAGCCTTTTAAACGCCATCAATCTTTTTTCATTTTTTATAGCTAGCGGCAAATGATTATATAATTTTGCACACATTAAATAAGGTCCTTTCATCGTTGTACATAGTTTCATACGTTGTACATATGTTTCTTTTTCGTGGAAACCCTTCTAACGATTACCATTTCAAGGGTTGTTGGCCATCCTTTGGGACTGAAAACTTTCGTCCATTCGCACTTAGTTGTACTTATCATGTTCGATGACGATAGGTTCCCAAATTCAGATCAACAGATTTGGATCACGTGAGAACGACAACTTACAGAATGGAGATCTATTTCGGAGAAGGTTAATGTTGAGTATTTGCTTAAATTTTCTGGTTTAAGTCACCTCTGATGCAGTGAAATGAATTCCTGACAGTTTGACCCACTGCAAAAAAGCGAGACCCATTTACATTCTGATATCCTTTTGAACCTTAAAAACACTCTAAATTCACTCTAAAGACATTTTTACTATCAGACAACTTAGAAACAAAAGCTTGCGGAATTTAAGCACTGCATATTTTACGTAATATTATAATTCTTAATATCTAATTTTTTTTCTTAAAAGTCATGTCTGTCAACCTAAAAATTATCTCAGCAATGTTATTTCAATCCCCAGGTACAAATTTTTGTTTTGCCTTACCTTTCCAAAGTGATTGGAAAGCAAATGGAAAGCAACTTTACTTTCTCATTGCCATCCATTGCTTTCCGGTTGTCTTGCGTTGTGGAGGGTTGCTTTCCGTTTGCTCTCTATTTCTTTTCCTCTATCCGGTTGCTTTCCGATTCTTTTCCTTAGGACCTACCTCTGGACTTAGATTATTTTCCTTAGAATGGAAAGCATTTGGAAAGCAAAATCTTTTTCATCTGGGTCTTTTCTATACTTAAAATCGCAAATAACATTTTTGCCATTGCCAAGAGTTTCACGATGTATTTATTTCGAGACTTGCACCATCCTTGCATACCTTCTTCGCTTCTGCACATTCATACATTGCTTCTAGCATGATCTAGAGCTCTTGTCATTAATAAATAAATCTCCAGTAAAATATCTTGGAATTACCTTAACTTCTGATGAATTGCGGGGAACATACCTACATGCAAAACATATGTGGCACAGCATTAAAGAAACTAAGTTTTATTAAACGTGTAATAGGAAGGTCCTCGGATGAAAAAGTAAAGGAGAGATGCTACTTCGCTCTGGTGAGGCCACACCTCGATTATACCGCGAGAATTTGGGACCCTAGTCATAAAGATTAAACCAAAAAAATTAACAAAATACAAAGAAAAGCAGCACGCTTCGTTAAAAACTGCTACGAGCGTACATATAGTGTTTCACAGCTTTCAGAGGGATTAAGGTAGGAGCCTCTAGAGACTCGGAGGCTACATGCTAGGCTTATGTTTAGGTGCTTGAGAAATTCAGAACTGATGTGTTTCAGAGCGACACAGAATATTATCATGACGCCTCACCACAGGTTAGGTCTGACAGAAGAGATAAAATATGAGAGATATATAGCCGAGCAGAAAGGTACAAAAACTCGTTCTTTCGGCGCACAATAAGCGACCACAATAAAAACTGAGCTCCACTAAATACACTCCCATAATACACGTCATCATTTCACCTCCAAAAACCGGACATCTTTACACGGCTCTGGTGACCTAACACACCTGCCACACACCCATGCGGCGGCTGGCAGGGTAGTATGTAGATGTAATACTCCTGATGTTATTTCTCTTGGGCGACCTAAACATTCCTTCGACACATTCCTGGCCTGTCTCTTCCTCTCTCACCATTCACTTCGTGTTCATGCATTTGTTCAACAATTCGATTTTTATCCATTCTGTCATTATGGTACTTACTTCAAGTTACTTGTGTAAGAATGGTTTGCTGCCTTATACAAAGCTCCCACGCTGTAGAAGTCAGCTTAGTGGACGAACATCGATTGAAGGGATTCTCTGATAGGTATTCGAGGTGAAAATCTGTGTAATGAGAGTCGACGTTAAATGCACCAAAAATGTCAATGAAACCTTATGAACTATCATTGAAGCCATATACAATTTTGAACAAAAGATTGAGGGTAAATACCGAATAGTTTGAACAGCTTCAAAGATATCATTACACCGCGTGTGGATAATCTGCCACAGAACAGAAGAGGATGGAAGTGCGAAAGGTACGAGTGCGGCCCCGCGCCGATGACTGCTTTTGCACAATGAAAATGGTTTCATTTTCTTTTTGTTAATTTTCATTAAGATACACGGCTATGATATGACAGGTTCATAATTAGCATTATTAAATCGCTCGGGTCCTTTAAAATAATTCTATAGCCCAGTAAACGACTTGCGAAAGTCATAATATGAATTTGGTACTTGGAGACATTTCATAAAATTATCTTCTCATGCAAATTCACTTTTGGTCCTTTAAAAAGTATATAAAATATTTTTGCTTATCTTGTGCCAAACTTGGATAAAATGAAAGAACCAGTCTGACATCTCCCTCCTACACTATCGGAAAAGAGGTGGGACTGTCGCCTCAAAAGTTTGACTTCTGCGAAACTCCGAGTACCTCGATATCCTCTGACTTTGAAATACCTTCTTGAACATGCCAGTGGCACGAAAACGATATCCGAGATCCAATTAATCGAGAATAATCTAACTTCATAGGAATTTTTTTTTAGTTTTCTCGTGAGCGATGACCGATAGGAGGTCGATTACCCCCGGCGAAGAATATTTCCAAATTCTATATTTTCTGGTCATGATCATTGGTGAGTTTATAATCATTTTTAGGAAAAGATTCGACATTTATCACGGACATGAAATAGCATATGTCTTTTAGCACAATTCGCATAATATTTGAAATAAAATGACTCAATACTATCTTAAATGTTGGTAAGACTGTAATGCGTCATCGCAAGACGATAATGATTGCATTTATTTATTGATCGAAATCAATATTTGCAATCAAGATCTGCCTTTTATGATCACAATATTATGAAATTTTTCCAAATTAATGACATAAATCAAACCTATACTTGTCTTACAGTTCAGAAATTATTTTAGCATTACCAATTACTGTCAGATATGATCACATTTTTCTCAAGATAAAAATGAAATATTTTTAGATATCATTTATCAAGAGCGACTTTCGCCATTTAATATACATCCAAATGAGCGAAAAACAAAATTGTGATGATATTTTCAATGAATATATATATATATGCTATAAAACATACGTATGTATAATGAAATGAAACAAAAATCACATATTGTAACCATATTCTTGTTAATTCGCATACCAAATTGTATTTTATAAGTATACGAAACAATTATATTTGCTTTCTAATTTTTGAAAGAAGTTGTGTGTGATTTAAATATTTATTTTATTAAAACGTTTTAATTATTTAATTTTTCCAGTTTACCCCCATATATACAGATTTGGGCAACGTGATATGAAGCAAAATTCGGAAATGGAAATAGGAAAAATAAATTTAGGATAGAATAATGGAAAAAGACGGGCTTGGCGTAAAAGTAAAGTGTGCCGCGAGGAGGATTGAGCCAAAGCTGTTCGGGCACCACTATAGCGCACTTAAAAAAAATGCCTACAATTACGCCGAGGACGCATGCGATCGATGGACGAATGGAAAGAGAGCCAACATTTTTGTTTCATGAACCTATTTTTGGCCTATTTTCTATATGAATTTATCCATGTCTTACACAAGGTGATTTGTTACGGGTCATTTCACCATAAGGAATGAAAATGGAGAGGAGAAATCAAAGTTTGGGTGCTTGGTGGATTGGTATGCTTGGGATTGCATCGTCAAATTTCCCATTCGAAAGAAATAAAAACTTGACAAGAATTCTGAAAGGCATAAGGATTCAAAGTAATGATCGTAATACTACAACTAGATGATCCACCGACTCTGGGCTTTGGCCTGTCTCTGTAGGAGAAGCCATTGCCTTTATAAGTAATCACAGCGTCCATCCCACAGTGTCCAATGCACAATCTCCACGTTCCAAGACAACGCAAAAAAGGGTCTCACGTAAGACGTCACCTTAGCACAAAGGACTCGTTGCAATCCACATTCCACTCTTATTCGTGAATTTCTTCGTTTTATTCGACCAAACAACTCCTGACATCAGGCACCGTACCGACACCACAATTTCTCTGATTTCACGGGTCCCACTCCAATGGAAGAAATAAGGCAGACGTAAGAAGCAGGATCGCGCAGGCAAAAGCGGCTTTCCATAAAAAGGGTAAAATTTTAACATCCAAAAGCAACAGCCTTGAAATTAGGAAGAGGTTTCTCAGAGCTTACATTTGGAGTGTGGCATTAATGTATGGCTGTGAAACGTGGACTCTGGGGCAGGAGGATAAGAAGAGACTAAGCTCATTCGAGCTATGGTGTTATAGACGTATGCTTAAAATTAAGTGGACAAATAGAATATCAAACGAAGAAATACTAAATGAAATGAAGGAGAAAAGAAGCTTATGGCAATCGATCGTTGATAGAAGAGTCCAACTTATAGGGCATATAATGAGGCATGGGGGATCCTATTGACAATCCTAGAGGGACATTTTTACGGAAACAGGCCCAGGGGAAGATCACGGCTCCAGTTTATAAACCAGATGTCGGATGTAAGAGCTAAGAGAGAATGAAAAGGAAGGCGGAGAGACGTGAGGAATGGAGAGTGTCAGCCAGTCAAGCTGCTGCCAACCAATCTTCGGATTGACTACCAGAGGACTCCGATTTTGCGGAGAAGTGCAAATTCTAAAGTTAAAAAACAAAATCCTCGAAGAGCAAAAGTAACCCTCCGCCACAGACTCACCCACGTGAATGCAGACGAAGTAGATCCAGAGGGCGGCGAGGGACGTCCGTCTCTGGCGCCCATGATTCATGCCGATCACGTCGTCGCGCTCAATTCGTGAAGCAGAAGCAAGGAAGACGACGAAGCACTTGGAGCACCGTGGTGCCCTGGCGGCGCCGTCGGACAGAGTTCGTGAACCGTCTTCCTTCCTCCTCCTCGCGAGAGACTAACTCACCTGGGGGCGGGGGGGGAGGTCACGTGCTGCTGCGAGAGGGGCCAGGGAGCGAATGCGACGACCGACAGAGAGGGTCCGCGAGATGAGCGGAGGGTGGGGGAGGGAGTGATTTGAGGAGGCCGTGAGACAGACAGACACACACTCAGAGGAAGGGAAGGGGGCGGGAGATTCCCTCCACCCCCTGGCCATCCTTGGCGAGGGAGACGCTTCCTCCGCCTTCTCCCATCCTCCTCGCCCACTCCCCCTACCAATAAAAACAATGGGTCGCGGAGAGAAGAGGGACGTCCTCCACTGTTTTTTAAACGGTGGGTGGGATAATTTGTGGGTGAAACCCTCTCTTCCAATGATGACGAGGGAGACGGTTGACCACCTCGCGTGACATTCCAAGGCCTCGGACTCGACCTTAAGGGCTCCGGAGCGTCTCGTGAGTGCCTCCGGAGACACGACTGCAGCTTTATTTTTATTTACTTATTCATATACGGGCAGTCACCCTTTTACTACAAATGGTAAAATGTATGCAAACACAATTAAGAATGTTGAATACAATAATATATACTAGTTAGTTCCAAGCAAAATAATATTATTACATAATACACTTTCATAAAAATACAAAGTAACATATATAGATTTTCACGAAGAGAAATACATTTATAGGTTTCCTGATTGCCAAACGCATCATGAGGTAAATTGAATGGTTGAACATGTAGTTAGTTCTAGCATATGGTATGTTGAATAACATAGGATGACGTTAATTAAAGCTTAAAATATTACATAGGTACTTATGCGGGTGCATATTTGCATGGAGATGGGAGGCTTTTCTCTGCCTCGCCGACGTGTTACATGACGCCCCTATAACCTCCGCCAGGCACCGGCCATACCCTCATCTTTTGACGAGTGTAAAATGACCCCTCCAGCATACAAAGCTCGACTGATCTGTAATCTGAATGGGTGTAAACATCCTGAAAATGCATCGTCGTGTACATTTATTATTTAATAAACCATTGACAGGTATAGTACCCTTTATATCAATGTAACACAATAAATTGGCTATAAATTATATAAACCATTCTTCATAAAATTACATCAAAAACCATTAAATCACAAATAACATCATAACCTTACAATAAAATGTTAATAAGCATAACTCATTAAGAACTATATCAAAATAAGAGCAATTTGTTCACAACTTTGTCACTTTATGATAAAATGTTGATACACAAAGTACATTTAAAAATACCATAATAGTAAATACAATGTCAAAATGAACTTCAGTAGCTATACTTTCACATTAATCCCCTATTTTATCCTTATTAATACAAACACAGTCAGCTATATACAAAATACTGAAAAATCAGCGCCTTTTAGTCGTCTACAGACAATTCCGAGACCCGACGCCATCCTCAGTTGGGTCACCCATGTTCGACCGCTAGGGGGAGGCATCCCATCAGGGCTGGATACCCCCCGGTTTCCCCATTCGGCTAGTGGGCTCGGATGCCGGCACCCCCTGGACGTTCATCATTGATACATTTCTAATGAATTACTCTCATCAGTTTGATTGAGGTTGTGGTGTTACTTATCTCCTTCAAATTCAAGGAAAGCCTGTTTTCTGACGATAATAAAATGTTTGGATTCCAACGAAATTGAATTTGGAATAAATAGAGAATGGATTTTTTGTGTTCCGTGGATCAGTGGTGCACATTTCAGGCACCGTGACCCATGCTCCCCCACTCCAGTTCCTCCTCAGTCACCATCGTTGGGCTCAGCTCAGCTCATTTTTGGAGGGGTGAGGCTCTGATTCATCTGAGTGCTGTGGCCCACATCTTTGAGCCACTGACAATTCATGGAAAATGACGTTAACTGTTGATGCACATTAAATAGAAGTAAGTACAATATCTTTTCATCTTCCCCTCCACAAAATTTACTGAAATCATGGATATCCCCTTCTTCCCTGATTATTTTTAATGTGCACTTTCCATAATGACCCCTTTTTCTGGGCACTAATAGAGTTCAGATAAATGGTTACAAGCTCAAGTACCGATGAAGTGTTGCTTTTATGCATTACCACCTAAAGAAGTAGTAGGAATTGTTGAGCACCAGGCCTTTGTAGGAAACTGCACGGTGTCCCAGGGGAAGGAACAGTCTCCCCTACTCCAAGAGTAGAAATTCCACTTGGCCTTTTACATTTTTACTGCAATGGTGAAAACAGCCTTTAACATCAATCACAAATGGAGAACTCTATCCTGGACACAATTTCTGACTATAATCAGTGAGACTTGTCCCTGACTGTCACACTGGTGCCTGCATACAAACCACTTACTTTTAAGATAGAGCCTAAAATTTTTCATCAATTTAAGTAATGTAGTAATGCAAATTATGGGAATGCCTTCTAAGTATTGTTTCTAAATGGAATTAGATTGGGAAATCCCCTGCCATGTTGGAAACTCCAGTCCCTGATCAGTTACAAAAGTTAGGCTTGGCTTGAAAGTGGAGAGAAATGATCCTCTAATTTGTCTGAGTGCTGTCGCTCCCGTCTCTGTTTACTGGCAGACAGTATGTGTGACATGGCCATTGTTTATTAAAATAAAGTGAATCCAAATATTATTTTTGGGGAATGCGGAGATTGACAAATACAAAAGTGATGCTAGTAAATGTATTGAAGGGCGATTCAGATGCATAGGAACAAACCAAGAGGAAAGAAGCAACATTTGGCCAAAAAATATGCCAATTTTTGAAAGTGTACACCATATGGTACTTCACAAGGAGCATTTTGGCATTAGAAATTACTTTGGAAACTTTCCTCTGAAAAAACTTTCAGATGGTTTTCCAGGATCCTTTTTAGTTACTAATGAGTGGTCAGCAAAGTATAGTTTATTCAAAGTGTTGTTGCTTCAATGGCTCAAAATAAAGTGACATCTGGGCCCAGGGCAAGTGTGTGCCGAGTAGGCTCCAAGTGATTTGTCAAGAAAAAATATGAAACAGATTCATTATTGATAAACTAAAGAGGTACACAATGTGTCTAGTAAATGGGTCGTTTTAATACACATGACTGCTTAATTTTTGTTCATTTCAACGCCCCATTTGCAGCATCTCCAAGGAGCAGAGCCCCCAGGGTTTCTTGAATCCAGGCCCGAATGCACCCTGATATGCTGCTGCCATTGAAAGATGACAAGAAACACTAAATCAACACATAGAATAGCTCAGTGTATAAGAAGTGCAATTATTTCTTTCCTCGGCTAAATTGCACAATAAGGCTAGCAATATGTCATAACTACCAGTCTCTAAAAAATAAAGCTTAATTAAATTTCAAATATTGAAAAAAATAGGCTGTCACTATTACTGACATATTCAAATGTCTAACATAAAAAATGCCACGTATTAGGAGGGTTAAATAAGAAGATATAAGCCAGATTTAAAGCATAGAAATTTGTTTCAAGCAAAAGCTGATACAAAAGGAGACCTTTCTCCTAAAAATACTTTGATCAATACAGGCTTTAGGGCTTCCATTCATAAAAGGGCAAAAATGTTTTACCATGAGTGTATAGGGTAAAAAAATAAATGTCTTTTTATCCACAGTATTAAATACTGCTCTTTAGTAATTTCTATAATTCTATCTCCATTTGGAATTTCTGCCAGGCAAGCCATAGATTTACAATTTATGGGCACAAAAATTTGTTTTCCATTGTATTTCCTTTTTTTAACTCCAGCTCTTAATTAAGTGAAAAACTGCCTAGTCAGAATAAATCATGATCCCAAGGGATTATGCTAAAATACAGGTCTCGTTATAATAAGTGAATTAAGTAAGAGAAAATGATGCGAACAAGAGAAAGAACTGAGCTAAAGGTGGACCATGTAAAGGTATTAAAGCAGGGGTCAGGAGATTTTGATATACAAGAGCCATATCCTTCCTTAGCAACTTGCAAGAAACTATAAATCTTAGAGCATATATTTGAAATAAGGACATTTTAAGTGAAATTACATTATGAATTGTGTAATATCTTCATCAAATAGACAATTTTTTATTATTCAGTGGATTCCTTGAAAATTATAAATTAAACTATATTAGTTTTTAATTCATTTTAATTTTATTTCAGAGCAGAATGAAGTAACCTGACCAAAGAGCCACGGGTAGCTCTTGAGCTTGAGTTTGTCAACTCCTGTGTTGGAGGGGTAATTAAGTCTACTGACTTTATATGTACTGAAAGAGAGATTATCCACTGGCGATAGGACGACTAATGGGATATTGATGGTAAAACAAGGAGGTATAGGAAATGCAAAGCTCCTATGTAGGGGAAAAGAATGATCTTATAAAGTCGCAGAAGAAGTTGAGAAAGGCAAAGAAGAGTGGCTCTTGAAAGAGAACTCTCCTGAAAATGCTTTAGCTTTTACAGTATCTATTCAAGGAGATAACTTCAAAACTTGTTATCTGCAGCTAGTTTTATCTGTAGTGGGAGAAGCTAGAGCTACAAGATATTAAGGTTGAAAAATGGCCCTCCTGGCTAATCCATCATATCAATGGGCTTAGCCAGGTTTTATGTTGGGAGAGGTAAGGGTAGGACACCCACCTGTGGCTGTAAATTTATGTTAGGAGGGTAGGAAACCATTCTGTCTGACTCTGTAGAGAAGATTTGGAATCAAATGTCTCATTCAAAGGGGCAACTTACCCAGCACCTGCTGGCTCATGTCCATGATCACAACTATAAACCGCCTCAGTCTATGTTGAAAATGGTCGGTTAGCTTATGTAAGAGCAAGCAACATCAATGAGATTGAGAAATGCGACGTCGACGAGGTACCTTAAGGGAACGACTAAGGTATGTGGGATCAAAGCTTATGCAACTTCTTTATAGCAATGAGGAAAACTAAAATCAAAGATCATGGATTGCACTCCGGTAACTTTCCAAATCATAATGCTTGTAAGATATGAGCATTACAAACTTAAAGACTAAGTTGGGCTAGTCCTAGACACTGAAACATTCAATACTTGGTTGAATCAGCAAATTTGACATAACCCAATCCTAAAATCAAAATTCATAGTTTACTTACAACATGCATAATAAAATAACAAGAACTTCTGGGCGGACCTATGTAAAACCGGTGGATTTGTGCTTTCCGTTACCCACCGACTTCGGAACGGAAAGCGCAAATTTACAGCTTGGAAGATCCTGGATATACATGATAGCATACAGAGGAACATTTCCTTGGATTAATTGGTTTGAGAATCCAAAGGGAATGTGCGGCAGGGTGACATAAATGCCTTCCTTTAGTCCACCAACATTAATTCACTGCATTAATTGACGATAAACTCATCAACCTTCGAGTCGAACGACAATATTACTAAAAATATATTAGAAAACAGCATGCAAAAACTGCACTAAATAAAATAAATTGCTGTCCGCGAAACTAATTGATAACCTTGTAATTAGTCGCACATTTAAATGCCGGTGTCATGGAGACTGGCAGACGAAAAATTCATCCGCCTAGAGCATATGCCATCGAATCAAGCTTGCCGGCTTAACCAGACAATACAAATGATCTGATTGGTGTTCACGCTTCAACTTTATTTGTTTAAATGTTTTTGTCATGAGTCTCTTATGCCCCCATTGATTCATAAAATAAAACAGAAACTTGTAGTAAAATAATTTCGAAATACCGTATGCTTCAATGATACAATCGGTAATCTATAATGTTTATTGACTGAATAAAATTTCATTGAATTCCAGAAATGTCAACCAATCAGCGCCGACATTCAATTGTTACATACCGAGTTTTCTCGTGTGGTAGGGGATTTCATGTGTACGTTCTAGAGTTGGCTGAGAATGTGAAGAAATGAATATTAGGATTCTTTTTGTTGTCACTCATGAAAAGTGGAAAAAAATAAACATTTGTGTCTCCGTATTCTAGTAGATTTATTTTTTCCGGTATGACATAGTCGTGTTTGTCTTAGGCATGGCTGGCACTAAATCATCTGCACATACTACTCATCTGAAGCCCGTCGAAGTCCCTAAGGCATTACAGGATGGAGAAAAATTCATCAAATGGGATGAAGTAGGTCAAAATTTGGCGTTTGCATATATGTATGAGGAAATTTTCTTGTGTGTCCCGTTCAAAGTTTTGTATTACCAATTTTGTCGTTAGCTCCTGAAAACCACCTGCTTGCACATGTTAGATCGAAGTTTTGACTTCATGAAAATAATGCAGTAAGAACTGTATCTGATATGTCTTACGATTGTATTACCTTGTGCGCCAGAGTTAATGAGTGATTTGGTTATTTAGCGTCGCAAATTCTTTTAAATCTTCATTTAAAGGTTGCGTGTCGACGTCAAATGTCATAGACGGGGAATTCTGCTTGCAAATGGTTTCATCAATTTTCCATCTTTGTCAATTGTTTACGTTTTTTGTTGCTATAATGTGCTCATTAAAACTATGTTTATGCTTCTTGTTATTTATTAGAATAAAAATTTCGAAGTAATTTACAGAAAGCAACTTGTTGCAGGATTCGGGTGTGGGAATACCAGTAACTCTACGAGTGGATAAAAACGGATTCTATTTATATTGGGTGGATCAGAACAAGGTAACTGTCATGTATTACTAATCATAGCATGTAAGCGTTTGGGTTGATAAATACTTTTGCCTACATTCTTGACGAAGGAAGTGGTGCAGCACATTAATCCTTGCCGTTGGCCTAAGTTAAACTTTGGCTGTTTTCGGATAGATTTGCCGAGTAATGTCAAATACGTATGTTATTCTCACTTCATCTTTGTGTCTCTCTCTATGCACCATGTAAAATTCTTTTGTGTCAAAAATAGAGGGATAATCCAGGATGTCTTGCCTAATGCTCACAGTAAACCGAAAACGTTGCATTTGGTGGTGAATAGTTTCTTACCTTATCTTTTGGGATGTTACACCTGCTTTATGATATCGTTGTTGTGCCAAATTTCAACGGCAGATATACTACAGTCTTTTTCCGTACAATGCCTTGTGTCAACATTCTTTATCGAGTGAGAAGAGAGGTGATAGACATTAAGTATTGTTATTTTGTGTCACCTTTTGGCGATACTATGTTTAACCCACTATAAAATCACCTAATACACGTGCGCGGCTATTTCAGGGATGGCTTGCGTAGGATGTTATGAACAACTTTTGGCGAGATGTGTATTTTAGTTTTTATCATCTATGTATTTTGAAAGGAAGGGGTCTCCTGTATGTTCTGTCCCTCGATAATGCCCGAATATCGAAAATCCTGTTGTAATTAATGGCTTCCTTTAATGCTTTCTTTTGCTTCATCTTCCGTAAGTTTTTTTCGGTGGTCTTGTTTTTCCTAACCTTTGTTTGATGTTGGGTTGTCATTTATTGTTTTTATTATTAGTCATTTGTACTAATTGCAGTTATAACAATTGTCTCCTGAATATTTTCATCTTATGCTGATTGAATTTATAAGTTACCTTGCAATGTAAGAATGATGTACCCGGCCTTTGTTTAAAAAAAACAATGTTAATCACCTCAGGTTAACCAGGTATTTGAATCCTCTCTGAGGAAGTAGCATTACAAAGATAATGACCAGCATAATGCTTTTTCAGGAAATGGACTTGATTGACATAGCTACAATCCGGGACACTAGAACTGGGAAGTATGCTAAAGTCCCCAAAGTAAGTTTTTCATTTCGAATTACTATCTTTTTCCATGATTTGTTTCAGATACCTGTGGTACAGACTTAATTAGCATGAAGTAAACATTTTTTTTTCATTGACAGGATCCCAAGCTTAAACAAATTGTTACGATGGGATATCAGGACACTTTGGAAGAAAAAACTGTTACTGTATGCTGTGGCTCAGATTTTGTAAACTTGACATTTACTAATTTTTGTTGCACAAAAAAGGAAATAGCTAAGGTATTACTTTGTTTACTTTTCATGTAAAAGATAATTCATTGTGAAGCAAAGTCTATGCATGCGAGAGTAGCTTCAAAATAAGTTTCATGCAGTGCTGGTGAATATTTATTGTTTGAGAAAATGGAAAGAGATGCATTGTACTTCTGAATGTGGGTGAACAATTCTACAGAAAGTGTTTGGAAAATGTGCTGGAAGCATTGAATTAAACATAAACCTCTGCAGCACACAACTGAAAATCTGCAGCTATTATGCATTGCTAATTCTTTATGCTCTACCCATTTCTTTTACATTTAATGAAAATTTTTTCTGCCAGTTTAATACACTCGTGGTATAATGCTCTTTATAATCTGCTCAATTACTAAAATGTGTATGCTAGCCGCATTCCCTTCACACTTCTTAACAAATTTTGATACACTTAGTGCTCATTTCTAGACACTGTGGTTTCCATCAATTTGATGCATCTACTTTCTTAGATATTTTAAATACCTATGGTGTTATTCTTTAAAAAAAAATGGTAATATCTTCAGGAATTATGACACTCCAGTAATGCTTTTTTATTGCTTCTGCTGCTAAATTATGATATTGTGGCCAAAAGATGTTTTTCAATTTTATCATAATCTGGCATATTGCCAGTGTTAACTATTATGTTGCCTAGAAGAATTTAGTTTAGTGTATGCATTGGTAGATAGTGCAATGATTAACATTGATATGTGTGAACATTTTTCTCTAGCTATGGACTGATGAGCTTTTGAAGCTGGCCTACAATATTTTGCAGTTAAACAGTTCTGCAATTAGATTCTTAGAAAAAGCTTATTCAAAATTGATTCTCTTGACCGATAAAGCAGGAAAAGTACCAGTAAAAAAGTAAGTTACCTTCTTGTATTTGCTTTTACATTCATATATGTCAATTTCTTCTGTTTTCCATGGTAGTTAGAATGTATTTCATTTGTACCATGCACATCCAGTTTTATAATGGAGTGATTTGTTCATGATTTTTCAGCATTGTGAAATTATTTGCCCAAAATAAGGAAGATAGGAAACGTGTAGAGAAAGCTCTTGACTTATCTGGATTACCAAGCGGCAAGGTAGGGTAATTAACTTTAATTATTGGATGATGCACTATTCTTTCTGATATCAGGAACATGTGAACACGCATTTTCCTGATTCTTGTTTTAGTGTAACCTAACTGGCTAAATAGTATATTTCATTGGTATCCTCCGCTGTTAACTGCCATTTCATACTTCTCATTAATCAATTCTCTGCAAGCATTTATTATCAACCAAATCAGTAATTCTAAATGACGATACCTTCAGCCACAGTAATTCAATTGAGAATTAGGATAACATTAAATGTCAATTACATTTATTAATCCCTCCACTTAATATTTCAATGACAATTTTATTTGAACTGTTGGAGTGATGAAGTTGTTAAATTATTTATTATTCAGTGTTTTATTATATTTGAGTCTGTAAATTTTATTTGGCTGGAATGGTACTCCTTAAGTTGTCTCAATGTGGAATTCAAAGTTTGATTGCATTGAATAACTTAGGATTACTGTCATTGGTGTTTGTGACAATGGCCAGCTGATGTTGCTCAATGTCTCACTTCATTTTTATGGTTACTTCGTTTGTTATTCTCAGAATGATGCTCTCAGCCTTCAGAAGTTCCAGTTTGAAGACTTCTTTAACTTCTACAAACATCTTGCCCAGAGAAGTGAAGTGGAAAAAGTGTTTGATGAGCTGTAAGTGCATATTTAATTCATAATCAAAAGCTTTAGTCAACTTAAAGATCAAAGTTTCTGTTAATCATCATGTAAAATTCATTGAGAAGTTCAAGTATTTCACTAATATATGTAGGTTTGTTGGTATTTTGACCCATGTGAATCATATTTGTCTAGTTCGCACTTGCAGCAATGTTCATTGACTTTACGACTTGCATTTCATGTTGTCTAATATGGACAAGAATGTCAGTGTACTCATTCTCCATTTATACTCTTGGGCTTTATTTGGTTGATCTTCCTTCTGAATGGATACTCTTCGTAGTGTTTGTCTTTTTCAGCAATCTCATTCAATTTTTTAAAAATACAACAAAAGATTAGTTTAAGAGGGTTGCGATCGTCAGGGAAAACCTGGAATTGTCAGGGAATTTTTAGTTTCTTGAAAAGTCAGGGAATTCTCGTAACAGTCAGGGAGAAACTGGAATAGGAATCCTCGTTATTTTTCTGCCATTACATTTATCGGCCAGTCTTTCCCGCTATTTAATTCACCAACTATAACTAACGTCCATTGCTGACGTGCATGAAATAAGCACCATCAATTTGTGGAGTATTCAGTCGTGAATCTTAGTTATTTAGTTGTGAATCAGACATAAAATGTATCCCTTTTGTATATCCTTATTGTGATATTTGCTTAGTTTGTTAAAAATCATTATCACACTGTATTACGCTCACCACAAGGAATCCGAGGCTATGTTGTTCGGAAAATTTTACCTCGTGTTTTATTTTAACTTGCGAAACTCTTGTCGTGAAGTACTAAGCTGGAGCACACTAGCTCATAGTAAATGCATGCTTGCAGTTCTAAAAATACAAGACAGGGATTCGGAAATTTAAAGCTGCTGTAGAAAATTTTATTCAGCTGAAAAAAATTTTCCAGTAATAGGTGATCTTTTGGCGATCGGTCAGGGAAATTGGCAAATCCATCTGGGCAAAGTCAGGGAATTTGAAAATTGGATATCAGTATAAATAAAATAACTTCGAGAAGATGAGATTTAATGGCTAATAATCACTGAAAGTTTCATTTAAGATGCAGGGCATGAACAAGGTAACTAGAATAAGAGGTAGTCTCAGCTGGATTGTACATTGGGGCGTGATGTCAAAAGATTCCAGGGAGCAGTGCAGCGTATACTTGTGTATATTAGCAGGAACGGTGAAGGCAAGTAGAAGAGTAGAATATATTTAACCGCTATGAATTCCTTGTAAATGTGGTAATGGAACTAATTTAGCAGTAAATGCAATTAAGTACAAATTGTATATTAACCTTTGGTTTCACCTTAATATTGAGAGATAGATAACAGACAGTCACAAAATGTTCATGAAGATAAGTGAGATTTGGGACCCATTCATATGGTAAGACTAATGAAATATATAAAACTGAAGAATTTACTCAACTTGCTCGCACAGACACTTCTACGAGCATATAATCTCAAGCCATCTTATCCTCGAGAAAACTATAAGTGACACAACTACTAATTTATTCCTATCGTAATGAAATAATAATGCATCTCCAAAAAATATGATTCTTTGTCAAGCAAAGCAAATATGAACAATAACACCACTTCAGCGCAAAAAATGAGATCAATAAGGGTTACTTGAAAGATAAACTTCAGATGTGAACAAATGATACAAAAATGAGAAACTAAAGAATTGAATATTGCTTTCTATACGAAACTGACAATAAAAAGTAATGCAAAGAATTTGTTCCAATTACCATTTTAGAAAAAATGGAAACAAACAAACCTGGATTACCTATGAACACCTATGCAATAGCATGTTCAAGTAGTTATTTTTTTCAGTTTTATCTGCTCCTGCTGCTATAGCCTGTTATTTACAATTTTGCTTCTAAGAAAATTTATTCGTACATACAATCTTTGCAAAATTAAGGTTTTCAACACCTCTTTGGGAATGTCAATTTCTGTGCTAATTTTTTCTTAAAGTTTTCCTGTAAATTTTTTGTGGGTTACATTCTTCTTTTTGCAGACTTTTTGAAAATGACTAAGTTAAACACTTGCTCTCTCCACCAGTCACTTGGTTGAATCAACATATAACAGTTGGTTAATCCAAGGGGGCAATCTATAATCTTTCTCTGAAGAGAGAGTATAACTGCCTAACTCGGGGTGCTTGGCATGGAATTTTTCCGGACCCTTCGAGCTAAGTGTAGCCATCTTTGGTAGCCTCCTCTAAAACACCATTCTCAGAATTAGGAGTCTCGTCACTAGAGTACACAACACACAGTGTGTGATAACACACTGGATTAGTCCAATGAGTGAGGTGCTTGCCTCAAACTGGTTGTTTAGGACTTTAAACCACTCCCTCTCATCACTCTCGATGAATTGTGAATTCTTCTGTTGCAAAATCAGTGTTGATTTTTCTTGAAGCTGCTCCATGGTTTGCCCCAGAATGATCATTCTCAACTGCTTTAAGGCATTCGATGGGGAAGGTTGATCATTAAGCCGACCCCTGTGTCTCAACTGTGAAAAGAGGTTCTCCAAGCTGTCTTGATTAAGTTTAGATATTAAAATGTATGAGCGCTCATTGGAGGACTTCATCTCAAGAAATAAGGTTTTCAGTGAACATATTGACATAAAAATACCTAAGTAATTGTCTCTAGCTTAACTTTGTGGAAGTGCATTACATCCATGATTAAAACAACTTTGTTTCAATCCACACAATTGTTATTATTATAAATGCGACCCGGGTTTCGGCAACTTCGTGCCATCATCAGGTCTGATCATGATGGCACGAAGTTGCCGAAACCCGAGTCGCATGTATAATAAAAGTTGTGTGGATTGGAACAAAGTTGTTTTAATCATGGATAAAAATACCTATTTGAAATGGCAACAGAGTATTCCTGCCCAAACATCTCGAGTAAGAGACCATTTCATGAAAATGTTCAAGGGCAGCCACCTGTGACTCAAAATATTAGCCAAAAGCACTTTTAGTTTTTTGTTGGAATAGGGCACAAGACTTGAAAATGTCAAACCACATAAAATTTGCGAGATCTAGCCTCTCTTGCTTGTTACCAACATCATAATGCGTCATTGTTGTGGCAGTAAAGAGGGACATGAGTTGAGCTGCTAGTCTCACATTGTGCCTAATGTGTTTCTCACAGTTGATATGAGAGGGAGTTATGTGAAACAGAAACAACACCTCTCTTCCATTCTGCCGGACTGATTCACGGATTAGGTCACTCCTTACAATATCTCCATTTCCCATTTTGAACCCCCTGTCAAGAAAATGGTTCATAAACAGCTTCATAAGACGCTGCTAAGCAATACACTTTCCTATCTTTGAAACTGAACCAACTGCTTTCGTAGAACACTCCCAGCTCTTTCCAGAGCCCTAAATTTGCCCCAGCATTATCACATACTTCTGCTACAACAGTATATTCCACAGTGGCAATGCCAGTCAGTATAGACACCAAAATCATTTATGACATTTTGGTGTCAAAATTCACATCTGGCCATCATGACCATCATTTGTTTATGAGGCCCAGTAGCCTTATCAGCTGAAAGTAATGAAATCAATACAAGTAAGAACAAAATATGGAACTGATATATGAAAAAATAAAATAACTAAGTGTAGCATGATGAGCAAAATGATTTTAACGTCTTTTATCCATCTGATAAACTTCTTTAACTTTCATTTCACAAACTGTATGACTGTAAACTTCTATAAGGGTGACATTTTAAGAGAAGCCACGTCCATTATTTTCAAAATATCCTTTAAGATGCCTATGCTCATGTTGATATTACATGACCATCTTTGCAGCGTGGATATACCTGATAAAAAAAATGACAGAATTATCCCTTCGGTGTGGTCGCCTCACGTATGAGATTCCGGCTGGTGGGTGTCGGACACCCATGATAATTTATTTTTTATTTAATGAATACAACTAAAATTGTTTAGCAATAATTTTTTCATTATGTAATTCAAAAGTTGTAATATTTGTCTTGTTCCCTTTGGTATGCCATATTATGGACTAAAATTTACGTGTTTTACCTCCTCAGCAATGGAATGATGAGAATTGAGAACTGTGGAGTATAAAAATAAAATTAGATTTTACATCAATCACAAAACCCATAAATGTCTTGAATAGTATAGTTTCTCATATTTAGCTGGAACTTTTACGAGTAAGATGGACGACAGTCCAGAAGTCTCATCTGGTCTTCAGAAACCAACCGAGTTTGCACACGTAAAAACAGCACAAAGAGAATATTCTCGGGAAGTGCAACTCAATGACTGAGTAACATTTTCAGATCTCCTAGAGAAGTGAAGTCACAAATACGAAAGAGAATGGCAAAAATCAATTAGACACAAGGTCTCCTATATCACATTGCCTTGTAGGAAGCCAGTTGGCTTGGAATTAAAATGACTCTACATAGATTCAACTAGGTGTGAACATTTCACCATAGCTGAGGTTGGTATTTGGAAGGCATCAAACTCTAGTGTGCACTTTGTTTTCATGCTGATAAAAATAATAATGAGTACTATAAGTCAAGAAAGTCCCGTAATCTCTCCGCAGGAGCCATAACATACTGTGACTTATTTATTGTGTCTGAACTCTGCTTCCAGGTTTTAAAATTTTTTTGGATCTCGAGAATTTCATTTCTCCCACTACACCTCTTTTGAAATCTTCTTCCTAGAAATGCACTGAGCACACTTGTCCATTATCTGGATTCCGGCCATCTTCCCTCTTGCATGCTTCCACCCAAAATTTCCTCGCATATGAATCTTTCAGAAAACTGGAATATCCGATATAGTCCTCCCCACTCAAGCCTCTCGTTTTATAGAAGCTGTTTGAGCACGCAGCAACAGAACACCTTTCACCCGGCATACTGTTGTCTTCTTTTAACACCTTCTACTTCAGCAAACTAATGCAATAGGCAACATGTAAAGCCTCTGTACTTGCATGCTTCACCATGGAACTTTGTGACGTCACACACATCCTACCCCACTATCAGCTGAGACCACCACCTATTCTACTCACCTTGGGGCATGCACCCACCAGCCAAGTAACCTCTTAATGCATCATATTCCTCAGCTTCAAAACCTGATGTGTATGCCACCGACTTTAATGCCAGCCATTTTTATTGTTCGACTTAAAGCCTGAAAGCTTTGAGCTGCAGAAAAATATTCACCTAGCTTAGAGCACCTTGTCAATTCTATTTATCTCTTTTATCATACTGCAGTGATTTTGAAGTTATCACCTAATTCTTTTTGTTACTCCATCTTTGTGTCATTTTGGGCTGCATATATAAAGGTGTAAATCATCATCACAGGATATTAGGACCTTGAGAGATGAGAAGAAAAAGAGGAGGGAAGTGCCAATTAAAGTTGGAACTTGGTACACTTGGGCATTGGTTAGGGCTTAGAAGATGTAAAATATTACACAGGAAATGGGAGAAGAGGACATGGGTACTTTGAGAGTGAGTGAGGGGAGATGGAGGGGTAGTAAGGGATAACTACAGGGTAATCTATATGGTGATGGTGGGGATAAAGGTCAACTTGGGGTAGCCATGGTGTTGCATGCGAAATTGGGGACGAGGGTTGTGTACATTGAACTGGTGAGGGACAGGATACTATTGGTGGAAATATAAGTACTCCTGAGGAATTTCGTACTGGTCCTGGTTGTAATAATATAATAGTTTAGATTATTAAGTTATTTAACATTTTAAATATTAAAATGGGGGTTGTTTAAAATCTAATTCCAAGCATAAAATAAACAATGGGGAAAGAGACGGTGGTGATAAAGAAGCAGAGGGAAAGTGGAGAGTGAGGATTTTTGGGTTTGAAGTGTGATAGGTAGTGTGACAGTATCATCAGCTTACTTTGTGAGTTCTAAAATAAATTTATCAAACTTCTCTAGATTGGTTATTGAAGAATATATTCCAGTGTACATTGAAAGTGTTTCATGGTTCAGGGTGCCCAGCACTCTGGAAGACCAGGAAATCTCAGGGAATTTTATTTTCACTGGAAATCTCAGGGAAATATCGAATTGACTCTAGAATTTTCTCTGGTGTCAATATATAAAACAGCAACGGAAGCCATATGCCTTTTTCGGCAAGTTACTAAGTCAAATTTCCCTTGTGTTGTCGCATTTTGCATTCCTGTAATCACCGAAAGTAGGTACAATGTTTTCTATATTGGTACATTGTGTTCTTATTGGTCATAGTCTGTAAATCAGTGGCGTAAAGAATGTGCCTTTATCGGCAAGTTGCGAAGTCAAATTTCCCTTACGTTGTTGCATTTAGCAAAATAAGGAAAAAAGTCAATTCCTTCAGTTTTTATAGTTATTTATAATTTTATATCAATTGCTTTACTACAGCCAGACTTTGCTATTCATAGCAAAGTCTGGCTGTAGTAAAACCCTGTTCCTGAGTACCAGCGTGACAATGTTTAAAATCTAAGAAAGGGTGGTGATGTGATTTTCTCTCAAACTATTTAAAAGTTTTGTGTTCATTTTCCTCCAAATATGCAAGTTTAAAAATAATCCTTACGTTTAACCACCCAAAAAACATACCGAACATTCTCTCATAATAATGAGAAAAAACATTATTTCCTCTGGAAAAATAAAAATTGTCTGGAAAACCTGGAAATCTCAGGGAATTTTCTATAAAATCATTGTAAAACTACATTTTTTTATCAACAAGCACAGAATACACGCTATTCGGAGTAGTTGATGACCACAATTCTTCAATTTCGTGAGAATAAAATACTTCGAGGATGAGCGACTTAAGATAATTTGGAGAAGTACGCTTTTTTTAGACGTGATTGTACGAAAAAAATGATTGTATGAAAAAAAATTTGGGCATGAATCTGCATGCAGTGATTCCCCTGCCAATTGTTTCCAACAATGGTGCTGGGTGTTGTGTCAGCCCGCAGATATTGAAATGCCTGCTACGTACGTCCATTACAACAATCACCTGCCTCACGGAATTTTTCTCCCATCAATCACCTCAATCTTCACGCAAATTGAACTGCTGGTACAGTCGGCTTGAGTAAATGTGGCGAGATAATTTTTCAACGTACAGAAGTGGCGATCTTCTGCGTCCACTTTTCATGCTTCATAATCCAAGTTCTTGGCAAAAGGAGCACCATGCATCGATCTAATACCACAGCTTATCCGTCCTTACCATCGGTGTGATGCTTCATGGACCTGTACTGAGTCTCAATCGGTCAAGAAAGTGCTCATGCTTTCTGAGAATGCATTACGTGTTCTTCCCTTTTGGATGGAGAGAACGGTAGAGCATTGACTTAAGGTCAGCTAGGGTCTCACCTCCCTTCCTGAGCACGGGGAAACCCAGGAAAAAATTATGATGCAGTTTCGGAATCTCACCCCTCATAAGTAGGCCTTTCTCCCTCCCTTACCTAGTGATTCACAAGAAGTGCGGGGAAGAGCAAATATATGATAAAAAGAATACAGATAAAGTTGGAAAGTAAAGCTCACCAGCGACCAGGGGAAGACACAGGAATCTGATGATAAAAGCGAAGTAAGTTAGAGGAAAACGGATCAGGATCGTCTCTCTGGACTACTCCACCACGTCTATTTCAGAGGAATGGAATGAAAAATTTTACCTTGTACGTAAGATAATACATATGTTGTAAGTCAGCGAAAAATTCCAGTAGAATCCCAAAGATTGAGTTCGATATTCTGTCAAAAATGGCATTTATGATTTTGCCAAAAATTTCGTCATACTTCCAAAGAATATATTGACAATTTTTTGGTAAAGTTTTAATGGAAATGGTTATAAATGTTTGAATGACCATTCTAGCTACCAGCTACCTAAAAACACATTACAAAAGTTATTTTTTGGAAAAAAATGAATCTATAGTCGTTTGTTTACTTTTCTTTTCGTAGAGTTCGTGCACATGTTTACGCACAATGCCCAAGGCTTGGGAAAGATTTTCATCGGAATTTAGTCTTTCTCGTAGCGCCATTTACACTGTCGAGATAGCAGAAAATGCCTCTTTACGAGTCACTCGCATATTTATCAGCTGCTCTTCGGCCTCCTCTTCTCCATCCGAATCGCTTACTTCTATCCCGCATCTGTCGCCATAGAGTTCATTTGACTTAGAAACCGTAGTCTCTTCAACTTTCCTTCAATTCTTCGAAAGTGGTGATCACATTGTCATCGCAGCGGACGTGTTCCGGAAAATTAGTTGGACACTCAATTCCACCATGAATTTCAGGCCAGTTGAAATCTTCACTTGAGTCACATACGTTTAAAGCCATTTCTTCCCCAAAACGGCTTTACGGAAGCAGGTTGCACGAACAGATGAGGAAACTTCATTCCAAGATGCGCAGATATTCCTCATCGCATCCAGCACGTTCCACTTCCTAATGTCTTGAATGGGAATATTTCTTGTGCTCTCCCTGATCATGTACCTCACCAAGATCTTTCTATACGATCCCTTGAGGCAATAAACAATGCCATGATCAAGAGGCTACATGTAGCTAGTGGTGTTAGCGGGAAGGAAAACGACTGGAATATTATTTATATTGAGCCCTTCAATGCTGTGAGCAGTGCACTGATCTATTAAAAGCAGAATTTTTGATTCTGGCCAGCCATTCTTCTCTCGAAACTTGTTAGCCACTCACGAAATAAAGCTGTGGTCATCCAAGCATTTTTATTGGCACGATAACCGCAAGGAAGGGTTTGAATTCCTTTGAAACACCCAGGGTGGGCGTATTTTTCTATCACCATGGGCTGAAGTTTTTAGGTACCATCGGAGTTGCAACACAGTGCAGCAGTCAGCCTTTCCTTGCTTTTATTCCCTCCACGGCATCTTTCTCCTTTCGCTGTGAGCGTCCTATCCGGCAGAATGTTATAGAAGATACCACTCTCATCCATATTAGAATTATCTTTTGGAGCGTAGTCCTGAAAAATGTGTTTGACATTTCCTTTCCACCTTTCAGCAGCACCTACGTCCACTGATTTGCCTTCTCCAGACACGCACAAAGACACAATATTATTCCTCTTCTGGAATCTCTGCAGCCACCCATGGGAGCACTTAAAATCTTCACCTAATTTCAGAGCGATCATTTTGGCCTTCTCTCTTACTAAGGGACCAGAGAGAGGGATATTATTTGCCCTATATTAGAAGAACCAATCCAACAACTCGCTGTCTACCTTTGCGCGCTTGGCTCCCCTGTTTCTTTTCTTCCTGCCATCATCCTTTCCGCTTCCTGCTTGTGATACAATTGCGTCGCGATTTATAATGTAAGTCGACAGTGTTGATTGCGGAATACGGTATTGCTTTGCAATTTCCCTTTTTGTTTTCACCCCAGTATCCACCTCACGAAGAATATTAATCTTCTCTGTAAGAGTCAATGCGTTGTGTTTTCTTTTCGAAGACATATCTGCACCGGTCTTTCGTCAATAAGGGTAATCATCAAAGCTATTTAAACCTACATTGGAGGAATAAATGCCTGGCTATTATTTAGAATGAAGCTAAAACATTTTCTTAGGCGAATAAAACAATTCAACAGAAAAAAACAGTACTGGGCTCAATCATTATCACCACATTATTAAGTTCCTCACGTTCGATACGAGTGCCGCTAACATTAACGTGACATGACAGCAGAGTATTAAAATGTTTAATGCTCAAATTACTGTACCTGGTCAATACTCGTCCCTGCAGTGGTGGATAAAAATGATTACTTTTCCTTTCATCTGATAAGTCAAGAGGTCAACGAGACTTCCCTGGAGATGGTCAAGTCGTCAGGTGCCGATCCCTTCAGTCAGGGTTGTCAAGGATCACGACCTCCAATCATCTGCCTTGACAGTTCGGGGAGAAGGGAGGCACCAGAGTGAGAGAGGGGAAGGTAACAGTCGATTGGGCTTGATTAAGAGAGGGGAAGGCTGGCGACCCTTAAGAGCAGGCAGGATAGGAAGCTTTTCGCAGCCTTCTCTCAACTGATGCCTCTGTTCACAATCCGTGGTGTCCGATGTAGTTCCTGGAGTCGTCTGTATTGGGCGTAACAGTCGCGCCCGTCCCTTGCTGGTGGAGGGGGGACAGATAGGGGGGGTGGTGGAGAAGAGCAGAGCTCTCGACTAGAATTAACTGACATTTGTAACTTGATATTTGGGGAAAAAAAGAGCCGGTTAATTACCAAGGGTTGCAGCTGCGATGGTATCGTGTAACGCAGGGGGAAGTGAAAAGAAGACTTTGAAGGGGTATTACTCAAGTTCCATTCCTGGTATAGGTATAGTTAGGAGACGCTCTCAAGGTCTACGACTCTTGCCGAGAAACGGAAGTACCTACTCATGAGATATGTGATATGGGTGAAGAGCTTAATTCCAAATAGGTATGTAGTAAAGGTTGGTTTAGGCCGACAACGTTAATCACTTTGAAATAAGCGCTTCCAACCTAGTGAAATGCGCCACCACCACCAAGGACGATTCGAATTAACCGATAAAATCTGGAGTCACGAGGCAAAATGTGACTTTGAATTACATGTTAAGCAGTATTTCTAATTATCCGTACCATCTAGCATGCAATTCCCTATACCATTTGCCGGGGACAGCTCACAATTTCGAATTAAGCGGTATTTCGAATTAAGCGGGTTTCGAATTAACGTGGTTTTACTGTAACAGTGTGTAGTTTGTATGTTTTTTCAAATATTTTGGAAAGTTAATCATATTGTCACCACAGTCGGTTCTTGGGTATCACAAAAAAACCTTCCGTTTTGAAGGAGTTTCAAACGCATCTCGCGAAAAAAATGAGGCAAGTTTAAGAATTTTTTATACATTTTCATTTAATGACTTTTAATTTCTGTCAAAAGAAAACTATATTATTGCATCGTTAATGATGCAATATTTAATTGATGTGTCCTAGAACTGTTGAAATTATAATGTATAATTCTATTATGGTCTCTATTATGACTAGGGAACTATTTCGTTCGGACTACCTAAATCAATCCTTATACAGAACCAGCTAAATTTTCCTGACCTTCACAGCGCCAGCGAAAGATGCTGGAGGAGCTTAATTGGTTGGAGCACTCTGTTGGAAATTGAGGGATTGGTTCGAATCACAGTCCAGGGGAATGATTTTTCAAATGTGTATTTCACACAATAATGTGACTACTACTGGGCCACTGTTAAATTAACTGTGTGACTTGTTCCACTGTTCTTTGAAAATGTCCACAGTTAACACCTTAGTATTTAAAGATGGGCTTTACCCCGTGGACTGTAGCAATTAGTGCTCGCATACAGGTTCCTCTGCCATTACATGCATGTTGCATGGAAGAGAGTACAATTTGCTCCTTATAGAGCCCCTATGAGATTCACAGTGGAAGAGGATGCCTGGGTAGCTCAATTGGTTGGAGCACTGTGCGTGAAATTGCGGGGTACAGATTCAAATCCCAGTTCAGGTGAATTATTTTTCCTCTGTGAATTTCTCACAATTGTGTGGCCACTAGTGGGGAACTCCGTTAAAGTTACTGCGTAACTAGTTCTGCAGTTCTTTGAAAATGTTGATAAATACTTCTGAAATGAAAGAAATCATGGAGTGATTCAGTATTCAAATTCAAATGTAAAGTCATTGCATGAGCTCTGTATTTTAACTCATTGAATTAGGTTAATTAAGAAACCTATTCATAAATGGCAAAAAGATAAAGCATTTTAAGGTTTAAAATAATTTTATTTCATTATCAAGTAATTTTTTTAGTTGAACAATTTCAAGCACTTATCATCAAAGTGAAAAGAGACTTGGGAATGTGTTAATGATTCATTCACAAACGTCAATGTAGCACCTACAAGAACTGAATCGATAAATTGCTGACATTGAAAGTGAAGGCCTTACCCAAGTGTCAGGTGAGTCTTATTTCTTTGCGAACTAAAGGCTTGACATGACATAATTTATCTCTGCAAACAGTCAAAGATATGTTTTCTGTGGCATCATTCTCTTTGTCCTCCACGTAATTATTCTACCCGTCTAAGAGATCCTTTTAAAACCAAAAAGACAGCACACACACTGTCGGTGATGTGGAAAATACGCTGACTCACACTCCCATTATAATCAAGCAATTAGTAATTGGAACAAAACAATATTTCTTCACGAGTTGTTATATTCTGCAGATGATATGAATGACATGACAAATAATGAAATGAAATGGATTGCTTTGGAAATGGCCAAGTCCCTTGATTTTTTTCACTTGTAAGCTGAAGAGAGGGCGACTAGAAGTGCGGTTGAGCCAACTACCATCATAACTGCGTGGATGTTAGAAATAAGCTCTCAAGTGCCAGAGTAGTTACTTCTCTCCATCGATCGCAGATGAAGACAGTTAAATTTTTATACTAGGTAGTTAAGCTTTTGCTAAATCTTGCACATGCAATTATTATTGACAAATTTATTTTTGTTTTCTAAACTGCGTGGAAATTTTACCACTGCTATGATCACAGAATTGAAAGCATTTGTAAAGGGAACTGCCAAGTAATTGTTATTTTAGGATTCTTGATTGTATAAGCATATTTTTTAAATAATGCTCTTACAAATAATGACCAAAACTCTTTTGACCATGTTGGGGGAGACTGCAATTTGTAGTGGTAACAAAACTAAATAATTTTCAGTTTTTTCTGTAAAGATTACTTAAAGTACGAAAATGGAAAATATGAAGTGCTGATTTTTTGGTCCTGCAGACTTTGTGATGTTGAGTTCCTATGCAGTCAGTCCATATTTCATTGCCTTTGAACTCAGGAACTTGAAAGGTTTTATGAGATGAGGTCATTAGCCCTGTGCTCAACCTCAACCCTGGAGGACTAGGGTCTCTCTCTCTATCTGACCTATCACCCTTGGCCTGTCTGGCTTGGGTAGCTACACCAGAAGCTTATGCTCCTGTTGGCTTAGCTCTCAGGTTCACTCAGGCACACGGCCCCCTCTTTGGTACGGGATGGAAATACCAGCGAGGAGGAGGACTTTTAGATTGAAGAACATTTTAAGCCAGAGGTGATTTTTGAAGCTGTGTTTCCTACTTAGATACTTCTTTTCCCTTGTATTTGTTACTTGACCGGTTCTGTTGTAAACCTTGTGTGTGTGATATTTAAGGCACAGTTCCTGATGCTTGGTGTCTTTTGATTTGTTTGTGAATTAGTTATTTTATTTCAGATGTGAGTCATCAAAGAGGAAGTTGATGTCTGCTGCCCAGTTTGTGGAGTTTTTAAATAAGACACAGCGAGATCCTAGACTAAATGAAATTTTATATCCTTATGCAAACACAGCGAGAGCAAAAGATCTCATTATGCAGTATGAGCCAAACAAATATAATGCACAAAAAGGTAATTCTTTTTGTGTATTTAGTAATTTTCTGCTTTCTTGATCTGTTTTGCATCCAATAATTTGTAGCATCGTTAATGCTTTTTAAATTTATTTTTAACAGGTCAATTTAGTTTTGATGGATTTCTCAGGTACCTTATGAGTGAAGACAATCCAATTGTATCTCTGTCAAAATTAGATTTAAATCAGGATATGGATCAACCCTTGTCACAGTATTTCATCAATTCATCTCACAACACTTACCTCACAGGTAAGACTGAATTTTAAAAATGTTAATTGATTTTGTTGTTACATAAGATGCTTTCTGTGATCCTGTTGGTCTACATGATGTCCTCTTCTCTGATCTTGTGTTTGATGGAGGGCTAGCCGAGTAAACCATATACATTCATCATGTATTTGACAGCAATTTACTATGTTTCTAGTAAATATGTTTAGAAATGTCCTGGCCTATATATATATATATATATATGAAGCCATGTGCAGGTTTTTCTTGCATGGTAGTTATATATCTTATATACCAAATGGCATGAATAAGTTGACCATTGAAAAACTGGGATTTAAATGATACAATGGAAATAAGCATGTAAGCCTGGAGGTAATTTTTGACATTACTATACAGCAAATTCTATTGTCCTTCCCTCACTAGGAGAAAATCTAGGGAAATGGTTGGGTATGAAAACATTAGTGATAAAAAAATTCATGTACAGGTAACTCTCGATTTACGAACGAGTTACGTTCCTTAGAAAGCGTTCGTAAATAAAAAATTCGCAAATCAAAAATTGAATCTCCATACTGAATTCTCTTGAATTATTTTGTAACCCACGGCTAAATATCAGTGTACTATGACTACCTTTTGGTTACTTCATTAACCTGGCGCATTGTTGGATGATTAAAACTACGCTACATTTTTCATAAAAAGCACTTACCGATTAAATAATTCGAGTAACCGATTAAATAATTCGAGTAACAGCATTTCGCAGCCGCTGGTCACGATTTGTTCACACATGAAAATACCTTTTGTTTAAATGCAAAACAATACTATTTCAGGAAAATTATATATTTTTACCTTAATGAATAAACATTACATGAGAGGGTGAAGCCCATCTGGCTCGGCAGATACAGATGCATCTTTCTTTAGATACGAAAACATTGTCATTTGCTTTGCACGTTTTTTCATTTCCTTCAGCACTTCGGAATAACATGCCATGGAAGCAAGAACATTTCTCCTAACTTTTGCGCATCTTTCTGTGTCTGGATCATCTTCTTCAAAAATAGCCAAGCCTTCCTCAATGAGTTTAAATGCTTTCGTTAATCCTTTGCTAGTGAGCTTGCGCTCTTCGTTATCAGCAGTTACCTCTTCTCCCTCCGGCTCCGGTTCCTCCTCCCGCTGTTCTCGTTCAAGTTCAATCAAGTCTTCATTTGATAAATCTTGATGTACGGCTAATACCTCGCTTACATCTTCCATCTCTATGTATGCAAATCCCACTTTCTTTGCTAAAGTCACAATTTTCTCTTTCGTTTCAACTAAATCAGCCTCAACACTGAAACCCCTGAAGTCGTATATAAAATACGGGCATAGTTTTCGCCAAACACCATTCATACACGACTGAGGAATCTCATTCCATGCTTCGGCAACGAGCATTATGGCCTCACGAATATTGAAACTTTTCCAAAACCCTTTAACGTTCACATTATTCTCCTCCATTTCATGTAACATGAGATTGAAACTTTTTTTCAAATAATACGCTTTCAACGTAGCAATAACACCTTGATCCATAGGCTGGATTAGCGACGTTGTATTCGGTGGCAGAAACACAAAACTGATGTCTTCTTCCAAATCTTGAATTGATGGAGGATGCCCAGGGGCGTTATCCACTAAAATTAATACCTTGAATGGTATATTTTCCTTGGCACAATACTGCTGAAGTTCACCTTTGAGTTTTGTTATTATATAATCACGAAAAATAGTTCCAGTCATCCACCCTTTAGAATTAGAATAGAAATGGACTGGCAATAGGTCCTTTGCGTAACCTTTAAAAGCTCGGGGATTTAATGAATGATAAACTACCACTGGCTTCAATTTGCAATCTCCCTCGGCATTACCACCAAACAAGATCGTGAATCTGTCCTTCGCAGCCTTGAAGCCTGGAGCAGTTTTCTCTTCTTTGGAAATGTAGGTTTTGGAAGGCATCCTTTTCCAGTTTAGAGCAGTTTCATCGAGATTAAAAACTTGCTTTGCTGAATAGCAATTTTTTTCAATCAGAGCCTCCAATTCTTCAACAAATTTTTTAGCAGAAAATTTGTCGGCAGATGCAGCCTCCCCGGTCATCTTAATATTATGGAAGCTATATCTTTTCTTAAAGTTTGCAAACCAACCTGAACTAGCATGGAATGGTTTGGAATTCTTCTCTTCCTTCGTTAATTCTTCATGTAAAGAGTGTGCCTTTGCTTGCACCATAAACATACTCACAGGCATATGAGTCTGATTCAAATCTTCTATCCAGGTGCTGAGCATTTTCTCCATTCTTTCTAATGCATTGCTTCTTGAATATGAGGATCTTTGGGCACTTATGCTGGTTCCAGACTTAGCACTGTCTTTGATTTTTTCCGCATTCTCGCGAATTGTGGCGATAGTACTTTTAGCCAACCCAAGTCGATTACCTATATCTGTAATCCTTTCACCTTTTTCAAGTTGCTCTATTACATCTAATTTCAGCTCTAGAGATATTGTCTTTCTCTGTCTCTTCATTGCTGTTCTCAAAGAAGACATGTTTATATTTTCCACTTGTGTTAAAAAACTACTAATACAGCCCAAACATCGCGAGATACCACGAGGTACGGCATCATAATCATGATAATTGCGCCGAGGAGAGGTATGAAATGCGCATGATGCACATTTAGCGAGCAACGAAATATTTAACTACGAAGTTCAAACGAAAAAAATGCACGAATGCCAAATTCTGAAAGTATCACAATATGCAGTGCGTTAAAGCAAAAATACGCAAAACGAACGTGCGTAAAACGAGAGTTACCTGTATTTGGTATGGTAGTATAAGGCGTGGAAAATTTAATTCATGGACATGACTGATTGAACTGTGGTTTGAAATTTCTGCTCAGTAGTCTAAAACATCCAGTAAGCTTCTATAATAATATGAAATCAATTATTCAGTGATGCAATCTGTGCCTCTGTGGAGGTAGAACTTTTCTTGAGGACTTACCATCTAATAAAGAAGTGAGCTCTCGTGACTTGATTTATGTAATGAAGGAGTGACTCTAAAAGCCATGAACGATACCTTTCAAGAAAAAATATTGGAGAAGGTTGGTTGTTGAGCAATTGATGGCTATCTAAACCATGCCTGGGATTCAGTCAACAAGTATGATACACGCAATACCTAGATGGTACTCACTCACCCTATCAGTAAGTATTTTTCTGACACGGAGCTGAAACCTCATGCAAGAGAAACACTAGTTGGAGTATGACTAGACACACGAGTAAGTGGTTTATGGAGATTATTTTAATGCCAGTGACCGACTTACAACTCACTCGACGACGAGAATTGGCTCACAGGGTTGTTGAATCCACTTGATGTCTCTGAGAAGGGTGCACACATGCAGAATCACTCAGAAAAAACCAACTAAGGTAAATACTTTATGTCACAAATTAAGATCAGATCAAGTGGAGTCGTTGAGTCATGTACAGGTAACTAACTTGCACGAGGGATTTGCTCAACCTATGAGAAATATACAATCACACACACCAAAGTGTTTTTTTCTCTCTCCACCAGCTAGTATTTTTAAGATGAGGTGCAGAAACCTTGTTCAAGAGGAAAGTGGGACATACACTAGTTAGTGGTTTACAGAGATATGCCAGTCCTATGCCAGATTCCTATGCTAGATTCCTATGCCAGTGACCTACTCTCCTCATGTTTGTTGGAGAAAAGTGAGTTATAGTCATGGCTCTAAGACCCGTAATAAGCCTTGCCTCAGAAGATTTATTCATAATTGAGAAAAGAGCAGATGTGAATATAGCAGACAACCTAGTATGTGTGTGTGAATTTTACAATG
This sequence comes from Ceriagrion tenellum, assembly GCA_963169105.1. NCBI lineage: Eukaryota > Metazoa > Arthropoda > Insecta > Odonata > Coenagrionidae > Ceriagrion > Ceriagrion tenellum. Next base: position 162,046,164 of record OY720636.1, read on the forward strand.
ACATACTTTTTCTAATATTTCCACCCTTAAGAATCTGAGCATGGCTAAGTTAGTTTTTTCATATTTATGTGGAAATGAAAATACCAAAGGACCCATCGCAAATAGAGAAAAGAAAACTGTTCTGTTAAGATTGAAATAAGGTTAAGTGAATGCATTACAACTAATTACATGATTTCATTTGAAAAAAATATGATATTCTTCAACAGAGTAAAAACTGCTCTTAAAGGGTTGTTTTAGTTTGGCTTTTAACTTTCCTGGTAATAATTCCTTTTTGATTGAGTATGGTGGTGTGTTATTTGTTGAACTTTATACTCATGGCAATAGGCCAGGTCTAATAGAGGGAATAGTTGTCTTATCTTATAGTAATGTCCTGTTAGCCTCTTGTTTGATAGTCATGAATATCATAATTCATTTTAAGATTTTGCTTTGGTTTGAATTTTCTCATGAAAATTACGGCATTAAACACGTACAAACAAAGTAATGGAAAAATCTTTAATTGTTCAAACAGATTGTGACTATGATATTTTTTGTAGCTTTACATATGATTTTGATGGCCTGTTTTTGTAATCTAAAAAGGTGGATTGGTTTGGGAGGCAGCCTTTTGGGTAAGATTCCATACCTCAGTCTGCTATCAGTTTGTAGTCCAACTCTGTCTAATAGTGAATTGTAACTTGGCAAAAATTTATTTTCCTTTAATTTATGACATTTTTGGACAAATTTGAGCCAGTGAGGAATTATGAACTTTCCAGGATGTGTTGAAACAATGCCATTGAAGATTAATTTAAATTCATGTCATTCTTACTTTTATTTTACTAGCTAATTCATGTTTTATTTTTTGGTCCAATGCATCATTTTTCCAATATCACAATCTTAGGCCACCAGTTAACTGGGAAATCCTCGGTGGAAGTCTATCGTCAGTGCCTTCTAGCTGGGTGCCGTTGCGTTGAGTTAGATTTTTGGAATGGTCGGACTGATGAGCCTGTTATAGTTCATGGCTATACTTTTGTACCTGAAATCTCTGCTAAGGTAAGTTTGTTCCCACCTCATTTATAGTTTCATTAAGAATATGTGACTCTCTGATTGACAAACCCGTCTTGCCCATTTCAGGAGGTAATTGAAGCTATAGCGGAGTCTGCATTCAAGACGTCAGAGTTCCCTGTGGTCCTTTCTTTTGAAAACCATTGTAACCCCAGACAGCAAGCAAAGATTGCCCAGTATTGTCGGGAAATATTTGGTGAAAATCTTCTGGATACTCCACTGGAGACGCATAAAGTAAGTGAAATTTAAGTTATCCGTTACATTTTCATCGATACTTTTTAAGTTTTACTAATCGGGATTTGGCAGTATAGAATATTATGCCTAGAAGATGATTAATCTATAGAGGTCCGTGAAAGTGGTTTTATTTTTTGCTAAAATTCGTTTTAAAACTATGTGATTTCGGTGTTATAGAAAATCTTGGCGGTGTTATTATAATGTTACCATTTTTGCACATTTCTAGGCGTTTTATTATTTTTTGGTACACGTTTTGTGAATGCTTATACTTTTATTAAGCATTTTACATAACATTTAATACAATTTCGATTCTACAAAATTTCTGATAAAACCAAATGAAGGAAATAGTTTAAGTTGTGTTAATATCAGAGAGTGAGCAAGAAAAGGTGCACCGTGAACACTTCACTTTAATAAACGTCTTTGTGAGGAAAACTAGAGCAAAAATAACCAAATGGTACTGAAATTTGTTTTCAATTTCATTGTATTAATTTAGACCAATGTGAAGAGAAAAACGCTTTTCAGTGAAGTCTGTCATTTCAAACAAAAACTTTCCAGGGGCAGATCTGCAAAACGAGTAAAAAACCGAAGTTAGACTTATTCAAGTGAAAAAACACAGAAACAAATTCTATGGATCCAGACTACTGCAGAATAGAAATAAAATACCAGGAAAATGCAACCATGGTGAGGATTTCAGCATTCTCTGGCTTCAGTCTTCTCCTTTGATCAGATACCACCACGCAATACTGAGATATCGATCGTTCTGCATCTACATTGGACGTAGGGTACCAAACAGCTTGCAGAACAGTCGTTGTGAATTCCATGTAATATTCTTTTATGGAACACAAAAGGCTGCAAACATCCAGGGGAGCACTATCAGGCTGCAACAACTGTTCCTTGGCCATTTTCTGCAGCATGGTGTAGCCTTCAATAAACTTTTGAGGACTAATAGGGGCAGCATATGATAACTTCTTCAACTTGCTTAAAATGCTATCAATCATTTGGACTGGGGAACACAGACTTCTCGGATCAAACAAATTATTAAGTGCTTCAAAAATCAACCTTGAAGGGTCTTCAGCCATCAGTTGGTTGAGTTTCAGTAGACTCTTCTGAGCAGTCATCTTCAAGGCATTTACAACTTCAGCTCTGTTAATGGTTTTCAATGTTTTTAATTTGGCATTGAGCTCTGGAGAAAAGACCTCCTTCGTGACTAGACCCAGCATATTCTGCAGAACCTTCAGTTTAGGATGCAGGACATGAGCTGTGGGGTAGCTATTGCCTTCCAGGAAAGTGATTAAGTTTACAAAGCGGTCACAGTTGTCAGCAACAAACTGCGCTTGGATTCTTATGACATCTAAAGCACTTGAATTTAAGTTTTTAAGGAAATGAACACCACTGTTTTCATCTTTTATTTTTTCCATAAATTCCATTATGTCATCTAGGTGCTCATGAATATAAAGCACAGCCAGAAACCACGTATTCCATCTAGTTTGCACTGGCATGGGAAAAAATTTTACTTTACTTTTTTCATACTTCCCACGTAAAAATTCCAAGTAAAGATGTTTCCTTCTTCTTGCATTCAGAAATGCTGCTTTTGTTTTTGCAACTATTGAGTTCACTTCATCCAAATTGCACTGCCAAATTTGTCCCGCTAAGTTAACTTTATGTGCCCAACATTGCACATGCTCAAGATTGTCCCCAATAAGCCTCCTCAAAGTATTAACACATGCACTCATGTAATGTGCAGAATCTGTAACAACACCAACAACATTGTGGTAATGGACCTCATATCGATTTAAAGTATCTACAATAGCTTGTGAGCAGGAAGCACCATTTGCAACATCTAAAACTACACTTGCAACTAAATAAATGCTCTGGCAGTAACTATTTTCCAGTAAACGAAATAACACATTAAACACACAATTTCCTGATTTGTCCGTTGTTTCGTCACAAAAAACGAACAACATTTTGTCCTTAACACAACATTTAATCTCTTCCTGCTTCTCTATAATCGGGATGTAGTGTTGGCGAATACGATCGGCAGACGGCAAATCCCCGCTACCTTTCATGTACTTCGAGAGCCATTCCCGAATTTGTGGATTATCGAGTTTCTCTACACTAATTCCAGCATTTAAAAATGCTTCAGTAGTAGCGACAACAAACTCCTCTTTCTCCTCCTTCGCTTTCTTTGACTGAGTAACTGTCTGTTCAAATGATAGCTGCCGTTTTGCGGTGCCCCTTTCTTTCCCACGTTTATGTGTATCGCTACCGATGTGCTTTAACAACGTGTCACGTCTTTCAAATTCAAGTCTTTTATCGCAAAATTTGCACAGTAATACTTTGTCGTTAAAATCCTTCTGAGCTGAATTCACTCGCCCTGGTATGAACGGTAACACTAGGTTTCGGCATTTTAAAATTCCTTTCCTTCGTTTGATATTTAAAGATGTACCGCGAGAACAGAAAACAGTCCAAACTCGAAACACTACCACTCACGATGGTGTTTTCAAACAGAGTGCTGGGAAGCTACGGTATAACCATGAGTGATGTATAACTTACATTTTGGCCAAAATGTTTCTTGTCGTGGGCTCCCTTTTGATACCCCTCACCAAGGTGCCGAGGGAAGGTAGGTAGCTGGTAGATGCAACAAAATCGCTTAGTTTTGATTTCAGCTGTTGCCAATCGGTCAAGAAAGGCAGTGAAAGAAGCACGCATAACTAAACACAATCGGAAACAAAGAAACTCAAACTGGGGGTGTGTCAAAATGATTTTTCTTTCATTGAAGCTCAGTGGAGCACCGAATATCCGACGATCCGTCCGCTAATAAGTAGCACCCCCTCTCCTCCTATCCTTTCTGTTCCTTCCCCCAACTGCTAGCGCTTCCGTTCCCAGCCAGCGGCCGTATTTAAGTATACAAAATTGTTACATTAGGCCCACACTTAAGGTTTTCCTGCAACAAGTTTTCCAATTACGCTGTCTACTGCGTCGCGGTGAGTCACCGGAATTACTGCTCGGCATTGACGCGTGCCGGGCGCGTGAGCTTATATTTCCACTCTTCCGCTGCCGTGTTAAATTTCTTTCAACACATTATTGATTCAGAATATCTAATTCTTCAAAGCGCGTCATTCTAGATATTTCCGAGAATTTCAGGATTGATAAATGTGAATCGAAGACAGAGGCGGTGATTAATTTAACGGCAAACTCCGGCAGAGACATCACTACAGTGCGCGAATTTACGCGAATGCGATATGCGCGAGACAAAGCAAACCAATTGACCTTTGAATCGTAATGAGATAGAGCGAATGAACGTTAGCAGCGTTAAATAATGAAGGCTTAGGCTTTAATCGATTATGACTCATTAAATGTGATTTTTTCGCTAATTCACGTAAAATTTGCGAAAAAAGCGAAATTTCGTTTTATTTACCGATTTCGCGGTATTTCGCGTTATTTCGCGATATCGCGTCTCGCGAATTTCACGGATCTCTATTAATCTACTTATGTGTTCCTCTATTGTGACAATTAGTCATTCAAGCCTGCGATAGGTTGACTACAGCCCTTGTTCTCCTTGTTCCCTGCCAACACTTTTGCCTTCCTTCCATTTTGAAATATTGTTGTGATATTCTAGTGCTGCCCTTAAAGAAGTTATTCAATTCAGCTTGCGATGTTGGACTTAGCATTGTTCTATGTCTTGAGGAATATCACACGAAATAATTTTCTACTGGATGTTTTTAGTTTTATGTTAAAGGATACGTACAATACATTTTTAACCATAATAATTTCAACAGATTCAGGCGAGATATCGGAAGTTCATCATATTAAAACAGAAACAACAATTGCACTATTCCACAAGGTATTTATTGCTTACTATGCGTTTCCATTCACAGAGCCATCATCAGGTACAAGAATATTTTTTTTAAATACATTTTTATTCTCTAAATTCTTTTCTGATTTATTTTTTTAATTTCATTTTTTCCTCTATATCCCTGATGCAGTCAGGTATTCATTTTCCATTATGCACTAACTTTAAAATGATTTTTCTTTGAGCAAATTCTGAGAAGTAGTTCAAAAGGTAGAGGTTTTTTCCTGAGGCACAACAGGAAAACATTAAAAGGGCCAATTTAAATTCGGCGGGGAGGGACTTTGAAGGACATTTAAATCTGGTTTCAAAGGTTAATTGGTTCCTCAAGGACCGACTAATGTTGAATTCTGGTGTAGGTTGATTATGCACCCCTAAATTGTGCCAAGATCTACAGTAGCAACTCGATAATACAAAGCCCGAAAATACATAGTTTTGATTTTACAATAGGATGGGTAGAGTTTTCGTCCCGACGAAACACCTATGCTAAATACTTGGTGCTATTTGAAAATATGAAGTTTCACAAATACCAAATTTTCAAAATTACGAACCTCAAACGCAGCCCCCACAGAGAAACTGAGTTTGTTTTTACGAACGTTGGGGAAAATCATGTCAGAAAGGCTGTCTATTTGCTGATTTAGACACCTAACAAATCAACGTTGCCGAATATAATCTTATCAATTGCATATAATGTGTGAATTTTAGTGCATTTATCTCTCACAAGTGCCTGAGTCACGCAGTTATTTATCAAGTTTTAGCAGTGGATAATTTAGTTTTCAAGTGACGGGGAAAAAGATAGGTTGAGGCAATTTTTTCCTTATTTTATTTTTATTTTAACTGTTAGCTGCATTTCCATGATGTAAACAATTCTCTTTAGGTTATAACTCATGTGTGGCGCTGCGTACCAACTCACTGCCATGTGCTATTAGCGGCAAATCTAATTTATTGAGCACTCGAATGGAAAATGACGCAATTAAATGATGGGAAATAGGACTGGAATCCTGTCGCAGTCACTATACCTATAATCCATGGCTTCACTATGAACAAACCCACGTTTGCTCCTGCCATTGTCCATATTTCGTGAGACAGTAGAAGGGAAACAGTTTCCAATAATTTTTTGAAGGCATAGACCTCCCCGCGATTGATATAATTTTGCATTTAAAACAGATTATTCGAAATTTGGAAACAGATGATCCAAAACGGGGATTGGCTCAACAATATAACATAGTAATGTACTAGCTGTATGCATTGAAATGCCATTTCTGGGTTCCAAATCGGTCCCTAAAAGAATTTGAGACCCAGTCCAATGAATTCCTCATACCTACACAGGAATTCGTAACGTACAAATGAAGTTTTCCATTCCATGCCTATGCTGCAGTTTCCAAAATTGCAAAAGTGCAAACATTCAATATCTACATCTACATACTACCCCACAAGCCACCGCATGGGCGTGTGGCAGGGGGTGGTAGGTCACCAGCTGTGTAAAGATGTAAAATTTTTGGAGGTGTCATGGTGACATGTACTATGGGAGTGTATTGAGAGGAGCTCAGTTTTTATTGTGGTCGCTTACTGTGCATGGAAAGAACGAGTTTTTGTACCTATCTGTTCGGCAGTCTATCTCTCTTATTTTATCGCATCTGTCAGACCTAGAAATGTAGTGAGGCGTCATGATAATACTCTCTGTGTCGCTCGGAGACACACCAGTTTTGAATATCTCAAGCAGCCTAAGCCTAGCATGCAGCTTCCAAGTCTCTAGGGGCTCCCACCTTTATCCCTCTAACAGTTGTGTAGCCCTATAACTATAATATGTGTTGTGTAACACATCTCCGGTGAAGGTGGAGGATGGCATGGATTCTCAGGCATCTTCCAGGGTATCAAAGACCTAGAACAAGCATCCACTTGTGTCGTCGGAGACCTCTGCTGGTATGACTAAGGAGCCAAACTTGTGTTTCTACCCCCAAAGCCCTTTGACTAGACGTGCCTGACCAGTTATCTGACAACCTGAACACAACCATAAGTACGGTGAATTGGGACATGGCTGTTGCTCCTCAATTTTGTGTTTAAATGTTCAATGCCTACGCAATAAACTTAGTGCCCTGGAAGTGTCAGTGAGGAGGCACCCCTATGAATTTTTGTGCATTACAGAGAGAGCATTGGTTCAAACATGACGAATTTAATTTTTTCAACATTAATCGTTACAGTTTGGTGGCATCTTACTCAAGAACTCAGGCAAAGCATGGTGGTACAGCTATTTATGCTGCCCATCACTTAGCTGTCAAAGTAATTGATATTAGTCGGCTATGTCGTGAAGTGCACCGTGAGGCTAGTGCTGTGTGCGTGAAAGATCACAGTGCCATTATTACCTGTGTGTACCGGTCTCCTGACGGTGATTTTGATATTTTTTGTGAACAGTTTGAACAGATTTTAGAAGCACTTTCTAGTTATGGACTGGGCATATTTGTTTTTGGGGATCTTAATGTAGATGTTCGTTTCTCCACAAAAGAGACCAATGCCCTAAATACTTGACTGCTCTCATTCAACCTGTATCGTGTGAACAGAGTGCCTACAAGAGCCAGTTCCTGCCTTGATAATATTATCACACGTTTGCCTGCTACTTCCTTTGTGGTCAATGTAATTGATTTTGGGCTGTCGGATCATCTCGGCCTGGAATTCTGTTTTGAAATCAATAGACTGAAACCAAAGTCCAATTGTAATACTCACCCTATCTATAGTCGGCATATCTCTCAGGTTGGTTGTGAAAATTTACAATCTCTACTTTTCAATGTAGCCTGGTTCTCTCTACTTACCCATAGGGATGGCAATGGTAATTTCTCTTGTTTTTTCAAAAATTTTATGTTGTTCTTTGGGCAATGATTTCCTAAATAATCAATGTTTAAAACTAAGGGCAAAAAGCCAGGTAATAAGTGGTTCTCACAAGAACTATCACTACTACGATCTGAAGTTATTCAGTTGCACTACCAATAAAATCACTCTGGCAGCACTGAGGATAAAAATGTCTGGCTTCTTCGTAAGGAGGAGTACATTAATAAAATAAACAACTCTAAAATTATAGCTAATCCCACCCTCATAGAAAATGCTGACAACAAAGTCAATGCAGCTTGGAAAATCATCAATCATGAAGTTGGTCTTCTCCTCTTAATTTAGAACTCCCTTTCAATTCTTATGGCCTAAATAAGTACTTCATTGACTCAACCAATCATATCATCTCTAGTAGCAACAGCCCATCTGCTACAGCTACTGACCTTCTCAGTAAACTTGATGTAGCAGCTCCCACTTTCAAATGGTGCTGGGTTACTCCCCATGACATGTATAAGATCATCAATAGTCTCAAAAGATCTAATTGTACTGACATTTATGGACTATCCTCCAATCTAATCAAAGAATTAGCAGATGTTCTCAGTGAACCCCTTGCCACAATATGCAACTCCTGTTTTCAGTCAGGCTCCTTTCCAATAGCATTAAAAGTCTCAAAAATAAATTCCAATCCTTAAAAAAGGTGACAACTTTACCCACCAACTACCACCCAATTTCCATTGTATCTGTTTTTGGTAAAATAATCAAGGTCATTAAAATTCAGCTTTATAATCACTTTCAAATTAACAACCTATTTTCACCTTCCCAATTCGGCTTTCGTAAAGATCACTCTACATTTTCTGCTGTTAAGCATGTTGTTGATAAATTACTGGATGCTTTTGAAAAAAGATCTTCCCTCACACTGACAGCCTGTGACCTATCTAAAGCATTTGATTATGTTTTACAGACACTTCTCCTTCAAAAGCTGCAATATTATGGTATCAAAAATACTGAACTGAAACTCTTGGACTCCTACCTCTCCAACCGCACACAATGTGTTCTAATAAATAATACATTGTCATCACCCCTAAAAAAATAAGCATGGTGTTCCCCAAGGTTCTGTACTTGGCCCACTTCTGTTTTTAATTCTAGTAAATGATCTTCCACACCATGTACCTTGTGCTTCAGTATTATACGCTGATGACACTACTTTTATACCTGATCCAATTGACCCTACTAGCAACAACCTTAACCAATCTGACACTATCCTCTCAGTGGCTCAAGAGTGGTTCTCTGCTAATGGGCTCTCCCTGAACAAGGAAAAAACACACCAGCTGGCATTCTCCTCAAGTCCAGCTTTAAATCACACTGAAAAGTTGAAGCGACTAGGCTTTGAGCTTGACTGCAGGCTGCAATGGGATAGTCACACATCCTCCACTCGTGATAAACTTTCAAAAGCCATTTAGATGCTAAGGAAATTGAAAATGCTAATTCCCACTAACTATCTGCGAGCTGTTTATTTTGTTTTGTTCTACTGTCATTTAAACCATGGCATTGAGATATGGAATCATGCCTCCACAGCAAAAGACTTGTTTATTATACAGAAAAGAGCTGTGAGGATCATTTCCAGTTCCCACTTTAGAGAACATTATAAGCCTCTCTTTTAGAAGCTTGGCATCATGACATTGTATGGCCAATATATATTTAAATGTCTATGTGATGTTAAGGAAAACCTCCATGTTCTTAAAACTGGTGCTAATGTCATGATGCCAAGCTTCTAAAAGAGAGGCTTACAACTTTCTCTTTTACTGCTAAGACACTTCAACCCAAAGAAGCCGTCGTCTGCAAAATATCGTCCTATGAAGTATAGTTCTTTGCATAAGTAAACCAGGCTTACAACTACCTCAAATCATTTGATTCAGTGAAACTATGCCTTTTTAATTATATTTACCCCAGGAGGCTAGAGATGTGGCCTTACCAAGGTTTAAACGGGCTCTCCACTCATGGCTTGTGAACAAAGCATTCTATTCCTTAAACCAATTTTTGGAGTGCAAAAGCTTGAATATCTGTATGTAACTTGGTATTATTTATTCATTTTTTTCTTTTTTCAATTTTTTTGTGACAAAGACTATTACACTGTATTGTGTTTAATGTCAAATAAAGTATTATTATTATTATATGTTCGTTCGTAGCAGTTTTTAACAGAGCGTGCTGCTTTTCTTTGTGCCGTTTTTGAACTAGGCAAATTGAGATATCATTCCTTGGTTCCTAGAGCTCATTGCACGGAGATAAAATGAAATTCACGTGACTGCTGAGGCCATATTCTCTATCTGCATAGTGGAGAAACAAAGTGAATGAAAAAGCATTCTTTTTATGCTTACTGTTTGAAAGTTAAAATGCGAGGGGTAAGAATATGGTATATATGGCAATTAGATGTGAAGAAACTTTCAAATAAATACCGCTTTATCATTAGTGCATATCTTTTAGTGATATTTATTAATTTTGTGCAGAAAAATTGATGATCTCGCAATTGATTTTCAAATGTGAATATACTGCTGAATTATTTGGTCGCTGATATTTATGTGGATATTGTATACATTGTAGATGTTCTATAATTGTTTACTTTATTGAACCCACAAGATCCATTTTCCTTGCACTAGAAGGATATAAATGTCCTCGTTGAAAGAATTTGTGTCTGATAAAAGGTGCTCTTGGGTAGCCATAATTTCGCAGTCAGCATTAGGTTCAACTATCGAGCATTAGAATAGTTATCAATGCTAAGCATTGGAGAGGTTTCACTGCATTCAATACTAGGGGAAATTTGCCCTGTAGGGTAAATATAATTTATTTTTGACTTAATTATGTTAGTGACAATGGATGTAATTAATCAGTCAAAAGCTGAAGATTGCCGGTTGTTTGTTTGGAATACTTAGTATACAAAAACGCATAACTTCAGTCCCTAGCAATCAAAGCATAATCATTATTCACCATGTAATGATGTTTATGGATTATTTAATTCATAAGCAATAAGATTTGTGAATAATATTGCCATCTAAATTGCCGGTAAGCATTTTCGAGAGGTAATGTACCTCAATCACCCATCAACCTTATGATTGTCGATGCCACTTTTCATATGATTTATGAGATTATGGCTGCATGGTGTTGCTTCAGTCTTAGATTGGCTACTTGAAAATACTTTAGCAAATGGCTTAATAAGTGCTAGACAATAAAAGCACTTGGCACAAACTAATCACTTCCCCGATATTTTTCGGTGCTTATTTCCTTTAGAGGTATCAAATGCTTGTTTGATCCCTCGACTGAAATGTATTTACAGTAGAAACTGGAAATTACGAAGTCGATGGGACCGGAAAAATCAGTACTTCATAATATGGAATGTTGTATGAACGAGTATCTTTCAAGAGAATCGTGATGATGCTATTTCTTTTGTTTCATTAAAAAACGATGTACCTTCGCAACATACTTGCATGATTTACTAAGTTATAATTCATGAAAGTTAATTTATATTTGTATTCATGCCAACAGGGTGCATAAAGTTGAACACAGCTAACTTGTCGGAGGTTGACTCTTCTGATTTGCGGGATTTCCGCCGCATCGTTCCATCTTTTCACGGCGGAAATCCCAAAAATCAGAAGAATCATCCTCCATCCATGCCATGCAGATATCTACTCCTAAACAATTAACTTTTCGTTCTTTCCAATGAGTAAGAGATTAGGCAATCAAGCATTTTTGCAAAGTTTTCGTGCAGTTTGGACTATGCCTAGGAAGCTTCATTGCACATTTTTCTATATCATTTCTTAACTAGAGAACTCATAACCCTGGCGTGAGCGATGTATTGCAATACCAGTGATGTTGATTTATGAAAACACTAAGGTAGTGTGTGACTTGTGCGATCATTTTCACCATACATAGAAATTAGAGGAATATATTTTCAATAGAAGGAGATCATATGCTCCGTGTCAGGCATAATACGATGGTGGTCTGAAAAGTTTCCAACCCAACAAAAATAAAAGACATTTTTTCTTCAAATTTATTTTTATTTTTCTACATAGTCTCCTTGTAAGTCTACACACTTCTCCCAGCGATGCTCCCATCTCATGTTACCATTAAATCCTCTGAAAAATGGAATACCACAAAGTTACCAAGGAACTTGTATTGTTTACCCATCTCTTTAACCTGTCCAAGTAGTACTCTGCATCTTTCTCTGCAAAATAAGTCTTTACGAAGTTGATAGCCTCTGCATTGGATGAAAATCTCTGTCCTCCGAGTGCAAATTTTAGCTTAGGGAACAGAAAAAAGTCGCTTGGGGCTAGATCTGGTGAGAAAGGAGGATGGTCAAGTAGTTCAAACCGTAATTTGTGGATTTTTGCCAATGCAACTGCTGAGGTGTGAGACGGTGCATTGTCTTGGTGGAACAAAGTTTTTTTTCTTCAAATGTGGCCGTTTGTCCGCAATTTCTGCCTTCAGCTTGTCAAGTATGATGCATAGTATGCACCTGTAATGGTTTTTCCTTTCTGAAGATAATCGATTAATATATCTCTAAGACTATCCCAAAAAACAGTCGCCATCACTTTTCCAGCTGAAAAAAGTTTTTGCTTTTTTGGAGCCAATCCCCCTTCGCAGTCCACTGTTTTGACTGTATTTTTGTTTCTGGGGTATAATGGTGTATCCAAGTTTCATCTACAGTAATTAATCGGCGCCAAAACTCTGATTTATTGTGCTTGAACTGCGACAACGGAGCGTTGGAAATGTCCATTCGAACACGTTTGTGGTCTAACGTGAGCAAATGCGGCCTCCAATGCACGGACAGCTTTCTCATGCCTAATTCTACATGTAATATGTGACAAACATTTCATTGGACATATTCATAGCCTCTGCTATCTCTCTCACTTTAATTCGACGGTCGTCTAGCACCATTTGGTGAACTTGAGCAATGTTATCTTAAGTGGTAGCAGTTTATGGACGTCCCGAATGCTCATCGTCTCCCAGGTTGGCACGGCCAGGTTTAAATTCAGCTGCCCAAAATTTCACAGTGGTAATTGATGGTGCAGAGTCGCCGTACACAGCGTCCAATTCGTCTTTGAATTGAATAGGCATATTGCCTTTCAAAAACAAATATTTAATGACAGCTCGATACTCGATTTTTTCCATTTTCACAAAAACACTCACATAGACTCATTCAAACGATTGTTAAACAACAACTCCACATCCAAAATGGCTGCAATTTTGTTGATTACCTTTCAAAAGATGTGTAAACACATTCCCTAGGTATTGTTTATGAATGCTGCCATCTTCATGCACAACTTCCGGTCGGAAACTTTTCAGATTACTCTCGTATATGTACCTATATTAAGCTAAGACAGTGAAAAGTTTCTCTCGCAGATTCTATGTATTTTGTTCAAAAAATGTCATGTCTGTTAACTTCGTGAAATAACAAATCATTATGCCTAATTAGTGCGTGGTTATTCCGAGATGATGGAGCTGAAAAAGGAGCCTCTAGAGGAGCCAGCTAAATGAGTACCTCCTTTCAAAGGTTTATTGTACAAGCCACGCAATGGTGAAGGTGAGATAGTTCCTTGTACACTTAATCGGCTACTAACGATGCTAACATTACTAATCAATAATATTTGTTTTTCACTCTACTATGTGAAAGCTTCAGTTGTGGTTCTGTTTAGATTAGGTCGCCTGATCTTCATTCATTAAATCTCAGACTTAATATAAAGATTCGATATCGAAATAACATATGGGATATTTTTGCTTATCATTTTTCCTCTGCTACGATCAAGCAAGGAGATTTTCGTCTGAGCATTGCAGCTCCAGGTCAGGCCATGCACCAAGCCAGAATCTACCGTCTTGCCCTCCTTTCCCCTTCACTGTGAGGGTGATATCATTCACCCTCTCACGAAAACAGGTGGGAGACCCATGGCCTCCGGAGTACATTACATCACTCAGGAGGATGATCTAGCTTTTTTCATTAATCAAGATATGCCCACAAAACATAATTTTTTAGACCCATTGGCGTGCACAGATTCCTTGAGAGTGGGGGGGGGGGGGACTTCTTAAAGGACCCTAGAGTTGGTATGGGGGGGTGTGCAGAGTCAGCTTGGGACATCGCATCCTGACCTAGTATTGAGCAGGTGGGAGGAGGGGGGATGAAAAGGAGCCTGATCTTCTGGAGGCTTTGGTGTGAGGGGGATGGCTCGTGCCCACAAGTAGAGCGGATGGGTATGAGCAGGGAAGGGGGACGCAGAGGGTCCATTGTGGGAGGGAAGGGAAGCGTTTGATAAGTTTGACGTGAGTGAGAAAGAAAGGTGATGGGGGAGAGTAAGCCGAGGTGTCGAAGCAGTGGAGATGGAAAGCTGGGTGAATTTTCCTGCTGGGGATTGCCGGGTGTGTAAAAAAATATGGGAATGGGCGGGCATTTCCATTTCACATTTCCTTAATTCCTGATCCATTCTGACAATCTCAGAAATGGAAGTCAGTGAATGACAAGTGAAGAGGAAATTTGAATGAATGTTTATTATAAATATACTTCAGTTCTTCTGTCTACAGAATCACATATTTAACAGAAAAATCAGATATTTTTATTGCACTATGCTATGCTCCATAGTCACTTCCACAATGGCCTCTAATTTGGATAAATGCAAACTGATCTGGGAGTCGACGTCATAAATGATTTGGAATCGATGTTATGTATCAAGAGCGAGCAAAACTTGGTTCATTTTGGGAGGTATCGAGACTAGTAATTTTCGTTCATTGCTGCTTTCCTTACTGGGCCCTGTTACAAGGCTTTTCCGTAGCTGGCTTTAGCATTCGATCTACACAAGCTTGGAGATCATCATCCATCAACAAATAATTGCTGGGGATTGCAGCCAATGAACTAACAACTTGCGATAAGTAATTTTGGAAATCTCTTGCCAAGCCTCTTATCTCGATAAACATTTCACTCTGTATCTCTTCCTAAACATTAAAATTGACAAATATTTATTCGTTTCTGGCTCCAACAGGAATTCATTCATAATTAAGGTAATTTTATCGAAGACTAAACTCAGGAACAGGATAATCAGGTGCTGGGAGAGGGAATCCTGCTGCTCTGCTGGATAATTAATTAATAATTGTTTTTGAGGATGTCCCACTCCATGACTCCCTTCTTCACATATCTTCAGTGACACAATGTTGAATCGGAATTTGAAATTGCTCAGCTAGCCAACGGATCATTTGAAATCTTCAATTTTCTGATGTAAAGGAATTTCTTCTGTTGAACGATCAGGCCACTTACTGGAATATGCTGCACACAACACTTGAAGAAGAAGGTGTGAAGTTCATTTTCAATTTCAGTGAACTTAGCACTATGTAAATTTTTCCTTTTCGGTGATACCTCCTCTTCCACTTTCACTAGAATTTTAGCGCGGTTGGCGATGATTGTTGAAAGCGTTGACAATGACATCCCTAAATTTTCCACCTCAGCACTTTTACTTAACTAATTTGATTCAACTTCTTGAATCATTTTCACCTTCTCCTCCAACGATATTCCCCTTCTCTTTCTCTTTAGTTTTGATGGTTCCATGCCCATGACTGTTATAACACTCAGAACTCCTTTTCTCAACGCCTCTACCGAAAGATGGTGGCCAATTCATATCTTGCTTCCACACTGGCTCAATATCACCTAGCCCCCACACTCAATGTCCTTCGGGGTGTATCGTCCAACAACCGAAGGGAAAATGATAGCGCCTCCAATTGGGCTAGGATGCTGATGAGGCTCTCTGCTCCCTCTCCAACGGCGTGACTTTTGGTGTCTCATCGGATGGTTCCATTAATCCTCTTTTTATAAATATCTCTAATAAGGATTATGCTACAAAACACTTACCAGATCCTTCATCAATCTGCAGGAACACAGCTGAGCTCCATTTCAGGATAACATGCACCCAGAACTAGTTATCCCTTGTAATTAATGTGCGTCAAACACAGTGGTCGTATGAACCAAGCAAACTCTTTGTATCTCTGGTGTTCTTGGTTGTTGGTGATGGAAGAAAGGGAAGCCCAAAGCTTACGAAGAGCCTTTCTCGAGGACTGCATCAAAACTTTCATTTAGGACGGTTAATTAAACCTGAGTCTTTTGGTGATAACTATTGCCAGCCGGAATAATTATGCCATGGAGCAAGGTTGAGTGTAATCAGTCTGAAATTGTGAGAAAAAAAGCTTCCTTGAATGATATGCACGACTGAATTTACTGCTCGAGCGCCATGACATCATCTTCGAATTCTTTAAGTTTTTTGAGCACACACACACAGCAAACGATTTCTGTAATAGGAATACTCATCATGGATTTTTGTTTGGGAAAAATGGGTTGAAAAAATGCCAGGGATGATGAGAGTAAAAGACTCGTAGTAGCATTAGTCTCCTGCAGGCGAATATTTTCGTATTTGATTGATTCACGTTTTTTTTTACTTGTTGGTAACTCTGGACTGGTGATTAGAGTAACTTGTGAACTCGTGAGTAAAATGTTGGTAGAAGCAATTAGCCTCCCATGGGCGAGTGTTCAAGTCCAGTTAATTCATTTTTTTTTTACTCTTTGTTGGTAACTCTTCACTCATGATAACAAATAATTAACGTCCGATTTATGTCATAGTTTATGAATTAATATGCCTTTGATTAACAGTTGTCCTTACTACTGCTGCATTGAAAAATGTATTATCGTTCATATAAGTCACATTCTGAGCATAATGTACTCAGCAACGATGATCTATGTCTGAAATCTACTGACTTTCTATTCAGTGGTGGTTCATTTCGAATTTCTGGAGTGTAGTAGAGCCACTAGCCTTTTTTTTCTCTTCCACAACCATTCTACGAAAAATTGTGTATTTTACATTGAGCTGAATTCTTAGGCCCTCATATTGTGTCTATTTTTAGCTTGAACCGGGAGTTCTCCTGCCCCCTCCATCCGGTCTAAGGAAAAAGATTATTATAAAAAATAAAAAGAAACATCATCACAAAAAGAGTCATGCATCTGAGGCAAGTCTAGAAGCACTTCCAGAAATGCAAGGCAATGGAGATATTCCTCATCCACCATTGCAAAAAGAGGGAAGTAAGGAAAGTGCAGAAGATGAAGATATGAATGGTGAGGACTTAAACATTCTTTTAAATATTCATTGAATATTGAATGTTTATCTAGCTATGTTTTTGTTTAATTTTCATGTAAGTGAATTAATTCAAGCGATGAGTTGGACCATTGAGAAGGAGAATACAACTATTACTGATGAAGTGACTAAGCTAGGCTTACTTAAATGCTTCATATAACATGTTTACACATTTTTTACTACTTCAATACAGTACTTGCATGAACTTGAATGAGAAATTTTAAATCTGTTCTATTGTGAATTGTTCTTTCACATTATTACATTAGAGTTACCTGCACTAATTTTAGTTCTTTTAATGGTCATGATTTATTGAGAATTGTTTTTGCACGGAAGTATTTTAAGCTAAAACAGCCATTGGCTTTATACATAGTGATGTAATTGCCCTTACTGCAGACAGCTGAGACTGTTTATAAGCATGCTCCTGGTAGTTAAATGGAAACTGATGTACTAATTCTTATTCAGCTTATGGAATAATTATGTTCATAATAATTATGGAGTAATTGGAGGTGTGATCCAGCTAGATCCACTCGGTGGTTGAATTAATTATAGTGCAATATCTTGGCGTATTGCAGATCATTTTGGCTTGAGCTTATGCTTGAGCTTTGAATTGAGCTTAGGAAAAAATGTTAACTTTGACAGATGTAACTGTGTGCTGTTAAAAAAATGTCAATAGTGATCATTCAAACACAGTCGGTCTACTAGTATCCAATGCTAATCACCTCTCTTGTAGTTAACCATCTCTTTTGCATTGTACTTGTAACTTACTTCATTTCAATGATTTTGTATTGTCAGCTTGTTGGAAAAAGGGATAAAATGAATCCTCAAATGCTGACCATGTCACTGATGTATGTTCCACGTTTTCACTCTACTATCGTCTTATGGTTTATCTTTTCTGTCTATTTGCATTGGGCATTTCAAGTGCAATTCTGCCAAATATGTAGTATTTTTGTTGTGATTACAGCTTTGAGAAATTACCACCATGTAGATCAAATGTGTATCCATTTTGTTGGTATATTTTTACAAATTGTAAAATAATTTCTAAAATTTTTTTCATTTTGTCTTAGAGGCAAATCTTTAACATTTTAGTTCAAACTGCTTTTAGTAAGCTGAATATTGCTTAATTGAATTTTTTACTGTTGAATCTATTTTTCAATGGAAACGTGAATATCTCTGTACTGATTAATGATGATTTCTTATTGTATCAAAATGAGCACATCATTAACTTTTGTACAAGGAAAAAGTCTGCTTGTGAGAAAAAGTTTCCCTGATGGATATAACCTGGAACATACAGTGAGAAAAAATTTTGGGAATCATTGAATATCCTTTTAAGTAAAAAAACTGTTGCATTTGGATAAAGAGAGAGAGCCTTCCAAACTTAAGTGGCTGTGGAAACTACCAGCTGACCACACCAGTAGTGGTTAATGTGGTTGCTCATTGGGTTTTCACTGGATGAAGTGTTTAGTTTTATTGCCGGGGCAAGCAATGTGACTACTACTTGAAGGTTAAGCTAGTTGCATGAGTATTACCGAAGGAATTTGGTGTTTTTCTCACCAGCAGGTGTGAATTTCATAAATATGCATTTATCCTGCTATCTAAACAACATGTTCAACGTTTTTCACACAGTTGTTTTTGTCCGCATAGAGATACATAACTTAGTCATATTTTTTCACTCTGATTTGGTCTACATAACTTTTATTTGCAAGCACTGTGGAAGCACCAATTGTGACTATCTGAAAGATGCAGTCCTCCTCCATTTATTTCTGCCTTTGTCTCTTAGAAGTCAATGGCAGTTGTGCTGATGCTCCCACTTCTTTAATATTATTCCATGAGTTTCCTCATTCAGGACCCACCATGCCTGATGATGAGTCATCTAATGGATCAGAGATAAGGATGCCTGTATGGGGTGAATCAAAGATTGGCAAATTATGTCTCAATTTCTCCCTAAGTTCTACAGCTCAGACGGCTCAACAATGATGCACATTTAAAACACTCTTGAATCAAAATATATGTGGCAGGAACGTGAGGTAGTCTAATAATGAGGTATTAGACCATCAAAAATTTTTTGGAGGTAAACTAACGGCCATTTGAAGGAGTGCATTGGCCTTTAAATCTGGGGGCACAATCAAAGATCCCCTTTACTCTCGTGAGTCAAAGAAGCTTAACTTGACTTGATGTACACCTGGTATTCTGAGGTTGAAGCTGTAACTATATCAGTGTTTTTAATAGCCGTGAATAGTCAATTCTAACCAATGAAAATTTTGCATTCATTCACTGTGTCAATAATCAATAACCAAGGAAGATATAACCCAAATAACACGACTCTCAAACAAATCCTACTTGCAGTAAGCATTGATGTTATATGTTCTCAAAAGGAATACAGAAGTGGCCCTAGAGCTGTCTGTCAACAGATGCAAAACTGTTTTTTGCGTCTAACGGTGAGGAAGTCTGTGTCATTCGTGAAGTCTGTGTTGTTCCTGTGTAAATCTTCTTGATAAATCTGAACCAAATGGTTCCTTGTGATATTGGTTCATATTTTTTTCATTTGAAGTTTTTAGGCCTCTCTGATTTATCTTCACGAGTACTGTAAGATAACAGACATTTTTTTGGAAGTCCATACTTTGTTAACTTTTGAAGTTTTTGCTGTCCAAAATGGCAGCAATATTAAATCCCTAAAATCTGATTTAGCTCTTAATAGGTAGCAACTACGAAACCTATGTCTGACTCTTTAAGCCAAGGCAGATGCAGCTATCTCACTTGGCACCATATGTGAAAGAAGATACTTTTGCAGATTCTACGTAGAATGAAACTGGCATTGTTGCCTTATCCAGACCATGAGATAAAAATCAACTGCATAGTGGTGGTAAAAAACCTCAAAAAGATGTGTTATCTGTAATCCCCAGTCTTGCCCCTCCTTGTGAGGGTGTGATGTTTAATGTTTCGAAAGCAAAAGCATCTTTTAGGTGCGCCAGTGATAATGATGATTTTATTGAAGTGGAGCACTCCCAGGCAAAGCACCCTAAAGAAATGTATGGAAAAGTGAGGACCTCGGTGACTACCCATTCTAGGATACTATGAAAAAATGTCACAGTCATGTGTGGATAGTTCAACCGATGACCACTTCGGGGGATGAATTCCAACTTTTCTGAATACGTCCATAAAAACCACTCCTCTCCAGGGGAAGTCTCTTCGAAGGACAACATCCTTCCCTTATGTACTTTAAGTCATGTGAACGATGGGAACCCAGCTGGTGCCGCTTGTGATAGAAAAACCCCTAAGGTGTTTTAAGAACATTCGAAGATTTTCCCTGTCAATACACTGCCAACTATGCAGAATGGGTGACTGCATAATTTTTTTAAGCCTTTCTGGGTGGGTTGGATGCCAAACTGGGAGGTGATAGTAGAAAAATTTTACTTTTTGCTGACCACTGTGCTGCTCATCCCATTGATACCGAAGAAACAACTGGGTCAAATTCTCCCCAGCAAACATAAGAAGTCGCCTTCAGCCCCTTGACAAAGGAATCATCTGATGTTTCAAGCAAAAATATAGAAGACTGCTGGTACAAAGGAAGTTAACCACCTTGCAAACAGCTGAGCCGAAAATATACGTTATGTATGCGATGCACTTCATCAAATACACATGGGATTCAGTGAGCAAAGAAAACATCACCAGTTGCGTGAAAGCAGATGGATTCAGTGGTATGGTGCCTGACATACTTGAAACGACGCATGAGGCAGAACTGTCTCCTTTCCCTCTCAAAGAGCGATGAGAGATTGCCAGAGATGTGAATTTTGAAGAGTACTTTGAGTGCAACGATGATCTTGATGCTTGCCAATCCATGTCGATTGATTAGATTCATGAACAGGAGTTGGTGGATATAGATGATACAAACAAGGAACAGAGTCTGATTCAGTTCTCATTGTTCAAACTCTGGCCAAAGCACTTGATGCCACGGATTATTTGTGCCACTACTCGACTAGTCTTGTGGAAGCAGACGATGGTTTGACTAGTGTTGTGGAAGTAGACAATGGTTTGAATCTCCACACAAAGATCGATGCAAAGATACTAGAGCTGGGTACAAGAAATAAAAAGCAGAATACCATGAACAAATTTTTTGTGTGAGTAATCTGTAGAATATTTAACATCTGTATGCAAAAAAATCTCAATTTAACTAATTTACCAATCTAAAGCCAAAACATCGGTTGATCTGATTAGTGATTGAATGTTAGTATACTGCAAATGAATGTGTGATACTGAGGCTGAATTATCAGTGAATCAAGGCCAAGTGATGTCATTTTGATATAATTATATCTCTGGCAAAACTATGAAAAGTAATTTTCATTTGGTTTATATTGTATATATATGGCTTGGTAAATGAGTGCTTTTTTTGTTAATTCTATATGTGGAAAAAGTTAAAGAAAGCATGAGTGTCAGAACTTTTGACTGTAATTGTAATTACTTTGACTTTCCCTCTGATTGTAACTACCAGGATTGCTTTATTGACTTTCCTGGTTAATGTGTTTTCCTAGTTTGTGCATTCATTTTTGTCTCCCCTTCAAAAACATGCGAACCATGTTCTACTGTATCTTAAAATTCCTTTACTTATCATATTTTCACTCTCGTCTTTCATAAGGCATTATATTCTGAGGTGGCTCCAACCTAAACCAGAAAGTCTTTGAAATTTAGAAGCAGGCAATAAGAGCTATCCTTAAATTACCCCTCAGATAGTCCTGCTGGCCTCATTTTAATGAGCTGGAAGAGGTTTTGAAGATAAGTCCATTTTTCTGGCTAGTTAATGGTAATGAAAGGGTCAAGGTACACCGGCATAAAGAGTTTGACAAAAATGCTTGTACAGAAAAACACTTTAAATTTAATCAATCACATGGAAGCGGAAGCATGAAGCATTCCTTCTAATTAATACTTAATGCTCAGTGGATAAATTTCATACACTATGCAAGGAAAAGTCCCCAAATTACCTTAAATTTTTTTTATGCCTCCTTCTTTCTCTATTTAATGTTATTTTTTATCATATTTTATCATACAATGATATCATCAAAATGTAAATGTCTTTATATTTTTATTTACTTATACTAGGGACTCAGAATTTATGTATTTTTCAACTTTTAAATTTTGTAAACGTCTTTTTTATATTTGATCTGTCTATTATAGACAAAACTATGCAAAAGCATGCATGCAGTGAATAAAAATTATTATTGTTACATAATGAGAATGTGGATATTTTTAAAACAATGTAGAGAATGTTACATTATCCCTCACAACTTGATAGCTAAATTTCATATGTTACAGGCGGTCGAACTTAGCATATCCACATGAGCACACCAGGCACCAGCAGGGGGTAGAGAGAGACAACACTGTGACACTCCACGACATTCCCCGAATCATTTCCCACACCCTTTTATTGTGAATTATTTTGCCAAGAATGCCTTCATCTAGCATTCTATATTTTGTCATGAAATCGTCCCTATTAATATTCATATCTCTTTTATTAATGCATAGAAAGGACCAGAGTTAATGTCACTGATCAATCAAGGGGTAGGAATCTCCCTAAAATGCATGGCCTTATATTTGAGGTGAAAAACCACAGAACAGTGGAGCAACAAAAAATTTCAGTGAAAACCTTGCAGCTTCTTGCATGAGGAAAGAGGTATACCTCACATGTTACTCAACGGAAAGTGCTAATACCTATGAGTTGCAGAAAGACAAATTTGTGACTGACTTACCTGTAGGAATGTTATCAGTGTCTAGGAAGGTATGGTGAAGTTGAATTCCATCTGACAGCACATAACAAAGTAATGCTGTAGTAAAGATAAGATGCATCTCAAAGATCGTGCTGCCACCTGGGATAATTGAAGTTGATTAATTAGTGTGTGCATTAAAAAATTGGCAGTATCCATGGATTCCCTTAAGAACACAAGTTTTTAGGCATCTGGCTCAAATGAAAAGTGGCCTAGAGTTAATAAGCTTGGGACATGACAATTTCTACTTAAGAGTGAAAGTATTAAAAACTTTGACCAATTACCAAAATAAAATTAGCATTGATACAAAGATTCAGTTGAAGCATTGGCATAGCAAGGGGTCTCAAAATAATGCAACCAGGGCCCAGCATTTTGGGGAACATTCTTAATATACCTGTGTATTAAAAGGTAATTGATATCTATGGAAAAATGAATAGCGAATCTCATATTTTCAAACGTAAAACTGAAACTTGACCATTAAACTTGCCGTGCCACTTTGTATTTAAGGGGCCCAAAATTTCATGCCACCTGTTTTAAGTGTACTTAGGGGCGTGGCCCTCCTACAAGCTAGCTATGCTGCGGAATCAAAGTATCAGAGAAAATGTAAGGGAACTTAAATGTGAAATTAAACATCAATTTTTTCGTTTACTCCGAACAGTTTATATTCTGTGAAATAATAAAAATACTACAATAATAAAGTTACTAAGGTACAGAGAAAGTGTAGTGACAGCAACACCAGATTTTTATCTTCATATTTTTCTTCCTGTGACTACCAAGTTCCTCCCTTGCCTTGAAGGGCCTCAGGGCCACTGCCCCACTCGCCTCATTGAGAGAGCAGTACTGGTTTACTTTCCAATGTGATGTTAAACTGAGGTCTCCCTTGGCATTTTCCATTAAGAACAAGTGAATGCTTATTACAGGTTTCTCTATCTGCAGCTATACCCCTGATAATCCTTCCCTACATACCTTCCCATCTGTCGCTATTGGTGTAAATAACCTCAGTTGTCAGTTGCTTCCCTCAAATAAACTATCAACCAAGCAATCTTTTAATTCCTTTGAAAAAATTTTTGTAGTAAACATGTAATTTGGACTTGAAGCTAAATACTGAATTCCTATTTTGGAAGAACCAATCCTGGCATTCTTTAGATAGTGAGTCTCAAACTCAGAATTGTTGATCTGAAAATTTTGATTGTATGTCTTTCTAATTTGCCCAGATGGATCTTCCCTGGGCTTATTGTCATTAGTTTGGTGTTGTCATGCTGGGAAAAGTTGTCAAAATGTTTATGTCATACTTTGGTGCCTCAGATGATGATGAAGACAGCAGTAGTGAGGAAGATGACGAGGAGGAGGATGAGGAGATCCCAGAAGGCCTAAAGCCCCCATGCAAACCCCTTCCGGACAAGGCTGCTGCTGCCAAGGAATCTGAAGCTGGGGCTGAGATATCTGCTTTGGTGAACTATGTGCAACCAGTTCATTTCAACTCCTTTGAGAGTGCAGAAAGTAAGTATTTCATTTGGATGTGATCCCATGACCAGTAACCATAGATTCTCAAATCCTCCATTATCTTTTGGATGTGCAAAATTTTCCAATACTTTTTTAAATTCAAACTTCAATACTATATATGTTCATATCAATCTCATTAAAAAATTATTTGGTAGCCAGTCTTTTAAAATGCACGGAATCCTGATTTTTCAATCTTTTATTAAAATATACTTATTTCATCTTCCTGTCAGAGAAACAGTTTTTCTCTAAATTAGTGAATTTTACCGAGGCTGGAAGGTATAGACCCTTAATAGAATGAAGTAGGTCCCATTCATACCTCAGTCTTATATTACAAGAAAATTCCTTTTAACAAATGTTAATTTAGATGTTATTTCTTTAACCTTCTTAATGGCTTTTGCATCTCGGGCGAAAAGTGCGGTGGGCACTAATGTAATTACAATTATTTTTGAGATCTAATAAAAGTCTTTTATGATAATTACCTAATTCATTTTATACACTATAAAATAAACTGAATATGGATATCGTGAACAATAACTTCACAATATTGTTTTTCCTGATATGATACATTTCATTATATTACCCCCCCGCATTTCTCACTAGTACTGCTGGCAGGAGTCGGCACCAAGAGTTTAAATTCATACACGCTGTTGATGAGGTGGTGTGGTAAGCATGGGGATGCTTGTTGTCAATCGAGTACAATGGGAGATCGGGTTGGTGTGGTGGATAGAGTACTCTCCTACCACACGGGCAGCCAGGGTTCAAATCCCTGCAGAGGCGCAGGTTTTTCAGAGGAAACCTGATCCCTACTTGATTGCCTTGTGGAGGGCACTTCAAGTACAGCACTCTGTCTGTCGGATGAGGTGATAAACCATTGAGCGTTTGGCGTTAAGAGCAGGCTAATGCTGACGTCGGGTCCTTTCACCTGTCCCCTATGGCACAAATGACCTTAGCCGTCGGTCACATCCCCAAATATCCAATCCAATCGAGTGCAATGTATACATACTGCACGCTCTTCAAAAAATAAAAAGATTGTTGAAATGAGTATCTGCTTGCATTTTATTCGTTCTTATGGTGTGTAATGAAGTTCTTTGTTTCCTGAACTCTCCTGGTGATTCTCTTATGAAATCTTTTATTTATTACAGAAAAGAATCGATTTTATGAGATGTCATCGTTTGATGAAAAGCAGGCGACCACTCTTTTGAAAGAGAGGCCCATTGAATTTGTCAACTACAACAAACATCAACTGAGCCGAGTGTATCCTGCTGGGACCAGATTCGATTCTTCCAATTTTATGCCCCAAGTCTTTTGGAATGCAGGATGCCAGCTGGTGGCTCTTAATTATCAGACGTTAGGTAATGTGGATAATGTGGGATGTGTATATTGATTTGACTTTTCTACTTCAATTCTTTCATTGAAAAGCCAGTTTAGAAACATTAGACATTTCCCTTTTGCACTATTTGGCTTTCATAATACTGAAACAACTTAGTGATTTCCTCTATATTGTACATCATAAAAATCACTTATTTAACTTTGTATTGATTAACCTTTGTTAAAATATTTGATCTCACCAAAAGCACACTTATTTGATAACTGCATTGCTAGAGTTCACCGTAATATATCTACCTATGGCCAGTAATTTTGACACAATTATCTGTAGTTATTGGCCTAACTTCACTCTCTTGTGTAGCACTGAATCTGTTGAAAATTAGTTGCATACAGTTTTACCCTCACTTATCAGCATTGCTACCACCCAAGAATATGGCATTGTGTCTGGTCTTAAAGTAGTGGCATCCTTTTTTGACATGTAGAATTCACTATTTTTATTCTCCAGATTTGGCTATGCAGTTGAATTTAGGTATATTTGAGTACAACTACAGATGTGGGTACTTGTTGAAACCTGAGTTTATGAGGAGACGGGACAGAAGATTTGACCCATTTGCTGAGTCAACTGTAGATGGTATAATCGCCGGAACTGTCTCTGTGCAGGTGAATATTGAATTTGGCTGTGATGCGATGTATGTAGAGGGGTTTTATGTGCAAATGTTGAGGGGAAAGTGTTAAGACAAGGACTTTTGGTCAGAATTTCCACCCAGAGGAGGTTTCTTCTTTGACAAAAGCACCCGTGGTATATTGATTTTAATATTCTTATCATTTTATTGATACATTCTTACTTTGTATTTTCTCCTTAGAAGTAGGCTATTTTTAATTATCTAGTTAAGATTTCTTGGGCACTTATTTATGCATCATTTAGTTGTATTGCATGTATTTGTCATCACCCATTGATCACTCAGGTAGGATTTGTTTTATAATGAGCTTTTCTTTTTGTTTAGTAAGTCTACAAATCTGTGAAATTGAAAGAAATATATAACAACTAATGAATATTTTACTTTCAGGTTATATCTGCTCATTGCTTAACTGAAAAACGAGTTGGAACATATGTTGAGGTGGAAATGTATGGTCTGCCTGCTGATACAGTGAGGAAAAAGTTCAAAACAAAAATAGTACCTAACAATGGTATAAATCCAGTGTATGATGAAGAACCATTTATTTTTAAGAAGGTGTGTTTATGCTAGATTTCTTTCCATCTCTTAAATATGAGCTATGACATTTAAATTAGTGTTTTGGCAGGCATGATTTTGTATCTGCCCACGTAATGTTTGTTAATAGGAATAAATTTCTGTTCCTGGAATGTAATCAGCTATATTGTACCAGGGATAGCACTTGATTAGTCCCACCTTATGCTGAGTTTTATTACACATATTTCAAACTTGTGAAAACTAGAGTAAGTTCTTATTTTGAGCCTAATTATTCGGTTGTTGCTTCTTTTGTGTTCATTTAATGTTTTATTTGATGTACAGATTTTGATTTAGAGATTAATTTATCGTACATTACCAGATCGGAGACATTCATTTGCAGTCGTTAAATGTGTTACTAGTAGTTCATCACAATTTTGATGCTGGGTGCAATAAGAAGGGAAGGCTGCAGGTAATCAAATGTAGATATGTACAGTAGAATATCCTATGCTTCCCATGTACGTTTGACCTTACAATATTAATCCATACTACGGGACTGTTGGCAAAGTGAATTGTGTTGTAAAGTAAGCCAGCATTTTACCGGCCTTGGGATCAGTTTTCACGTAACAATAAATATCAATATATTGCTATCATAATAAACTGCTGTCCATTTACAAATAATGGTTGATAATTTAAGAAATGTGTATGAAATTGTGGGTATAAAAAATCATCAAACTTAGAAATTAGTAATCTGCCCACAATAGCATGCAGATCGTAAAGTGACTCCATTATGAGGTGAACCCATGGTAAAGTGGGAGTCTACTGTATGTAGATCATTCAGCTCATGAATTAGAAATAAAAGTTGCCTGAAACAAAACATCCAAATCAAGCATGAGATATTCTGTGGCATGAAATTACATACATACATACATACCAATCACGCCGTTCCCTTCCAGGGCAGACACAGTCACAATGTTTCACTCATAAATACATATTTGTACACCTAACACTGCTTCAATAATTTCCTCCATACTGACCTATCCTTGCAAACCTCTTTTGTCTCATTTACACCCATACACTGCTTCATGCATGCCCTCCTGTTTTTAAGACTCCTAATATTCCTCCTCCTATGAATTTCCTCAACCACATTCAACCTCAAGTTTCTCGGCCTACCTCTACCTCTCGCACCATTCATTGCATTCATATATCTCTTTCGTTATTCGACTCTCATCCATTCTCTCAACATGGCCAAACCAACGAAGCACACTCCTTTCATATATGTCCATTGCTGGAGCACTACACCCACATTCATTTATTACCCACTCATTCCTGACCCTATCCATCTTACTTTTGCCGCAAAAACTTATGTCGGCCCCGGTGGCGGCGGGGTAAAGTTCTTGCCTACTAACCTGAGGGTCGCGGGTTCGAGTCCCCCCTGGGTAGAATATTATCTGCCCAAGGCATGGATTTTAGTGTCTCATTCGTTGTTACTGTTATTCAACCGATGTAAATTGGCCCATTATGCTGTATTTGGGATAGTGAATAAATAAAATAACAAATAAAAACACTCCTCAGGTAACTCATACCCATTGCGCTTATTCTACTCTTATGTCTATCCTGACATGCCCATGTTTCACTACCATACAACGAAATGGGGGGTAGTACACTTTTGTTACAGCGATTATCGCTTCCATAGACAGACACTCATTCCTTGATATGCTCCACATGCTACCTATCACTTTCCTTCCAGCATTGGCACGTCTCTTTATCTCGTCATATATCCGTCCATCTTTTGCAAACATCTTACCTAAGTACACAAAATCATCCACTTGTTCGTTTACTTCACCATTTGCCCTCATCATACAGTTATTCTCCTCATTCTCCTTATCAAAAACTACTACTTTGGTCTTGCACGCATTTACCCTCAATTCCATTCTCTCTGTTGATTCACTAAACTTATCTAGAAGCTTTTGCAATCACTGTTGCCTCTCTGAGATCAAAACAGCATCATCCGCATATAGTAGAACTCGCACGTTTACTTTTCCAATCAAAACTTGCTGGGGGTGATTCCACAAACATGGTAATTTTTACCGCTCCGGTGTGAATCAATGTAATTAGAAGAAAATATTTATCTAGCAATAGATTAATCTTTTTTGTAATCTGTGCATTTTCATGCATCTCTTTCTCTATGTTATTTATTCGCACCATCTCCTTCCTGTAAATATTTTCTAATTTAGAAAATACTACTGTAGAAACTCAAAATTGCAAAGTTGATGGGACGGGAAATATCGGCACTTCGTAATATCAAATTTGTATGAATGAGTAACTTTTAAGAGAATCGCAATGATACTATTTTTTTGTTTCCTTAAACTACAACGTACTCTTGCGACGAACTCTCATGATTTCTTCTTCTTCTTTCTCTAGTCCCCTTATGCTGTTAGGTGTCGGGTTCCCTCAGCCACTTTCTAAATTCCACCCTATTCTGAGCGAGTCGCTTCACTTCACTTATGCTCTTTCCTCGCCGGGCTGCCAATCTCTCCACATATTCTTCCCACTCCAGCCTTGGTCGTCCTCTTCCTCGCCTTCCTTCTGGTCTTGCCTCCATCACCTCTCTTGGCTTCCTTTCCTCCTTTCCTCCTAGCCACATGCCCATACCATCCCAAGGTTTTTCTTTCCATCAATTCTGTGATTGTGTCTTGCTGGAATTGGGCTCCGATTGTGGTGTTTCTCACTCAATCTCTCCTAGTGCGTCCTGCAGCACGTCTGAGGTATCGCATCTCGCAGCTTTGGAATCTACTCCTGTGTTTATCGAGTAGGGTTAGGCTCTCCGTTCCGTATAGCAATA
Source organism: Ceriagrion tenellum (assembly GCA_963169105.1). Classification (NCBI taxonomy): domain Eukaryota; kingdom Metazoa; phylum Arthropoda; class Insecta; order Odonata; family Coenagrionidae; genus Ceriagrion; species Ceriagrion tenellum. Next base: position 162,075,869 of record OY720636.1, read on the forward strand.
TCGGCTGAAAAATGGTTTTATACACCCTCATCTTTGTCTTCTCCGATATTTCTCTCTGGCCCACAATCGATCTGCTAAGCTGATGGTATACCTGGTTTGCTTTATGGACTCTGTGACTCACTTCAGTCTGGTCTTCCGTCACAAGTAATTTGTGTCCCCAGGTATTCGAACTTGTCCACCTGTTCTAATTCTTGCTCTTCCCATGTTATGTTCAGCCTTTCCTGCACCTCATTTTTTGACACTGCCATGACCTTGATTCTTCTACTGCTGCTTGCAGTTCTCTCTCGTTCTTAGCAATCAATACAATGTCATCTGCATATATTAGTGACTGAACGTAGACTGGATATTAACCTATAGTTTCCTACCTTGCACCTTGCTGTTTTTCTTTTGTATACTTAATGTATCTGGTCCATCAAAATTATGAATAGTAGAGGACTAAGGCTATCTCCTCGCTTGACACCTTTCCTCATATCAAACTCTGTTGATGTTTTCCCTGCTATTCTTACTACTCCTTTCACATTAACGTACATACTTTTAATTCTTTCAGTTAAGTCTAGAGATACCTCTATTTTTTGCAGTGCTTCCCATATGCTGCATCTTGGAATAGTGTCAAAAGAAGCCTGTAGCTCTAAGAAAGCTAGGCAGACTGATCCATTTCTATTAATATATTTGCCCTTGACTTGGCATACTGTAAAGATGTGATCCTGGGTTTGGCGGTTTTTTCTAAAGGCACATTGTTCTTCTTCTAGTTTTTCCTCAACCTCATTTCAGAGTCTTATTTCAAGGATTCTGTTGTACACCTTCAAAGCAACGGAGGACAAACATATGGGCCTATAATTGTTGCACTGAGTAGTACTTCCTTTCTTGTAGATTGGTGCTAAAATATTCAGCTCCTAATCCATGGGGATCTTTTTCACTTTCCATGCTCTTCTGCATATCTCCCACATCCAGTCAATCACTGCATTTCCTCCAAACTTGATCATTTCAGGTGACAGGCCATCAGCACCTGCAGCTTTACCAAGTTTTATTCTTTTTATTGCATCCTCCACTTCGACACGTGTTATTTCTTCTCCATTCCCTTCTTCTATTTGTGGGTTTGGTTCTGCGACCATTCTTTCTACTTGTTCTTGGAGTCCAAAAGTCACAGCCAAGTGGTTACGCCATACTCTTAGCACATCTTTTTCCTCAGTCACCTTCTTCCCTGTTTCATCTTACTTTTCTTACTCTTTCCAAACTTTCCTTTTAGGCTTTCCACCGTTTGCCAAAACTTTCTCTGATTATGATGGTAGTTTTCTTCCACTTCATTTCCAAACTCTTCCCAGCATTCTTCCTTTGCTTGTCTCACTGCTTGCTTCAACTCATTCCTCTTCTGTACATAATCTCGCCAAGCCTCATCTGTTTTATCTCTGATCCACGAGATCCTAGTAGCTTGCAAGAATGCTGCAATCTGGTGCAAGGAAATTGTGTTCATTTCTTTCACCACTGTTCACACGAAAGATGACAGGGGATGGCATCACTTCAATTGGTAAAACTTCCTCGACTGTTTAGGATATCAAAGTGATGTATTGGAAGGAATATAGATCCAGAATTTTTTAAGTCTATGGGAGCATAAAAGAAATCAAATTTGAAGGTATATGATTACTTCATTTTTATTTAAATGATAAATATTATTACAGTAACTCCTCTGTATGCGATGTTTTGATTTACATTTGACTCAATGTTACGTCCATGCTGACAAGGGTTTTTGGAAAATTTTTCCGTTTAATTCTTATAAAATAGACCGAATGTGCATATGCATGTGTTTTTTGATAATTGAGACATAATCATCCTATCTGAAATAGCTGTTATTTCCTGGATAAAGGCAAAAAACGAATTTTGAAGTCAATGCCTTGATTTATCGCAGGATTACAGTGGTCACGAATATCTGGATGCGTTGTACGTTTCGACTTACGTCGCTCTTCTTCAACTCGCATCTCCAACTTAAATCAAGAACTTAGTGTAGTTCCACTTTAATAAATATTTTCAACTAGCAGGAATAGAGAATTTGAGGACCAGTTAAAAATAACTTCTTAAGTTTTGCATTGCATGTCACCTTGACAAATGCCTCGTGTGTGTGTGTGTAGTACATATGAAGTCATCATCAAATTTTCTTCCTTACAGGTGGTGTTGCCAGAATTGGCTTGTATTCGCATTGCAGCTTATGAGGAATCTGGGCGGCCAATCGGGCATCGTGTATTACCTGTGGTTGGACTCTGCCCTGGGTATCGTCACGTAGGACTGCGGAATGAAGTGGGACAACCGCATCTCATTGCCACTCTGTTTCTTTTAGTACAAGTGAAAGATTATGTCCCTGATGGCTTGTCTGATTTTGCTGAAGCTTTGGCTAACCCAATCAAGTATCAATCAGAACTGGAGAAGAGGGCACGCCAATTGAGTGTGCTCACTGATGACATCGTTGAGGAAGGAGCTCCCGGTGGGGTAGCAGAAGAGACAATTGATGAGGTCAGTGTGTGTTGCGATAAAAGTCATTCTGACTATGGATGGGTCTGTTCCGCATTTTTTTTTGGATCTGGTTCTCAGTTCCAGTTATTAATTTAGTACTTGTATTGCTCAATTTTCAATGATGAGACTAGGTTTTTGTTTGATTATTGTGCATATCCAGGATAATGCATTAAGTTTTCCGCCTAATTGCATCCATAGGAACACAATATTTGCAGCATTGTGATATATAAAGCTATGCAATATTTCTGAAAAATGAGAGAATCCAGATTTCTAATTCTTTTCAAAAGAACAAAAAAGAAAAGAGTAATATGAAAGTTCAACACTCAGCATAACTGTTTTTAAAAAATGGACTCCTTAATATCCCTGCAAATAGTTCTACATTTCCCACTTCTGTTATTCCCCAAAATAATATTAGAGACTTGAAGGTGATCTGGCTGGCATTTTTGCGAGAAAACTCTTAAGAAAGGGTTGACAAGTCCTTAATTTCACACACTGTGCAACAGCATCGCTTTTCGTCTCCAGCCCAAGTGTTGAGGTGCCCATTGTGCCCTCCCCATCTCTCCTCTGGGTCTCTTCTCATTCAGGAACGCCGTCTCATCGCTTACCCCCCACAGACTCTCCCCTGGGAAGGTGGGAATGGGAGGAGGGAGTTGGGAGGCCCATGAGAGAGGGAGTGTATGTTGCCATCTCCATTACCCGATCCACTTGCGTTGTCAGGAAATGTGGTCCGACAAAGGGGCATTGGGTGGGAGGAGGAGAGGAAGGTGGATGTGGGGGAGGGGAAGAAAATGAAGGTGAACCCTGCATACGTACACCACCCTCTCAAAATTTACTTGATTTAATTGATGGATTAAATGCTTGGGCATCCTTCAGCCTCCTGTAGCCTGTGGAAGAGATTTTATTTTATTTTTTAACACATATTCCCGGAACATACAAGAAAAAAATGTATATACCTTATCCCTTCTTCCCTAAAACTTTTTACATCTTATAAAAACTGAAATCAATACCTTAACATCAATATATAATAAATTCTCAGGCTTCACTTGGTGGAACAACATTGCGATGGTTTGTGCATAACTTCACTTGGAAATATTCCGCAATGGTTGACCATTACCATTAACCATTGTGGAATATTACAAAGTGAATTTATTTACAAACCATTACAAACCTTAACATCAAATAAAAATGGAATCAATACGCCAAGAGTCATTTGAATTACATTCCCGATACACACTGTTTGTAGATTATTATTTACACCACCACCAATGCCTAAATGAGTACACCTTAAACATCATCCTTAATAACTTCATAATGCCCTACAGCCACAACTTATGCACCCTTCTCAGTGTCAACTCACGGTATCACAGAGTGTGGCATGTCCATCCCCTAAATCATGGGAGTCTTTGCAACCCAATCCTCTTCTTTACTGTGAGTATTTATTGGTCTGATCGAGGCATATTCACCTGTGCTTGGGGAGGGGTGGAGTTTGCGAGGGGTCCACTTCAGGTAGTACGTCTGTCACATTCATGGCATTGATTTTTGCCCCATCCCAGTTGCCTTCGTTCATCCTAAAGCACACACTCATCCTGTAACGCTAGCCAACTAGCCAACCTAAAAGAGTACCTGTCATCATCGTTATGCCCAACCCGGACTCCAAAATCACGTGGTAGTTCCAGGACCCCCTCGCTTCTATCTCATTTGCTGCTGCAGTTGCGGTCCACAAGGTAAATTTGATTTGTCTTTTCTAGCACTGAAGTAATTGCGCCACGTAACTCATGTATTCTGAATGAATTGCCGGTGACGAGGTGTATATGGGGCTGCAACTGGGAAAGTGGAATAAGTATTTCGGGTAGGTCTCCCATAGTGATCATCTTGCCTTGCACTGATGCCATAAGTTTGAAAGTGGCACTGCTTACATCACAATGTTCATCTCCTCTTGTCCCCCCCTTCCCTCCAAGGGTCCGGGTGACAGCTGGGGTTAGATTAGATCCCATTAGGGTCCTTCACAAAAAGATCGCATTGGTAGGCTCGCCTAAAGAGAATACCCACCCCAAACCTGTTTTGCGAGAGTTTGGGAATCCCTGTCGTTTGATCACCTTCTCACCTTTCCCTGTGGACGTTCCCATAAAAAGTTTATACTCACAGGTTACCTCCGACTGGCACAAAGAGGGGAAATCTCACTGGGCAGATTCGTTAACCACTTGACTGGTGAATGAATTTTCTTAAAAGCACATTTCATTTGGGGAAAAAAAATTTTTAGTACATATCAGCAAAATTCTTGAGTAACAGTAAAGGGAATACATTTATTACCGTATTTTGCTTTTACCTTTCAATTTTAGACCATCATTTTTCATAAAAAATATGTATTGTCAGTGTGAATTTAAAAATAATTCTAAAGTTTAGTTTTTGTGTGATAATTTTTTAAACATGTAGTCTGACAGAAAGCCACCTCACAGTCTGGGCAGCAGAATCTTTTTTTTTGAGAGACTGTGTCTACAGTGTCTCTTAGTCAGTCTAGTAAGGAGCTATTTTACCCTACCTGAGGTTGATTGTACTTCCAGATGAAATTTTCTGCCAAATTGATCATAAATCTTGCACGTTTCCGCTGGTAAATGGTTCTATTTTGTAAGTTTCACTAAGCGTAGTGTCCTTCTTGGAATAAATTTTACAAATCCACACAAAACCCATTTCACACTCACTCAAAAAAAATAGAATTTCATTCAAAACCAGCTGCATTTGGAAGGAATGAATTGCTTCCCTGTTAGGTGTACTTTCCACTGGAGTAGAGACTCATCCACCACTATTGCTACTTGAGGGATGTGGAGGGCAGAGAACTTGTCTTTCATGTGCTCCAAGACTGATAGGGTTTTGAAAGGTTTTTTGTTGGGACAGTTTTCAATAAATCTTTCATTGTCCATAAAATTAAGAAATTTTAGCAGAAGACGAAATCTTCCCGTAAAATCTTTTCAAAAGAATGGAGACGAGAGGCTCTCCAGTCTTGAAAAACGGCTGTGATGGTTGGGCTTCTGAATAAATCCCATCATAATACAAACTCCGATCAATGTTTTATCTCACCAGGACTCAATACTCATGGACACTCAGGACTCAACACAGGACTCATAATGGATTTATGTTTGGGAAAAACGGGTACAAAAAAAATGCCAGGGATCATGAGAGTTAAAGGCTGGTAGTAGCAATTAATCTCCCATGGGCAACTGTGTTCCTATTCAATTAATTCATGTTTTTTTACTTGTTGTCGGTAACTCTGGACTCAAAGATAAGAGTAACTTAGTTTCCTTCTCCCTTCTTCTTTAGTCTCCTGCGGGCGAGTGTTCGTATTTGATTTATTCATGTTTTTTTACTTGTTGTTGGTAATTCTGGACTTGTGATAACAAATAATTTCATCCGATTGGTGTCATATTTTATGAAATAATATGCCTTTGATTAAAAAACGCTCTTACTGCTGTAGCATTGAAAAATGTATTATTGTTCATATAAGTCACATTCAGAGCATAATATATTCCACAACGATGGTCAATGTCTTCACTCTGACAAGGAGTGCCTTAAAAATGCTGCTGTGACCCATCATTATTGGTAAAAACAAGTAATTCTTTTCACATCGGGACTAAGAACCGAGGTTTGTAATTCAAAACTTTGCTATTTCGTTATACCGCATGCAGTTACATGCATTTAGATACCCTTATGGTTGGGACTGAAGATTTTGCTTTGTAAAACCAAAATTTTGTACTTTCGAGTTTCTACTGTTCTATTTTAAAAATAAATTGTTGCAACAATTGCAAAAATGTAAACTTTTACAACAATTGTCTGACTCGTACTCCATTATTCTCAAGGCAAATGATCCTGGTGGAAGACCCGAGAAGATGTCCTCCGTATTATTCGCTGGGACAAAACTAAATCATACGTCCATTTCTTCTTGTGAATTTATTTTTATGATCTATGGAGTGGTCTTGAAGAAATCTTTTGTTGCATTCATGTGTCTAAATCTGTAAACAAAATTTCCCACACTAGTACTTAAGCAGAAAGCGACCATCACCTGTTGTTATTTTTACCATTTTGATACATTACATAGTGTTCTGTTAGGTGTGAGTTCCAGTAGTATCAATAAAAACAATAAATAATAATTTGTTTATAATAAATTTATAAACTTTTATAGTTTTTTGGTATGATAATCTTTGAAGAATTTGGGTACATGAATAGCAATATGGCACTGCTCACACTCCTACCAGCTTTCAGTCTCCTTTCCCTGTATTTACACTCTTCAAGCACAGGAATGGTCATTTTTCACCATACATATTTGATGGTGTACTGTTTGGATAGTGGGGTCTGTTGGCAGTTAGAAATCTTGTAGGTGATGTGCTTGATGTTGGGGGACCTCGCTTACCTACTGCTTCTTCCCCCTCCTTGTTTCCACTGCTCCTATTGTTTTCTCGGCCGCTCTTACTATCCTAGTATTGATTTCAGGCTTTGTAATCGTCACATGTATGTTGGTTGTATAGCATGCAAACAAACTTTTCTTCGGTTACCAATGTATGAGTATTTTTAAGAGTGAAAATAACAAGTGACTCTAAGTAATGGCTTTGTCATTGGTTGCCTATTGAAGTCAAATAATCAAGAATAAATTTATATTCTTCCTTTTTTCTTCACTTGTTCCTATTTCCTCATCTTCACCTATGTTCCTTTCCACTATCTCTTGGTATTCCCTCCTTTTTTCCCCTTTCAACGCTTCCAAGTTCCACCTCTTCATCCTGCTACTTTTATTAAGCTTTTTGTATCTAACATCATTATTCATCATAACTAAATTATAATCCAAGTCTGCATCAGCTACTGGATAGCTCCACGAGTTCTTGACGTTGTTCCTGAATCTTTGCCTAACAATGATGTAGTCAATTTGATGTCTCTCGATGCCTCTTGGCATTTTCCAATTGTACCTCTGTTTAAGATTGTGTTTAAACCACTAGAGTATTTTTACTATTCATTTATTTCTCTTACAAAATCAACTGTCTTTTCACCGCGATCATTTCTAGTCCCTAATCTTTACCCTCCCACTTCATACCCATCTCTCTCTTCCCCCCACTACTGCGTTCCATTCTCCACTTATTATTAGATTTCTCTTGCTGTGGACTTCCCTGATTATCTCCTCTATTTGTTCATACACCCCAACCCATCTCTACCTCCCTATGATTGCTTGTAGGCAATATACCTGGACTAATAAGAAATTTACTGGGCCTGCTTTTATTTCTACTACTAGTATCTTGTCGCTCACTTGTTCAATATTTACTACCCTCATCCCCAATTTTGTGTTCAATACCATAGCTACCCCATGTTGACTAATTACCCTGTAACCCACACTGCAGTGCCCGCTGTCCTTCCATTTCACCTCACACAGCCCCAAAGCATGTGTTCCCTATATCCATTTCCCATTTAATATTTTCTGGCTTCCCAGTCCTCATCATTGTACTAACATTCATCATCATCCACAGCTCTACAGCCCGGTGTGGGCCTTGGCTTCCTCTACAATGTGCCTCCATTCATTTCTTCTTCTGGCTTTCTCCCTCCATCTCGTGACTCCCATTGCCTTCAAGTCTCCTTCAGCATCCTGTAGCCATCTCTTCCGTGGTCTATCTCTCTTCCTGACCCCTTCCATCTTGCTATTTAGAATTAATTTTGGCATTCTTTCGATTCCCATTCTTTCTACATGACCCAACCATGCCAGCCATAGTGCTTTGGAGAATCTAACGATGTCTTTTTCTTCTAGAATATCATTTATCTCCATATTCATTCTAATCCTCCATCTCTCTCCTTCTTTAATTGGGCCATAGATCCTCCTTATTATCTTTCTTTCAAATTTCCAAAGGATTTCTTCATTGTGTTTTGATAGAGTCCATGTCTCAGCCCCATAAGTTACTACTGGTCTTATCAGGGTTGTATAAATCTTCAGTTTTGTGCACAGATTAACATATAGGATTGGAAGGTCAACGAAGAAATGTGTACCGATAACGTTCGGTTTCTTCTATTGGCCGCATGCTGTCGCCACCGTCGCTTGGTGTGAACTTCATATGCGTTGCAATGGAAGTGTCTACTTTAAAGACGTTAACAAGTGATATTACGACCCTAAGAATTCTGAAACGAATGCAGAATATACCTTAACAATATTAATGCATTTTCAGTTCTAATTCCCTGCGATAAAAATGAATTTATACTTGTTTAAAGCGTTAGTGATGGTATCAAATATCTCATAGCTATACTGGCATTTATGAACAAAATAAACGACTATAGTATTAGGTTTGTCACAAATCCTGCAACCAAAATTTACAGAAACGCTACGGAATTACTCTGCCTGGTTCTCTAGCGCTCTACATTCCAAATGAATAAGATTAATTCTCCTGCCAGTTAGCGCACGTTTCAAGATGTTAGGTTAAATGACGAAGTGACTATTTAGGGCACATATAAATGTAGCGCATATAGCTACGTAATTTATACCATTACGACTGCTATTGACCACTTCAATGCGTAATCAAAACATAAACAGGACGTCTTCAATTACAATGGTTAGCAGTGGAATTCCATTCATGACAAAACCACGTATTACAAAAAGTTTAACCTTGGGAATATGGTAAGGATATCAAGTGCTTTGGAATATTAGAATAAATGATAATACATCATAATTCTCTTCTTCAATTCGTTTATTTTTTTAAAGGGCAGATCATGAAAAGTCATTTGTCATGAAAATGTGACAACTTTTTTGTAGATTGATTTTTTTTAATGAATTCAGCATTTATCCTTTTGTACTGTTGCCTTAGTCTCATTAAAATGTAATAATGTAAAATATGAGTCAGCATATCTGTCCCATGTGATGGGCAGGGAAATGAAAAAAGGACCTTATCCAAGCATAAATCCTAAGTCCTAGAATAGCAATCTGGGAAAAAATATTGTCCATTAAGATATGCTCAACTTTCCTCAGCATTATGTACAGGCTATTATGAGGCTGTATCAAAGAGCCCCTAGACTTCAATAGAACTAGCATATTAACATCACTTTCTGACTCATATGAATCCAAAGCACTCAAACAATCGTTGCAACGGACCACTTTCCTGAATTTCCTGCAAATAAATCCAACTACATAATAAATAATACAGTCTATAACTTCAGAAGGCGTTGAGTCACTGCCACACGATAAGACATCATCACCATCCCAGGTACAAAACTCTACTAGCCCTTCCATTCTTGACTTTAAATCAATTAGGTGTTGCTCAGTGAAGGTCTTGTGTTCTTTTGGGAAAATTTCCTTAAAATCTTCAACGGAAACTCTATGTGCAATGTTATCACTGGAAATTTCACAGTTACCGTACTTGGGAGGCTTTACCACATTGTACAGGGTAACAAGTTTGTATGTATAGCTGTAAAAAATTGGGCAGGGAAGGGTGATCGTTTTGACCACTTGCCTGCTGGATGATCCCAAACAGCCGCTCCAGGGGATCTTGATTTAAGTTTTTTGTCAAAACATATTCAAAGTTACAATGAGATAGAAGATACTTTGATAGAGCAATTGTACCTCTTAAGGTAACTCTTAGACCTTGGGCAGTGGAGGTACTAAGGAATGCCTTAGATTTTGATTTGTTTTCCCAATCATTTAACCATATTTAACCTTTCTCAAGCACCCTAAGGGTTTCCATATTAGCGTTGATGCCTTGAGACTTCAAACCATTATTTAGGCCATCAAAAAGGTCATTTAAAAACAGAGTAAATTGCTGGGTGCCATCAGAATCCTCAAGCCCTGTCACACCCCTGGATTTATAAAATTGGAGTGATGAACTCATACTTCTACTAAAGACCTGAAAAAAATTGAATATGATAAAAGATAATAGCTCAATGCTTAAGTTAAAAAAATATAAACATCTTATAACAATGCAGTAAAACATATACCTGTGACATAAGCTTAACCCTCATTTGTTCACATTTAGTAGGGTATATGTGAGAATGAGAAATCTTGGGAGCCACTCGCAATCCTTTCAGTTTACAATCTTCCGTGTAAACAATTTCATAATGAGCCCACTTAGTACTTCTACCATTGATCTATAAAAGAAGTAATTAAAAATGAAATATGAGTGGTCCCCCAGAACAGACATACACAGCATTTATTTTGGCAATTAAATTAGAAACATCATCCAGGGTAGTAATGAAGTTTGGAATTCCCAGAATATGATTGCTAACTAACTTTTGTAGCATAAATACTTTCACCGATTTGTCTGATGACAATATTATCTAAATAAAGGAGAAAAAAGTAATAATTCATATACTAATGAAGAAATCACAACATTTCTTAGAGACTCCATACCATGTTCTTATTAACCCTAAATAAATATAACCATTCTAGTAAGTAAGTAAGTAAGTAGTTTATTGGTCCCGGAGACATAAAAAACATATGTATGGGACAAGTCAAGGAGAAGAAAAAAAAAAAAAAAAAAAAAACAGGAAAAGGAAACAATATATAAATACAAATCCTCGCCTCCAAAGGAGAACACAATACATAAATACAATCACTTATTCAAGAACTCATCGACTGAGTAAAAAACATTGTTCAATAGAAGTTCTTTCAATTTCTTTTTAAAAACAGGAATACTACGGGTCTGTTTGATCTCACTAGGGAGACTGTTGTACAACATGCATCCTGCATATGACGGTTGCCTTGTGAAGGACACTAAATTGTGAGACACCACTTTAAAATCACCATTTCTTCTGGTATTGTATGAATGAACATCGTTGTTCAAGGGCAATCCAAGAGCCAGATGATGCTCTTTAACATACATAATTGTATAGAAAATATATATACATGGGAATGTTAAGATGTTAAGTTCTTTAAAATATAACCTGCAGCTAGTGCGTTTATTTACGCCAACCAAAATTCTTATGGCCCACTTCTGTAGTTTAAACAGTCTTGTTGTTCGCTGGGAATGACCCCATGCACAGACTCCATATTTTAGTCGACTAAAAACACAAGCATAATACACAGAGAGAGCAACACTTAAGCTAGTGATCGGAGTTATTCTACGTAGTAGGTAACAGCTCCTTGCTACTCGTGAACATAAAAAATCAATATGTGATTCCCAGTTCAGGGTATCGTCGATGTACACACCTAAAAATTTTGTAACAGAAGACATAGCAATAGATTTACTGTCTAATTTCAACAAGGGGGAAGAAATCAATTTATTTTGATACATGTGAAAAAGCATAAATGAGGATTTTTTTCTGTTCAACACAACCCTGTTATCGGTACACCAGGATAACATATGATTGACCTCTTGCTGGGCAACTACATTCACATTATCGGCACAAGAAATGAGGTGATTAGTATCATCTGCATACATAATTATTTCACCCTGTCTAACACGGGTAGGAAGGTCATTAATATATAATAAGAAAAGTAGAGGGCCCAATACTGAGCCCTGTGGTACACCTTTGGAAATGTGTGTTTTTTCTGAGGAAACCATAGAAGAGGGTCCGTTTATGCAAACAAATTGGGTTCGACCAAAAAGAAAGGATTTCAGCCAATCGTTGGCTATACCAGATATTCCATAATAATGCAATTTCTTTAGCAGAATTACATGGTCGACACTGTCAAACGCTTTTTTTAAATCATAGAAAATTCCTATGGTCTCAATATGTGCGTCCAAACCCTGAAGAATTAGATCAATAAATTTGTATATGGCTGTTTCGGTACTTTTTCCTTTTAAGAAACCATGCTGAGAAGAGGAGAAAAGTTTATGTTTCACAATAAATGAAGAAAGTCTATTTAACATTGCGTACTCAAAGACCTTTGAAAAAACAGAGACCAGGGATATAGGTCTGTAGTTATCTTTATCCATCTTATCACCCCCCTTGTGCAGAGGGAGAACTTTTGCAGTTTTTAACTGGGGAGGGAAAACACCAGAAGAAAAGGAGACGTTAACTAGGTGGACAAGTGGTGCTAGCAAAAGATTTGCAACAGCACCCTTCATGATACTGCAGGGAATATCGTCAAAACCTGAAGAAAATTTAGAACTTATTTTGACTAAAATCTGGCCAATCTCCTTTTCTGAGACTGGAAAGAGAAATATAGTATCGGGAATTTGTGATAGCCTACTAGTAGAAGACACAATATTGGAGCACGACATATCATTGGTGAGCTGAGTAACAGTGTCGACAAAGTGTTTGTTTAATAAATGGGCGACCTCTACGGGTGATGAAATTACTGAATTATTTGAGACAAGAGTTAGCTCTGATGAATTACTTTTGTCAGGAGTAGATGCTTCTTTGATTAACTCCCAAGCAGTCTTAATAGGATTGCTAGCAGCAACAATTCTACCAATATGGAAATTCCTTTTGGCATCTGCAATTAGCTTAGCAAAACATTTCTTATTTAATTGATATCTTCGTTTAGCTGATTCACTATCGCAATATTTTACATATCTATAATCCACCTTTAACTGCTCAGCTAACATTCTGATCTCAGGAGTAATCCAGGTCTTCTTAGCTTTCAAGGTGGCACATTGGATTTTCTTCAGGGGGAAATTTGAATCAAAATAAAATTTAATAATGTCAAAAAAATTGCTGAACTTCTCCTCCATTGGGATTTCAGTAAAAACTGTATCCCATTTCTCTCTCTCAAGATCCTGAGAGAAGGATAGCTTTGAAACATCAGAATAAATCCTCTTATATTTGTAATTAGGAACAGAATTTTGGGTGTGGCGATTAACCTGAAAATTTGCAATTTGTGCAGTGTGGTCAGACCAGAAAACGTCAATAATCTGGGTATCTATGAGAGGAAGACCGGAAATGATATTATCGATGGTACTTGCAGTGGAGTTGGTAACTCTTGTTGCATAGGATATAGCCGGGTTCACATTAAAAACACCAAAAATGTCCAGGAGGTAAGATTTCTGAGCACTTGGCTTTTGCAAATCAACATTAAAATCACCGCAAACAATGGGTGTTAGCTCAGAGTCGGTAGTTAAGGACATAGTCGTCATTAAACTATTCAAAAAAATAGAAAAATTGCCATGAGGAGATCTGTACACACATAAAATTGGTAAAAGTATACCACCAAAATTAACAATAGTGCTGCAACACTCAAAATCAAAGTCTGTGGTAACAGGAACATATTTGGACTTCTTAAAACTTAATTTGTCTCTAACATAAATACATACTCCACCACCTTTGGATGATGTTCTACAGTTATAACTCGCCAAAGAGAATTGATTCACAGCACAACTCATAATCTCATTAGAACACATCCAATGCTCTGACAGACAGATAATATCAGGTGTGTAAGTATCAAGAAGCACCTCAAATTGATCAAGTTTTGATCGTAAACTTTGAGCATTTAAATGCATGACTTTTAGTGAGTAACCATTAATATTAATATTGACTCCCTTCTGGGCAAGTTCCAACTTCCTCTTTGGATCAGGCACTAGTCAAGACAGAGATACACCCACGCTAGTGGTTTTATCTTCAGAAACTGTCTCCCTCGTCTGAGAAGTGTTCAATTTACCTTTCCTAAAAAAATATCGATTAATAGATACATGATTAGGCCAGAAATCTGGATCAACAAACAACTTCCCAATGTCTGCGCCAACAGTCACTTGAAAAGACGCATATTCACTATTCTTTGGTTTAAGTTGTTCAATGTCCAACTTGTCACTTGATACCTGTGGTATTCTTCCCGCGATGAAATTACGCAATTCACTTGCTGTCGTCTTAGGATGAAATCTCCAGACATGCCAATGTGATTTCCGAGGGATGCCGGAAATGGCACACACCGAGTTGTTGCGAGTGCCCACGATTGTGGGGACTTTACGCCGACGTTTTGATGCCACTTGAATAAAACCTTCTTCATCAACTCGTGAAAAGTTTCTCTCTTTGCTGCTGGAAAGCTGCAGATCCAAACTGGCACCTTTGCTGCTTGTACCTCGATGCGAGACAGCATCAGCGCGAGACACAGTATTAGAGGCCTCCGTTACTTTTAGATCACGCTCAGACGCCTGATTAGGTGATGCGTAATCAAATCTGATCATCGGTGAACACTTATTGTCGTTGACCAGTTTAGAATGCAAACTTTCACTAGCACTTGGTGCAATATTCATTTTAGAGCTTCCACCACTAGCTTGAGAGGGATGACGCGCTTCACTACTATTATGCGCACGTAAATCTTTTTTTAAAGAACTAATTTCAGTACTTTGTGCTTCAATTAACTGCATGCAGTTGGCTAAATTAGTCTGTAGATCACGGATGAGGCCGTAAATATCTTCTTGACGGGAATTAATTTTACCCAGCGTGTCACATGGCGACAGTGACGATTCAACGCATTTTTTGCAACGATACATGAAGTTCGCGCTGTTTACAACAGAATTAATAAATGGTTTAGTTAAACCAACACAACTGGCGTGGAAGCTGGTATTACAACCGAAATCACAGACGATAAATACTTGATTATCCGAAATATTTACGGAGCAGTATGAACAAACTCGCTTATTATCCGCCATCTTGGCAACCTTCCAATCCATTCCGGCATTTCTAAGCAAGGAACATTTACACTACTATTTAACATCTAGAAACTGTAGGAAAAGACTTCAGTGGCTGAGAATAAATGCTAACACCATTCAAAAACATACATAATGCGTATAGTCATTTCATTGGAAAGTAACATTCAGTTTTACCTGTAAAATAGCTTGTCTATAAGAATCCTCATTGGTTATAGCATTTTCTTGGATAAGAATTTTTATCCTATTTGATTCAAGGAAACTCTCACACCATGACTTGCTTGGCAACTGAATTAGGCATGGGTTTTCCCAGAGTTCATTGAATACATCAGGAGTCTCCAGAATGGTAGAAAGTGGGAAAACATGTTCCTGAAACTGGAGGAAGATAGGTCTAGTGAGGCAAAATACAAAAGGGAGGAGGTCTCATTCATGGCATAATAATTCTTTGGTTTCTTAAATTTACCTCTGAATCATTATAAGGAGTGGTAGCAGTACATGATGAATCCCTACTTTCAGCCTCAACAGACTGACTATTTCTAGAATCACCTCTTTCCATTGATTCCTCTTCCTGAAAAATATTCAAATATCATATGAAACTAGTCACAAATGGAATTTCTATTTCTGAAGCTATCCCTTTGGTTCTTAAATAACATATAAAAAGATTATATCTACCCCTTTTAAATAAGTTCATTTTCAGATTGAACTGCATGCTTTTGGAACGATTACCAAACATTGTGCTGCATTTAGTCCATTAAAATATTGATAGCTTATGAAAAATAACTTTAACAGCCGAACACTCACCTCTTTCTGTGCTGATAGCTTCCTAGGTCGTTTGATGGGAGCAGCAGTTATACTTTTCACTGATATCGACTTCCTCTTGTACGGTTCCCTACTCGATAAATACGCCGGTCCAGGAAAAATTCTTGGAATAGCATCTTCCTTTAATCTAGGCTTCTTTAACAAAGCCTGGAAAATCATACGATATTTAGTTTTTATTCTAAATGGATGTACACATCCTTCCACAGATGCTCGTACCTCTTCAAATAAGACATTCAAGTATAACATTCGACACAGGTTACAATATCAACTTTCTATTTTTAAATGAGGTATCTTGAAGTATTCTTTATGTTTACACATACCTCTGCGATCACTAAGCCAGTTTGCTGATCCACTCCTTCCCATTTGCGAATAACATTGCTTAAAGCAAAATGTTTCTCACGAACTGCCGAGGTCTTCTTCAAACCCGTGCGAGGGATCTCCCTTTCCCATTTCTTAAATAATTCCTCGTTTCGTGGCACTGAAAACAACGAAACTTTCTCCTTGGCACTTCTGTACCCTGAATTGCAGCCGTACACAAAACAAGTTTTGGACCGATTCTTCGTCTCCTGTTCATTCATATCGCCACCGAGTTAATTTTCCTAGCATGAAAGAAATCTTCTCTTTCATGAGCAAAGCTAGTGCAAGAGTACAAATGAAGAGTGATTTGTGTGAAGGTGAAATTAACGAAAGCATTGTCTAATGCATGAACAAAATTTCCAGAATTATTTTGCACTATAATTCTCAAAAGCAATGTAAATACAATCACTTCCACCTGAGGTAGAGGTAACTAGTGACGTATATCAATCAGAAAATGGTAAATATGGTAGTATTTCATCAAATACTAGAGTTGAGTGTAATAAAATCTATCCTCAAGTCCTCTTTACCTGTGAATGTCATTAATTTGTGAGAAAGCACATGTACTGTATTTCACGAGGCTTTAATGCAAAGCATCTACTTCTAGAAAGGAAAAAGGTTTCTAACTGGTTTTTATGCAATTTATTTCAGTACTGGTTCTTTTTCACTTCGGTTTGGGTTCTAGTTCTAAGCTCAAAAACTGTTGTAGCCGCAAATGAGCAGAGATTTATTATTTTATTTATTCATCAGTGTTATGAATGGGGAAATTATTTGTCACATGAGCAATGTCAATTGTGATTGTCTTTTTCAGGAAGAACCTGTGAAAACGAAACGTTTGCAGTCTATTTCCTCCGTTGATCCAGCAGTACCTCACCCCAGCCAGCCTGTCATCCCATCTGTTAGTACTCTCACTAAAGGAATATCAACAATTGCTGTAAAAAGTGCTGCGGCTGATGATGCTCTAGGGGCTGTAGCTGTATGTGATGACGTTGAAACCTTCTCTGATACCTCATGTGCAGTTGGTGTATCCGATTCACAAATAACCAATTCAAAACCTCCAATTCTAACATCTCAAGGTAATCATTTTAGAATACTTATCATATAATCAGTTAAACTATTAAATTTGACACTAGAAAGATGGGTGGCGTCATTGGCCCATTGTTCGAATTTAAAAGACTGTTTTAGTATTTTTTTCATTTTATTACTTTCATATTTTGTGAGTTGGTTCATTTGTTCCTTCATTTGAGTGAGATGCAAAAGTCAATACACTATCTTTACTATGCTATTTTTAAAGGAATAGTTATATGCACTTGGAAGGAGCTATAAGGTTTATTGGACCCCTTCTTGCATTCTGTGGCAATCATGCATTTCCTTACTATTTCCATATCTTTTAGGCAATGTATTTTTAATTTGTATTTTTTATATGAATCATTCATTTATGATGCAACTTTGACACTTCAGTCATGATTTGCAGATCCTTAGTCATGTTTCTCATATCCGTTCTTGACATATTTACTGAAAAATAAGGTCAGATGTAAATATATTTTTACTTACACACCACATGGTATGGATTTCTTGTTTTGCAATTGGAAAAGAATAGATGTGTCGCAAATTTATTTCGATGTTACTAGTTCGTTTAATTGTTACAACCATGTGTGATGTTACTTCCTTTACCCTTAGAAACCAACATGTGTGTAGTTTATCTCCAATTCCTCTCATTCCAATCGTTTAAACAAATGACAATTTTCCACTTGGATATAATGAAATTCAACCATGTTTTCGATGTACTATATTATCATCAGGTACAAATACAGTATAAAATCCAAGACAAGAGGAGTATAGTATATACACAAGCTACAAGGTGAGGGAGATATGGTTTGCAGGAGTGGGGGGTGGGATGAGTTTGAGGGGGAAGGTTAACAAGGAGAGGGGACAAGGGGGGGAGGGGAAGGTGGAAGACTAGTGAGGGAATGTTCCAGGGAGAGGTGGGTGGGTAATAGGGAAAACACGCTAGACGGTTGTCAAGATGTATGCTGGAGTTTTGGATGGCTTGGAAAGTCCAAGGCATGCACAGAGTGGGGATGGAGGGAGGGGTTGTATGCACTGGGTAGGTATTGAGGCGATATTACTAAGTGTCTTTCTGGAAAAAAGGGGGGAGGGAGGTCATTCATCAACCAACTACCACTGAGGAAACTGGCCGCAGCTCTGGCTGCCACAGGTTGAATTCAATTTTATTTAAGTGGAAAATTGCCATTTCTCTAATTCATTGCGACATTATTCCACCATATCACGCCTACTACTTCTCTTATTGTACCTCTCATTCCAATTAAATGAAGCTGCAAGAGCCACTAATGCAAATGAATAGCTCTACTACTAGTTGACTGTATTATTGCTCTTTAACTGTGATTCAGTTTTTGCAACTCAACCATTTTAGCCTCGGCCATAGTCTGTTATCATGTGCCTTCAGGATAGAGTACAGGGCACAATCTCAAAAATTACCTTCATCTAAATTTCCTATCCCACTTGCAATGTAAATATCTCGACAGAAGACGGGAAAGACGATCCATCCCTCCCCTTAACCTCGATGAATGAACTGTTGTGGTGGTGGATCAGTGCCTGTTCCTGTTAGGCAACAAGATGGAGACTGTTAGGTATTTTTTGCAATTTTGAAAATAATCTTCAGAACTATCTTTTTGCAGATTAATGTAATATATTATTATTACTGTTGTCAGAATATAAAATCCATCATTAGTGGGAGGGGTTCAAGTTTTGGTCCTGGATAAAGTGTGAGCAAAATATTGCCTGAATGATTTTCCTTTTCTGTAAAATATGAACTTAAGGTTGGAAACTTGGCTTAGGAGGTTAATGTATTGTGGCATTTGATTGAAGCTTACTAGAATTCAAGTTGTGTCACATAAATAGTTTACTTTTCAGCTGATCATTAGCAAGATATTTTGGAAAAGAATATTATTCATCTGCTTAGTACTATAATAAATTCAGGTGAAATGTACCTGCTCATGTCTGTGTAAATATTGATATCTCCACTACTAAAATGAAAACACGGCCCAGAATAAATAATTATTTCATGCAAAGCAGAAATATTGGTCGATGATGGTTATGCAAAAGGGCTTTTAGATGTTACAAAACAATAAATTTTCAAAATTGTTAATGGTAGTTGCTGTTCCCTAATTGAAAATTTAATTTTTAATAGTGCTGAAGAACTGCAGCATATCAAAAAAATACATGTCACAGAGTAAGACAACTAATGTAATATGCATAAGAAAAATTTGCCTATGCTTGATTTTTCACTAAATTAAAGAGTTATTCATTGGACTAGGATGGTGGTTCATGTAGAAAGTCCTTATTTATGATGGATAGGAAGTGGTTTTGCTGCTGGTTATCAGTGGCAAGCAGTGCAATGAATAGGAAGTGCTTGGAATTAAATTCCTAACCGTGAGGTACAGTTACAGGAATTTACAGGTGTGCATTCCTTGAGAATATCTGCAGGGTTAGATTCTGTTGTTAAAAGTATGTTTAAAATTTAACTACCTTTATCATTTGCTTCTTCTTCAATGAAGATCTCTGTGACAGAACATCATTAGCATGTAATGTGTACCCGTGTCAGAGTTTTACTGTACTTCAGCTGAGTCACACAGCACCTATCCCCAGGCTGTGATCTGAGACTAAAGCTTTCATGAGCTAGTGTTATCATTCTAATTATATAGTTTATAATTTTTTTGAACATAAATTGCTTTTTCTACAGTGAGTCAAGACTTGGTGGCAGAATCTTTAGAGAAATTAATGGAAAACAAACTTGTCAAAGAAAAGAAAGCTGAAATGGAGAAAAAACTGGAGAGCTTGCGAAGAAAACATGAAAAGGTAAGAGGCTTAGCTGTGGTGAAATATCCTAGTATTCTTGATGTTAATTGACCTTAATCATTTGAAATTGTGTTTTCTTTGCCTAGTGATTACAAATAAAATATCCACGAATTACCATATTTGTCTGAGTAAAGCTTTCTTCAAACATATGCTCCCCTCTCCTCAAAACTACATGTACATTTTATGGAAAACCTAATGTATTTTTTTCTGTATTAGGGTATAGTGTGGCTACAGTATTATAACTGTGCAAAGGTTATTCTTTCAATAGTTGGTAGGTATGAAAGGTTCAGTGATATCTAAAGTGTCTTATGAAATAATTAGAATTGAGCTTACAAGTTAAAGGCTTGCAATTTATCGATGCACATGAAGACCGTACAAAGCTTTACATTATTTATATATATTTATATTGGTTCATAATTTTAAGTGTTCAATTTGGGTGTCAAAAGTATATGATTGTGAAACGGAATTTAGTGGCAGAAGTGATGCACATTGAGAGGAAAGGGGCCAAAATGGACTTTATAGAACAATTTGAAATTTTTAATGCTGCTAACAACAAAAATGTGAAGAATGTTTTTCCCTCCCTTGTGTGTTTACTTATCACCTCAGAGGCAAAAAAATTTCTTCAGCTCAAATACACCTGATGGCATGAAATTAATAGTATGAGGGTGCACATTCACATGATTGCTGATGGGTATGCTACTCTGCTGCTTAAATATTGTTTTTATCTCAAAAATAGATGATTTTCTCCCTTCTACAGTAAAACCTCATTTATACGAAATTGAAGGGACCAAAAAAATTGGACTTCAAATTATTCAGGTTCGAATTAAACATACTTTCCAAAAATAAGCAAATATATTCCGAATTTTCCAGAAAGCCATTGTTAAACTACATATTTTATCAACAGGTACAGAATGCACGCTATTTGGAGTAGTTGATGACCACAATTCTTCAGTTTCATGAGAAAAAAATATTTCGAGGTTATCCAACTTAGGATAATTTGGAGTAGTACACTTTTTTTTCAACGCAATTGCTCGAAAAAAAGATCTTCGGGCATGAATCTGAATGGGGTGATCCACCTGTCAATGGTTTCCAACATCCAACAACGACGCTGCGTGTTGTGTCAGCCCGCAAATATTGAAACGCCTGCCACATACGTCCATTACGACAATTTCCTGCCTCACTGCATATTTTACCCATCAATCACCTCAATTTTCACACAAATTGAACCGCGGGTACAGTCGGCTTGAGTAAATTTGGCGAGATAATTATTCAACGTACAGAAGAGGCGATCTTCTGCGTCCGCGTTTCATGCTTCATAATCCAAGTTCTTGGCAAGAGGAGCAGCTTATCCGTCCTTACCATCGGTGTGATGCTCCATGGACCTGTACTGGGTCTCAATCGGTCAAGAAAGTGCTCATGCTTTCTGAGAATGCATTACGTGTTCTTCCCTTTTGGATGGAGAGAACGGTAGAGCATTGACTTAAGGTCAGCTAGGGTCTCACCTCCCTTCCTGAGCACGGGGAAACCCAGGAAAAAATTATGATGCAGTTTCGGAATCTCACCCCTCATAAGTAGGCCTTTCTCCCTCACTTACCTAGTGATTCACAAGAAGTGCGGGGAAGAGCAAATATATGATAAAAAGAATACAGATAAAGTTGGAAAGTAAAGCTCACCAGCGACCAGGGGAAGACACAGGAATCTGATGATAAAAGCGAAGTAAGTTAGAGGAAAACGGATCAGGATCGTCTCTCTGGACTACTCCACCACGTCTATTTCAGAGGAATGGAATGAAAAATTTTACCTTGTCCGTAAGATAATACATATGTTGTAAGTCAGCGAAAAATTCCAGTAGAATCCCAAAGATTGAGTTCGATATTCTGTCAAAAATGGCATTTATGATTTTGCCAAAAATTTCGTCATACTTCCAAAGAATATATTGACAATTTTTTGGTAAAGTTTTAATGGAAATGGTTATAAATGTTTGAATGACCATTCTAGCTACCAGCTACCTAAAAACACATTACAAAAGTTATTTTTTGGAAAAAAATGAATCTAT
The DNA here is from genome assembly GCA_963169105.1 of Ceriagrion tenellum. NCBI lineage: Eukaryota > Metazoa > Arthropoda > Insecta > Odonata > Coenagrionidae > Ceriagrion > Ceriagrion tenellum. The sequence goes on from OY720636.1 coordinate 162,098,015, forward strand.
AGTCGTTTGTTTACTTTTCTTTTCGTAGAGTTCGTGCACATGTTTACGCACAATGCCCAAGGCTTGGGAAAGATTTTCATCGGAATTTAGTCTTTCTCGTAGCGCCATTTACACTGTCGAGATAGCAGAAAATGCCTCTTTACGAGTCACTCGCATATTTATCAGCTGCTCTTCGGCCTCCTCTTCTCCATCCGAATCGCTTACTTCTATCCCGCATCTGTCGCCATAGAGTTCATTTGACTTAGAAACCGTAGTCTCTTCAACTTTCCTTCAATTCTTCGAAAGTGGTGATCACATTGTCATCGCAGCGGACGTGTTCCGGAAAATTAGTTGGACACTCAATTCCACCATGAATTTCAGGCCAGTTGAAATCTTCACTTGAGTCACATACGTTTAAAGCCATTTCTTCCCCAAAACGGCTTTACGGAAGCAGGTTGCACGAACAGATGAGGAAACTTCATTCCAAGATGCGCAGATATTCCTCATCGCATCCAGCACGTTCCACTTCCTAATGTCTTGAATGGGAATATTTCTTGTGCTCTCCCTGATCATGTACCTCACCAAGATCTTTCTATACGATCCCTTGAGGCAATAAACAATGCCATGATCAAGAGGCTACATGTAGCTAGTGGTGTTAGCGGGAAGGAAAACGACTGGAATATTATTTATATTGAGCCCTTCAATGCTGTGAGCAGTGCACTGATCTATTAAAAGCAGAATTTTTGATTCTGGCCAGCCATTCTTCTCTCGAAACTTGTTAGCCACTCACGAAATAAAGCTGTGGTCATCCAAGCATTTTTATTGGCACGATAACCGCAAGGAAGGGTTTGAATTCCTTTGAAACACCCAGGGTGGGCGTATTTTTCTATCACCATGGGCTGAAGTTTTTAGGTACCATCGGAGTTGCAACACAGTGCAGCAGTCAGCCTTTCCTTGCTTTTATTCCCTCCACGGCATCTTTCTCCTTTCGCTGTGAGCGTCCTATCCGGCAGAATGTTATAGAAGATACCACTCTCATCCATATTAGAATTATCTTTTGGAGCGTAGTCCTGAAAAATGTGTTTGACATTTCCTTTCCACCTTTCAGCAGCACCTACGTCCACTGATTTGCCTTCTCCAGACACGCACAAAGACACAATATTATTCCTCTTCTGGAATCTCTGCAGCCACCCATGGGAGCACTTAAAATCTTCACCTAATTTCAGAGCGATCATTTTGGCCTTCTCTCTTACTAAGGGACCAGAGAGAGGGATATTATTTGCCCTATATTAGAAGAACCAATCCAACAACTCGCTGTCTACCTTTGCGCGCTTGGCTCCCCTGTTTCTTTTCTTCCTGCCATCATCCTTTCCGCTTCCTGCTTGTGATACAATTGCGTCGCGATTTATAATGTAAGTCGACAGTGTTGATTGCGGAATACGGTATTGCTTTGCAATTTCCCTTTTTGTTTTCACCCCAGTATCCACCTCACGAAGAATATTAATCTTCTCTGTAAGAGTCAATGCGTTGTGTTTTCTTTTCGAAGACATATCTGCACCGGTCTTTCGTCAATAAGGGTAATCATCAAAGCTATTTAAACCTACATTGGAGGAATAAATGCCTGGCTATTATTTAGAATGAAGCTAAAACATTTTCTTAGGCGAATAAAACAATTCAACAGAAAAAAACAGTACTGGGCTCAATCATTATCACCACATTATTAAGTTCCTCACGTTCGATACGAGTGCCGCTAACATTAACGTGACATGACAGCAGAGTATTAAAATGTTTAATGCTCAAATTACTGTACCTGGTCAATACTCGTCCCTGCAGTGGTGGATAAAAATGATTACTTTTCCTTTCATCTGATAAGTCAAGAGGTCAACGAGACTTCCCTGGAGATGGTCAAGTCGTCAGGTGCCGATCCCTTCAGTCAGGGTTGTCAAGGATCACGACCTCCAATCATCTGCCTTGACAGTTCGGGGAGAAGGGAGGCACCAGAGTGAGAGAGGGGAAGGTAACAGTCGATTGGGCTTGATTAAGAGAGGGGAAGGCTGGCGACCCTTAAGAGCAGGCAGGATAGGAAGCTTTTCGCAGCCTTCTCTCAACTGATGCCTCTGTTCACAATCCGTGGTGTCCGATGTAGTTCCTGGAGTCGTCTGTATTGGGCGTAACAGTCGCGCCCGTCCCTTGCTGGTGGAGGGGGGACAGATAGGGGGGGTGGTGGAGAAGAGCAGAGCTCTCGACTAGAATTAACTGACATTTGTAACTTGATATTTGGGGAAAAAAAGAGCCGGTTAATTACCAAGGGTTGCAGCTGCGATGGTATCGTGTAACGCAGGGGGAAGTGAAAAGAAGATTTTGAAGGGGTATTACCATAGAGTAAATATACTATAGAGTGCTCACTGGGTATACCAAAAACGCTATCTAAATTGACGTAGTTCTAATTCATCTCACTGCGCGCTGGTGTCGTTTTTTTGCGTCGGCTGTGGGAAATGCGGCATTTTACTCAGCCAAGGCGACTTGGAGGGTGAGGCGACTGCGGGAGGGGGCAAAGTTTTACAGGTAGGGGATAGCGGGGAAGGGGGCCGTGGGCTGGACTGTCAACGAGGCGACGGAGCGAACTCTGATGTGAGTCTCTTGAGGAGGGAGAGGGTGACAGCAAAGGGCAGTCTCGGACGAGAACTGTCTTCCAGTCCCCCAGACGTCATCCAGTTCCGCCAAGCGTCCATACATGAGTTGAAGTACTCTTTTGCGATTTCTGCTATTATTTGACCTAAGTTATGATTGGTCGTGAACTCGGATGTAATAGCTACTTTGGGATTCCACATCATCGTAATCGTCATCATATGATTTAATCATCATTTTGGACCGTAATCAACATTATGGAATCGATTCCAGTAAGTGACGACGTCTCTGGTTTTTGATTACTGATACTGCGATGCCGTTGAAAGTTATACATTCGCTCCCAGAATTTCAATCCAAATGAACCTGGTAAATGTCTATGTTGCAGGTAAGAGGTAGCAAGTTTAGGGATACGAGGAAAATTTTGATGATTGACACTTCATCTGATCCTCATGGCATCAATCCTTTCTCCTGAGAAACAGATGATTATCTTTTTATTATACTATAACTATCCCATGGCTGACACGTTGCCGGATAATCACAGGACAAAATACTTTTCGAAAGTACATCCTCTATCACCTCCAGAAGAATCTCCTGAAACCTACAAAGCAAATACGTTGTCAAGTGATTAATGCAAAATTTTAAGCAATCTGGTTAACTTAGTTTTCACTCATGATATATTATTCAAAATGTGTAGTAATCTCAGTATACTTCTCAACTTTCTTTGTCTCTTTCAACTCTGAAAAGTAATGCTGATTTACGTGCCTTTCCTATGAGACTCAGCAGGAAGCAATTATGTGGCAAGCATTTTCTTCCTGAAGATGTAAAACCCAATGGTCGACTGTAAAAAATTTCTGTTCCTCAAGAATACCTACAAGTACCGATCCCAACTCCTTCGACTGCGGCAATTCCAGTAATACCCATGGAAGCCTCGATTTACTCTACCTCGGATGCAGTTTCTCCAATTCTGTCCATCAAACGCCTGGTGAAAACCTATTCCAGGACTTATACATGCACATCTCCTACCTTTAAGAGTTTATTTCATTCAGAAAAAGCATATCTCACTCCTAAAAGTACCAAATGTTCATCATCGGAACCTAGAATTCCAACCTCCCGAAAATCTCTCTGGAGGATTGAAAATACGGACAAGACTCATGTCAGCGGTCAGTGACCTCCCCCATTCATTCCATTGATCCATCACCTCCTCTAGCCCTTCCGTTACCTTCTACTTCAGGTTTACATGACACTCCGAGAAAAAAGACCCCTTCAAATTTGTTGCAGATGTATAACAGAAAGGTTGCCTCTCTCAGAGCATCTCTCGCGAGGATGAAAAAGGAAAGAATTGCACGTAAAAGAAAAATAAACTTAAATTATTTCCTATCTAAGAAGTCATTTAAATCCCGAGAAGCTTCACTTCTGGTGCGAATGCAGTTAATGCATGGTAATCGGAGACCATGCAAAACGGAAGAGAAAAATCTGGCCTTTTCTTTATTTTTCAAATCTCCATCAACGTACAGGCTCCTTTCCGAGAAATTAGTTCTTCCGGGAGAGTCATCTGTAAGACGATGGGCTGGACGATTGTCCAAATTCAAGACAGGGTCTCATGAGTCATTTTTTAGTGGACTCATGATTAAAATTTCGGTGATGTTAGAAATCAGCCGGGATTGTGTACTTATGTTTGATGAAATGTCCTTGAAATCAAATTTGGAATATTCTCCAGCTATGGACTTCATTGAAGGTTTTGAGGATTTAGGGCACTTGGGAAGAAAAGAGAGATTAGGAAAATACGCTGGAGTTTTTTGAATAGGGGTCTTTTTACCCAATGGGAATTACCTATAGCGTATTTCATCTCGGAACGTGGCCTTCCCAGTGCAATTATTAACCCCTTAGCTGGGGACGGATTTTTTCCTTAACCTTCAGCTGGTGGGGAGCAAATCCACGGATTTTAATGGGACAAAAACCTATTTTTATGTTTTTATATGGCCCCTAAAACATAAATCAAAGGTTTTTACCTTGAATTTGTTTAACAATTTTTTTTTTCATTTTTAACGCATTTTTCCTTGTTTAGATATTGGTAAATTGAGAGATATTGATGGAAAACCCCGCTGTAGGCATACTTGACGTATATAATGGATAAATAAACCTTGTTATTGCATTTTTTATTGAAAATAGGCAATTAAATACACAATATGTTCGCACAATTTTTAACATATCAATATTTATACTATTATAATTGCTTTGAAATTATTGACATTTGCTAGCATTTGGTCATATTTTTAATATATGATGTAATTTATTTAGCTGTAGTAATTTGTATGAAAATTTCCACAAATATATTACAACAAATTGCTACAAAATTTTTAACACTTCCAAACAAAATAAATAAAAGTAATAAAATTATTTTAGGTTTAAATGTAATAAAAATTCATGTAACTTTGGTGCCACACTCGCAAAAAGACTGAAAAACATAGTTCTAACTCTTTATGATTATTGAGGCTTCTTTTCAACAATATTTCCATGACAGGATCAGAAAATGTTTATATTGTACAATTGTTTATAAATTACAATGTTACAATGCTTAAAACTATGTAAAAAAATAATTTCTTTTTCATGGAAATAATCATTTCCCCTTTTTGATAGTAAAGATGGTGCTGATTTTTGTTAGTATTAATTTTAAATTATTATTAACTAGCCATTTATGGATAATTTTTATGTAAAAATGATCAATTTTCAAGTATTTCAATATAACTGCATTTAAAAACGTTCTACAAATTATGATGACGTCTTACAAGGCTCCTATTGGCATTATTCAAAATATGAATTGGCACTGACAGAAAAATTGCACGAGAGATATCGAAATATATTTTACAATGATTTGATGAACACTTTTACAAAATGCTTACAACTATGACTAAAAATATTAGCTTTTATTCTACCCTATCAATAATTTTTCATTCATATATTTCAAATTGAGTTCGTTGTCCTAGGAGTTGATGGGTTCTTGAACAAACAATATTTTAATGGTTTTTTAACAAAAAAACATTATTGGTAGTTGATTTTGGTGTGATAATTTTTAAAACATGGCGCCGCACAGAGAGGAGCATCACACTCTTTACACAAGAAAATTGTTTCCTTCCTTTGTCTTTTTGCAAGGCACACAACACATCGTCTAACACCGTGTTTCCTATTCCCTGTAGGTGGATTGTAATCAGGGAAATGTCGCCCTACGAGTCTTCCTGGGGTTTCGCTTGTTGCCCTTCTTTCCCTTACTTGTTCATCTTTCTCTGCTGCGGATTTCCCGTATTTTAAGAACAGTTTCTCAATTAGGTCCATTCTGAAATCAAGTTGCGAAAAACTTCCGCCTTGTTTTCTGTAAATTACAAAAGCATTGAACACTGCTACGTCTAACAGGTGCCTAAATATCTTTTGATAATACTTTTTTAGTCTCTTTCGCGCGGCACTGTATGTTACGATGCATTGATCGGACAAATCCACTCCTCCCATCGTATCATTATAATCAACGCATGCCTGCGGTCTTATCTTAGTTCCCTGTCCTCTGCTTGGAACATTCACCATTGTGTCGTCATGTAAACTGCTCAATATGCACACGTCCCTTTTGTCCCGCCATTTCATTGCCATTAGTTTTCCACGATAAGCCGCAACTACCTCCCCTTTTTTCAGCTTTTTCTGCATTACATTTTGCGGGAGGTTTTTTCTATCCTTTCGCACGGTTCCGATTGCATCGGTCTCAAATCTGACTAAAAAGTCAAATAGCTCGGGGCTACTAAAGTAATTGTTAATCCCAATAGTATAGCCTTGCTTCAGCAAATCTTTGGCAAGACTGAGGACCAATCTCGAAGGTCTAGTGAAACCTGACACGTCAACGCCTTCAACTGTTTCAACGAGTTGTGTGTCTCTTCCTGTGTACATGAGCATATTCCATACATACCCGGTTTTTGAGTCGCATAATTTATATGATTCCATACCAAACCTTGAACGTTTTTTCGGTATGTAGACCTTCCATCCAAGGCGCCCTTTCCACAGCAGAAGGCTTTCATCCACAGATAGCAGTCTATCGGGAATATAGCTCTCACGAAATTTTTCCACAAGATGGTCCATAATAGGCTTTATCTTATACAGCTTTGCAGAAACTGAACCTTCTGGGACATAATCCTCATTATTCGCAAAGTGTAAAAATTTGAGCAGCAGAAAATATCGCTTCTCGCTAATCATCTCGTGAAATATAGGAGTAGCAAGGAGCTTATTTCTCGAAAAGTAATGCCCTAATTTTGGTTTCTGAATAATTCCTTGTAAAAGAAGGATACCAAAAAATAACTTCAACTCCTCTTTGTCAGTATCCACCCAGTCCTTCTCCCGACTTCTTCTTTTCATCTGTCGCCTCCTAATTTTTGCCTCTATTTGCTGACTTGCGTACAAGTTAGTCTGTGCATCAATTTTGTCACAAATACTTTCGTCAAAAAAGTGTTCGAAAAGATCAATAGGGTTTTTTTTACACACAAGTTCACGAGTCAAGCCTGGAGTATACTTTGCCTGGAATCTTGGCCGAGGTCCACCATTTTCAGTCCACTCAGAAATCGACGTCTCCGAATGAAAAAGTTCCTCCTCATCGCTGCTCTCCTCTTGTGACCCACTGCTAGAAGACTCATGCAGCTCCACTGCCTTCCTTCTGATAGCAGGATCGACGGTGCTTGGACCAGCAACTCCTTCGGTGGATACTAAAATCTCCTCCTCACTCGCATCACTGTCTTCACTTTCACCACTCAGATCTAACATTTCCGCGATATCAGTTTCTGCTAATCTTTTTTTAGCCATACTCAAAGTTTTTCACCAAAGCTATATGAATAAATTTTCACGGCTAAGGAACGTATCTCTTGTGACTGCTCACCACCAAGGAAAAATACAGACTGGCTAAGAAAACGACATAACCAATGAACTTAAAATTTTGGGGAGGGATAAACCGGAAAAACCCTTGCCCACATGTTAGGGTCTTCTGGCCTCCCAAGTGCGAAAGAGTGTTTTTTACAATCGTGGGCAGGGCCAACGGCAACGGGATAATTCCTAGGTGGCCCAATTGCCCACAAACAAAACCTTGCTTGAAAGCCGAAAGCCTTATTGCCTGTGACAATGTGTGAAAAAATCGGTTACCCTCGCCCTCTAAGAAAAACGCCAAACCTTAGAGAAAATTCTTATTTCTTTATTCTTATTTAGACTACGTCCAAGCAAAGACAATGCGGACGCAAACCATAGTATTTCCTTTCCTATAATATATTTGGGGATGAGGGGAAGGAATTTCCAAGCAGACACGTGCATAAGTCCTTGCACCAGTTCACACAAGAGACCCGCTAACGGTCGGGAAATCCAAGCTACTCTCGCCCGCCTCTGTTTATTGCCTATACCCGTTATCGCGACCGTCTGCGTGATGACAACCCCCGTTCATGCCCTGCCGATGTTGCCTCTATGGCGACGAACGCCAAAATTCAGGGGAGGGGGTTCCGGGAAACAACAGAGCAAGAGGGCTGAAACCCCTTCGCAGACAAGGGGAAAGGAGCAGCAGAAAGTTTTCGTGAGCAAATCCCGAGAAGCCGAAGCGGCGGTCGACCGGCAAGAAGACAGTCATTTGTCCTCCCATCTAAAGTACTGGCACTAAAGCTCTTAGCACTCCTCTCCCACTGAAAGGAAAGAATCTTTATCATTCTCTCTCTCTGATCCATCCCTCCCCTGCAGGTCTCTGCTTTACACCTCCTGAAACATACCCTTCCTCTCGAAACAAAGAAAGTGAAGGCTGTGGTAGTATAGCAGTGGGCACCCAGATAAGAATCAAGGGATGTGGTGGGAGTGAGTACCAAGGTCTTTCCATAGCGCTCTCCTTCAAATCTCAGTGCTGTGTAGCTTACATTGACCTTACATTTCGTAGATAATGTTTTGGGATCTTTTTTGGGTAAATAGAAGTTTCCAGTTGCGAGTTTTTCTTCTATCCATATTAAAAAAAGCATTTAAAATAAAATTGTACATGAGTGTTTACGTGGTTAACGTGGTTTTCATTGTACAATATATACTCATAGTATTAAAAGCAACAAACTGCGCTAAAATATTGAAATATGTGCATTACGAATGTTTACTGGTTTGTTAGCTGAGATAAATTACGTAGCAACTTATTCCGAGCGCGCCAAAGAATGACGGGGCACTTAAAAATTTATCGTGAGAATACGGTAAGTAAAACAAAACAAAGTGATAACAAAAAAGCGCTAATCAATTAGTGAGCAATGAATATTTCAAGAATATGTCGAATATCTTAAGTCTAAACCATTATGCCGTCGAATACGCAAAAAGTAAAGTTAGAAAAACATATTTCTTGAATAGCGAAACTTTTATCATGGCCAAAACGTCTTTTTTTTAATTTTCATTCGTAAAAAAAACATTAAAAGCAGCTTAAATAATAGCCCCTTCGTAGATTCAAATTAAGTTTTTAGTGATAAATGAATACTGAACGCATGTGCGGCGAGAAACAACTTCAAACGGGAAAAATTTTAATCGGAAAATGACTCCAAAATATAAGATGTTCTGAATTTATTCTCCAACATAAAAATGAAAATAAACGTTGCTAGAGTGAAGAAATATGACAATTGCATTACATAGCACATCATAGAAACATAAAATATCCCAAGAGACGACTATAGTTGCCCTTCCCACCAGGAAACTCATTGGTACGCGGCACGCGACTATAGTCGCGCTCCCCACCTGGGGAGCGAATTTCCTTTGCGACTATAGTCGCTTACCCCACTTAAGGGGTTAAAGAGCTCGTTCCAATGGCCATCGCAAAACTGATTGCGAGTGTTTGTATGTGACTAGGCAAGCACCAATAGGGAATCCATTACAGATTTAGGAGTGTCAATGACCAAACCATTCTTCTATGTTGGGGATAAAAAAATTTTCTGTGTCTACGATGTGTCGCACCTCATTAAACCTTTGAGGAACAACTTCATTCGCAGCGGCTTCGTGCTCAATGGTAACATTCTATCATTTGAAAGTATACGCCAAGTGTACAAAATCGACACCTCGAGTTCCACCACAAGAGCCCTATGGAAACTTACTCCGGCGCACATATACTCTCATGCTTTTCAAAAGATGTCTGTCAAATTAGCCACGTAAATATTTAGTTTTTCTGTGGCCGCAGCTATACGTACAAGTTTTGACACCGGTCAACTACACCTTAAATCAGCTCTTGCCACTGCCTCATTTATTGAAGACATAAATTTTTTATTTGATTCCCTTTATAGCAGGTCTTTTTATGAACGGAACCCTTTAAGAACTTGACTTTCCAAAGAAAACAAAAATATTGAAGACATTTTGAAAAGGGGTTCAATGATATTCTCTTCATTAAAGAAGAAGGACAATAGCCGACCACCTTGCTTTGATGGATTTTTATTGAGCATAAATTCAATGGTAGGATTATTGAACGATTTGAGTAACAAATATATTTTAACGGCTAGATTAAATCAGGATTGTCTGGAGAATCTATTCTCTGTAGTAATACGACAAAAAGGATATAATATACAAATAGGGAGAGACAAAGAGGATATGATATAAATCCGAGTGTGAAGGCCTTTCGTGCTAGTTATCGACAGATCTCAGCCAAGCTCATGCTTAAAACACCAAAGAGTTCCAGTTACAGCATCGATGAAGATGAAGTACTGGATGTGAATACATATCCATTTGTATCCTGATGTCGGAGGCGACAGCATTATTAACCAGGAAAATGCAGATCAGAGTTCCAGTGGATCAGAAAGTAAACCATTGGGATTGGACTTCACAGTATCTCCGAGCAATGAATGCAGAAACTCTGCAACTTTAGAAGAATGTTCAATAGTTCATTTCGCTGGGTAATTGTTAAAAAGGTTAAAGGATAAATTTATGGGCCAAAACTGTATCCACAACTTTTTTGGGGAGAAGTTGGATAGTAAAAGAGATTTTCTCATTTTTTTAAAGACATTCCCTAGTTTAAAAGATGACTCTTCTGGCCTCATTAGTCCCTCAAATGACTTTATTAGTCTCTGCACTGTTGCACTAGAGGTGTTCAAGATATATTGCCCTAAAATTTCACATATAAGTGACTTAAGAAAAGGAGACGTACGTACAGAAGAATTAGAATGCGAAGTGAGAACTATTTACGCAACAGTGAGTGTATTAGCCACATCGAATTTGCGCTTGTCTTACTTTTACAATGCATGATTAAGAAAACTTGTAAATGGATACTGACAAGTTCGGAGAAATGTAAAGAGAAATGTATCAATTTAAACATATTACGGCATAAATAAATTCAAGGTTTTTGATATTTCGAATTACTTTCTATAGTGAGTCCATTTCCTCATGACAGCATGCAAGTAGTCTACAACTTAATTGAAATGGAATAATTTTTTATACCCGTTCTTGTGTCTTAATACTTACCTAATCGCTAACATTCACATTGACAGCATCTTCCTTTTGTTTCCCATTTCTTGATTATTTTTCTTATAACCCTTACAATCACTTGTGAACCTAGGATATATTCGTTTACTTAAAAAAAACTTTGCCGGCGCAGATGGATAGTAAGAACTTAACCCAGTCGGAAGGCCGAGAATAATTCATATCTATTGTTTCAGGCTCGAAATTTTGGCAGTGAAGAATAGCCAAATACATTGTGAAAATCTTATAAGTTTTATTGATGATGCCGACAGCTCGATTAAACCGGTCGAATAGACTACCAAAATTTTCATTTTTTGAAAATATAAATGTTAATTCTCCAAGCACTGACGCATCTTATGACTCAATGGAAGGATTTTGAGTCCATATAACTTCAAATATCCGCATGTTTACCCCATACCAATTTTACGCGTTTGTTCAACTTCAGACAACGTCGATAATTTCATCACCAGAAGTACTTCAATCTCGCTAAAACCACGCATAAATTTTAGTTACCACGAAGGAACATTGTCCACGCCATTAAAAAATACTCTCTGGCATAGAAATGTACGTTAAGGAAAGCCAAATAGTAAATGAGTGCTACTAATCTGCAAGTATCGAAAACTGTCCATTATGTTGTTACAGTTCTGTCCTTTGTATATTCGGAATCACCTGCATGCATTCTACGCCTTAGCTTACTGCGCCCGGGCAGAAGCTAGTTTTCGTTCCGCGTGGGTCAATAAAAATTGATACCTCAGAAAATAACTCACATAACGAGTTCATTCTACTTTAAAAAGTCATTTTCATTCGTTCTCTTCATTTCATACTCTTAAAGTATCTATGAAATTCCAATGGAACGTAAGTTACCCAGATGCAGAAATTTGAAGGTAATTTCAATAGTAAATTACGATTTGTATAAAGTTAACACCAACATTAAGTAATACATATTAATTTAAATAGTATTAGTGGCAAGATGATCAATTTGTAAGGCCACTTTAAAAATTTGAAGATATTTTCTTGAATACATTTCGGGAAATCGCGATTTTAGTTTTTTTGACGTGAATACTTTCAGCGTCTATAAATATATTTCAGAAAATTTTCATAGCCATATGCTTTAAACATTTTCGAGAATTTCATTTTTTCTAAACAAAACGAGTAGCAGAGGCTACTTACCTATTTTTTCCAAAACAGTCTTCGCAGTGGTATGCTATAAGGGATGAAAAACACTTTTACGTGAAACCAAATGCGAATTATTAAGCACTTTTTTTGTCAAACCCAGGACTCCTAAGTCGATAACCATTTATCAACTTACACAAATTATAGGTTGATACAATAACTGAAATTTTGGAATTGATATTCCAAGTAGTTTATCCTACAGAGTTATTTTTATTTCGATTCCAACGTAGCTCGCGCTCGCTGAGTCAAATGCGGACCTGGCGTCAAAAATAATTCCAACGATGCTAGCGCGACGAGGTGCACGAATTCCAAACTACGTCAATTTAGATAGCGTTTTCGGTATACCCAGTGAGCACTCTATGGTATCTTTACTCTATGGTATTCCTCAAGTTCCATTCCTGGTATAGGTATAGTTAGGAGACGCTCTCAAGGCCTACGACTCTTGCCGAGAAACGGAAGTACCTACTCATGAGATATGTGATATGGGTGAAGAGCTTAATTCCAAATAGGTATGTAGTAAAGGTTGGTTTAGGCCGACAACGTTAATCACTTTGAAATAAGCGCTTCCAACCTAGTGAAATGCGCCACCACCACTAAGGACGACTTCGAATTAACCGATAAAATCTGGAGTCACGAGGCAAAATGTGACTTTGAAATACATGTTAACACATTCAATGCGGCAGCTAATTTACATGGTCTTCCCGGTGACTGAAAATTTTTTTTCGCCCAATTGATTAAATTTTGCATTTTAAGGATGGTTTTATGTTATTAGTAGTGAATAACACAAGAAAACAATTTTTGTAAAAACATATTTTTAATGACTTCTTAAGATGTCATCCGCCATGACGAAACCATGTGCATATGCAACCAGCACTACACCTGTGCTAGCATTTATTTTTATATTTATTGCGATGGATTCTTTTGTTCATTTGAAAATTTATTGATCACTTTTGACAACAAACTATTACTTTATACATATTTAAATTATCAACTGCAATAATACGTAACATATAATGTATTACACCCTTATTTACGCAAAATACAATAAATGAATTCCAATAACACTGTAAAGTATAACAAGTAAAATATAATGACAGAAAAATTACTATTTAAACAAAATTACAGTAAATTAAAGATGTAACAAAAATGCTTTTGTTTTTCTTTATTTAAAATAAACATCTAATCTTTCTCATCCATCTTCTCGTGATACTCAATAAAGCATGGGCGAAGACATAGCCCTGGTTCATCAGGACATTCTGGGCAAAAGGTGGTGATAGTCTTCCTGATTCCTTTTATATGGCAAACATGGCATCTCTTTTGTTTCCGCCTTCCCCCACCCTCGGCAGGGAGGAAATCGGGAAAATGAGATTCGGGGAACTTTGGTGTAGATGGTCGTGAGATAGGGCCTGTTTGTGCTCCAAGTAGGGAGCGTATTACTTCTATGCAGAACTCATACAGAGTTTTTCTGTTTCCGCTATATTTTTGTAACAACATGTAACTATTTACAAGGATCAACTGAAAGATGTGAATACCTATTTTCTTGTACCACTTGAGCGATCTATGCTCACAGGGGTAATACTCTAGCATTTGATCGCTGTGATCAATGCCACTCATGTATGTATTATACTTGACAACTGGTTCTGGTTTCGACTTCATGATCCCTTTCCTATTTGGGACCTCAAGCAATTGGCTGCCGAACTCAGAAGTAATTATTAAAACATCCCGTCTATCTCTCCATTTCAAGACACAGATGCCGTCATGACTCCATCGCTTAACAACTTCACCCTTTTTAATCTTTTGGGATACAATTTCTTTGGGATTCCCAACTCTGTTAGCCCGTAATGTTCCTGTGCAATATGTATTTTTTTTTAGAAGTTCTCTAGCCAATTGTACACTGTTATAATAGTTGTCTAAGTAAATAGAATGACCAAAACCCTCTCGGCCCTCAAGGAGTTTATGCACTACATTTCGTACGTGCCCGTGGCCTCCTACCTCCTTATCTGCAGATCCCGAGTATATCAGCATTCGCAATAGCATCCCTGATGGTTCCGTTAGCATATAAATTTTTATGCCATACTTATGGCGCTTTCCTTTCATGTATTGACGGAAAACCAAACGACCTCTCCACAAAACCATGGATTCATCTAATGATAACTCTTTTTCAGGGGAATAAATAGCATACATTCTATCATGAAAAAGGTTAATCAATGGCCTTATTTTGTACAATTTGTCTGCCGGTCGAGGTTCGTTTTCTACGGGATTTTTGGCGAAGTGAAGCGTTTGCAAAATTGCAAGAAACCTATCCCGAGACATGTACCTTGAGAAACAAGTTAAATTGAATAAATCGTCCTTTTTCCAATATTCTGGAATTCTGTTTAGCCTTACTGTTCCCATATGGAACAATAACCCAAGAAATCTTTCAAATTCTTCCTTTGAAATTGGTTTCCAGTCGGCAATCCTTGCATGAGGTGAAACATTTGCCGATAGAAGTATCTTGGTCTGTCTATTTGTCTCACCCACTATGAGGTCGTAAAATGCCTTGTTGGCCATGAGGTCAAAATAATGGCGAGGGTGATTCCCAGCTGGAAATTCCCTCAACCCGGGACACCCAGTGAACTGTATTTTTGGAATTTCCGGTCGGTCATTACTCCAAGTATGGGGAAATTTCACGGTACCTGAGGGATTGAGGGACAAAGGGTTTGTCACGGTTTCCATGGCGGCTAAATTAGCAGAAAAAACGTTTGTCCATTCTTGTTCAGAATCACCCAGATCCTCCTCCTCGCTCTCTTCTCCGCTTTCGCTCTCTGCGGAATGGAAATCGTCATCACCCTCCTCCGATGACACGTCGTCTTCTCCCGATGAGCCCGTCTCAAATAGCAGCCTCTGCAGCTCATGCTCGGTAATTCTCGGTTGTGCTGGCGATGGATCATTCTTTGAACGTTCTTGTAATTGTCAGTTAAAATAACTTAATATAGGCAAAAGTAGACATTATGATGTTTTAAAATGAAATAAAAAATCTCAATCTAAAGCTGTTTGGAAACTCACTGGAGAACGATGGTCCCGCTTCCATTTCACTTTTTGTGTTTTCTCTTTCATCTCCTGCCATCCTCTTTCTCCTCTTTACAGTGCCTACATATGTAAATATAATTACAATATCTAGATGCACATATCTAAAAGCTGAATTTGAACGGCAGTGTTGTGAATACTTACCAGAAGTGCAAAGTTCGGTGTCATCTTCTGCATGGGAAATATATTTTCTTCTGTTCATTTCGCACGTATAACACAAGATACCTATTATGTGGTCGCCTTAATATGAACTGTCTTCGAAAAGAACTGGATGTGCTGTGGTAGTACACAGCACCATTGACGACATAGTTTCACGCTGTGAAATGAATACGTTTTCGGACTAGAGGGTGCTATTACGTAAATGAAACAATGTTAGAATTGCTACGGGGAAGAATCAGATTTTCATGTGTAGCTCACTTCTCCTGATTCACTCCAGAACGTTAGTTTTGTGCTACATTGTAATGGAAAAGAAAAGGTGAACAAAGAACATTTTCAAGATTCGTGCAGTAAAATGAATAGATATGTGAAACAATGTAGAACTTCTGCAGCGGAAACCGATACCCGAGGAGAGTAAAAGGTTGCTCATGGGGCTCTCTCGACCGCTCGGAGTGCCAATCGGCCCAGAGTTGAAAAGCGTCCAGACCAGCCCGGGTAAACACGCACATACAGAACTCTTTGTATTAAAATCACACGATATGTAATAAAATGGTAAATATATTATATATAACATAGAGTAATGTAAACTTAATATAAAAATTATTAAATTTAGCCATACATTACTTATAGTAACCCTCCAATATATAACACAGAGCATTTTCATTAGGCACAATTAACCTTAGAAACGAGCTGGTGATAATTAGACAAAAAATGTTGGAAGTCAAGAACGGCTGCGTATTTTAGAAATACTGGAATGCAGATATCTAGTAAGCGTCAAAAAAAGGCACCTGACCGCATTTGCGAGCAAGAAAAAAATTAATGAAACGTGAAACAGCCAATGACATCTTAAGATGTCACCCGCCACCCATGGGTGAAACTCGTGACATCTTAAGATGTCACCCGCACGGAATGTGTTAAGCAGTATTTCTAATTATCCGTACCATCTAGCATGCAATTCCCTTTACCATTTGCTGGGGACAGCTCACAACTTCGAATTAAGCGGTATTTCAAATTAAGTGGGTTCGAATTAACGTGGTGTTACTGTATATCCTGTGATTTAATTTGCATTGTGTATCCCTTGAAAAAGATGCCTCTTTTTTCCTCGAGTAAGAATAAGTAATTTTTCTACTAAAAGCAATGCAGGACTCATGAGTTTTTTTTCACAGGAACTTAGCTCATACATTAAGAATTATTTGTAACAAAAGTATGAGTGTGGATTATCTGGATTCCCATTGCCTTTTGCTGTGGATGCTGTCAATTGAAATTGGTACAGGGATTTTTTTGTCGAATTTATTTTTTTTCCTGCTGAAGTGTTTCATGTATGGTATATTTAATGATATTTCTGGGATCCGTTTGGGCTTCTTGGCTGCAGGAAAAAATTTGATGATTTTTTTATGCAATTGAAAAGGAGTTTTGGGTGAAAAAAATAAATAAAATCATCATGTGATGCGTGTTGCGGCACTATGGGGGCCATGCCCAAATTTCAATCGCCCACATTCCGGAAACTATTGACAGTAGGAGCCTAAAATTTCATCTCATCACTATTCTAATATATGTGTATGTCCTCAGCAAATTTCATGAAAATCCGAGTCTGTGGGTTTCATTTGGTTTAAGTATTGGTTGATTTGACATGGAATGACCCAATGCCAAATGTTTCTTTTGAGCAGCCCAAGTATTTGTTTACAGTCTTGAGTGAATGGTGGTAACCTGTTTCTATCTAAGTTATTATTTCTGTCTAGAAAGGTTTATTTTCATCTAATATCGGATTTATAATTATTTAGTGCTTATTATTCATGTTAAACTTTAATTTTAAAGTTTATGGCAGTAACTTAATATTTTAACTGGGGGTATATATTTGAACTTCAATGGTGTCGTGAAATTTTCTTTGAGGTTTCTTACATGATCATGTGCGTGATATAAGTCTTTCATGTTGTGATGCTGCGCTGTAACATTTAACTATGTTTAATTGTGTTCTGTTATGCACGCAAGTTTGACAGTGATACGTATGTTGACTTTCTGCAGAATGTATGTTGACAATAATCTAGCCTGATTCTTCCTGGTCATAGCAGATGGACGTAGTTGCTTTCCAACAAATAAAAATGAAGGTTTAAAGAGGGGATGAGTCGATTCCACTTTTTTTCGATTCTGATTCTTTCAAATCGATTCCCGACTCTCGATTCCGATTCCATCGATTCTTATCCCTAATAACAGGTGAGATATTGATATACCAGTAATGTACGACTATTATTTAAATTCAAGTATTGGCTGGAATAAAATAACCAAAACAATTAAGTCGCTCAAAAAGTATATTTATTAACAATTAGCAAATACGTAAATCCTCAGCTTATTGAGGATTGAGATAAAAAGTACAAATTGATAGCCTACACCCAAAATTACTGAGACAAATATGATGAGATAAATGAAATTTGATTTGAATATTTATCTATTTGGAATCGATGGAATATGGATCAACTTTAGGCGATCGATTCTTGACTCCACCGATTCTAATCCTGAGAATGAGCGGAATCGCCAATCGTCATTTGGATTTGACTCATCCTTAGTTGAAAGTTATACAAAGTGTTGAAAGTTACCATTTACTTCAATGAATTGTATTTTTTTACTCCAGAACACACAAAAACTGTTTATATTGACATGAATGCTGAAGTTGTAGAGAAGTGTCCCTATTATCTATTGGTTAAATTGCAAAATAAACATTTATTTTGTAATGTTGATTATCTAGCATTAGAGAAATATATCATTGCGAGAAAAAAATTTCAGATTAACTTAGATCTTCGTTTTGAGTTTGGTATAAAGCTAGATGCAATAAGGTGTTTCAGCCTTCAAATGGACTGATTTTAGTGCAACTGTTTTAGTACACATGGTGATTGTAGAGGAAATGAGATGTTGGTAATAATTATAATTTATTGAATATAAATTGATGTTAGTGAAAGGATACAGAATTAAGAGTATGGCAGCATGAACAATAACAGTGGTCGTGCATGTGCCATCTAGCTTTATGGCATACAACTGATTTCTAGATTGATTGATCATTTGTCTCTGTTGTTCAGCACCTAAATGAGTTTCCATTCTGAGAATATGTGATATTTGAACATTTGATTTATGTGGATATATTTTATTTATTGTTACAAATTAATATCACAATTTAGTGAGAAGGTGACCGTATGTCTAGCTATTCAATCAGTACCGAATAATGAAGTATTAAGTTGGGGTCTTATGTATGCTTTTCAAAAACAAATTGGGATTTTATAAATGCTGGGGGAATGCATGTTTTGTATTCATTAAACGTTTCTAACTTTAGATGTAGTGTGGTTTTTTATTTAGATTTGAGAACTGTTTATTAACAAAAGCCATGGAGTTATAAAAGGTTATAATAAAAGGAACCAACTAATTAATTATTACAACATATAAACATATCATTAGTTAAGGTGATGGTATTAATCAATTTTGCATTGATATTAGTAAGTACAACTTCTCAATTATTTATAGTCAGTTACGGTGGTGGATGAAAGATTTTTAGCACACTTAACGATTATTTACTGCGACCTATGTCTGCACGGCAATTAGGCGATCCTGAGTTTAAAGCCGAATATAACGAGAATGCCTGGGCTGATTGAAATGAAATAACCATCTTCACATAGCCTGTTCTATTTTCTCACCTAATCGTGACAGAATTGTCTTTGTCCTGAATTCAGTATCACATCCTGGGTGCTTCAGAAAACATGAAGCCAATGGTTTATTTTATTGTGATTTATTTCACATTTTAACAAGGAATGTGCGTGCGTTCTGAGAAGTGTGATCAGCAAGTCCGCGATATAACGTGATTAGTTGCATTTCATTAAAAGAAAAGGCACCTCTTGCAGCAGCAAGATGAGGTATTGATGGCTTCAAAGCATCACATGTCTTGTTTGACCATTTCAAAACTCCATGTTTTCTAAAGCAGCATCTTTGGTGAATCTGAAAGTGTAAATCCTGACACAGTTTCTCACTCGTAATGTCCAACTCTCCATCGTCAAGTTGATGGCTATGTGCTCTTTAAGACAACTTAACTGTGGGCGGGGCAGATCTTTTTTATGATATCCTGCCACGCAGGACCTAAGACTTCAAAGGGGATCCTTGCCACGGGGACAAACACCACAAAGCTCATCTCACTGTTTTGTAAGGAACTAATGGCTGTGAGACTTTGTCTTAGCAAAATTTAGAAGTCTGCATTTTTATAAAACATTGCAATGGTGTACAACCTATGGACCCGACAAAAATGGATGAATGATGCCTAATATTCTTCAAGGTCATGTGTATACCCTTGATGCTAAATCTGGAGGTCAAAAGAGGGGGTGTGTAGAAAAATCCTTATGCTATTGGATCGGTAGCATGCACACCCTGATAACGTTAAATTAAGGAAAATAATTTTTTCCCTGTAAAGTGCACCAGCTAGCTGCAGCCCTTTGACTTAGACTTTGAATTCAATTAAATATAATTATGAAACATTTGCAATGAATTTGGTTCATTCTTGTGCAAATTAAGATTTCCCTTGATTCATACTTTCCAATGATTAGAATTTTTTTCCTATATCTCCCTCAAAAGTGCAAAAGAGGGACATCATGGTATTACTTATGATTATATCACTCTAAGTGATTTTTACATCAACAAGGGCAGTTACTGCCATCAAACCTTTATGAAACTAGTGTTTAATGCATCTTTGTGCTTGAACTAGTGCTGAGGTTTGTTATTGACTCGGTAAAGTGATTTTCTTTTTGATTGTATTATTTTTAGCTAGAAAACCAATTTTTGACAAAAACATGTCTGCTTTGTTTGTACATAACCATGAAATGAACTTGCATCGAAAATCCATAAATTAATTCTACATATAATTTCATCAAAGTGAATGGTCATGACACAATCTTAATTATAAACACAATCATGAGAGACAAAAACAATATAGGATATTTGTTGTAGCTCCGGTGAATAGTAAATGAAATGAACAAACGTATACTGATTGCACTAAAATATATTGGTACTTTTAACACATACAATGTCTTTAACATATCACTTCGGCACTGGTTCATTCAGCACTGGCACTAAGCATGCTTTGTAAGATGTATATATATGTAACAAAAAAACAAGAGAAAAGCGTAATTATAAGGACTGTTGAGTTTATATCCAACCATATTCCCTCGAGGAAAGGTCGTACAAGTAATAAGACAGCAATTCTTGACCAACGTTTGGGAACGTAATTCATTCCATCATCAGGGCTACAAAAAAACATGTACACTGAAGGTGAACCACAACACATCTCAGAACAACCCAATATATAAAAATTAAAAAAAATGGTATATAAAATAAAACAACACTGAAAATCCCAAAGAATCACATTAAGAACCCAAGCTCATGATTTGTAAACGTTATTTCCCTGTGTGCTGTTTGAGATAATCTTATTTAAATGTAACTTTGTATTGTGTACTATTTTATGTTTGCAACTTTGTTGAAAGACTTGTACTGTGGCTCTTTTTTGGTTTTGTGTACTTAGTGGCGTTCTGTCGTCTTCAAGCAGTGGCATGTGGATGTTTGTGGGGGCATATATTTTGCATGGCAGGTCATATAGACATCGGTGTGATGAATAGAGGCAGGGGAGTGGTGCTTGATGGTGTTTGTTATACCAGGTAGTCGTGTATGGTTGGGAAGATGATGACAGAATTGCAGTGGCAGTGTGATGTGAATTCGGGTTCTTAATGTAATTCTTTGGTAATTTTCAGTGTTGTTTTATTTTATTTTATTACCATTTTTTTTTATTTTTTTATATTGATACTTCAGGGTTGTTCTGAGATGTGTTGTGGTTGACCTTCAGTGTACGTTTTTTTGTAGCCCTGATGATGGAATGAATTACGTTCCGAAACGTTGGTCAAGAGTTGCTGTCTTATTACGTGTACGACCTTTACTCGAGAGAATATCCTATATCAATGGAGGTCGATAGAGTGAACGTTGAGACAAAAACAATGAACACATTAAGCATTGTTTTTAATCAGTTAAATTTTACGTACTTCCACTGGTCATTCGTACAGCATAAAATCCAGGTTTTACGTTGCATCTATTGGTGTTCCTGGGCTAAATGCTCGCTAGTGAGTTAGCTAGAAGTTTAGTTTACCTTTAGCTCAACGGAGCATCACCTGTATGTGATAGTGAAACTTTTGGGCTGCTGGTCATCTGTTGATGTTTTATTTAGAATTCTGGCTTCAAGAGCGTTGATATAGTTATAGCATAGTATGTAGTGCTGGGAATGGAGGGTGTCCTCCGGCGATTGGGTAGTAGCAATTACAACACTCCTCCAATTGTCTCTGGTACTACCACGGTTATTAACGGAGGTTACAGAGGAAACAAAGGTTTCGGAGGACACTGGGGTGGTTGCGTGGTGGTTTGAGTGGTTGCAGGTGCTGAAAGACCTTTGAATTATCTGCAATATGATTTTTTGGTGTAATGCCGTTTAAATGCAATGTTTATTAATCAAAGATGCTTATTTTATGTGTAATTATCAATCTGCTCAACCAAATATAACTCAAATCTCTTCAGGCTCTTTCAACATTTGACTCTAGTGGACATTCAGTACTTTTTGAAGCATGAGGCTACTAATAATGTTTAGTGAAATACATACATTCAAAACTCATGATTTTTATGTATAATGACATACACAATAGAAGAACGAGGGAGAACACATTAAATGAAAGAATAAAGCTTCATCACTTGTATAGATTATTGAACACCTTTGCTCACCTGATAATAGTTTCCTAGACTGAACCAATTACAATTTTACAACACATGGTGGAAGTCGTAAAGTTATACCTCCGAACTAGTAATTGGGTGCTTGCAATTGAGTAAAAGAAAATTATTCTCCATGGAAATTTTTCATTTCCCCTATCTTATCTCATTGAAACATGAAATCTTATCAGGGTTCGAACCTAGGCCTAAATGTTGGGGTTTGCATTTTTGTTCTGACTCGTCGAACATTTAAGAACCTTCCATTAAAATTTCATTCCTGTAGCTTGATAAGAAATGCTCAAAAACCATCCTACTTAGAAATCACCGAAACATTGTGTGACGTAGCGTTTCAGAGGTTTTGGAGCAATCAGAGGTACCAATTGGTTTCCAGTAAACAACTGCTCTGCTCCTACTGTTCATTTCCCAGCACTAATAGTATGTAGTTATTTATCAAGTAAAAAGTTTCAATAGTGAAAGAGAGGGATGATTTGGAGCATTTTGTGCAAGGCTGTTCCAAATGGCCTGGGCTGGATGGGCTTTGTGTTCTTAATTCCTAAAATATTTTTCTGTGTGGTTTTGATGTGGAACCATTTGAAAAATTTGCTTCTTATGGTTTGTACTTACAATATCAGAATGGAAGAATACCATTCCCGAAAGGAACCGTTGGAAGTACAGATGAAATGTTTTGCACCACAGGATTCAAGCCTTATGTAAAATAAAAGCACCTAAAATAAGGAGTCTACTGTGCTCTTTAATTTCCTCTCTAAAACTTGGTTTATCTTGCCAGTCCTCATATTCATTCCATCGATCATTTAAATTTGTGGTTGCATCTATTGGTACAAAATGGATATATGCAACTGTTCAATAGATGTAATTATGTATTTTATGGAAAAAAACTAGTGTTTTTATTTATAATTCACTTAGATTTACTTTTACTCTAAAATAAGTTGGTCATTATTTCACTCTCATTTGTGTTTTATTTATTTTTTAGGAGAAATTCAAACTACAAACGCAAAGGGCATCTCAGGATATTGAAAGAACCAAGCCAAAGTTTTATATGAGTCACAAGCTAGTCAAGAGATTATCTAGTAAAAACATGTAAGTATATCGCTATTTCCATTTAACATATTTTTTCATTTAGTTACCATCCATTTTGATTTTTGCACTCAGTCATTGGGCGTTGAATCCTAAGACTGGGTGACTGCTGCCCTCCAACCTTGCCTATCTAATGCTAGTTCCCTTTGTTCATGGTAGTTTGTATTATGTACTTTCATCTTTATTTGTTTTTTGTATTCGTCCCCTGGCCCTCTTCTGCGAAAATAAGGAGTGGAACCTGTGTTTTGCATGTGTTATGGTTATCTTGAGTAATGGCCTAATGTAAACGTTTTAGAAAAGTTACCTAATGCACGGAAGACGAATATTTTTCCGGCATTCAAAACATTGTGGTGTGTAAAACGTAACCCTGAAATTACTGTATAAATGAATAAAAAGACCATGTTCAAGAGAAGAAGACAAAACATGGTGGACATCGTGCATGGGTAAAAATGCATTGGGTGCATT
This sequence comes from Ceriagrion tenellum, assembly GCA_963169105.1. Lineage (NCBI taxonomy): Eukaryota > Metazoa > Arthropoda > Insecta > Odonata > Coenagrionidae > Ceriagrion > Ceriagrion tenellum. The sequence continues at coordinate 162,121,805 of OY720636.1, forward strand.
GGCATCAGGAAAACACAGAAATGGAAAGTTTAGGAGTTTCCTGTGGTGAGGGCTGAGAAAAGAAAGTACAGGGGGTGGGCCGGGATAGGGAGCAGGTAGGAATGCTGACAGGCGAACAAGAAGGGATTTGGGGAAGGCGCTTGTGCGGAGAGAGTACATTGGTGCGACGCACTTAGCTCCCCATAAATATATACTGACAAGGGAGGGGGTGGGCATTAGGGGGCAACTGCAGGCTAATGAATGTCAGGAGGAAATCCCACGCGGCAAATCGCCGCCTGGGGCCAAGAGCCGAGGATGTAAGGAATAAAATTGCACTAGTTTGAAGGAAGGGAAATACCGTTCAGCAAATCCGCGAGAAATATTTTCGACAGCCAAGTATTAATGCATCAAAATTTTGGAGATTACTTTTCAAATATAAAAGGCACAAAATTTTGTTAAAAATACCATTTATCCTCTTAAAAATTTATGTAATCGTCTAATGAGTCAGTTCTGAAAACATGAGTACCCTTTGAGGTGGAAATTTCACTTGACTAAAATGTTACAACAACGAGGAGGAATCAAAGCTATGTTTATCGATGTAAAAAAATTTGCACAAATATGATACCCACACCTAATATTACCTATTGATTCCAAATTTTCCACAGTAAATGCACATTTAATTTCAAATTTTCAGACGTAAAAAAGTAATATTTTTGTGGAAGATTATGGAGAAAAATAGCAGCGAAAGAAAAAGCAATGTGGCTTGCATAACCATGGATTTTCAGCGGAGCAGATGTCATTCTTGACATTTTTTTTTTATTATGAAAAATGAAGTAAAAAAGACTTGCTGAGAAATTTTAAATATTGGTGGTAACTTACAATACAAAAACAAACATGATAGTGCAAATAATTGAATCCTGACACCGACCTCATCTTACCTTCATATCTTATACATACAGACCTGCATTGAATGGGTTAGTGCTAGAACCACGGGTGTTTTCGAACCCCTAAAACTGCGTCTGGGACAAAAATGTCTCTTCTGTTTTCCAACCATTTCTGTGAATGTTAATTGACTCATTTCTTCAGAGAAGAATACTCTCACTGTGGGAGAGTTTCCAGTTGAGGGTGAAATTATTTTTAACATCATTTAGACACAAATAATAATTCATAGATCAGATTTTTTAATAAAATATTGCCTGGCTCAAAACTAAAAATGTTGTGCAGAGCATCTCTTTTTTTATGTGTTATGTGTAAATATCTGCAAATAGCATCCTGAAGAAAATCAGGTTTCACTTCAGTCTTGTGCATACCTACTAGTAATTTAATATATACAAAAAAGAGAAAATGATGTAGAATTCACAATAGTTAAAGGAGGGGGTCTCTTGGTTGCTCAACCTGATTTGAGGATCCATATCCCACGAAGTTTCTCCTTACCCAGTGGAGTACCAGAGAGACCTTTCTTCACCAAATACGATGGGTACACCTAAGATCTTTCTGTGTGAATATGCTCCTTGCAGGTACCTCATCGTATTTTTGTCATTTGTAAGTTATTTATTTATTATGGTACAATGATATTTGCCAAGTCTAGAATATTGTAAAACCTATAAACAGGTCCAGTTCTTCTACCAGCTTTCACTGCACCAGGAACATACATGTTTTGGCGGTTTGAAATAAATCTATTCCATGCTTATGATATCCTGGCAGATTTGTCATCTGCCAAACGCTACAAGTGAGTTTATTGGACATAAAATCTTAGAACCTTATTATTTCGCCGAACCAATTACGTGACATTACAGATTTACAAAATGGTACTTCCCATTTCTCGAACCACAGAATATCCACCTCTATCGTTTCATTCAGTGTCACCCCTCACATGCAGGAGAAACAGAAAGGCATCGAGCTCTTTCAATAGCATAAACCAATCGTAGTTTACCAACATCTTACGAGCCTCTGATTCAGTGTATTTCCGCTGGCCTTTTCGAGTTTGTTTATTCAAGACCTAAAGCCAATAGAGGGACCACAATTTTCCTGGGCAATATTCATCTATATGCACCTCTTGGCCGAAGTGACATTTCTAGAAGCTGATTTCTGCTGTTTCATTGGAAGCGCCAACCCTTCGTGTCAAATGTCAGCATATTGAGGTATTTTTGTTCACCTGATCCTTGCCGTCTTTTTTTGGCATGCTATTTGCTTCTGGGCCACCTGAAACTTGTCCATTGCAATGAATATCGCTGACATCTGTCTCGTAATGGTCCTGGTCTTGTAGAACGCCACAGGAACTTGTATCTCAAAGTCTTTTTTTAGGCCTATCTCTAGAACCACCACCAGGACCTATAAGACGAGACACATGACAACTGGCATACTGTTTCCATCTTTACCTTTTGATTTATCTTCCTGAAGATGATTTAGCAATGCCACAATTGCCCTCAGTATAAATTCGCACTTGGTCTATGCTGTACTAGTGGGTAAATCCCTTTAATTATGTCTCAATATCATCCAGAGACCGCTTCGGCATGTCTAGATGCAGATAGTAGACAAGAAATGCAACCAAACAAGTGGAGTGGGAGAAAGAGACAAATATGACAGATGATTTGCTCGTACAAGCATATTCTGCGGCCATATAACATTCCTTGGGAGAGTTTTTCTTTTAAATGATATACAGAAATGTAACATCTTCAAATTACTGAGTAACGTATCTTCTGCTAGTAGATTGGATGGAATCCAACACGAACGGACATAAAGTGAGGCGAATTGAATACAGACATTGGTACTTCTTAGCGACAGTGTAGCAATACTATCATTTATGTACAAATATTTCCATAGACACGTGTGGAAGTTTTGGAGGGGAAGAATGTACTACAAATAGATCGTCACATTGAAAAACCAAAGGGCAAATATGTAAGAGCAAGGGGAAAAGCCATCCATAGGCAGCATTACCGCTTGCGCAGTGATCTTTAGGGCGCTGAACTGGCGGACAATGGCTTAGAATGCCATTCTCTAATAGCCGACTGCGTGTTCTACATGGTGATATTTAAATTCTTACATTGAGCTCACCATAAAGTGAGCTATAAAATGTTGTGAGATATAAAGTATTATAATCAGAAAATTATGGTAAATTTTCCTGCAATGCATACTGGTGTAATATTTTAAGATTTTTATAATGTACCATCGCAAGCTAATTGTGGTAAAAATTTTCATGAATTAACTCAAATATGTGAAGAAAAACTTTTGCTGTATGCATCATGGCTTTACTGTCAATGTAATGAACAAATATGAGCATTATAAATACAGTAGGAGTAGGTCCATTATATTTGCTTGCGCCTAAGTTTGAAAGGGGTCAATGAGTATGCTCGCCTTCCCTGTTCACAAGGGCGTTACCTCCGTGGGAGCAAACTTTAATTTTTTGAATTAGGGACAATTGAAGTACTAGATAATGTTTAAACATTTTCACTATTTAAAAAAATGCATTATAAAAATGTGAAATTGTCATTTTATGTACCTTAATTAATTCTAGCAACTTTTGGTTGAAAGTTAATGCTGTAGATTAGGTAGTGTTCCCTTGGCAGGGATACTAAGTTTCTGAAGTTGACAAAACTGCTAAATTTGGGGTGCAGAGAGTCGATTATTGAATTAGTGTGACTACAATAATAATTTTATCATTTGAAAAAAATAACAGAAATTGCAATAAAAATACTTTTAAAATGGTGTATATAACATTCCTCTAGCATTTACATGGATCCATACATGTATTTTCCTAGAACAGTGGCATATCATTTTGATGCCAACAGTAGGAATGACATTGTCCTTCATTGACATTATTTATTTTATCGCATCCCTCTTGAAGCATTCAATTAATCAGTGAGTACATGAGGAAAAATGTTGGGAACCTATTTACTCACCAAAGAAATGTTTTTTTGTTACTTGCTGGCATTGTTCACCTTATCTCTCTTGGTTGGAATGCTAATTACCGTTTGTAATTCTTTAATCCCATCTCTACCCACTCATGAGTTAGCAGCCTTAGCTACTATGTACATACCTAACAACTTTACATAAGAATCATGTTCCCATTTTACTCACAATTTTCCTACCGGTTTGATCCAATTTTGGGTGTATGAGCTTGTGATTAATTCCATAGGATGCAGCCGACTGACATTAATAACTTATCTCTATCATCTCAGGCTTAACTTTGTGGAAGTTCATTTCGTAAATGAAAATGAAAAAAACTTTGTAATATTCCACCAATTTATTTTATGGTACAACTAGTTTCGTCACAGCGGCGACATCTTCAGGTACAAAGAGTCAAGGCACAAAATATGGTCCTTATATACCATCTAGGTTAGGTGTTTCGGTGGGGGAGGAAGAAGGTAGGTGGAAGGGGGGGGGGTAAACCTCAAGGATGTAATGTGGTGTTGTGAGCGGGTGGTGGGGGTTGGAGAGGGACGGGGGGTGGAAGACCGTTGGCAGGGAGTTTTGAAGGGTTGTTGGTGACTAGGGTAGCGGAGGGGGCGTCCGTAGGAGTGGGGGGAGGGGAAGTATTATGGGTTGATGATTATGTGATTATGGGCACCTGTGGGAGGAGAACCACACCAGTGACTTCATTCCAAAGATTTTGCACCGGGAAGAAAATGGGAGGAGAATGGACAAAAGGGAAGAGTTGGAGATTAGGAGATGGATGAAGAAACGTCCTCTACGAAATGACATATTATTTGAAAACCTTTCCTCCCTCCTGAAAGCCTCTTTGACCCTCACGGAAAAACCAGCCACCCATAATCCTTCCCCTCCCCCCACTCCTACGGACGCCCCCTCCGCTACCTTAGTCACCAACAACCCTTCAAATCTCCCTGCCAACGGTCTTCCACCCCCCGCTTCCCTCCAACCCCCACCCCACCACCCGCTCACAACACCACATTACATCCTTGAGGTTTACCCCCCCCCCTTCCACCTACCTTCTTCCTCCCCCACCGAAACACCTAACCTAGATGGTATATAAGGACCATATTTTGTGCCTTGACTCTTTGTACCTGAAGATGTCGCCGCTGTGACGAAACTAGTTGTACCATAAAATAAATTGGTGGAATATTACAAAGTTTTTTTCGTTTTCATTTACGACATTAATAACATTTTTCTGATATGACTGATACACTAGCACCATAATTTTTATAAACTTCTTGTTTCATTAAGATCTATTTTAATAGGGCTCACTTCTTTGTTAAATTGAAAAGTGCTGTTAGGTTTGCTGAAATTTTAACTTTTACTATGTTGGCAAAGTTTAGGCCTACATTGAACATTTGAGTCTCTGTGGTTATTAAACCTGTAATTAGATTATTTTTTTGACGTGACTTTTTTACAAAAGCATTGTAAATATCCCTTTTTATTACAAAAATTGCACACACAGTCGTGAAATCCACCATCATTTGTAAAATAACCATTTTTACCGCAACAATAACACTTGCACCTTTGGATTTTCACTTAACACCTCTGCATGTCTTTGTCTGAAGGATGGTTGCCTAGTAGAGCCTGGAATTCTGTGAAGAAATCCCTTGAAGTCTTGATGATCCATCTGTTTTGTGGTTGGTCAAGGATGTAGTGTGCTTGTCTGCTGCTTCAAGGGTATTGACGATGCTTGCTACTCTCTAGTAGGCGAGGTCCTTCTTGTCCGGCAGACATCTCTTGATAGTTTCATTGTGCAATTCGCTCATTAAAGGGTCCCATAAATAATGTTTCAGGTTTTATTTGAGCCTACTCAGAGTTGATAACCATTTTAGCTGCACAACATATTCAGCTGAGGTTTCATGCTCCCACTGTTGTCATGACCTAAGTTTGTTTTTTCAGCGATGAAAGAAGGCATGGGACATATGATCCTGCTCTATTTTTACCATTTCCTTGTAAGATTTTATACTCTGCTTTTGTGGAGTGCTCAAATATTTCAATAGTTTTTAACTGAATGCAGTCAAATGAATAGCACTCGATGAATAGTTCAAAGCATTCAATTTATGAGGACCAAGATTACTCAGTGCTATCAAAATTTCTTACTGATCTGATTACACTGGTCGGCATGAAAATCCTCCCACGAGGGTGAAAGGGTGTACCGGATAGATTTTGAGACGCTGATTACGAATATCTCATCGAGAAAGTTCCAGCACGTAAGGTTTTTTTTTGGCAGGGTGCTGTTTCCATAATTGACAGAAAAATCGTATTTTTGGTATTTAATATGTATTTTCCGTGTTTGGAGTGCGTAATTCTCAATTTTTATCTTAATCCAAGAACTGTTACTAGGCTATATCCCAGGAACATTCTTTTCTTTAGCTCACGGCCCCCCCGGAAACGTACCCCCTCCCCTTGGGTTGCAAAGATTTATTGTCGTTCCACACTGCATACACTAAAACCTAGGCGTTATTGACGGAGAAAAGTTTCGTAATCAACTTGCGATCATTCGTCGGCTCCCTTTTGTCTAGACGACAGACAGATTGTTTAAAAAAAGGCGCCAAGACATACACCACGTTGTCGCGTGAAATAAATATTTCAGTTTCGATTTGATCTTGGTGTTAGAAGGTGGTGTTACGCTGTGTCTGTGTATACCGTAGGTGAAAAATATTTCTGCGTGAGATATTGACGTTTGTGTTAAACGAACATGCCGAGAACTTGCAACAATTCGACAGATTCATTCTGCTACATATGTGGGGAAGTGATTTTCAAGGGACAAAGTAGGCCATTGTCACCGTTCCTGAAGACAGCCTACCATCTGTACTTCGGGTGTAAAATCGGCGACCAGGATCGCGTTTGGGCTCCGAAACAAAGTTGTAACTCGTGTGCGCGTACTCTCACAGAATGGTTGAAAGGTAAACATAAGTCGATGCCGTTCGCCGTACCTATGGTTTGGCACGAGCCCCGTGATCATGTTTCAGACTGTTACTTCTGCCTGACTAATATAAAAATTTTCTCAAAAAACATGAAGCATAAAATACAGTATCCTAACTTGGATTCCACGAGGAGACCTGTGAAACATGATGTTAGTCTGCCAGTACCCGTACCACCAGACTCATACACCCTGTGCAGTGTTTCATCCGATGAAGAACCTGCTGCTTGTGAGGATGTTGCACAATCTTCGAGTACACAGTCAGATCCCAATTAAGCTCCAGTGCCTGACACTAATAAACCACATGTGATAAGTCAGGAAGAGCTGAATGATCTGATCAGAGACTTAAACCTTCCCAAGTCTAAGGCCCCCTAAGTTGCTTGCATCATGACTTCAACAATGGAATCTACTAAACCAAGATGTAAATATATCGATGTATAGGAAAAGAGAGGTGAGCTTAGTTCCTAATTTTACAAAGGATGGTGATTTGGTGTATTGCAGTGACATTCCATCGCTTATGGGACAACTGAAGTTGAACTACAACACTGAAGATTGGAGGCTATTCGTAGATTCCTCTAGGAGTGTCTCAAGGCAGTGATACTACACAATGGCAATGAAAAGCCATACATCCCTATTGCTCATGCTGTACATATGAAAGAAACATACGAAAACATGCGAAACCTATTGCAGAAAATAAAGTACGAACAGTTCCAGTGGTCTGTATGCGCTGACCTTAAGTTTATTGCCATCCTCACCGGTTTACAAGGAGGTTACACAAAGCACTGCTGTTTCCTGTGTCATTGGGATAGTCGAGCCAAAGATCAGTGCACCATCGCAAAATGGCCGCCAAGGAAGCAACTGGTCCCAGGGGAGATGAACGTGGCTAATGAACGTCTTGTGGATCAGGAGAAAATATTCTTACCACCCCTTCATATCAAATTAGGGCTCATGAAGGTCTTCGTCAAGGCCCTGAACCGGGATGGTGAAGCATTTAATCATCTCAGAAAACTATTCCCATGACTCAGCGAGGCCAAGGTGAAAGAAGGTGTTTTTACGGGACCTCAAATCAGAATCAGAATCAGTTTTTAAGGATACTACATTTTCTTCTAAGCTTAATGAATTGGAAAGTGAGGCTTTGGGAGGCCTTTCGAGAAGTGTGGTGTAACTTTCTAGGTAATCATAAGTCACCTGATTACAAAGACATTGTGGGCAGGTTAATTACTTCATTTCGTAACATGGGATGTAGTATGTCCCTAAAGTTACACTTCCTGCATTGCCACCTGGACTTCTTCCCTGAAATGTACAGCTTGTGGGAGGTCTCTGACGAACACGGGGAAAGGTTTTACCAGCAAATAGCTACCATGGAGAGGCGCTACAGTGGTAAATGGAGTGTGAATATGTTGGCAGACTTCTGTTAGAATGTGACACGCGAGAGACCCTGTAGTAATTACAAGAGGAGTAGGAAAACCAAGAGACACGTAAGTGTTAAACTTTAACTTTTTATGTAATTTTATCTGCATAATTTATATTGATATTTAAGTTATAACGTGCAAATTATTATGGGTGGAGAATAGCATCTTTGGGCGGATATTAAAACACCCCCCCCCCTCCTCCCTGAAAACTGGTGCGTCCTGGAGAAAAACGGGTTACGGATTCGAGCTCAGAAGCTCGAAACCTATAGGAATCACCTATTTTCGTTCGTGGGAGCGAAAAAAAGTTTCATTTTGCCGACCAGTGTTATCACCATTTGACTGTAACATGCTTCATTACACCACAAATAGTAATTAATTTGCATTCCATGATTATGACAAATCACTAATTAACCTTGTCAACATTCAAGCATATGTACTTACTGCTGTAACATATCAATAGGAAGGCCGAATCAATGAGAGGAGTTGCTTAGGTAAGCTCATGGCCATAATTGCCCCTGAACCAACTAGCTAACATCCTGTCAGGGAGTGGTTACATAATTCAGTGGGGTCAGCCAATCAGAAACGTTTATTTTTAATGCAAATTTATTAGAAACCTCAGGTTCAAAACTGCAATAAAAGATTCCAAATCTTCACTGCAGGAGTCTTTTTATAATGGAATGTTTTCCCTAAATTTTTGGAACCTTATTTATTTTTTTATATTTTTTTATCTTTACTATCCCGAATACAGCAGATTTGGCCAATTTACGTCAAGTGAAGGACAACAACAACAGACAAACACAAACACCCATGCAAGTGGTGGAAATTCCACCTAGCGGGATTCGAAACTGCGACTCTCGAGTGAGCAGGCGAGGACTTTACCCCATCGCCACTGAGGCCGGCAAACACCTAGGCCTGTCAGAATGATGTCAATTTTGCTCTTAAAAATCTGCTGTGTGCAGTGCTTGGATTTTTGTCCACCCCATGAGTTACCAATATGTGTAATGCACCTTTTAATATTATCATGATGTATGATACAAACCTTGATTTCAATTGCAATCCTTTCTGAACTCTCCAACTTCAGATGACACTGCCACTGGCTTCAACGTGAAACCTCCATCTTATGAACTCCCACTAATTGAAAAACTGATGTATGAACAAATGCCATTGGTGCCATCAAATTCTTATTTAAAAATATTAATAATCCTGCTTTACGAAAACTCCAAGTTGACAAATGGAAGATTGACCCTGTCTTGCATAATTTACCTCATCATAATATATTTTGCAAAAAGGTAAATATTATGTACTCTACTGGATTGGTGGTTTTGAAAGTGAAGAGGTCCGATCAGAAACAAGGGCATGAACAAGCCAATCAGAAACCTCCTTATTTGTTTATCCAGTTCAAAGCATTTCTGGTTACTGGCATCTGTGACTTGATAGTGGTGTGGTTAGTGAGCAGTCAACTGCAACGTGTGCCAGTTATCACTGGTCATTTTTGGTTGGATGCCATTGCAGCGGATATTTTCATGTGGCCAGGGGCCACCATCCCTGGATTTTTTTACTATTTCCAAATGAGTGAGAACATGGGGGAGTACAAGTATTATTTCCTCTATAAATTCATTATGGCGTTACCCATGTTAGCCTGGCCCATGGAAAGTCTACTGTAGTTCAGCATCAGCATCATTTCTACAAATTATATGAACTGAATTCCATTACAATACCCTAACGAAATCGTATGCAGTTTATTTCTTGCATAGGAGAAGGGCTGCCATAAGAATGAATACTGTATAGTCTACTACGTGAATACTCCATATTTTATTGAGTTCTTGGCCAATAAGGTTGTTAGCGAGCATGTAGGTATTACGTTTATGGCTGTTAGGTGAAGAGAAACTTGGCAGGCAAATGAGGGTTCTGACATCAAACCATGAGGGTGAAAGTTCTGCTTGGCTGAACTTTCACATTCCCAGTTGAAGTTAGTGGTTGACGATATCACGCAATTGTCAACGCATCCATGAGAACCTGTGTCATCTATTCAAATGGACACTTGAAGTTAACGTTGACATCAGTCGTAATCAAAGCTACAAGTTCTGAAATTTCTCTCTCTGGGAACTGTTGGGATAAATGCAGAAATTTTGCCTTTACTTGAGTTGTGCTAATCACTTACCCAGAAATACACGGCAATACATTTCATTAGAGGTCGGCAACATGGCGTCAGCTAAGGACATAAACAATTATGGATCATGCCAAAATGCCATGATTTTGCCTGAGAAATCAATATTTTGTTGCGTTTGCCTGAATAGTTTTCATTTGAAGTGCACCAACTTGAACGAGATTAGTTTTAAAGTTGCTTTGGAGACCCGCTAGCTACACTGGGTGTGTTTATCGTGTAGCATTGAGAAGTTTCGTAGCATCTACAAGATGGAGGACACTGTAACGCGATTGAAATTGGAGATGGACTCACTAAAAACACGAATTAATGAAACGAAACCATAAGAATGTGGCGAATAAAACACTTAACTGTGACGACGGAGCAGAAAATTTTTCATGTGAAACTGACTGTAGTGGTGGTGCTCATGCGGAAGATCATGCTGATCGGCTGAATAAAGACAAGAATATTGTGAGGCCAATAGTAACTGAAGTGAACATCGATGATCTCAACCATGATCATTATGCATTCACAAGTATGGAAAATGATGGCTTTATAGATGTTCATTATGAGAAACGAGGTAAAGGAAAAGGAGGGGTACCAGTCTCATTTCAAGAAGATATAAAGGGAGTAAATAGTAAACTGGATCAATGAAAAACCACACCAAATGACCAGAAACAAACCTACATGATGACTCGGGCCAAGACATCAACCAATAAGTCATGACTAGATATGTCAACTTCTTCAGGCAGGATGACAAAGAATTCCAGTGTTACAGACTCATCAGTTCTCTCCTTCTTGTGTTTAAATGTACAGTGTCTCAGGAACAAACATTCTGCTATTGTAGCATCAGTTCATGAACATAATTACGGGATTTTATGTTTTACGGAACATTGGTTGCATGAGGATGAAGTCAATCTATTTAAAATTGAAGGACATGATCTTAAAAACTGGTGCTGCAGATCCCGGGCTAAGAATGGAGGCACTATAATTTATGCTGCCCAGTACTTGCCTGTCAAGGAAATTAATGTTAGTAGATACTCACATGAATTGCACTGTGAAATGAGTGCGGTTATGGTAAAAAATTATAAAGTGATTATTATTTTTGTGTATTGATCTCTGAATGGCAACTTTGATATTTTTTGTGACTGTCGTGAACAAGTGTTAACCACTTTATATAGGTATAAATTAGATATCATAGTTTTTGAAGATCTAAATGTAGATGTAAGATTTTCCAGTAGGGAATCAGTTGCTCTTCCTTACTTCTTTCATTTGATCTGTATTGCTTGAATAGGGAACCTACCAGATTTGATTCTTGTCTTGATAATATTATTACTAATTTGCGTGAGGCACTTTTGGATGTCAACCTTGGTATCTCTGATCATTTAGATCTGGAATGTTATTATAAAGCAAAGGACAACACGAGTAATATCAGTGGGCCCAATATTAAGACTGGTTCAATCCTATGTCGGCCTGTTACTCTTAATGGCATTGAAAATTTTAAAACTTGTCTTTATAATGTTTCCTGGCACCATATACTCACCTACCCTAATGGTGATGACAATTTTTCCTGCTTTTTTGATAATTTTTTGTTTTTTGAACACTGTTTTCCAAAGAAATTGAGAACTTCAACTAAAAGTAAAAAGGCAAAAAATGTTTGGTTTACTCCTGATCTAGCTAGCCTTAGGTCAGAAGTGGTTGCATTGCGTGCTAAGTACAGGAACACTGGTGACAATGATCACAAACTCCTGTGGCTGAAACTAAAGAAGCAATGCATCCATAAAATTCATCTGGCAAAACTGAGTGCTAACTGTTCTAAATTCAGATAATAAGGTCAAGATAGCATGGAGGGTTATTAATAGGGAACGTGGGTGTTGTGGTGTTTCGTAGGCCCTACCCTTCATCCTGACTCCCTGAATAAACACTGTCTTAAAACAGTAAATGACCTTACCACCTCCATTAATCACATGTCAGCCCTTGCAACAGGGCTCCTAAATAATCATCCTGTTACCCCTTCCTCTTTTAAATGGAAATGGGTGACAGCACATGATTTTCAGTTACCTAATTATAAAAAAATTGAAAATTTCCAATTGCACTGACATTTACAGGTTATCAACTAAACTGGTTAAATATCTTGCTAATATAATTGATGAACCACTTGCATTGATATGTAACTCGTGCTTACAGTCTGGTTGTTTCCCGAAATCTTTAAAGGTATCAAAAGTTATCCCCATATATAAAAAAGGTGACTCTAGCTCAGCATCCAGTTACATATTGTCCAATTTCAATAAATCCTATTTTTAGCAAAATACTTGAGAAAGTGATCAAAAATCAACTCTATGATTGTTTCATAATTAATAATTTATTCTCATCCTCACAGTTTGGATTTCGCAAAGGCCAATCCACAATATCTGCTGTGAGCTTTATGCTTGTGACCTTTCAAAGGCATTTGATTGTGTCTCTCATTCCATTCTCCTGAATAAACTTAGTTATTACAGTGTCAAGGATATTGAACTAAAGATCTTTCAGTCTTATCTGAATGATCGTTCACAGTGTGTCTACATCAATGACAATATGTCCATGCCCTTACGTGTTGAACACGGGGTTCCACAAGGATCTGTGTTTGGCCCTCTATTGTTTCTGGTCATGATTAATGATCTTCCTGCAAATGTTTCTTGTGAATCAATACTGTATGCTGATTCCACAACATTCCTGTATAATCCTGACAATGTTTACCACTCTTTTAATTCAATAATGACTGTTGTACGTGAGTGGTTTACAGCAAATGGACTAGCCTCAAATAATGATGAAACTCAATTGGCAACATTTTCACTTAGCACAGCTCTAAATGATCCAGCAAATGTAAAGCTTTTGGGTTTTGAACTGCATAGCAAATTGCTGTGGGATTCACATATCTCTTGTATCCATGGCAAATTATCAAACATACACTATCTGAAACCAATTTACTATGCCTTTTTTCACAGCCCTCTTAGCTATGGCATTGAGTTGTGGGGACATGCTACGATTTCCTGTGAATTATTTATTTTACAAAAAAGAGCTATAAGGATCATTTCCAATTCACCCCCACTGGAGCACTGCAAACCAATTTTCAAAGAGCTTGGTATTCCCACTCTCTATAGTCTTTACATTTATAAATGTCTTTGCTGTGTGAAAGAAAATCTTAGTTCTTTTGCCACAGTGGAAAGTTTCCATCATCACAACACTAGAAGTAAATTGAAACTTGTACTGCAATATTGCAGGCTGAACAAAACCAAAAACTCATTTGGCATTCTTAAATTGAAACTTTTTAATATTCTACCACATGGGGCCAGACGAGTTTCCATGTCAAGGTTTAAGAGCTTAATTTATACTTGGCTTGTATCTAATGCATTTTATTCTATTGAAGAGTATTTAGAGTGTTAAGTGAGTATAGACGTATTCTAATTGTTTCTTTTTGTTATTTATTTGACGAGGGCTATTGCATTTTTTGAATGCTTATTGTCTAATAAAGAATATGGATATGAATATGAATGATGTAATTTGCCGGAAAAGTGACCCAAAATGATCATGTACTGAGACATTAAGTGCTAATTGACAACTTCTGCCTTTTTGTAACTCTAGGGAAGTGGCTCCTACGATGGGTATAGCACCTGAAGCAACTTCAGAGTCTTCTGAATGTGAAGGTGATGGTATTGGAGGACCTCGGTATCCTGGCCTCCCAAGGAGCCATTCGGAAAGGATTCTTGCTCTTTTTAAGGAACATGTTACTCAGGAAAAGGAGGTGAAGGAGAAATACCATGAGGCTGTAAGTATAAAATTTATTTCACTGTTGAAGAAATTGCCATGAGAAAAATTCGGCCTAGACGGGGAATTGAACCACGGACCTTTGGTTTGCCGGACCAATGCCATCTTTGATGGACCGCAAGGGCCTAAGATCTAGTTGCCTTGTATCCACCAAAATTGCAATGGGAACTAGGAGGCCTGGATAGCGTAGTGGTCTGTGCATTGGTCCGGCAAACCAAAGGTCCGTGGTTCAATTCCAGGTTATGCCGAATTTTTCTCATGGCAATTTCTTCAATATAATTCACCCTCCATGTTTCAATATTTTCTTAATTTCAGTGTGTAAAGTTTGTTCCTTTTTGAAATCAATCTATTATCTAATAGTTGACTCTGGTTTAGCTTTTTCTGACAAAAAGGGTGTTTGGTTGCTGGCAAACAGAATCACCAGTGATAATTCAGAGCTCAATTCCAGATTTATTCACCATAGAACAAATACTCTTTTGTGTGAGTTTCATCATAGATTATTATCAAAAAGACGTGGTAAATTGAACTATGTATAGCTGAGGGGTAATCAGAATTTGCCAATAAGATATTTCACCATGTTTCTCTCTCAATATTTTTGTCAAAAAGGTATGTATTTTGTATGGGCTTTATTAATATTAATAGTTTATCCCAGATAGCATGTATTGAGTATATTATTAGGGCCTTAGGTTCTCTAGATTTATTGAACATGCATCCCTAATTTTTTTTTATTTTTAGTTATTCATGGATTCTGTGAAATGTGTTTTCAATAATATGCTAATTAAAAGTTTGAAGAATAATTTTAAATGGAATTAAATTTTTGTTTCTCAGAAAATACTTTTTGGATCTTCAGGAAGAGTATTAATAAGCAATGTCCATTATAGATAGTTTTTTACTTCTGTCTGATGTGTGGATATCCTTATTTCTGACCAGAGGTATTTTTGTTGCAGGCACAGGGACTCGTGTTATAGATACCTGTATAATGCGATGATCATAATTCAGTGGCATTTGAAATGTTTTCTGCTAGCCTCTTTAGCTTCTAATTTAAATAATAATTTCTGTGCTGTGATTCCATTACTGATTGTAGTCACACCTAGCTACAGAGCCCCTGCTTATAGTCCAGTCTCCCTACATTCAGACAGGCCTCCAGTGTGAGGTGCAGCTGATTTCTTAAGAGGTTGTGAGATAGCATTGTTACAGCTTCATTTGAAATTATCTTCTTGAGCAACTTTTTTATTATCCAATTTTTTTTATTATCTAACATCGAATCAAAATAGAATGCCTCTACATTTTATTTTTTTACGGTAAAATTTTATGTACATCAGTGTGAGCGATATCCAGTCAGGATATCACCTGGGGTGTAGATTCCAATTACTCATCAGGGAGGAAGGAGTTTATGATGATAGCTAGGGATGAGATGTTAGTGAAACTTGACCAAATTGACTATTACATTCGACAAATATGCCATGTTGCAGGTATCCACATGGGAGGTAGCATTAGTCTTGTGGAAACAATAATTTTCTATTCCATACCTAAAAAAATACTCCTTGTGGTCCTTTTTTCCTCTAAAAATATGACATATTTGCTCTTACTTCTCTAAGAAATTATATTTAACATAGCTCAAACAATAACAGCAGTGTCATTTCCTTAACAAAAAACCTTTAGCTGTAAAATCTAATCAGTAGTTTGTGAGATAATATGATTTCACATTACATTGAGCAAATTTTATAAATTTGAGAGATACCTTTTTTGGCCACTTTTGAATTCTAATGATATGATGACAAAGTAACTTAAATTTTGGGGATTTTCACTCTAAATTTATTTTGTCAGTAATTTATTGGCTTTTATAGAAGCTATAATGAAACCATATTACAATTATCTGCTCTTGATCTTATGATTTTGATGAGCATGTCCCTTTTAATTAATTCTGCTTATTCTTAGTCATAAATTTTAAATTAAAGTTGTTATTTTCTCTACGCACCCTGCAGAACCATCTCAGCAATATACAAAAATTATACAAGTTTTCCAACTGATGATAATGTATAATGATGAAGCATGTTGTACAAATAAAAACTGTGGGATAGTACTTAAGTGTTTCTCTTTATTAGATGGATGAAAATTTCAAATGCAGTTGCTGTCTACTCAGCGAGACAGCATATGTGTGAAAATGTTTTAAAATCTCTGGTCCTTAAATTTTTATGAATGAAAAATTTTTATTATATTAAAACTGTCTGTGGTTATGATGGTAATGGTGTTTATTTGAACCAGATGTGAAAAATAACAACTAAATTATGTTCTGCAGGTTTTTTCAACTCTGGAAAAGGTAATGCGTAGTTCACAAGCAAATCAACTCAAAACTCTGCATGTGTTGCTGGAAAGGGAGACAAGTGAAGTGATGAGGAAACTGGAAAGCATGCGCCGTCAGGAGGTGAAAGCTCTTTCTAAGATTCACAAGGACAAAGATGAAATGGTCAGGTGAGAGAACTCTGTCTGGGAATTCTTTGGAGTTCTACTGGTTCATAAGTGTACTACATATGTGTAATTGATTATGCTCGCGTAAATACATTATCTTGTTTTTTTTTGGCTTCAATTAGCTTGTCTAGAGTTGATATTAGAGATTCTGAAAGAGAAATTGGAGATTAGATTAGAGATTCTGTAGATACAGAATGTACAGTGTTTCAAACTGTAGATAAATCCATTGGAGCCCATCATTCCCTTCTCATTGATGCGATTTCTGTTTCACCATGGTTATGTTTTACTCCTGCTTTCCTTGTTGATTTGAACTGGGAACATGTCTCCTCTTCTTCATCAATGTGCTTTTGCTTCTCTCTCCCTTGTATTATATTTCTTATGAATTTGTTGTAGCTCGGGGAGTGCCTTATCAAACTGGTTCATCTCCTCTGCATGGCATTTCCTTTGGTCATTTTATCTTGTCCAAATCAATCTCATCACACATGTCATCAGAGATGGAAATCGAAACGAAATTAAATGCATTTTGTTTTGACCCAGAGCGGAACTAAACTAAGAAGTGCAAGTTAAATTTTGTTCGGGAACGAAATTAATTGCAATAGGGGGTTTAGTTTTGACCCTGGACTAAACTTTATGTAACATACAAATGATGGCATGAGTTTCCATTCCATGCCTATGCTGTGGTTTCCAAGTAAATAAAGTATTCTATTGCTGAAGTAGTGCAAAAACTCAAGATTTAAAAGCTTAAAAATCCAATTATAGGAATTAGTGATGCGTATAAGAAAATCGAGCGCAAGTGTTAAATAAAAATGCAAACAAAGAGACCACTGCACCAAATCTTATTCCACGAACAAATAAATTACATACTTTTTAACACAAATTATGCCTTACTGATACAATTCTCAATGACATGATTGGGCAACTCGTAAACGACACGTCAGCTTCGTGGCTTGCTTGTCGTTCCTCACTTCTTTTAGAAGCTCGTGTGCCAAATTCATTTGTTGAAGCGACTCACGCTTTACCTAGTATACAATGGTTTTAATAATTCAGAAACCTTCGAGGGTGTGGGCACAACAACCCACCAAAGTTTTATTGTAATCTAATGAATGTATTGGAACGCATAGAAGTCAAACAAACAAACATTTTTATTTATTAGATAAGACCTGTCAGAAACCTCTAAGGGACTTCAACCTGAAGAAGCCATCATCTGTGAAATATCCTCCTATGAAGTATCGTCGTTCTTTGCATAAGTAAACCAGAAAACTGGATTCTTAAAATAAAATTCCCACGGAAGCCTTGTCTTTAATTTAATTCCAAGACGTTGTTGGGGTAACCTCATGAAATTTTACTGGAACCAACTTTCATCCATTAATTACTACAGTGAATTCGTTGAGAAACCAGGCCTTGATATTTTACATTTGATATATCATCACTGCTTTCCCTGATTTCCACAAGATAAATGAGCAATAGAATCAGATTTCATTGTGGTGGTATGAGTAACTTTGAGTCTTTGGGATTTTTATGTGCGGATATGACACAACATGGGTATGATTTGGATCCTGATGTGCTCTATTTCAAAATCACCCGACGTTAAGAAGGATCTAATTATGGAAATTACTACTCTGCGAAATCCTATAGTTTTTATCAGGATTTTACCACAGAAGGAGTTAGGTTTCAGCCTCAGCTGCGGTAGGATTTTTCGTGACCCCTACCTATTCCAAAGTTCCCCTTGAGTTCATTTTACAAAGCTATGCTTCAAACAGTTAGTCTTATATCGTTTTCGTGTATTATGCTCCACAGCACAGTCAAGCATAGAAGGCGTAAGTCGTAGAGGTGAAAGAAAATAACTAAATAATGGAATGGAGGACGCTGGATCGGGAATATTTTCGTGATACCCATCAAGGATGAAGTTTCTCTTTCAAACTATTGTGAATAAAAAGTTCCGAAAATCGTGAAGTGATTCGGATATATTTTTTTTTAAATACGAGGTATTTCATTAGCTTCCTTGTTTTACCGTACCGAAGTTGGCATTTAAGGATGCCAATAGATAAAATGGCGTTCAGCATAAGACCTATGACATGAAGAGATAATGCATAGAAGGATAAAAAAATAATCACGTAATTTATTTTTTGGATTAATGTTTTGCCGAATCGAACTATAAGCACAAATCATCTAAGTGAAAAGGAACTTGATCATGACTTAAGTGTTTCTTACTCAAACTTCAACCTGTGAAGGATTTAAAAAAACTAGAGTGAGTCTTTTACTCATATTATCTGTGATTGAGCGACAAAGAAAGGGTGATTGGAAGTGTGGTTGGGCCAGCTACTGTCTTAACTGTGTACATGTGAGAAACAATGCCCATACCAGTTTTAGCCGTGATTAGTCGCAGATTAACAATGCTAAAGTGTCATAAAAAATGCAGAACTTGCTTTATATACTATATACGTCTTCTAAACAGGGGGAATATTTTGCAAAGAATATGATATCAAACTAAAAATCATTTGCATAGGGAACTAAGTGTTGATAGTTATTTCACGAACGTTTGTGACATTTAGCTTATGATTTAAAGGCATTATTTTGAATGATTTCTCGAATAATGACTATAAATCGTTTGAAAACATTTCCGAAGACCAGAGAATTCTGGGGGGGAGGGGAAATATTTTTTGCGATTTTTAAAAGAAGGTTCAAAAATATGAAACTCGAAAATATGAAGTGCCAATTTTTTGGTCCCACAAACTTTGTATTATCGAGTTGCTACAGTATTTTTAATTTGCCTTAAAGAATTTTCAGGGAATCGTTTTGCAGTATCATTCTGTTCCTCTTCCGAAGAAGCCGCTACAATATCCAATCCACATTTGGTTTTGGAAATCACCACTTCTCGCTTATCACTTCCACGGGGCATATTTCCTTCCAAAAGAACTATAGTTTTCTTCACTATCAATAGTTCCTCACCACTGCATCTGCTAACTACGCACTTTGTGCCGTAACTAAGAATTATTGCTCCTCCTGCATTTGGATTATGAGAGAATCTAATGCAGCCTAAAAATTTTTCACTAATCATCAGATATTAGCGATGCAGCCATTAATGTAGAATATTAAATGACAACAGTATGATTAAAAGATTTACTCGAATTCGTGATTCGTTCTGCCAATAAATGAAATTAACTTTCCATAGTGCATCTTACTTAGCAGTCACTTGAACGATATATGTCGAAGGTAACCGCGATCAAGATTTAAGTTGAACAAATCTTGGGAGCTCATTGTGAATCTTGTGAACACTAGAGTTCAGTGCTTGTGAATGGCAAGGTGAAAAATGGAAATTGTGATATTTCACTTCCTGGAACCAGGGCTTGTGAAGATGCATCGGATTCTCCCAATTATGCAGATGCCTCACCTTTGTCTACCAGTATTTCGTCTTCGACAGGCTCAGTGAGTCCAAAAATTGGTCCTTCTACATCCACTTCATCTCCTACCACTGCTGAGTCCATTATTTCCATAAAACCAATGCCACAAAAGTGCAAAAAAATCCAATCAACCCAGCCTTCAATAATAGTTTTGTTTTGACCCCGAGTTTAGTCCCTCAAATATAATTCCATTTGGTTTCGCTCCTGCATTTTGCTCCCAAAGAGACAGACTTTTTACTAGCTTTGACGTAAGTTTTGTGTAGATTGCCTTCCCTGCATTTCACCTGTTTAACAGATATGCCCTCCTCTTAGAATTAATCTCTTTTGTGTTTTATATCCAGTATAAATCTCTTTTTATTTTACTTCTGAGCTTGATTTTTTAAATTAACTGTTAAAATTCCACCATAGATCGTGTACTATTTTTTTTACTTTTGTTATTGATAGTTTCTTTTAGTGAAGAAATAATAATGATGATCAGTGTTCATTTTTAAAATGTCATATTAGTAATTAAAATGAAGAGGATGGTACATAGACCGGGAGTAAGAGAACTAACACCAGATAGGGGAGGATGGAGGGCTGTTCTCAGCTTATCTTATGATTGAAAAATTTTATGCTGTGTTGAAAAAAGTAGGTTGGCTTGTTGGATGTGGCAATGGTGTTAGTTTGTGGTCAACATCACAGTGTGTTTCTTGATGGAATTAATGATAACTGCCATAATTGTAGAATTGAGACATGATGAAAAGAATATTAGATGCTAATTTTCTGCACTATATTGTTTTTAACCTTACAAGCCAGCAATTGTCATTGACTCAAAAATATTGTTCCTGTGTAGTGTTAGAAATTTCATAACTTGCATTGCTTCAATGTCAAGACAAACAACGATATTACATTGGATTGTAAGGAAGTCTTGCAAGAAACGTTAATAACTAATTGCTTGTATTTATATACCAGTATGCCAAGTGTCACTGCAAAACATCTACACTTTATTTGGGTGACAGTAGTGTAAGTCCATAAATGAATAGATAGCCTCTTCCTGATCAAAAAATGATCCACTCTTTGTTGATCTACATCTACATCTACATAATACCCCGCAAGCCGCCTCAAAAGGCATGTGGCGGGGGGTGTTAGGACACCAGCCGTCAACAAAAAAAAATAAAATAAAATAAAAGTTCCGCCTAGCATCTATTAAAGTCCTTAATTGTTCGGGGGAAAAACGAATTCCCAAACCTATTCCTTTCGGCAAAATATCTCTCTTAATTTATCGATTCTGTCGGACCTGGAAATATAATGTGGTTCTAATATGATGCTCTCCATGTCGCTCTGAAAGATATCCATTCTCAATTGCTCAAGCAATCTAAGCCTAGTGCGTAGCCTCCGAGTCTCTAGCAGCTCTCACCCTAAATCGTTCAAAATCTGTGTAACGCTTTCTGTACGGCCATAGCAGTTTTTGACGAATCGTGCAGCTTTCCTTTGTATTTTATTAAGTTCATGGACTAGGTCTTTCTCCGCCGGATCCCATATGCTCGCTGCATATTCAAGGTGTGGCCGGACGAGTGCGAAATAGCACCTCTCTTTCACTTTATCATCCGAAAATCTTCCCACAACACGCTTGACAAATCCTAACTTCTTCAGGGCTCTGCCACAAATATTTCTTATATGTGTCCCCCACGATAGGTTCGAAGTTATCGTAACTCCCAGGTATTTCACTTCATCTGTCGCATTTATGCTAACGCCATCCTCAACATATACATGGGGATAGTTGGATGACCTACGCAAGAAATGCACCGCCGTGCATTTGCTCAGATTAAGTTCTAGTCCCCACTCTTTGCTCCACGCATGAACGTTGTTTAAGTCCGATGACAGAATTTCAAAGTCAGAGTGATCACTAATTTCGTGGTATATGACAGCGTCGTCGGCAAATAAACGTATTTTACTGCTAATTCGGGTGCAGAGGTCGTTTATATATATAATGAACAAAAGTGGGCCAATAACGCTTCCTTGCGGGACACCTGATGTCACTTTAACTATATCAGAGCTAATTCCGTCAAGAACTACTTTTTGCTTACGATCACTCAGAAAGTCACGTATCCAGTTCACTACTTGCTCGTTTAACCCACATAACTGTAATTTGTATAATAGTTTTCTGTGAGGTACCGTGTCGAAAGCTTTCTTAAAGTCTAGAAATAGTGTGTCAACTTGTCTTTTCCATTCACCAGATTTGAGAACGTCATGAAGAAAGAGCACGAGCTGTGTTTCGCATGATCTACCTTTCCTGAATCCGTGCTGACAATTTTGCAGGAGGTTTCGACTGTCCAGAAATGTCATAATATTGCTAACAACGATATGTTCGAGTATCTTGCCTGTAATCGATGTCAATGATATTGGTCGATAGTTCCGTGGGTCATGTCTGTTTCCCTTTTTAAATATCGGTGTAACGTTTGCAGTTTTCCAGTCCATTGGTATCTTTCTTTCAGACAATGACTTATTGAATATCATCTCTAAAAACGGTGCGATCTGTGGTGCTAACTCCTTGAGGACGCGCGCGGGTATTCCCTCCGGACCCGGAGATTTAATACTTTTTATCGATTTTAGCTGTTTAGTTATCCCATCGCGTTGAATCATGATTTCTTTCATGTTCTCTCGTTCTCTCGCTTCGCAAGTTCTCTCGCATATGACCAAAAAGATTTTGGATTTTCCTCGAGTAATTTACCAAGTATTTTTTTCTTGAAATTTCGCAGTGTTTTCTTGGTTTTTGAGCGTTGCGCAAGGTAACTCTCTTTTGCTTCAAGTTCCTTCGATTTTTCACCAAACGTAATGGTTTTTTTGAACATGTTATACAGTTTTCTCTGTTTCCTAAGGTCCCTCCTAACATCGTTATTGTACCAGCGAGGTTCTTTACTATCACTTTTCAGTTTTTGCGGAATGTGTTTGTGGATTCCTTGGCGTAAGATTTCTAAGAAGTATTTCCATGACACATCGGTGCTTTTATCCTCTGTTTTAGCTACGTAGTCCGTGTATGAATCATTAAGCATCTCGCCAAATTTAATGAAGTTACATTTATCAAATAAATAAATATGGCGTTTTGGTTTTACGGCTGACTCCACTTCTGTCTTTAAGGTTGCAAAAATTGCTCTGTGATCACTTATACCGTCGAGAACATTGATATGTTTTATCAACTTAGGATGGCTTACTGCTAAAAGGTCTAATATTTTATTACCTCTCGTAGGCTTGTCGACTACTTGGGATAGCGAGTGATTTGAGAGTACGTTGAGTAAGATCTCACTGATTTTTTTATTCCTTGAATTTGGTTTTACCGTGTGAGAATCCCAATTTATTAATGGGAGATTAAAATCTCCCCCAATAATTATTATACTTTTACTATCTCTCAAAGTAAATGCGGATATTTGATTTTCTAATTGGTGAATAGTATCTACTTCGGAGTTTGGAGGTCTATAAAAAGAGCAAACATGTATACTCCTTTTGTTTCGTTGTTTAATTGTACACCCTACGCTTTGTATTACATTGTCGGTTGTTTCATGAGCGGTGCTGTGTAAATGTGATTTAACCGCTAGAAAAACTCTGCCACCTGTTCTATCGCGTCGATTGCATCTGTAGATTTTATATCCTGGCGGGAAAACTTCGCTGTCCCTTATATCCTCCGCAAGCCAGCTCTCTGTTCCTAAGACTACATCTGTGTCCTGAAATATATGCTCGATTTCTGCGCGCTTGTTTTTTATGCTACGGCAATTAACTACGACAAAGTTAATGTCATATTTCGTAAGGCAAGGGTCGGTTGGTCCTTTTTCAAGCTTACGTGTATTAGGTTGGCGATTTACACTGGAACTCCTAATTACTCCTGATATAATATCCTTCTCTGGAGTACGCGTTTTGGAAATATTTCCGCTATTTTCCGGCATAACCGCACCTAATTTTACTTTGATGTGGAGGTTTTCGCAAAGTTGATTTCCTCGGAGGCTACGTTTGATTAATTTTTTACGAATCCCACTAGATGACAGTCATCTCATCTACTGCAAGAGGCATGTCTGCTGCATGTGTGCTTTGATCATCTTTTTTATCTACTCTGCTTTTCACACATTTCTGGAAAAATGTAATCCATTCAATAAACTCTATGTAACTGATCAATGCTAATATTTAGTATGTGTTGAAACATATGTGTGGGTTTCAAGACATGAAATGCGACAAGCATAGGTATTAACTTTATGGTAGTTTAGAATTGAGGATGTAAAAAGATGATCTTGTCTTCTTCTATATGAATGTACCCTGTTGAATGTTCAAACAAAGATTGAGTTTGATATATCCTTTTCTTTCACTTTTCATGTACATTTCTGAAATTATGTATTTTTTCCGTAGAATCAAACGGGAAGTTGCAAGCTCAATGGTGGAGAAGGGTGTTAATGAGAGAGTGTGCCTAACTCAGTTGTATGAGAAGAAAAGGGAAGAGCTGGAGAGACAGCATGAGGAGGTGAGGCTCCGATTCGAGGAGGAAAAGAATAAGGTATGTTGGATGATTTCTTATTTTATTTCCTGACCCACGAGAAATCTATGAGGCCCATCAAGCAATTGAATATTTAAATACTTATGTTAGTGAAGAGCAAATACACATCAACAAAACTTATAAAACTCTCATTTATTTATTTGCATTCTAAATTGATTGAACATTTACCGACTCTTTCCTGAATATAAAAATAAAGTACGGATGTTAAAATCAGGGTTGGGTCAGTAGAATATTCCGTGTAGAAAATGCGTAATCTACGTGTATATTCTACTGTAGAATATATAATGTAGAATATTGCTAATAGTTACATATTCTACGCGTAGAAAATTTATTGTACATATACTGCTAAAGAAGTGATTACGATTGTTGGAAAATTTTATTTTAACAATATACTAATACATTTTAATAATTAAACCTATATTTAGTGCATTTTCAACTTAAATAGCCTGGACGTGCGTGCGGGCCGTGTGCCCCAGGTTATGATAAATAAAAAGGCGAGGACATAGCCTATTACAAGCCTACCATTGCTAGGCCTGCCAGGAAATCAATAACTATCCAAGACTGAACTGTCTAAATGACTGAGTCATTTGTAGCCACTTCATATCATTTTTTAAATTTTCTATGGCAAGTACTTACAATTAGTTATATATGCAGTAGGCTAGATTAAGGATTATATTAACTGGTATATTAATAATAGTGAAATTATGTCCATTGCCACTAAGTGAAACATTAAAGGAAGTATATTACTGCACCTCTATCAAGGCCTAGAGAAAGTTACCATCAAAAAACAACTTAAGAGCTGTATGTTTACTTGTTGTTCCAGGGCTAACTGCTCTCTTTATTGCTGGTTAGTTCTCTTTCAGACAGAGGAAGGTATCTCTATTGTTTTAAAACTACAATTATGATGTATTTTTGGGAGTTCTACAGAATGATTACAACATAATACAATTAGAAAATGTCAAGAATAAGAATACAATAAAGCCACATGGAGAAAAGATTAGTCTCCAAGTTGTAAGATTAAAACAATAAAACTATAATTTTTGGTCGTGTTGAGTCTCATCTTTGACAAGTTGGCATTTAGTATTGTTTTATAGTAGTAAATTTGGAGATGTCGTATAGGACAGTGTAGGCCTACTTAGTTTTTAATGCCTATTTTGAGTTATGTGGGATTGATAGATATTCAGCTGGAAACACTAGGGCTCTACATATATAAAGTTCCTTGAGTAGGCGTAAATGTTTTCGTTTCTAATTCTATGAACATAAATGATTGACACACCCCCTGTTGAGGTGTAGGCCTACCTATCTAAAATTTCATCTAAATTCACAAAATAAAAGATGTTTTGGAGCATATTGTTAAATATCAGCTACTGGTAGTAGAACAATAATGAAAAATACTGGTTAGTAGGGATAACATACACTCCCCTAATCAATTAAAAGAATTTACTGTTTATTAATGTTTTTATTTTCCAATGGCTAATATTCTTCAGATTTGACATCTTTAAGTTTAAGTGTATGGTAGACATGTAGCAACCTTTTAAATCTTTCAAATGTGAGCGTGTTCCTTAATGGGCAGTGTACATATGACCAATTGCTAAACACTCTTCCAAGTTGTGCAGAAGATGCAGGGACATAAAGTAATTTATTTGCAAGATTGCTTAAACCTGGTTGCTTGCATATAACAAGCTCCCAAAAGGTTGATGGACTTTTGATGCCCTTGTTTTTCAGCACACGAAAAACAGTCTTTGCTATCACTGATGAATTTTGCTAGGTCTTCCAATCCATCTCCATCAAGTTGGTTGAGCAGGAACTCTTCCACCCATGACAAGTACGAGTTTTATTACTGTGAATTTCATTCTGCTGAGTTTGAGATATTAAAAATTGTCCTCTAACAATTTCCTAGAAAAATAGACTATTTTATAGCCTTACATTCCTCATCACACTGTTCTGTACTCAATCTCTTCCCTCGATATGTCGGGTGCAAAAAGTTTGCAGTTAAGCCATTTATTGTGACTGCATAGTCTCGCCTTTTTTCAACTTTTTCTTCAAGTTCAGGATATCCATCTGGCAATTTCAATTGAAACCACTCCTCTGCTGCATCAGCAATACTGAACTTTGTCTGTTGACACTTGTTTATTAGAATGCGTACTGGCTCAAATAACTTGATCCCATCATCAACTTCTTTCATGAAGTTTTCATCAAATATTAACTTTGGAGCTGTTTGTCAATTTTTATCCCTTGGCCAATTACTTTCTTCATTGCTGCTAGGTAATTCTTGAGGCAAAGAAAGGCACCTCTATTGCTACACCAATGCGTTTCACAAGCCAGTGATATGCCGTGGCCACCAAATGCAAGAAGACGGATTTCTTGATCAGCTGAAGTAAAAGCTTTCAACACAGTATTTACCCTTGATGCCACCTCAGCTGAGTCAAGTTCTTTGGCCAGAAGATTAGCAGTGTGGGAATTGCATGTAACATGGAATGGGTCAATTATTTTTCCCATTTTTATCTCTCATACAGCATTGTCTGAGCATACAGCATAAAGTTCTGAATTGTATATATCTCTTGCATCAACCATTGCTTGTGAAACTATGTCTTGAAGGCATCTCCAGTTTCCCTCTCGCCAGAAAGATCCCATGCATTAAGGAAACCCACCTCATCTGCTGCATTGTATATCATTGCAGCTACATTTTTGGTATTAGCTGCCTCATTCTTTCATGCATCAATCAGGAGTACAGAATGTGAACCAAAATTTAGTGATGTGCTGCACTCTTCATACTCTTTGTCAAGAATAGTCGTTGCAAGATTTTTTCGCACTTGAGGCCTGTATGAAGGTCGTAAGGTCTTAACAAAGTTTTTAAAGTGATTTCATTCCACAATGCTGAAAGGTATATTGCAACCAAAAATAAATTTTCCTAGTGCATGGTTGGCAACTTCATTCTCCTCCTGCGACATTTGATCAAAAAAGGCAATTTTTCCTGTATTAATATGCGATGTTAAAGCCATTTCTTTGGGCTTCTCGTATTCAAGATCCCTGTCGACAGTTGAATGCCCTAAGTCATGTTAAACATTATTATCACTACTACCAGTGTCATCATTGCTGACAGTTAATTTCTCATTACTGGCACTAGCAAAATTCAAAAATGACAAATTAATTGATGATGCTGATGAATCTGGCCTTTCAGACAAAGTAACATTTTCAGCTTCACTAGCAGTAGGAAGGGTGAGGTTATCTACAACTTCTTTTTGATTGATATCAGTAACTGTATATCTTCTTTTGGGGGTTGAGGTGACTCTAGATTGGCTCAAGGGCAATGCAGATGTAGCAGTTGATGATGGAAACTGGCATACATTTCTAGTAAAGAAGCAAACAAAAATATTAAAATAAAATTGTATTAATTCATAGGGACAAGCCCTAAGCCTGTCCTTAGTTTTTAAGTATTCAATAGTATTACAACAATTTAGGCTAATATTATGTGGAAAAGACCCTAGGCCTAATTAATTTATCTTGAGGTTATTTGAACACTATTTATGAACTACTTTCATTTTTTTTACCTGTGTGTTTCCAGTGGTTTAGCTGCAGTATTCTTCAATGTCTTCTGACACACGGTACAAAAAGCTGCACACTTATTATTTTCTTTTATCAATTTGAACCCTCTATCACTGCACATACCATGCTGTGGCCTACCTGCCATTTTGGAAACTGGTTAGGGGAAAACTGGAATAACTGTGATTGGTTAATGGGTAAATTGCTTCTGATTGGCCATTGTATTTATGGTGGCAAATTTGAATAATGAATAGCTGTAGGTGAAATACCTTTAGTATGCATTCTTTTCATCGGAACATGCAAATGGACTTAAAAATATATCACTAATAATTATTAATTTTCCTGTAAATTTAATAATATATAAACTAGAAATTGAAATATTAAATATTTAAGGAAGAGAAGGTGTAAAACAGGTTATTTTGCTGCATTAAAGGGCCACAGGTTAACATTTACCTTCGTGGTATGAGAGGTCAACATTTTGTAATCACTCTGGTTTCCTCCATCAGGGCAAGTCACAACTAATTATATGTAAATACTTTAATTAAATAATAGAGTAAATAAAATAAGAGAATAATAGTTATTAAAACTGCAATAAAACAGTGGTTTAGGAAGACTAACATTATTTGTTCAAGGTAATGTAATTTTGTAACCATGAAATCAATGTAATACTTCATTTTTTTAATTGTTATTTTCTGCATTTTATTAAACATAAAACATTATTTTACAGACAAAAATAATCAACAATATTCTACATAATCTACGCAATATTCTACATAATCTACATTATCTACACTATTTTCTACGTGTATGTAGAAAAATCATATTCTATGTGTAATGACTCAACCCTGGTTAAAATTGATTCTATTAATGATTTTCATTCATATTAGACCTTCTAAAAAGTAATAGTTCAACTGTTGAAGGCTCTACTTAGTGGAATAACATTATGATGGGAGAAAATAAAATACTTTGTACTATTCCACTGCGATTTATTCTTCCCCGACCAGTTTCAACGCTAGTGCGTCATTTTCAAGGGTACATTCTCCAAGTTTTTGGGAGTGCACGCTACATGTATACCAAATTCTCGGGGGGGGGGGGGGGGGGGGGGGGGTTAAGTAAAAAGGGGGAGGAAGTGAGGGTATTTGGAGTAAGCCACATCAAGGTGAAGGAAGGGACTGCGGGTGTAACATGGAGGTGAATGGAGAACATTTAAAAACAAGAATCATTTAAAAGGAACACATCAACGACACCTTGTCTCTTAGCAATTTCAAAATTTTCTAAAAAATCTAGTTTAAACCTTTGCCATTTGCATGTAAAACCTTTGGTAAAAAATTAATAGTGTCCAGTTTCCATGATGTGTTTAGCAAAGCCTGATTTTGGGTCATTATTAAATACATAGTTCATGTGTTCTCTTGCTCTGGTAATGAATCTACGACCAGTTTGACCAGCATATACACCTTGACATTCATCACACACTGGAGAATACATGCCACATTTGTTCAGAATGTCTATCTTGTCTTTGGAGTTGAAAAGGAGTTTTTCCACCGTCACTGGATTATAGTACCCTATTCTGAACATGTCTCCCGGGATGTGTCTCGTTATTTTATTGGTAATCACGCCTGAAAATGGGAGTTTGCACCATTTGTTAGGCTTGTCCGGGGTTATTCTGTTTAGTGTTGACACAAGCATAGAATTCATTACTTTCCACTGATGGGTATCGGCACTTCAGTGCAGTCAATAAGTCGTTCTTCACACCTTGTGAGCCAGAAGAGACTGGTGCAGGTTTCTTCAATTCATTCATTGCACTGTTAATGATGGGGATAACTTCTGATATGGTTACGTCAGCTGAACTCACAGCAAAAGTTGCTTGATTTAAAATGTTTGCAATGCCTGCAACAGTTACAATTTGCTCCCCCTGATGAGAAGTTAATTCGACAGGAACAGTGAGATATGTCGCTGCCAGTGTAACTGCTGCCTTATGTTCAAGCAGCCTCATTAGCATATACAATGAGGAGTTCCATCTGGTGGGCTCATCCTGCAGTAACCTGTGTTGCTTCACTCCCACAGTCACTTGGGCATTTTTTAACAGTTTGATAGCTTTAGAAGGGTGTTTATAATGACCTACAACACGCCGACATGTAGCAATCAAGCCACTCACCATCTAATTATTAACAAGTCCATCCTTGACCGCCAACTGCAATGTGTGAGCAAGACATGGAATATGGTTGAAATCAGACTCATTAAGAACACAGCATATGTTCCTCCCATTATCACGCACATTCAAAAAAACTTTGTCCGCAATGTCCCAGCTTTTAAGAGTTTCGCAAATAAATACTCTCAAGTTTTCACCAGTGTGTGAGACTTCAGGAAAAGGTACTACTTCTAAACACAAATGATGAGATTTAAAGTCATCATCACTGAAGTGAGCAGTTATACCGAGGTAATCATCATTACTTGTTGATGTCCAAAGATCTGTCGTTATGGAAACATTCTCTGCTTTGCTTAGAATGGCCCTGAATCGTGTTTTAGTTTCATCTTACATTTCTGGAATGCATTTATTTCCAATATGCTTCCTAGATGCCATAGTGTACGTTGGCTCTAAATGGAGAACCAGAGCCTGAAAGCCTTTATTCTCTACAACTGACAGGGGCTGATTATCTAGGCACACCATCTCTGCGATTAATTTTGTGATTTCTTAGCTTCGTTGATCACCAGGCTTGAATTTTCCCTTCTTGTCCATGAAACTTTGCTGTGTCAATTGTGATGGGCCAGAGTTTTTCCTCTTTGGCCAATGATAATTAAGGCTCAAGTCGTGTGAAGGGCTGCCGATTTGCACAGAGAAGGCTAGTGGAAGTAGAGTCCATTGTCGATGACTCATCTGCACTGGAATCAAGGGATGGTGACTCGGGTAAATCTAGAAATATGAGGCAAGTGCTTTTGAAAAACTGAAAATACGGTATTCCCATGGGAAATTTGCTATTTTGATAAATAATCATTACAAATGGAATGTAAGTTCAAAGCTACCACATCTTCAAAATCATGAGTTAATTATGTACCATGTGACATCTATTACAACTACCAGGGCATAAGCGAGTACGATATCAGGATACAATCTAAACTGCCAGGACAATTTTACAGAACTTTTAAGAGGTAATAGGCCCTAACGAGAAACCACAAAAAAAACTCAACATTCTATTAAGGGGCCCCGGGTCCAATATACAAACTTTCTAGAGAAGAAACTACTCATAATATCAATTTGAAATATGCCAGTGCTACAAATAATTAAATAATTTTATTTCCACTGCTTCTAGGATATTGATATAGGAGACCTGGAGTCAATGCGAGACATACCAAACTTCTACAATTTGATATGCATGTAACTTGCCAGTGCACAGTGTTTGTCATATACTACTTTAAGTACGAAATAATTGAGTAAGGAACGCGAAACTTGGACCAAAATGCAATTAAAACAAAAATAAATAAATATGAGGAACAGGTAATTCTTGAGAATATCAGTGTCAGTATAGTTCAATGGGCAAAGGTATTTACATGTATCACGTACATGATATAATACACAGGGTAGGAGTATCAATTCCACGGAATTGACTACCATCCTGGCTATTAGCTATATCATTTCATTGGCATACTTTCTTTAATAATGGATATAAAATGCATATTAAAATGGGGTATGCAAAAATATTATGTGCTTTCATGCACATTGGTGAGGTGAGAATTATAAAGGCTCAGGCTAAAAAATATCAAGGCTCATTGAAAGTATGAATAGATGCATATTATCTTTACTTACGTTTATCCCTCCTCGTTAGTTTTGGCAGCAAATACTTGCAAGCAATGATTCTTCAAATGCTTCATCATTGCACTTGTGGTATGTTATTTCCCGCCACATGGTATTGATGCCTTACAAAACTTGCAAATGGCTATAATGGAGTTAGTGGCTGATATGGCGAAATGCTTCCACACTTAACTAGACATATTTAGGCTGCATTCTGAATGTGAGGGCACTGTTGTTGGAAGATGCTATTCCTCACTTTACAATAGCTAGAGTACTCTTCTTCCCCGCTTACAATTGTCAGTGTGAATTTATCGCTCTCGAAGAATCGATTCTATCCGTGCTTTTGATTATGCTGGCGATTCGATTGTGGTGGCGGTTGTGTTGAAATGAAAACAACGCAAGGATTTTCGTCTGCTGAGGATGTAAGTGACTCAGATTTTCAAGGATTCGGATTCAAGGTGAAACTCGATGGATTTGAGGAAAATGGTAATATTCGAGGGGTTCGAAGATGTGAATGTTCCATCCCTATTTTTTTCTTTTCTAAAGGAAAAATTTCGTTGCTCCTTCAATCAGTTTCAGAAGCTAGCTAGCTTGAAGGGGCACAGCTGACCTTGGGGTTTCCTGTAAGGGCAGAGATATAAGGAACTTATGAATCACATGTGGCCTTTTCTACCAGCATTTCGGGGAAAAAAGTTGAGCAGGGTACACAGGTTGATTCGGTACTTGAAATATGGCCCATCTTGAGCAGATTAGCTTCTTTATTTCATACTTTCGCTAAATAAATTGTTGTCCTTGATTTGTCACACAGCGAGTGTTTCTCTTCCATTAAAGTGGACCATAAGAACTGAAGTGGTACTGCATAAAATCAAGTATTTTCCATTGAAATTCCCTGTAGTTCCAGGCTGGACTTCACTGCCTCTGCGTGTAAAACTGAGGTTTCACTGTAAATTATTTGAGTTTGCCTGCTCTGCAAGGGAATGGTGAGTGCATGTATGCTTGTGTTATGTTTAGTGTCACAAAGTGTTGGTACTCTCTCAATGTTGATGGGATGGTGACATTTATGTATCAAGCAAACATCACTATAAAATGCACTAAGAAAATACTATTTGTAAATATGAAATTTTTAAATACTGTAATGAGGATAGTTCATGCTAGATCAAGATACTGCTCTGTTACTTATTTGTTGAATGGAGTTGTACATATTATCTTCAGATATACTAGAATTGAAAATCTTCCTGAAACTTGGGTAAGGAAAAGAATCATAAGTTGTGCTGCTATTCCTGACAATTGTCATATGTGCAATTTTTTGTCTTTATTTGATTTGTATAAAAGTTATTCAGAGATTTTGTGTTGTTGCTTGCATTGATATGGTATTCATCCCCAATAAACTGAGATGATTGGTATTTTTATTGATATATTCAGATAAATATCTTTCTTGAATACTGAAATGTATTGTTCCTTCTTGTTTGTTTTCAGGCTCGTGCAGCTCTTCAGAAAGAATATGAATGTAGATTCCCCAGGGTTGAAGAAGAATTAAATTATCAGGCAACACCAAGTACTGATGCCAGTATTTCGCAGTGACCTCAAAAGAAAAAATCATTCATTGAAGCCAAAGGTAGGGTTGGTTTTCATTATTTTTGGTTTATCACATTTTGTAACTCCAGGTGTTTGTAATTTTTTGTGATTATCATTTTCTTTTTCAATGAGTAAGTGTACATAATTTTATCACTGCAAAGTTTTGTGGTATCAATACTGCAACTTAGCATTTAGGATTCTCTTTTTCATTTGGACTGGCAGCTTTGATTTTCGAGGAGGACATTTTTGTAAATACTCATTTCCACTCTTCCTTCTTTTATGTCTCTCTTGGATGAAAAACAGACCTGTTTACAGTCCCTCAAATTTCTGAATTGCTAACTTACCCAAGGTAACAAAAGTAGCTTTCACTGACATATTTGCCAAAGAATATATGCGAAGATGCTTTGTCATTCAAAAATATTGCTGTAACATAGTTACAGTGTCTTATTAATTATTCCAGCGGCATAAATACCTCTGAAATTTAAGTTTTCCCTTGATTTACTAAATTTTCTTCAGATCTCAAGACTTTTAGAATCCTTGTTATGTATCTTATTCCAGTATATACACTTCCAAATTTGGAAATATGTGCTCCCTGATTAACGACAATTCACCAGAAGCAAGATAGTGGCTGGCACACTTGACACACATTAACTGGCTACCCAGCTATGGATATCAAGTGCATGTAGACACAATGTAGAGTGTTAACTTAATTGAGAGAATGATGTTTGGTGGTACTGTATTAACGACTAGCATTGCTGAAAAAAGTTTGCCAAATAATGTTATGGCTTCAATCCAATTTTATTTTCAAATGGGACATTTTCAAAGATTGTTAATGTTCATTTAAAATTCAGTGGATGCCATAGAGATACTTAATAAGATGTTATTTAGCCATCTACTTCATTGCATTTATGGCAAAAAGTTAAAAAAAAATTGTTGATTCCTATGCTTGTACCTAGCCTTGAGACTATGTATATGCTTATGCTTGCAGTTTTTGATGATCGAGACGTAATCATCCTATGTGAAATAGCTATTTCTTTCCGGGATAAAGGCAAAAAACGAATTTTGAAATTAGCGCCAACATTTATCACAGGATTACAGTGTCACAAATATCTGGATGCGTTTTACGTTGTTTCTACTTATGTCGCTCTTCTTCAACACGCATCTCTGATGTAAATCGAGGACTTACAGTATGTATAAGTACTTAATTCTTATCTGTTTTTTATCATTCATCTCTAGTCAAGATTTCTTTAATTTTTGTTCATTCTTTATGCTTTCTACAGTCTGAAATATATGTTTTCATTGTCTGATTCTTTGTAATTTAATTTTTATTCCACATGTTACTGCTTTAATAATGAATTCCAGCATAAAATGTAGCAAAATGTAGGGTTTTAGTCATTGACAGAAGTTTAATATGGGGTAAACATTGCTAATTGTCTTGTAATTTTCTCACTTTTTCCTCACTTATTCCTCACTTCTTTTCCCTCACTTTGACAAAAATCGCTCACTTTCTCACTTTTCTGTATCAAAAAGTGAGTGGAAGCCCTGCAGCTCAGGAATCCGAGTAATTTGAAGATCCAGAAGAGCAGTCGCAAGTGTGGAGGGGTGGACTTCATGACAGTTCAATTTTCAGAATTGCATTTTGAACTCTTAAATAAATTCATAAAATGAAGCTTTTGGAAGACTTTCATCCACTCCAGCTGCCTCAGGTCGCATGTGATCATTGAAGTAATCAAATGAATGTTACAATAATTAAATCAGAATTTTCTCAGCATTTTAACATCATGTCCAATTCCTTTTGATAATTATGCACTTGTTATCCACCGTTCATTTTTAATAGATGATTTAACTTCAAAATAAATAGTTATTGGAAATAATGGCTGACAGGTAGCTAAAGTTGTCAGTAAAAAAGTAAATGTCACAAAAAAATAAGAAAAAAATATCAAAACTACTTCATAAAGTCAAAGATCTGTCCTTCATAAACAGGCATGACACTTAATGGAGGTATTCTCTGAACTGAAAATTCAGTGTGGCTGTCAGGGCAATAATAACTAAACAAATTTATATGCTCATTTGTTCATGGTGCAAACTCCAATCTGATGTCACTCTAAGAGTGTGAATACTCGGCCTTTCAGTATTAAGTATTACTATTGCCTCCATTCAGTAAATGTTTGTATTAAAATGCAGAGGTATTAATGCTTTGATTGATTCATTGAGCAAAGCTGGTTTCATTTTACTCACGAGGGGAGACTATGATGACGAAAATGTTAGTAAAAGAAGCAGCTGCTGTATGTGTTATTTAGATTGCGGACTTTAAACAGAGATGGACGCGTATCATTAGCGGTCCATCACCAGCTCCCAGGGAGGCCATTTGCCATTAAAGACTCAAACTGGTGTACACATTTTGTGGTGAGTGTCACGAGAAAAAAACCGAGGTGAGGTCCTATGACAGGATATGTAACTCAGAGGAAAAATTTCTTTCTGGTCGTGTGTATAAAGAAAGAAAAACAAGCCTGCAGGCTCGAACCATCAACCTTGCCCTTTCTAATCCAAACGCTAATCACTACACCAGCTGTGCTAAAGGTAAGGTGTAGTATTCCCTGCGTTTTTATTCTTAGGGTAGATATTGCTGATTACAAGTTGACTAATTACAACAAAACTAGGACATGTTTGGGGAAGTCCCAGGCGAATTTGTGTTGCCTTAGTATGGGAAGACCTGATGACCCTTGACATTTGAATCATGTGTGATCAAAGTGCATGGCAGCATAGGGAATATGGCACCTTGTGACTTTTAATCTGATGAGGGCTGTGTACATTAGGGGAATGATGCTCAACAGTTTTTAAAAAATTTTTGGAGTGCTAGAGCAAATGGCATGAGCTATCATTGACCCTCTCATGAAAAAGGTATTGCTCAAATAGTTGCTGAACATGTACGTATGTGAAAAATGACTTTGTGAATCAGGCTTTGAGAGAGATGAATGTGCTGTCATCGGAATTGTTCACACGTTTTCGATGCGTCAAATTAGGCAAATCTTATCTGTTAGATTTCTTTCTCTGCGAGTGGGACAATTTTTTTTTTTTTTTAATTTTAATATATTTCAGTTACTCTCTTCTGTTCTCTGTTGCCATTGGCCCATTCTCTTGACTGTGGAGCCGTTGAATTTAGAATGGTTCCTGCTTTGGTGTACGTTTGTATGGGACTACAATTCTGTCCTGAATTCTCTAGTATTTTTTGGATGTCAAGCTATATGGTTCCTAGAAAATTAGAACCTCTAGGTTCCATCTTTAATTTCATTGTGCTTCAAGAAGTTCTTATCTAAAGTTGTATGATTTTTTTAAAATTTCAGATGTTCAAGAGTCTCAAGAGTAGGTGAGAATCATTGCAGAGTTTCACTGCTACGAAGGATCCATGCAGATGTGCTTATTAGGATATATATTGGTAGAAATGGGATACTGTTGTTTTGATCAGTATTATTTCCTGTGTGATAAATGCTTGGCATGGCAAATGCACAAAAATTCTTCAATGGTGCTTAAGGTATGATACTGAAGATAATGTTAACGAAGAGGTAAAAGACAGCTTTTCGTATTAAGCCATGTTACTTTTGTCGCAAAAAATTGGCATTAGTTGGATGGTCTTCCATTGGATAATTGTTGTTTAGTAGGGAGTGAAAATGAGCCTAATGTGAGCTGCTGATTCCTAGCAGTTTCCACACTTTAATTCTCTGGTCAAACACTGACAGTGTCGGCCACGATGCATCAGAGAATGTTTCGTTTTCTGCTTAGGATTTGATCAGTCTAGCACTGTCTCAAACCCCAGTTGTTTTGAGCTGTGAACGATTGAACCTCCATAAGTGGTTATGTGATGGCATAATGAACAATCTAACCAGATGCTATGTATTGATGACCAAAGAGCCATTTCAGATATAATGATGTGAATGGTTTCATTCATATCTTGACAGAAAGACAATCACGTATAGGATCGTAGCAGGGTTTCAAATCAGGAACAAACCTTCTCTAGGTCCCTACTGTGCTTAGATCCTTGTAGTCGGGAGAAATATGGTAATCTCCTTTAAATGTGCACAAAACAATAACTGGTTTTTACCTGCGTCAGTTAATTAGTTATTTATTTCAGCAATCATAATATTAATCTGGCACAAAGACCTCTTATTTATTTTTTTATGTGTTTTCCAAAATCTCAAATCATTGAATATAGCATCTAGGGTTTTTATGTTTATTGAAAAAAAAAATACTGCCTCTTTCTGATTTAAAATATTGCTGCCATATTTCAAATTGAGAATCGTTTGTAGAAGGTTTTGCTCTTTCAGTTCAGTGCAATCATACACGTAAACAAAGCTATTTAAATGTATTGTGTGTTTCAAATTTTGTTATCTCTTAGACATTCACAGCACAGATTTGTCCTCCACTATAAAGCAGTAATGAATGCTTTTACTTTATCCCACCTTATCACGTAAGCCAATTTTAAGTCAGAAGTTGTTGTTAAGATTCTAAAATGCCTTGTTGTGATTATAGTTGACCTAATTTGTTCAGGAATTTAGTAGTTAATATACCTCTAAGTGGCTGTAAATATATATTTTTTTTAGATTTTAGATCTTTATCTTTATATTAAGTGTGTAATGGGTGAATATATTAAAATAATGATAGACAAAACTATCTATGTGTAATCTATGCTCTGCATTTTTAGGGAACTCCTTATTGTGCGTAATTGTAGCTATCGTTGAATTGTAATTTTTGCCTTCACTTCCACTTACTGCTCTATGTCTGAAATGCAATGCAAACCGAAAGTGGTCACCTGTTTATTTCTTGTCAATAATGGCCTCTCTCCCGTAGAAGGTGTGATGCTTCTTGTCGTATGGGAATGTATTGTGAATCATAAAATGAACTTCTTAACATTCTCTGGTGTTGGGAAATGAGTTAATCAGATTTATCAAAATGTTTGCATTTGTGGCGTTGGTTGCCCATTCATCACTCCTTCATTTGTTGTTATTGTTGTTGTTACTGTTGTTGACTAGAGTAGGAAAATGTGCGGCTGCATTTTCAGCCAACGATGTTACTTTCAAAGTGGGGCAACTGCTCTATGTACGTGTCTTGAGTGAATCGGCCTATTTAAATTAATGTGTAGATCTTCTTGATATTAAGTAGTCTTTCAGACTGATGTGATGCTGCATGAATATGAATCTCAGTACTGTGACAAAAGAACACTACATTACTTATGGATAGTTATTGTGTTGAAGGATTTGAAATTCTTCTTCGTAACAAATGTGGAGGAGGAGGAGGGGGCATTTTTACATGCCCAAGTTTTAAGCCTAAATCATTGTCAAGTTTGTCAAAGACATCCTTTAACCTCCCTTTTTATGCTCTATGTATGTGAATTTTCTTCTTTCATTTTGAATCAAATGTTAACAATGTTTACAAGTATTGTTATTTTTAAATTGTTACATTTTCAATGTCACATGAAGAATTATACATCCCAGGAATTATTAAAAAAAAATGTTTATCAGGGCATTTTTAGAATAGGATTTTAATGTTTTTGTTGTTGCTCAATATAAACTATCCATAATGATATTATTTATATAAAGTTGTTATAACTAAATTGACTAATACCTTTTGGCTATAATTAAATGCAAAGAAGAAATCTATGCCTTTCTCAGTAGTCTATGTCAAGCATTCCAACTAAAGAGTTGTATTCCTTTGAATTAGCTTGTGTGCTGCTTGCCATAATTGTTTGTCAAAAGGCTTACTGGGTGAAATTGTACATAAAATTTGTCTGCATTTAATTATCTTTGGCCATCATAAATGAAATGTGTTTGCCAATGGAGAATTGTGTGCCTTTCTCTTTTTTGTAAACCCCATTTGTTGAATTACCCCTGTTTATAATGTATAAAGTACTAACTATACTAATGACATGACATTATTGTTCTCATTCCAATCGGGTATGATTTATATAAGTGCATGAATGATCGAAGGATTTTGCTCTTCATGGACAGATGCAGTTAATTTATGCAATTTCCTCTTGTACTATTCCACAATCTATTAATATTGACCTTTGATACATGATATTATCGCTGGTTCCAATATTGATTTTTGATTTATTGACTCAAAATGTTTTTGTCATATTAATGTGTTATAATTTGTTGTATGACACTTTGGGTAAACAAGATGAAATTTTTAATGTGATAAAAGTTACTGAATGACTATTGTGTGTGAATGTTAATAATTTTTATATCACTGGCAGTCTATTGTTGTGCAGTGTTGTTCGTGAGTTCCTAGGTATCATTAGTAAATTACCATTTATATGTGGTGACGTTGTAATTTTCATATGGCCAGATTATAGTAGAAACCTGTAATTATTTTTCACCTTTTCTCTTACCACGTTTTTAATATTTGACCTGAACATTTCTAATACCAATATTATTTTAAAACAAGGAAATCATACTTTGATACAGTTAATTCTTTTAATAGCATGACCACCATTCTACAATCCTAAGTATTTTGCACTCCAATAATTTACTGTACAACTTTAGAAGCAATAAATGCATTTATGTGATGATATGTAAAGTAATAGACTTTGAAATGGGTATAGCATAAATGTATATCAATAACGCATACACATATGTCATTACTAATCATTAACTTTAAATCATTTGGTACAAACACAATGTGTATATCACTGTAAGATAATATTTTTTCCAGTCTATTTTTTCCTGTCCAACATGCTAGCAAAATGCAGGTAAACTCAAATCAAGTGTTCTTGACAAATTCATACAAACTTGTAGGTGGATAGGATAACGAATTGATACGATAGCGGGTATATTCAGTCCGAACTCCACTGTCGTAAACAATGGTGGATTGGAATGTGCAGAATTATCCCCAAGTTTAGCTTCATCAGTGTGTTTCTTCTTACAGAATTTGTAATTCCATTCATTTTACTGCATGAGGCGATGTTTTTTTTGTACATTATTTCACAATTATGTTGTTTACTATCATCTCTCTGTGCATCACAGTACATAGTTGCATTTTTAGCTGGTGAATTAACTGGGAGCCTCATCTTCTGAAATGGGTTAGACTTGATGGAGGAAGATAAACAGTTATACAGTTGATTGGTGTAAATGTGTTCATTTTTTATGCTTGCATGGAATCGGGGTGAAAACTGGAGTTGATGCTATGAAAGGAATTTAAGTTTAAGACATCCTCACAGTAAATTTCTCCAGTGCATATTATTTAATCCCAAGGGGAATTCTTATTTTGTGGTTTTGGGCTGCAATGCTTTTTAAAATCTCTGTTAAGATGAGCCCAATGAAAATAAACTTTGCTATTTTTTCACTATGTGGAAAGAAGGATTTGCGTGTTGGATTATGCTGCTGGCAATTTGTTTTATATTTGCATTGCTAATTTGTCTAGTCTTTCCCCTGATTAACTGGGTTGTTCTTGTCAATGAACTAGCAGTTTTTTAAATGAAAAAGTCAGTTTTTCCTCTGAAAAAATCACCTTTTATATGAATATGTGCACTTGTAGTTATCTCTTTCATACTTGCATATACTCTGGTAAAGCCATTTCAAACAGTGTGGGATGTCATTTTCCTCTCTCTGGTAGAAATCTAGTGTCTCCTGTTGTCATGCACTGAATGTTTTCATACATTACTAAAGATACTTATAGGTGAAGTAGAATTTTAAGTGGAATAAAATACCTCTAAATAATGCCTTATGCTTGCACAGGGAATCATTGCTGCTTAGCTCAATGGCGATAGTTATTATTCAAAGAGTTCTACAAAACAAAGCATCAGTGATAGTGACAACAGCCCCCCTGCTCCATATCTTCAAAGCCTCTCAGTCTGCTCTTCCAGATGTGCTGAGTGGAATGAAATCAAATGCTCAAGGGGGGTTGAGTGCAAATTTTTCATGGCAGAGATAGCAATATTTCATTCTCATTTTGCACTTGCTACTGAGCTGCAAGCAGGTAATGTCATGGATAGTTGGTAAAATACAGCAATATAATGAACTCTTGGAAGAGCAAACTCAGTTTTTGTCGTGATGAGAGCAATACCTTTTCAGCTATTAGCATTCTTAATTGTTAATAGGGAAATGATTAATAGTTTATAGACGAGCTGTTAATAAAATGTAATGCTTGAGTATTTGGTGCTATCTGAGTAAGATAATTGTTTGGATTGATGTTGAATTTTGACCTCATTACTTTCTTGTGTGACACTATCACTGCAATAGCAACATAAGATGTAGGAGTAATTATGCATGTAATTCGTAAGATACTCTTTTCTCCTCTCATGAGACACAGTAAATGGATTATCAAATGTGTAACTGTTTATCGCAGTACAGGAAAGGCAGTTTTCCCCTCCACATAACCTGGAATTCCTCTCTCCTATTGTATTTTCTGGAATCTGATGGAATTTTTAATGTTTAAATCATCCCATATCAGTGTATTGATCCACTTATTTCTCCTTGTCTGTTAATCACCATTCTTCATGCCCATAATATTTCATTATCTATTTGATATATTTACTTGATTATGCCTTATGTATGGAAAAAAAGTGGAAGAAATGTTATCATTGCGAGCATAAGCTCTGGTGTGCACTGTGGATTGTTGAATTGTTTTCTTTGAGCCTCATGCAGTTTTTTGTTGCTTTTTTCCCCCTGCTTCATTCATTATCCTGACTTTGTCTCGGGTAGCGTTCCATAAGTTTTTGAGATGACATTTCTGCATAACCTTTCTCAATTATTGGAGCATAATATAAATGAGTATGAAATCCCTAATAGAAATGATTCAAGTGGAAAGCTTTTAGTCGGAAAAAGTCTAAAAAAATATGTAACATAGTCAAACTGTGATACCCCAAAATTGTTACCTTGCCCGCAGATTTTCTCCGAGTGTCATTTCCCTGGGTACCAACATATACCTACATCACTGAACTTATACGCTTTGAGGTAATTTTTAAACATTGACGTTAAACTAATTTTTGGTTTGAGTAGGATTTTCATCATTAGCAATAAGTGTTTTTAAAGTGAGTATGACTAACAACTGAATATGCGTCTGAATTCTATCATAAAATTTTCATACTTCCAGTAAACATGGCAACATAATGGGCTGTTAAAGCAGCTGTTCAAGTCCAGAAATCTGACCCCTTGACTTACATGAAGTTAAGCATTATTGAGTGATTAGTGCCCTCCTAAAATAGTATTCCCTTTTACATTGATGTCACTTTTGCTATTCATAGTCGAGATTAAACTGAATGGTGAGAAATAGGGTGTAGTATTTTTTGATGAGTAGATCATACTTGTAAGCATGAATAGGCTTTCTTTGTTGATAGAGAGCTTTTAATATGGATCCAAATTCTGTTACAAATGTTGCTAAATTGGTTTTCTAAAAAATTGATGTTAACTCTTCAGCATTTTATTATACATTGGCTTTATGCTTTACTTGTAGCCTGGTATGTATTTTTGTCATTTGGATTGGCTGGCTATTGATCATTCAAATAATCAAAGAGTAAGAATGAATGTAAATTCTTGCTCAATTGTTATTCTTTACACTCCACTTAACTGACTGTGGCATTCATGAAGCAATATTTTATTTAATTTGCACAAGCAAAATATTTATATTTTTGAAGGTGAATGGGGCGAGCTTAATTTTTAAGTTTATTTTTCAATTTGGTTGTTGTCAACAATGATTGATACTCCTTTTTTTTAAAATGTACATTTATTTGGATTAATGTTATGACCATCATTATATGTTCCATTGGCATAAGTGAACTAGTCTGAAATAATAAATACATTTATTTGGACATCTGAATGTTTGCTATTTTAGTGAAGCAATGGTGACTGTCTATTATTAATTTAAAGTGTAAGCATAATGCTTTGATTTTGTCGCACCATAAGTGCTCATATATTTCAGCATTTTGGATATATTTTTCCGAGAGCGAATTCAATCAATCAACTTCAAACTGTTACTTCATGCTCATGGGGTGATGGGCCTAGCGGCTTTTTGATATTTTTACAGCTGGTGATTTTTTTTTAAATTTGTGGCCTTCTAGATCAGTTGTTTGGTTAATGGCTCGAAAATGGCATTCCATTCTATTTCAATTACCTCAACCTACCATAATAATTATGGGTTGATTTGGTTAAAAAATTAAGTGGGTATGAATCAGAAAATGCTTGAAGTGAAAATCAGGAAGAAGTTAGTTGGCCAAAAGGACAAAAGTGGTGCTAACGTTTAAATTTTTCTTTGCTAACCAATCAGAATTCAATTAGTGAGTGACAGAGATCTGTACAATTTTTCAGCTGTATCTGAGCTAGAAAGAAAACTCGTCAGCATTGAAACTTCATAAGTTTGACAATTGTGTGAGATACTACTTTTTCTGATGGGGTGCCTTATGTACTCTTGTGAGTGGTTTAGCATTGGTAAAACATTTATGTCACTCACAGGCTTAACAACAAATTCCCCCTCTGTGAAACGAGCATGTTCCATTGTGATGGCATATGGGTGGTAAGTAGTTTAGTGTGGGTGATCTTTCCATTTTATTTTTTATGGCATTGTTCATATAAGATGAATAATTGATTCTGTTTACTCTGTTATGCTGCTCAAATGCTGACCCATGAGTCAGGTGTAGATGTAAGGAAAATGTTTGTACGGTAATTACGTAATTTAGATTATACTGTCCAAGTGAGTCACAGATCAATGCTGAGAAACCATCAACTCTCTTTCATACTTCAAAGCTCCAGTATATTTGAGGTATTCCAAAATTTCTCAATGCTGTCAAGCCTTGCTCTATGATATTTCACTAAGTTTTAATGCTTGTGCATAGGATATTGTTGCAAGACTGCTGTAACTGAGGGAAAGAGTTATCTTTGCTGATTTATGCGCTGAGATGCAACAAGGTGTGCTACACATTTAAGCTGTTTTCATAGAGCTTCAGATGCAAAAGTTTAGTAAGTTTTCCTCATCTGGTGTGAGCTTTGACCTTCAACACCATTGTCTTCCAATGTTTCCTGCCCCTTGCCTCTCATTTACCTCCTCAGTCCTGAGACATATCCAGCATTATTTTTGGAAAATTATTCATACTTACGTTTTGTGTTGCAAGCAATGTTTGCAGAGTTAATATCTCTGTCACCCAAGCTTCTTAATGATGCTGCCACT
Organism: Ceriagrion tenellum; assembly: GCA_963169105.1. NCBI lineage: Eukaryota > Metazoa > Arthropoda > Insecta > Odonata > Coenagrionidae > Ceriagrion > Ceriagrion tenellum. The sequence continues at coordinate 162,166,444 of OY720636.1, forward strand.
TATCAGCAAGTGGCATTGCCAATATTTTGCGTTGCTGAGTGGGAAAAAATTCAAATGCCTGTGTATTGTATACAATATGCGAGGACCGAGGAGGTTAAAACCTTTCACGCTCATCATTTATGGTCTTCCATCACATCATCCATCCGTCTTAGTCTAGGCAAAGTTCTTTCTCTTTTTGTCAGTCCGTGCCCTCAGGATTTACTTTGTCATTTGTTGCCCATCCCTTCTTCCCATGTGGCCTAACCATCTCATTTCTTGAGATTTTATGAATCTCTCAAAATCCTCATTTTTTTTTGTGTTCTTCTGTATGAGATCCTCTTAAGTGAGACTTGTCTTTTCCCAAGCTCATAAGGTATCTGAAAACTTACCACCTTAGATGGACATCAATTTCTAATGTAGGCAGCAGTGCTCAAAGCCTCAGCTCAAAATCTATATGGAACCTTTGATTCAACTAGCAGGCAATGCACCATGTTGAATATATAGTTTAATTCATCCGTTCAACCTTCCCATTCGAATGATGAGTTCCTGGTACAGTCACCCTTGTAGTAATCCCACAGTTATCGAGTTGGTTCTGAAACTGACAAGAAATATATTCACCACCATTATCACTTGGAAGGCACTTAATCAGTTTACCTGTTTGTCACTCAACCTGTTTCTCTAGTTTGAAAAACTCACCAAAAACCTCACATTTTCTCTTTACCATCCTGACAAACACATAATTGGTAAATTCATCAATGAAGGTTACTGCATATTGGGAACCACCATCAGAAATAAGAAAAAATTTCCCACATACATCACTATGAATTATGTACATCAAGAAAACCCTTAGCATTACCAGAGACTGCTTGTTATGGAAAACTTTTCTTAGTCAACTTACCTTCAAAACAAACATCACAAGTTTTATTGCAATGCTTATTAGATATTTCCAGACCTTTAATCTTAGTGAGCACATAATTGTGGGTGTGTCTGAACCTCCTGTACCACAATGATATATCGGATGCCATACCAGCACAATCAGCTTGGGGAATCTTTACATTTGGTTCCTCTACCCTTATGGCATACACACCAGCTTGAAAGAAAGCTGCCATCAGTATACTGTTATTCTTATGCACTCTCATGTACCCATCTTCAATGATAATACTGCAAACTTTCTTCACGAGCCTTCTACATGACATGAGATTGAAAGCTAAACGTGATACATCAAACACTTTCGTAAAAATTACCTTACAGCCACAGGTTCATTATTTTCTTCTTGTGAAATTCTCCATGGCCAAGAATGTCTAATTGTCTTCCATCACCAATACGTACATAACCACAGCATGTGGGCATAAAATAGCAAAATATTCTCTATATGGACTCATGTGGCTTCAAGCTCCAGAATCTAAATACAAGTCATTACCTTTGAATCCGCTGATTCCCTCTAAAGCACATAAAGACACTGATTCTTCACACACAACACTTGCATTTTTGTTACTGTTTTCACTCTCCTCTCTCACTGACCTACTTTCCCTCTGTTGATCCCTAAAGCGCTGCCTACAATATCTTGAAATACATCCCTGCTGGCCACAAAAGTAACAAGTGATCTGCCTCCGCTCCCCAGCCTTCCAGGGCATGATCATCAAACTCCAACAGTCTTGCCTTAGAATTTTTGCGATGCAAACCGAGAACTTTGGAAATATATTCCTGCATAGTCATATTGCCCTCCTTCCACGTTGTTACCAAATCCTTTAACAACATTAGAGAATAAACTATTCCCATCTGTCAATGCAAGCTTTCCAGTTCATCCCAGATTTCTCTGGCAAACCCAAATTCTCCCGTGTCATCTAAGTAGCAATCTGCCACGACAGTGATGTGGAACAATCTAGCTTGGTACTTCTCCTCCTCCTGAGAGGCGTTCAGGAGTGATACATCGCCAATTTTCGGATAACCTGGATCTACTGCATTCTTCCAACCACGCACATTTTCCAATAATGCTCTAGTTCGAACTGACCATGCAAAATAGCTGTCACCCATTAGCTTAATGAACGAAGTTTCATCCCTAATTCCGTCATGTTCACTGTTTTTCGTTGCATGCAATGTCACATGGTTTTAGTGTATCTATCAATAGTCCATTGTTGGTTGTCTGGGACATAAGCGGGATATTAATAATTACCGCTGAGTGTCCCCCTGATAAACGTGCATTTTTCCATTTCACATGGCGTTTTCAATTTCTCAAATCTCGCCTTGTAAACCTATTTCGCCTTGGTTGGGTATCCTTAAAGCCTACTGCACCTCCAAGCTTGCAAGCACCACAGGTTGCGACCAGCGATAAGAAACTTCGTGCACACGGAGAGCTACGGCCGGCCGTGCTATAGCACTGTCAAGTTTCCTCTTTTGACGACGCTATTTGTGGCCTTCTCACCGGCACTCCTGATGTCAATATCAAACATTTCCTATTCATTCAACGACCTTCTCCCATTGCATTATTATTTTCACCCATCCACGCCAAAAGAACTGACATTTGCAAGCGACATCACAAAATTCACCGTCGCCCCGTTAGCGAAATCACCATTGTCGGGAATTTCGAGTTAAATCTTCAGCCCATTCCCAAATGGACGTAAGTCGGAAGGATCTCCGTGCGGCAGTCATTCTCCAATGCTGAAGTAATCCGTAATGCCCTGTTTACATTATTAGCCTTCTAATCAGGTTAATTCTGACCGTGGTAAAAGTTCTCCGTGTGAAAGCAGGTTGGCGCTAACCCTAGTCAACTTTTTGACCACGCTGGAGTTACTAGAGTTGGCGCTGGTTACCATCATTTTTAACGCGTTTAAAAGCAGGTTAGTTTGAATGGTAGTGATGGAAATGATCCTATCCACATGTAGCTTTTATTTTAAGCATACAATATATTACGAGAGTTTCTCATGTCATCTTCCGTATCCAAGCGTCAGTGCTAAGTTGCTTGTATTTAAATGCATGAGTGATTGATTAATAAACGGTATTTTAAGTTCAAAATTTACCTTAAAGGCGCTAGCGAGGACGGGTCATGGGTAAAACTAGGAGGAAAAAGTAGTTTATTCCGCTGAATATATTGAGGCAAGGACTCGAAATGGAAGTTATTAATTAATCTTGTATGTCAAGATAACATCTTGCATTAATTTTATCTATCATAAAAGAGTGCAAACGACATAAGAACGTAGCATTCTCGGGGTATTTTAATAGTAACCCAAAGGGCAAAAACACCCTTAAATGTCTGAAAGGCGTATGTCTTCAGTTCAATGTATTTTAGATATTTTCAATGTATTTTAGGCATCGGAAATGTCGAATTAAAAATATTTTTCTTGCAATGTTTATTAAATGTGTATACACATCGACAATGTTGAAAATAAAATGTTTGTCAGAATCCAAGTCGCCTTGAACGACAGCTGGATCTAGGCCCAATCCATTGACAGCAACAGCAGTCCATTTTACCAAAATTACCGTTCACGGTACAGTGGTTCCGTATCAGTTGGTTCATTTTTCACGAAAATGAAAATCAGGAATTTCCCGAATAAATTGTCCCTGAAGTTCAAATATTCCCTATTCAGTGATTTTCAACTTTTCCTCCGCGCCCTTAGATGAGTTAATTCCACGTGACAAACAGCGGACCATCGCCCAGCGAATAAGAGTGAACCTTGGGCTTTTGGCTTCCATCGTTTGAGGTGAGGTCGGGCGGCAAGAATTTTCCCGGCCGTCGCGGCGGCGAGATGAGAATCGCTCGACGTGGAAACTGAGGGCCGGCAACTTTCGGGACTTGGCGCCCGGCGAGTAGCGAGACCCCCAATAACCCCCGCCGTGCATCAACCCTCGATCTCGCATCAACGCGCTTTAATTTACTTCGCGGGTGCGTTGTGAAATACCTATGAACGTTCAGAATCATCTCCCCACAGCCAACTCTAGCATCGAACATTCTGCTTGAAGAACAATATAATGCGGCGCGAAAACTTTGCAAGTTATTTATTCATCTTCCATCGTTTCGAGCCAATAACCAGTGCCTGTATATCTGTATACATGCAAGTGCGATGCAATAAATCAATTCCCACATTCAATGCGTGGCTGCCAGAAAAATGATAATGAAAAAGGTAACGCGACGGGTATTCCAGAGCGATGTAATAATTTCACTCGTCGAGGGATAAAATTCGCCATGAGAAAATCATCAGATTCGAACCCGGACCTCCCAATCGTCGGTATGTTAGCCAGTTACACCAACAAGCCGCCTTCGTTTAAGCTTAATTTCGACGGAGATTTAAGCGAACTATATGTTTTTCATGACGAATATTTCATCCCTTGGTGTTTATGAACCTGTGCGAGTGACTTCGTGCCATCCATTTGAACATGAAATGATTATGGAAAAGGTCTCTTTACTCTACTCTTAAATAACGTTTCATCCGGAGGCAAGATATTTGAGAAGGCAAAGTCGATCAGAAAATATGCATGACTGCATCTCATTTAGTTTATGCTTGCATCATGCGGGTGAAGCTCGATAGTTTTAATCACTTTCCGTCGCCAAATTGAGGCGTCACAACCGTCACAATGTGCCAAAGTTTCCCCCCCTCCCATTCTGCAAAACCACTCATCGCCGAAAAAACTCTCAAACGCCGTTCGCGAATATTCCCTCGCGCGCATTGTGGTCTCGCGTTTCACTTTCTCTCGCGTTCGCTGTCCGCGATGGGACAATCAACTCACTTTTATTCTGAAAGTGACGGTGGTGCACTCTTTTCTGATCGACTCAACGCTAGCGCCATTTCCTCCACCAATCAACAAGGACAAGGATTTCCCCCATTCCTCCCCAACTCCTGCGTTGGTCAGCTGTCTCCCCTCAATCGCCTGCCGCATTGTCTCTCCGCTGCGTCCGGCCTCTTTTGAAACTGACCGCGGACGAGAAAGGACCTACTGTGCTGCAGTTGTGACTTGTGTTCGTCTTCTATAGACCAAAGAAACGGTATTTAGCCTACGGGCTTGTTTTCAATTGTAATACTTGTTTGTTATATAAATATTCTTACTTGAAGTTAATCAAACTGGCTAAGGTTTTTGTTATTTTCTCTCATTTCCGCCCACCATTCGCAGTCAATTAACTCGCGACGTCTAGTTTTAGCAACTTGCGTTGCAACAATTGGGCATATAACAAAATGAAATACTCGATTCCTGTTTGCCGTCCCCTTTCCGCTGTAGCCTTTGTCTAGGGCTGCTTTTTAGGGTCACCGCACCCTTCTAGGCCGATTGCATTCTCGACGTCTCTGTCCTTTTACGAGAAAGACAACTCCCTCACTCCGATCATGGGATGGGGAGAGAGGAAGGGCTCGGCCTTTCAATGGTTTCCAGATGTGGAGAACAAAGCAGGAAGGACGCTGGCCGGCATTCTTCCGCTGATTTCTCAGAGCCCTCCGGAAGTTTTAACAGCGAAGACCGCCTAATTAGTGCATCCCGAAGCAAGGTTACTAACACGGCACGGCACGTGTGAGCCAGATTGTTTCCCTCCATTTTTTATCGTGTAATTAGCACTCCTTCTAAAGTACGGGAAACATGGATTTTTTCATTTCAAAAGTAGGCTTACTACGATCTCCATAATCACTTTGTCATGATTTTGGGAGATTTTTCACGTGTTACCGTGAGACTTGAGACTTTCTTGTCTCGTCTCGTTTTTGATACGAGACTCGAGGTGAGACTGTTGTAGAGAATCCGAGACGAGACGATACACGAGACTCTCGAAAGTCTCAAATACAGATATATGTGATTAATTGGTATTTAGTGTAATATTATCCATAAAACTGCGCCCTTCTGCTAATAAGAAGTAAATGTCGCGTTTTCCTTGGGTATTGAATTTGAAATATAATTCAATGATATGTTTGCGAAAATTAGATAACTATTAAAACTTTTTTCAGCCGATAATACTATTTCTGATGGCATGAGCGTGACTTCAGGAGCCAAGTAAGGGAGTGTTATCGGCTTACTTCTTTTCCTTATTACCTACTATAAATACCTTGGAAAACTTATCCAGCAAAAAATGTACTATTTTATAAAGCAGTAATTTTCAGTTCTCACTTCTACGACAAACATATCGTGGATTATTCTCGTATGTTGTGTAAAGTATCGCCACTTGCCATCCTGCTTATGGCTGATAAGAAAAAAGGATTCAGCAATGTCGAATTACGCATCGCACATCACCTCGGCTAAAGGATGGATGACAATTGAGATCAATTTGTACCTCTTCCTGCGTGATATACCCTCCTAGGTTAGTGAGGATGTTTAGCATAATGCCGTTGAATTGCGATGAGGATGGTACGAGAAAAAAGAATAACCATGATTGGCTTTCCTTTGTCTTCAATTGTTTTCATTTGCTTTTATTTTGCGAACCCAAATTCCAATCGATCAAAATGTCCACTAATGGAGCATTTAACCGGGATTTTTTCATCGGCCACTCATTTCAACTCCACTCATCCTACTTTCGCAAGCTATCTGTTTTGTGTGCGATTCCTACGTTATTGAAGCGATAAACTCGTTCATTAAGTCTACATCAACCATTTTCAACCAAGCTGTAGATTTCAATGAACTTCCAAGTCTCTCTTTACGAAATGTCTCTCACTACGAATGCCTCTCACTACAAAGCGAATTTCGAGTGCAAAGTTATCTTATCATCGGAAAAAAGTGAAATTAGAGAGAATTTTTATTTGAGAATTATTATGGAAATAATGACTTTGGAAATGCAATAGTTGACTGGACAGCGCGGAAATACTTCCCTTTCCGATTTTGTGATGATGATGATACTCAAAACTTTTAAAACATGTTGAATCCCTCAGTTACATTCCCTAAAAGGACAAAGTTGCTGCAGATGGTACTTGGCCTTTATAATAGGATACAGAAGGCGGTGTTGCAGTTGCTGAAACAAAATAAATTCAACCTGTCTTTCACCATCGATGGATGGACATCCGTAGCTGGAAAATCGTTCTACGGAATCACGACTCATAGACGAGAACTGGGAGTACCAATCTCTTGTTATTGACTCCGTTCCATCCGATGGTAATCCCACAGGAAGGGATATTGCTGAAGTTTTAATGAATACCCTAAAATCCTTAGAGCACAAGCTGCAAGGAGTAACCGTAGATAACGCCTCCGCAAATACTAAATTCATGGAGGAACTCGGCTAGATGCTACCAAGTTTTTATAGCACAGATCGGCATTTTAGAAACATGGCCCATGTTCTTAACCTCTCAGTACAAGAAATTTAAAGAATGTCGTCTCTGGAGGACGGGGTTTCAGAAGACCTGTTTCTATAATTGACAGTCTAGATGAAGATTTCGAATTTGAAGGAGAAAATATATTTCAATTGCCAAAATAAGATCTTAATTTTATTACTTCATTAAAAATGTGAGCAGTCACGAAATAAATTCTGCAGAACTTGCGAAGCTGCAGGGGAGCCATCACTGAACCCCGTAATAGATGTACCTATAGGTGAAATTCAACGGACGATATGATTGGAACAGAGCTTAACGTGAAGAGATGTATTTCGATCCTATGCGAGAGTATCAGTGACCTGAAATGCCTCTAAATCAGTGGATCGGAATGGGCACTGCTTGAAAATGTGTATAAAGTTTTTTAAAAAGTTCTGACTGATAAATTAGGAGAAAAAATTTCGTTTCCCTTCCACTCTTTACCGTTCCATTGAAGTTGTTGTTGGATAAGCTAAAAAAATAATGGAAAAACTGTGCAAGCCTTGATGAAAAACTGTTGCTTGCCTATGAAGCTGCTGGGGGCAAGATGCTAAAGCACTACCATTCGACGAACTGGATTTATTGCACTGTGAATGTAATTAGCAAACTCACCTATGCACATAATAGGAACACAAACTCGACTGGTCTACAGCGAGCCCCCAAAAACTGCGAACAAACCGCGATCCTAAACTCAGGAGAATGAACCTCATCCGCAGTTTACCAATCAAACTCAGATCGATTTGGCCGGTTCAGCTGGGTATGGTAAACGCAACGGGCTAGTGGGATCGATATGAGTAGCGGGCTATCTCGATCCACTTTCTCTGCCAGTCTGAGATTTCAAATCGCTATGAACCGATTCAAATCGATATTTCAATGGATTTAGCAATGGTAAAGAAGGCGATCCGAGTCGTCTGCCTTACAACGTTCAGATCGGTCCGAGTTCATATCGATCTGATTTTGATTGGCGATTCTTTTGAATTCCCATTTATTGAGGGAAAAATTAAAATTCCAATCACTAGAAAAGAGGAAAGCCCAACAATGTTCTTACATTTTTGTCCCATTACAAATTTTAATGAGCTATATCTCTCTCTCTCCATACTTTTCGTAAACATTTTGCTGTTTTTGACTTTTAATCATTTTTGAAGTTGTTCACTTTTTAAAATAATTGTCAATCTCTAACTCGTAGTTTCTGAGAAAAAACTAGAAATATCTAATACAATGAATGGGACATTTTTGTTCCGTAAAGGAAATTAACTCTGTTTTTCGTATTACGTAACTTCTTTACCTCCTTGGTGCCACCACACTATCTAAAACCAAACAGAATGGGCCTGTTAGGATCAACGAGCAAAAGTCGGAGGGAAGTACCACAGGGCAATTCGGATGTTAGTGTATAAAGCAGGCTAAAAGTACCGCTACAAATATGTAGCTTTGGTGAACAATAGTCTGACTCTCATAGTTTATTTGGCAAGCTGAGTAAGAATGTTGTACATTTAAATTCCTAGCTTCCAGATATGTATATTGGAACTGATATAAATCCAAATCCTGAAGCTGTTCATTGTTAACGTGATATGAAATCAGATGCAGAAGTTTATTGTGGTTCGTTGGTTGGTTGTGCAGTGAAAGCTGATGAATGGAGATCTGTCTATAGGTTTTACAATACTCTAGACTTGGCAAGTATCGTTGTATTATAATTTGTAAATAACTTATACACAAATGACAAAAATACAAGGAGAGATTTTCTTTCGAAACTCTCAGAGGAGGTGGTAAAGAAGAGAATAGAAACTAAGATCAGTGTCCGGTTACGTAGGTCAAGTGAAAGACAGAAGTCAGCGTCGCCACTGCCAGGAACGCAAATCTTGTGAAGGAAAAAGTTACGATGGTTACGAGGCACATCCAGAAAGTAAGTGTACTAGGGCTCTTACGGGTAGAGGAAATTTGTTTTTCCTATGTTGGTCACGCTGTCGTGTAAGTTAGCTCCTCCCCTTTCGAACGAAACCACGCGGGTGTCAGTACGTTCAGAACTGTCGACGTGGCATCATCTTGCGTAAACAATGTCATTGCTTCCTTCCGCCAGGTGCGAAATTCGAAGCGTCATCCGCTATCTAGTTGTGAAGGGAAAATTGCCGTCCGAAGTTTTTAATGAGGTTAAAACGGTTTATAGTGAAGGAGTTATGAACCGTTTGAGTGTGTTTAAATGGTGTCGTGAATTTAAAAACGGCCCTACTGACGTTCAGCACCTCATCACCCTCAGCGAAAACATTCAAAACCACAATTTCAGCCAAAAAATCATGGTATCCATGTTTTGGGACCACAAAGGCATCACTTTGATCGATGTTTTACATCAGGATGAAACAATAAATGCTGCATGGTATTGTGAGACCCTAAAAATATTGCGCAGGCCGATTCAAAAGAAAAGAAGAGGAATGCTGCATAGGGGAGTTAGCCTACTGCACGGCAACGCCAGGCTCCACACGGCCAACGACACGAAGGAACTTCTCGACTCGTTTGGATGGGATGTTTTGAACCACCTGGCGCCGTCATATAACTTTACCTTTTCCTGAAGATGCACATGGGTGGAAAAAGATTGACAACCGACCGAAGTGAAAGAAGAGGTGAATAAGTGGATAAAAGAGGTGGCGGGAGAGTTCTATGACCAAGGCATCAAAAATTGATCTCTCGTCACGCTACGCGAATCGACTACGACTGGCGACTACGTGGAAAAATAGTTGACTTATATACTGATGTTATCCTGTAAAAAATATTTTAATAATAAATTTTTTGTAGCCTACGAAAATTTAGTACACTTACTTTCTGGATATGCCTCGTATCATAATTGCGCATCACGCTCCAGACCTGTGTGAAATAAATGTGATAGCTGTATTTCTAATGTTATTGCAGCTTCCAATCCTCAATGTAATATTAGAGTTACATAGGTAACCTGTATGGAGCATAATTACTTACCCAGAAAGATCTTAGGTTTCCCCGGCGTATCTAGTGAAGAATAGTCTCTCGGGCATTCCACCGAGAAAGGGGAGGACGTCGGGGGATATGGAACCTCTAACCTAGTAGAACAATCGAGAGACCTTGTTTTACCTATAGAGAATTCCATTTAGTTTTCTCTTACTTCTATATGTTGAGTTACTAGTATACACTTGACTGAAGTGCAAATGTTTTCTTTAGGATGCTATTCGCTGATATATACACTTAATGTTATAAATGGGATGCTATATACGAAATTTTTAGATGAGTCAGGCCGTATTTTATTAACAATTTTGAACTATAAATTAGTATTTGTATATAAATGATGTTAAAAATAATTTCACCCTCAACTGGAAACTCTCATACAATAAAAGATACATTTTCTGAAGAAATTAGACAATTAACAGACCCAGGAATAGTCGGAACATCGATGGGACATTTTTGTCCCAGCCGTGGTTAAGGGGTTCGAAAACCCCAGCGGTTCTATAAAGATCTAAGGCTTTCCCGGAGTATGTAGTCGTTGAAGGTTATTCGGGCTTCCCCCGGGGTCAAACTCTCTATCTCGGCCGACGCTTCGATGAACATTTCGTCCATCGAAACGTCAGCCGAGATTGGAGAGTTTGACCCGGTGGGAAGCCCGAATAGCCTTCAACGACCCAGCGGTTCTAGTTCTCGAGCCAAATTCAAGTCCTTAATCAAGTTTTCCCCAGAAGGCGTAGATATCATGGAGGCAAGCACGGCGAGTCTGAGGTCAAGTCCTGCAAACATGCACTGGAGGCGTTGGAGGTCTGCGAGTCCTGCGCCGTTTCCTTCGTAATTCTCCGCGCAGGGGACTGTGTACGAACTATGTCCAATCGAGATTTTTGTATCCAGTACAAACTAGATACGTATATCTAACGCAAAATTTTAACGCCTAACAACAAAATACTTTTATACTTATAGGTTTTTTTATGAAACACGTCATGTGCAGTGGCTGTCTAAAAAGTATGACTTTATGTTCGAGGAATAATGATAATATATTCATATAATTTTCTTACCAACTTTCCAAAACGAAATTTTTGTGTCCTTTTCATACACCATCGTATCTAGGTACAAAATTCCTGGTGCTATCCAATATTCTTGGTTTGGTACCGCCGTAGCCTCCTTCCCCTGCCTTGACAGCCTTTGTAGTAAACCTATCCGTTTTATTTCCTTATTTCCGCTTTTCTACTTAAGATTGCCGTTTACAATAACTAGATTCAGCAATATGTTCATTTTCTCCTTGGAGTTTCGTAGTATGAAGCTGCTCTGATATCAGATTTCCTTCAGTGTACTTATTTTTTGTTGTTGTTATTTATGTAGCGTCGTCTAGAGAAGTTGTCGTCAACGACACGGATAAATTACATCAGCGGAAGATGACAGCATCATATATGCGCTGTGTACTCAGCTTTCGTGTTTGTAGGATTTAGGATTTCGTTTTTTTTAGGATTTCAATGCATGTAACATACAAATTAAAAGATTGTGATTCAGAATCCGAAATATGGGCGTAAAAGTTAAGGGATTGGAGAAAAATCCAGAGTCTGGCGTTCATTGAAATGGTTATCCAGCTTATGGCATGGGCGATCACCAAAAGGAAACTTGCGCGAGTGGTGGTAGATGAATGAGACAATAGAGGAAAAAAATGATCTGTATACTTTGACTATTCCGAGGGTCGAGAGAAATTGTAGACAAACGGCATAAAATTCTCAATGGAGCATTTGTTGGCTAATGAAATATTGATGATCTTCCTCAGCTTAACATTTCTGGTAAGAATATTGATATTTTGAAAATGTGCCTTAGTTTCTAAGGAACAGATAACTAACTGCAAGATTTAGATTTTCGCTATTCAGGAAGAGCGATTACAAATATTTGGTGAACTTGATAGCATCGCTGAGATGAAGGTGCCTCCTAATACACATTCGTACATCGAACAATTCAGTTCAGGTATTGAAAATTTTATTCTGTTGATAATGAGTCTTTTTTTCGTTAGCTGTCGTTATAATGCTTGGTTGTTCTTAGATATGCGTGGCGTTGAAGCTGGCTGGTCAGCTATATTAGTGACTTATGCGGTCTTAAACGTCGTCCTTCTCGTGGCCATCTTAACAGTGAGTAGTTTTTTCGTATATATTTTATTAAATGGTAGAATATTTTGGGTTAGTTCCGCGTTGCCCGTATAGCTGCAAAATGGAAGAAAGCCCTGTTTTTAACCCAACCCACATTCATTTTAGGGCAACGTGGAACCATATCCGAATATTTTTCGCCAAAAAGGAAATGCTCCGAAAATCTGAATTCATTTCTAATCGTATATCCGTTTCCCTCGTCCCTACATGCACACGTTGTTCGTATGCATTTTTCCTGGTATGGTTCCTCTTTCGCACTGTCATCATTTTTGTAGCCAACTCAAACCGTAAAGATCGTAATGGTGTCGGTCACTGTCCAAATAATGCACCCAACCAGTTAAAATAAGTGATTTAAAGCACCCGACAAAATTTGAATAATGGCTATCACGTTTTTTCCCTCTCAGTCGCAATTGAAAAATAACGAGAGCTCGAGCAAATGTATAGTCAAGAACTGTGATTGAACGTCATAAGGACTTCTGTCGCAGCTACTAGCTTGGCCGATCCTGATTTTGCTCGCACTATATTTGAAAATTATTTTCCGTCAAGCAAGTAGAGGAGTCAAAAGACCCAAAGATGCATAACTTGCCCGATTCACGCCGCGCCGTTTCAAACTACTCACGAACACGCGTTTTGTTAATGACTAATTGATTTTATGACTGCTGCCGCTGTTGCCCAACGGAATATGTAGATCCTTAACAGGATAACGATATCTACTTCCAACCAGCTGCACTTCATCTTGAATATCTAGTGAGAAATGCGTAAACCTACTAAGCATAGGGCTCTGGGAGCTAAAATTTGAGCGCCGACAGATTTTCTGAGACGATTACGGGCGTTATGGTAGTTTGAGCAAAAGGTCATTTTACTTAGAAATCAATGAATTTGGTCTCACTTTAAAGTGAAATATCTCACCCTTCCAATGACATCAAAAATTCAACCCCTTACCACATTACTTTCCGAGATATTTGCCAAAAAATACCAGTTCTTTTACATGGGAAATGGTACGTGTATGCATTCCAGAGAGACATTACTTACAAGATGAGGAATTTATACCACTTAGATGCCGTAAAAAAAACTAACAGCGTGTAGTTTGTATGTTTTTTCAGCTATTTTGGACAATGAATCATATTGTCACTGCAGTGGGTTCTTGGGTATCACAAAAAATCTTCCGTTTTGAAGGAGTTTCAAACGCATCGCACGAAAAAAATGAGTCAAGTTGAAGACTTATTTAGTTATTTTCATTTAATGACTCACAATTTCTAGCATATAAAAATATATTATTGCACCATTAATAATGCAATAATTAATTGATGTGTCCTACAGCTTGTGAAATTAAATCGTATAATTCGAATATGGTCTCTATTATGACTAGGGAACTATCTCGGTCGGAATACCTTAAGGGGCGACGACATGCCTTGATGGAAACACCGCGAGGTGAAATCGGAAAGCGAGACAATTTTCAAAATGTGCTTTATTCCATCCGGAGGTTGAAACTTCGCTTGGTAATTTTTTTAGTAATGCAGCATAGGTGATGTATTTCGTAGTACAGATAAACTAATAATGTATTTGAAACCATGTATTTCATACGATTAAGGCTTTGATATCAACAGTCTTAAACTTCTTGTACTACCTGTGTAGCAGACAACACCACCATCCATTACGGAGCGGCATGCTTGAGCCTGAGCCATTGTGGTCTTTTAATAACCTTTTGGAAATTTGCTTAGGGACACGGACCATTCCGCATTGTCCTTCGCCCGTCCCTTGTCTACCCCGAGCTGATAACTAACACTGCAATTCTGACGAGTAATCACCTCGCCTGTGGAGGGGTATCAAGAATAGATTCAGAACTGTTCGCATGTGCTCCATCATCTTCAGTCAAGATCATTGGAATTGGTGAGTGACCTGGACAGTGGGAATTCATTGAATGTTATATCTTTAATTCTCACAATTAAAGGTGGAAAGTTGAAATAAACGCCAAGTTGAAAATATTATCCAATTAAAGTTTAAAAAAATGTCGATTTAAACTGTACCACATATGCCCTGGTCCAGTGAAATTTAACTTCTAGGCATTGCGTAACCTGGAAAGGGGATATAGTTAAGTTTAGGAGTGAGGAAATAAAGAAGGGTTTGGGTCACATTGAGAAGGTTATTTTCATGTGATTAGTTTCAGAGAAGATAAACATAGGACATCTGATATCATATAAGTGTTGTCTACCTTCGAATGCCATATTAATCTGAACTCCTTCAGGTAGATACGGGGTTGGTCCTAGCTGCAAAATTGTTAGGGACTGTTAAGGTAACTTTCGTCTGAAAATCCTCGTCTTCATTGTTTAAATTAATTCCATTTATATGTTGTGAGTGAATGTGGATGAAGCGCCATTTTTTTCAATATTTGAACTTTAGCTAAGAAAAATGAGTTAATTTTGTGCATCTCTACACTCCATCCGGATAGGTATCACATTATATTCCTCACACCATTCATATTACCATCGACCCTTGATCAATAGTCGCCCCTTGAACCACAAATGCCGCTCACCGAGTACTTTAAGTGCAAGCTTTAGCTCTTTAGCGATTTTATCATTATAAACTAAGACATGCCTTGAATATAAATACAAATGAATTAGATATTTACTAAGTTGGTTAAATAATGTGGTTACTTAATAACCGGAGTTTGCTGTTAAGGTTTGCGTAATTAGCGGGTTTAAGTACCTATAGATTGAAGTAAATGAGTAGTGAAACTCCCGGAGTACACTTGTACAGGGATTATGGCTGTGAACTACTCAGCTGTGCCCACAAGATGGTTCATGACGAAAAGTAAGTTAGGATAATTTTTGGGGGAAAACCCAGGAATTTATCAAAATTAAGGAGGGGAAGTTAGAGAGGTATTTCATATGCCAGGGAGGGGTTGATGAGTCCCTCAGCCTGGATGGGATATTATCTCTTGAAACTTCTAGTCAATCATTATGTGTAAAATAATTTGGGCCGATTAGCAATGTCCAACCTGCAAATGAGTCCATAGCATATTAGTATTAAATCATTAGAGTAAACTCAGCATTAAACCAGTAAAGTGATATTCTAATGAGATTTGAGGAGTTTTTCTTGCTTATGCCGCTCTCCGTCAAAATACTTTCACTATGATAAAGAGAGCTACCAAAAATTTCATTTGTATTTTTGGATAATCATAGAGATGGTTGAAAAATGAGGAAATTTTGCATTTTAGATTTGAATCGAGGTGAATCCGTGGATTAATACTTTAACAGTCAAATTACGTCGCGATAAAAGCCCTGGAAGTAACTGCTGGTCAAGGTGTAGAAAGACGGTTTTTAAAAAGTGACTTTTGGCTACTGCAAGCCTACCTTTTCTGCATTCCCTAGTTACTTCAGAGAATAACTGACGGAGACTCACAATCCTCAATGGGAGGCTTCTTGCACTTTGTACATGTGTTTACTACAAGTAATAAACTTATTTTTCCTTCCAGTAATAAGTAATAAATTCCTTCCAGGGTTATCAGTATCAAAAAAGATTGATTTTATTGGTATTCTTAACTGATTCTCTTCTGCAGCTTAACTTTTTCCTGTCTTGGTTACTTTTTCTCCTCTGTCACACTTACCAGGAGCACTCATGAAGTGAACCCCTCAGTGTCTGGCATTCCTTCACGCTCTTTCATTCCTCGCACTCATTACATTCCTCCTCTTCAAGAGTCTCCTCGGCCGCATTCACCGCAAACTTTCTCGAGCCAAATTATCTGCCCTTCTCATGTAGTTGCCGGGCGATACCGTTCTCATTTGCACTCTCGTGATTAACAGACCAACGGGTAATTTTTTCATTGATGCTTGCTACCATAACATCGCATTCTCATTATTTCATAACTCACTTATTCATTACCTCATGCTTTCTCCAGCACTTTTCTCCAAGATGCAGCCAATATTTTACGTAGGTGTGTATTCGTTTAAGCATTTTAACGTGAGTGTTCATTTATTGAAAACTATCTTCTTATCCCCTCTTACTGAGCAACATTTCTGTCTTTTCTACCTATGATATGAGTACGTGAAAATTGACAAAAAATCAACACATCTGGATGGTCTCAATTTCGTGATCATTGCTGGTGACTCAGAGGTGTGGTGGAAGAGAAACAAATTTTGTTCCACTTCTTCACGTGAAAAAACTTACCTTACATCGCGCTGGGACAAACTGAACCATTTACTCATCAAATAAGTTTTGAATCACACGATGATATACCTATTTGTAAGTGCTACTTACCCCGTGATGGCTGCGTGATTGAAAACGCGCTAGGTAATAGAGTTTTATGCACTGGAATAGTGCGATGTTCTTTTTCACTTATTCGTATTTTTGTATGGTGAATATTCTCGTGGGGGTGAAATTGATGTGCGCATGTGTAGTCAAATGTTTCCTTTTTCCCTTGGTGTCTAATCGTGAAGCGGTCTCATTCCCAGCTGTGGGGATTTTCCGGTGGTTCGCCACTTTCTGGATCTGGTGGATTTCCCCTCATCCGCATGCTGCTCTGTGCCGACCTACCGGGTCCACGCCCACGGAGGCCAGCGCCCTCTCTCGCCGACTGCACCAGAGCATCAGAGGCGCCTTGCCCCTGAGGACCTCCGGCTCCGACGCCAACTTGAGGAAGACCCTGCGCCGTCGGCTGACCAAAAGTATGGCATCAGAGTCTCACATTATGTCACAAATGTCACGCGTGCCGGTTGACTCGACGAGCGGTGGCGGATTACACGATCTGGAGTTGCCATGGAGACCTTCACGTTCCCTGAACTCCATCATGGAGTACATAATCCTGGAAGATTGGGAAAGTGAGGCTTGGGATCTGCCTCCGGCGGTTCGAGCAAAGCACCGTCTCGAGTCCTACACTGAGGCTTCGTTCCCGAAAACCATGGTTTCATTTGGGCACGTGGATAAAGGTACGATAGATTTGTCGTCATTTGGTGATCAATTTTTCTGGAGGAAAAAACAATCCTGTGAACTAGAATTCCTTTGGCTTTTGGGAGTTTCGTTTCGGAGGGTTAAGCCGGATTTAATTTTTATAATTACTCACAAAGCTGATTGCATATCCTCGCTTCAAGTTTGCGCTTAGAGTTGTGTCAATTTCCTCCAGTCCGTAGTTAGAGATTCTAATATTATTTTGAGCGCAATTTTTCATTTATAATAATTATCACGGTATCTTCGAGCCCCATAGTTGACAGTGGCAGTTCCGGAAATGAATAACTAACAACTATGTCAGTGATGCCAAACCTTTGACACCCATGTCAAAGGTAGCATGCCAAGGCATTTTGGGTGACACACATTGTTTACGAATAGTCATCGCCAGAGTACAGTAAACACATGCTGTGATATTATTTTACGATAAACATAAAATTTTGAACATTTAACAGTAGAATTTATTAAGGGGTAATTAACTACCACTTCATTATCTTGCACCCAATCTGGCAATTGAGTTTTCAGCCATTTTTTCGTTTCTATTTGGAGGGAGAAGAGTCAAGGGTAGAATAGACAGAGACACTGCTCGACAAGAAATTGTGCGAATCAGGCAATATAAGCGATTGAATAATAAAGGAAATGGTTGTAACCAGTATCCGACCGTTTAACGATATTTTGACCGTGATATAAGGCCTAGAGAAGGGCATAAACTGACAAATTAGGGTGAGAATATTTCTCCAATGGCCGTAACTATTGGCACCACTCGTCAAAAATAGAACAGAAAATATTTACTGTGTTGGTTTGACCGTAGCTTCAGTGACCAACCACAGCCTCTCAACCAGAATACCCATGTGAAGGTTTACGGTAACGTTAATTCCTCGCCAGTGACCGTTCACAGACACACACATTCAACCCAATTGGGATCCTTCACAGGTCTTTAGAGGATGCCTGAGATATGATCACAAACACACATAGCAATCACTCTCGCAAGCACTCACAAAATCACTCACTCACACATTCAACAGGGCCCAACTTCTAAGAGAATCAGGCTCGAGATGAGCTTGGTCAAAGGATTGAAACAGGAAAAGATGAGGGTGTGCGTCGTATTTCAGCCACAAGGTGGCCCTCTTCTGCGAACTGAAGGGAAAAGACACTAGCAACTCAAGGTTGATAGTGAAAAATACTTTATTAATTACTAAAAAGTAAAGTTTAATTTTTACTAAAAATTAAACTTTACATTTTAGTAATTTAGTAAATTTCCATTACGTTCCCGTAAACCTTCACAAGGGTATTCTGGTTGAGAGGCTGTGTTTGGTCACTGAAGCTACCGTCAAACCAACACAGTAAATATTTTCTGTTCTATCTTTTGACGAGTGGTGTCAATAGTTACGGCCATTGGAGAAATATTCTCACCCAAATTTGTGAATTCTACGTGTGGCCGTAGAGCTCAAGTTTCCTTGATTTTAAGGACAGAAACAACAGATCATTTTGCATACTGTGTAATGAAACAGTAGTTAGTCGAAAGAGGGATATAAATACCCATCTTCGAACTAACCAGTGCCAGTTCTTCAAAAATAGGGAAGATAAAGGAAGGAATTTCCAGGCAGGTACACCACTATTTAAGTCAGTCTGAGTCCATTCCAATTGCTGGACACTTTTGCCAGAAAAATTAAGCCATGGCTTTCGTCGCAATATTGAACACAATGTACTTGAGTAAGATCTTCAAAAATAGGGAAGATAAAGGAAGGAATTTCCAGGCAGGTACGCCACTATTTAAGTCAGTCTGAGTCCATTCCAATTGCTGGACACTTTTGCCAGAAAAATTAAGCCATGGCTTTCGTCGCAATATTGAACACAATGTACTTGAGTAAGATCTTTGTCTCGGCGTTAAATAATGTTTAAACCATTGGAATAACCAACTGAACGATGAGAAAAGATGCGCTAGCTTGGGCTTGAAGTGTGCGAAGTGCCGAGCTTCATTTGAAGATTTTCCAAATAAAATTCAGTAACAAAGAATTAACTATAGTAAAGATTTTTTTGCTTATTTAATAAATAAATACGTCATAAATAAAACTCATTTTTTACTAAAGCTACAAATATCATTAAGTTATTGATATATTTGGGTGTTTCGCGGCACCAGAGTTAAACTAGATTTTTCTTTACAAATTTTGGCTCGTCGAACTCAAAAGGATCGCCGTCAATGCCGTAAGTAGGAAGGGGACGCTGTTCTTTTCGGGTATTTCATATACTTGGTCACTTGAACTCTTTTTATACCAGTGAGATAGCTTTTGGCTGAAAATTTTGCAAAAGTACGTGATATTAGTTATTTCTGAACGATCTAGGGAAAATGTTAATAATTGCCCTGAATGGTATAGTTTTAGAACTGTTTGGAAAGACAAGGAAGCGGAGCAAATTATTATAAACGTAGAAAATTGGGCTGTTCCTTGGCTCTATCCTGAAATAAAACTTAATGCCATCTGCGTTATTTATTCGGAGCGGATATAGGTGTTTTTTTACCGAAAGAATGCCCAGGCATCCACGTACAATCCCTGCCGGAACCTTGAGAGTTGTCCTTTCCGCATATTTTGTTTCCTGGTCACACTAGAGGTCACATCAATAATTATAATGGGTGACATTTGAGTGTTAAATGATTCCAAATGACAGTAAGGACTCAAGAAATACCCTCATCTCATTGATGATAGTTCGTGTAGATATTTCTTCAAATCAATCAATTGCCTTGTCACCTCTGAAAAAAAAATTTTCTTACTTTTTAAGATTTCAATACCGGCCGTATATATGCCGTTCCCTTTTGCAGAAGGCACCCTAAAAACTTTAGTTCCTAGTGACTAACTGGTTAATCTCACTCTACTTAATTAAGATCTTCCATTCTGTACAATCCTTGCCCACGTCTTTTGGTGCATTTGCCCCCATACCCGCTCTCCTATTCATAAGTCCACCAAAGAGTTTCGTCTCCAAATTCATCCATGACTTTCTTAGCTC
This sequence comes from Ceriagrion tenellum, assembly GCA_963169105.1. NCBI lineage: Eukaryota > Metazoa > Arthropoda > Insecta > Odonata > Coenagrionidae > Ceriagrion > Ceriagrion tenellum. Next base: position 162,186,725 of record OY720636.1, read on the forward strand.
ACTCCTTCCTCTCACATCTTTCACCCTCATGCGTTGGTGTTTCATTTTTTGACTCTCACGTATCATCTCAGCACGTTCAAACCTAAGTACCGCACCCTTTCCTATACGTCCATTACTGGAGCAGCCAACCCACATTCTTTCATGACCCACTCATTTCTAACCTGCGTCGCATCAGATAGGCAGATGGATTCGCATGGCTAGGAGGGAAGTGGCAACATATCCGGGGAAGGTATCCCTTTGCCTATGACTCTCAATGGTGGGATCTATGACATAGTTCGTAAATTGCAACCTGATATTGCCGTCTAAACTACCGAGAAGCACAGCTGCAAAGGTTTCGTCATGGGGACGGTAGACTTGCTAGGTAAGGGAAATGCATGTTATATGCTCCGTAGTAGTTCCCGAAACATACTCAAGAGATCACGCTTGCAGTTGCGACCGTCGCCCCATCTTATGAGGGAGATTCACACCAACTCTCCGTCATATTTGGCCTTAAAACATAATCAAAAGTTTTCTTTTTCAATTCTTCCCTGCCCTCTGTAGAAACTCTTGTAGCTAGTATATCTATTCCCACCGTCTCACTCTTTTTCATGTCTCATAGTACCCTTTCCATTTTATTGTCAACTATACGTGGTGCGATGTCGGTGTCTTCTCTGTCTAAGGTACTGAGCCTTACTTCCTTGCCATGCATCTCATCAACATATTCCCTTCGTCCCTCCAAGATCTCTTTTGGTTCTTTGGGCAGCTTTCTGGCCTTGTTTTTTGTACTTAGAAGTCTTCATCCGTCACTGTCACCTGTTCTTTTGCTTTCCTTTAAGGTAGTGTGAGCGAAATAGTTCCCTAATCATAATAGAGATCATATTTGATGTATGCGTTTAAATTTCTCCAGCTGTAGGACACATGAATAAAATTTTGCATTATTAATGGTGCATTAAAATAGTTTTACATTACAGAAATTGTAAGTAATTAAATGAAAATATCTGAATAAGTCTTTAACTTGACTCATTTTTTTCACGCGGTACGTTTGAAACTCCATCAAAATGGAAGGTTTATTGTGATCCCGAAGAATTTACTGCATTGACAATATGATTATTTTTTAAAAATAGTTGAGAAAACACACAAACTACTCACTGTTGATTTTTTAACGAGGTCTAAGTGTAGGGAATGCCTCATTTTTAATCAATGGTCTCTTAGGAGTGCATACACGTACCATTTTCCTTGTAAAAGGGCTGGTATTTTCATCAAATATCTCGGGAAGTAATATGGTACGGTGTTGAATTTTTGGTGTCAATGGAAGGATGATATATTTTTCTTTAAAATGAGACCAAATTCATTGATTTCTAGGTAAAATGATATTTCGCTCAAACTACCTTAATCTATCAGCTCTTTCCTCTTTTTGAAATTTCTCCGCAGAGTAGATCTGTTTTCTCCTGTATGCCTCCCTAGCTTTCCTATTTCTTTTCCAAGTCTGTTATATTGCCCCGTATATACAGTTCCCGATACATTTTCTTACCTACTGACAATAACTCTGTGTTTACGCCCTACCATTTCATTCGCTCTTGCAGCTCCAAAACAACCTCTATCATAATTCCAGATGTTTCAAATTTTGGTCTCGTTACCTACTTCTACCGTTGCAGCTTACAGTGGGCCTCATCGTAGGTTTAATTGTGCTTTCCAAAAGCCAGTCTTCCAACTGTGTAAAGAGATATTTAAATTTGGAGTGATTGCAAAAATAAAGGTGGCGAATGGGACATGAAATGCGATTTTCAGCCTATAATAATGATTTAATTCAAGTGTTACTCTGGTTTGACGGTGAAATTCCTTCGGAGGTTTTATAATGATACAACTCTAATATTTTCTATCCTCTCCACCCCCAAAGCGATTCAATGATTTGAAATTCTTTTGCCTTATTTCCAGGATTCACATCTTACATTATGACCATATTTTGTATTACATATAACATATTAGGAGAGCTTTGACCTCATATTGTTACTAACTCCGCCGTTATTTACATACGCCAGTGGACAAGAGATTAAAAAAAAACAGCTTGTTACTGCTTTATGATTGTTTGAAATTGGTGCGATATTGCTTCCTGATTGTGCGCTAAAAATAATTAGCGCAATGGGCAGCGACTCGGTGGGTGGTATTTCGATGCACCGAGCATTCTTTCTATCATTCCCTTCAACATTTCATTCCTCTCAATAGTACTCCATCCACTTCACCTGCCTCCTCCTCCGACCAAATTCCTCTCTACCACCAAAATCCTTCCCTCCCCAGCCTTCTCTAACACCTCCATGTTTGTCTCCATCACTACCCTCTCCTTCTTTACAGTCACTCGCACCCCAAGAGCCTTTAAGATCTATGCACATCCCTTTCGGCGATAGTTTGGTTTCCAAATCGTACAATCCAACGCTTTATGTTTAAGGTTTAACTAATAGGAAGGGTTTTTTTAAATCATGAATCCTGCGAGAGATATGGCCATGGATTAAGTGTCAAATCCCCGGAGGAAGTCATTTTTCATGTTGACATGGCTTTTCGCTTTGTAATGAAAAGGTCAATTGAATTTGGTGTAAGGGTAGTAATTACTAATGTCTCAGCGACCGCCGGTATTTCTGTTTCACTCGCCCGCCTCGTATTTTGCATACCTATCTTCACTGCTTCTACCCGCAATTCGAGTCATCGGCTGCTGCTTCTATCTCTCCCTTTCGTCGTCAGGAGCCTCCGGAACAAATGAGGACGAGTCGGCGAGGGAGCGCGCGGACGTCCGCCGAGCGTGTCGCGTGATCAGCGTGGTCTTGGCGCCGGAGTCGGTGGTGATGGACTGGCATCAATGCGCACCCATGAACGTCCCAATGAAGGGTCCGGCCTTCTACGACGACTGGAGGCTTCTCCTGTGGGACGTCATGGCTCTCTACACTCGCCGAGAGTCCAACAGTGCGGCGGCGCCCGAGGAGTACGCATTGCTGGAGAGGCTGTGCGACAAAGCGCTGGAGTCGAGGCGAGGTCTCAGGATCTCTCTGTCCACCGGGTCCATCGAGGAGGAAGACCTCTCGTGGGAGGGGATCGAGGACAGATACGCGTCGAGGACGCCGTCCGAGTGGGCGAAACGAGTCCTGGGATTGAGCGTAGTGGGGCCGGAGGAGGAGGAGAAGGAAGAGCGCAATCGGAGGGGACTCATCTCTGTCGAGAGTTACTTGTTTGAGACATTCGCAAACGTCGTTAGGGGTTGCACCATCACGGATGCGTTTCGCGGTCCGAACGAACTCCCCTCGATTGAAGAATCCGAGAGCAAAGACAAGGGCGTCCAGGTGAACACACTACCAGAGGGTGCTCTCCGAAGGGTCATCGGCGGCTACGGTGTGCGCGGCGGCTTGGGACAAACGGGCGATGGGGTCCCAGTTGTCAGCTCTCGGGACGCCTTCGTTCAGGTCAGCACTTTGCCTTCCAAGTATTTGAAACAGAAGCTCGTGTGAGGTTTAGTCCTGGAACTACATTCGTCCTGGAAATCATTTTATTCCTTTACGAACCATTAAGTAATCCCAATGGTTTTTCAGGCACAAGTTTAATCGCTTGAAATACATTCATCGAAATAATTTTGCCTTGAAGAACCATCATATAGATTCATGGTTTCCTTGGCGCAAATTTCTTAACTTGAAATAAATTGATGAGGAGACATAAAAAATACGGTAAAGTCAAGGATAATTATTGCTAATAGAGCTCAAAAATGTCTGTTTCTTGGGACTTTGGATAAAAAAACAAGGAATTCATGGTTTTTAGCTGTATTATTCCATACATTTTCGTCTGGATCGTGCCAAAGAGGCTTTTTGGCAGCTGCATAAACTGAAAACCCATGTGACGCTACGGCGCGGTCTTTCTTAAGTATTGCAGCCAAAGATCTGCGGTCGTATTTGGTGTTACACTGTGCAATAAACTGGGTGTTAATTTCGTATTGAATCCATTTCAACCTAAATAGTGCAACAGATTCAAAATAAATTGTCAACTTTACCTTTGTAGAATAATTTTTTTCTTGTTATAGATATATGTATTTTTACGTCTGTTAAAAACTTCGGCACTGCATATGGTATGTAAATAGCTTCTAATGCTCTGTCAATAAGTCGATGCAAATAACAACTCTGTTTCCGGAACACAAATTTTTAAGGTTAGTGTGATGAGAAATTTGCTGTTTAAGCGGGAGAGAGTTTTGCCTTTTAAGTAATGGAATGATAAAGTATACCCTCAGCAATGGATGTATTCTATTGGGTCGATTGCAGCCTACCATATTCCTTCAATAATCAAACTGTTTCAATGCAACACCGAAACCCTAACATTTTATCCATATTGGTAAAAATAAAATAACTCAGTCGTAATTTCCACCCTGTTTTAATGCAAACTGACCATGGTTTAGACACTCTATGTCATTATCAACTATCAAGGTACAATCGTCAACAAATTCCGGTTCTATATATACCCCTTTGTAGAACAATGATAGGGGGGGTTGGGTTATGACGGAGGAGCGTGTAAGGGAGGGGACATACAGAGGTGGGGTTCAAGGTGACATAATAACTAGTAAAAAAATAATAATAATAAAGTTTCTTTGCTCCGGGTACAATTACCCCTAAGAGCACCAATAATACAATATGTGGTGAGCACATTTGATACATGAAAATACGATACATCGAGATAGAAAGAAATATAACCAAGTATTTCACATAAATATTTAACAACAAAACCTCAATAAAGTGATTCAACATAGTATGTATTAATAATATATAACAAATGTTATGCAAGTTTAAATTTAAAAACAATGGTACTCAAACGATATCGTACTGTCTACCAAATTTATTCCAAACTCTTACAACACGTGTTTCAACTGTCTAGCAGTCATCATCAGGTAAGATTAATCCTAACATAAACAGACATGAGCATATATGTTGGGAGATACATTGCCCAATCACAGTAGCGGGGGGGGGGATGGTTGTGGTACTGGTAGGGGGGTGGGGGGTTGGATAGGAGGGGGAAGACTAAAATCATGAATGGGAAGCGATCCTTTGTTCGTCCAAAAATAAGATTACGTCAAACACCAGATTTGCGTCACACTGGGAAAAGGATAGAAGGACAGGTGGGAGAACAATGGAAAGGGGGGGGAGGGGGAGGGGAGAGGGTGGTTTGTTGGAGGAGGTGAAGTTATGTTTCAATGGTGTCAGAAATAGGAGAACGCAAACAAATTCGTTCTCATTTAATAGGTTCATTTTCTTTCGTTTCCTTTCGAATATTTCCCTCTGTTCCGAAACATCTAAACGGTGTCCTTTATCCAGGAAACGGAGGATTTTCACACTAAATGTGGAGTGGTGGGATTCTTCCATTAGATGTTTGGCGAAATAAGACTTAGGATCGCTGTTCACCAAACACCTTTTGTGTTCAGACACCCTAGTTACAAAATTTCTCCCAGTTTGACCGACATAAACACTACCACATGTGTCACACTTATGTTCACAAACACCCGATTTTAGCAGGGGGTCAAAAGGCTCTTTGGCATTATTGAAAATTGTTCCCAGAGTTCTTGGTATGTAAAAACTCACTCTGTACTTGTCTTTAGGGAATGATTTAACTGCATAGTAAGACATTTTACCCAAGTAAGGCAGCTTTACCCATACCTTACATAGTGGTTGGGGATGGTTGTGGTACATCCCGTACCACGACCATCCCCAACCTCCCCCCCCCTCCGCTACTGTGTTTGGGCAATGTATCTCCCAATATATATGCTCATGTCTGTTTATGTTAGATTAGTCTTACCTGATGATGACTGCTAGACAGTTGAAACACGTGTTGTAAGAGTTTGAAATAAATTTGGTAGACAGTACGATATCGTTTGAGTATCATTGTTCTACATGCTGTTCTACAACATCTCGCCGGAGAAAGTGGTTTAAATTTAAAAAATAATAAAGGTATTTAAACGCACTTAGATATTACAAAGCAATGATAAACACGACACAAATTATTGAATTTTGACTTAGTTTTTAAAAATTATTTTACAGTGATATACATTGACAAAGCTAATTAGAATTTGATTTCTGTGTGTTGAAGGTAGTGATAAAGTTTGATTTCGAATGATTGTGGGTTAGGAATAGTGGGGTATCCAGGAGAAGGAGAAAAGAACCGGTGTAGTTGAAGGTCAAAAACCAACGACAAGATTAGTGGATCACGGGACGTGTCGCGTCACTTGAATTTATAAGAGATGATTGAGTCATAAAAACTACATAATTACAAATATTGTCCGGAGTATTCACAATTTCATATTTCTCGCAGAAATCCAATTTTGGCCCTTTGTCATTAAAATTTAAAGCATCCAAGTCAAAATTACTAAAATGATTAAAACTATTCAAGTATTAGACTAAATTAGATCTGTCATTATTTATAAAATTTCTTCTATGTTCTAGAACTCTATCCCTACATTTTCGACCACTTTGACCAATATATGTAGTATCACAGTCCTCACATTTTAACTTGTAGACTCCTTTTCTGTCCATATTGTCATAATGGTCTTTCGAGTTATACAAACATTTTTCAAGTGTAACAGGGTTATAGAATGAAATCTTAAATTTATCACTTGGGACAATGTTCATTAATTTATAGGATAAATCTCATATAAAAGGTAGTTTTGCCCAACGGTTCGGGATATTACTAATATTTGACAATGAAGTCAGCAGTTGTGTTGCTTTCTTACCTATATAGCGGTTGAGAAACTTATCTACACTTTTAGTATTGAATCCATTCTGGGTGGCTATGGTTTTGACTATCTTAAATTCTTTCTCAAAATTCGGGACCGTTATGGGGATATTTAAAAGCCTGTTTAACATTCACCGCAAAGCGGCAAGTTTATGGGCATGATAATGCGTAGAATCATTTGGGATGATCACACCCGTAAATGTATCTTTCTTAGAAATGCCAAAATAATTATATCCGTTTATGATGAAGATATTTAAGTCTAAAAAATTGGTTGTATCACCATCACATTCCATTTTAAATTCAATATTGTCATTCAAAGAATTTAAAAGCGTTTTAAAATTTTCTAGTTGTGGAAAACCCGTCCATAAACATACAATATCATCTTCGTACGAATCCAGTAGACAATGCTCGACAGAAGGGGGTGTTTTGATTTAAACAATCCTCCAAATTATTCATGAAAACTTCTGCCAAAATCATCCCATAGCAAGGCAGGACTTCTGTAAATAATAACCACCGTTAAAATGAAGATTTTTTTGCGATATGCACAACCCCAAAAGATTCTTAATGTCCTTTTGAACCGCAGGGTCAAAGTTTGAGTTCTTAAGTAGCTCCTGGGCAAAATCAGAGGCTTTTTCCACTTGGAATCGGCCATCTTTACACCTTCACACAACCATTGTGTTTGTCATTTTTATGTGTTCCTATCCACTTTCTACAATCCACTCCTACCATTTTTCCTCCTCAAGCCTAAGTTTGTGTATTGTTACGTGGCCACTATAAAATGGCTCCCTTGCTGCATGTGGTTTTCTTTCTTTGAAAGCAAAAAAAATACCTATTCAAGCTTTTCCGAGCGCTACCTTAACTGAACGACAAAAAGACACGCTGTTCAACATATCTTCACATAAAGCTCTCCAGTTGTACTCCATTTAAAATTATGTTCAACGCCTCTTTCTGACCATTGTATCGTGGCTGAACTCTATTGACCACGCTGTTCTTCCTGAACAACGTGCCGTAGCAGAACTCTATTGAGCACGCTGTTCTTCCTGAACAACGTGCCGTAGAGGAACTCTATTGAGCACGCTGTTCTTATTGAGCAGTGTTCCGTAGCTGAACTTTATTGAGCATGCCGTTCTTTCTGAAGAATTTATTCACAGGTCCATTTAGTACAAAGACAAGCAATATACATTATTTAAAAGAGATTTTTCTGGCCTTCATACTCACAAATTCTTTGGTTATATAATCTGACTCCATTTCATCTAGTAAATAAGTCTAGTCAACGAACATTATTCAGGGGAAAAAATTCGTGTGGTCGCAAATTTTTGCACAGTGGTGGGGCCGAGCCTAAGGATCAACCCACTAAAACTCCTGACCGGTGGAGGGTGAGTGGGGGAAAGGGGGAGGATGGGGGGGCGCTCAAAGGTCACTTTTTACGTTTTTCATGCATAACTGGAAAACCGTGACCTGCAACAAAAAAATAAAAATTCAAAATTAAACTTCATAAAATTTACTACAAAAACAGTACTCATCACTTTTCCTATGGGATGAATAATTTACGAGATACAGAGGATGTAAAACTTGCAATTTAAAAAACTCATATTTTGGTGGTATAAAATCAACATTTAATGCCAAATGAAACTTAAAATAATGGAAAACAAGTTCAATTATTGGTAAAAATTTACATGTAAAAGGAGTTAATATTTCAAAAGAGTTAGCATTGCAAAAGAGTTATACTTAAAAAATCATCAATTGAATCGTCGTCATCATCCTCCATATCCAATAAGTGTGCACCATTTTGAATGAATAAAGTAAATTTTGTTTTTCCACAATGAAATTGTGCACCATTCGTGCAGGCACCGTGACATATGCCGCATACCATGGAGCATGGTATGCCAGCTTTTCGGCATCCACATCGTCCCCCACACCCAGTAGCACATCGGCAAAATATGTTATTAAGAATTGTTTCAGGTGCTATTGGGTCTTTTGTTATTAACTGGGGTGAGCAATCCTTCCTCCCCTCGGCACCAACCCCACTCGGTAGGGGCAGGGGGTTGTTGCTGTATCTGAAAGTAAGCAACCAAACCATGATGAGTTACAAGAAATAATGTTGCTAAAACACAAAACATTAAAAATATAAGTTATATAATAAAAATACCTGTAAATAAACTCTAAAGGAATGTTGGTGCGCGGCTCCTGCGGTTGGCGTCAGTGATGCGAGGTCTGGTTTAGGCTTCCTTGATGCGTTTAGAAATGCAGCATACCGGAGTTTATTAAGACTTTTCTGATCTGCATTTGCCTGATAAATTTCTAAAAACATCTTCACACCAGCTTGGGCGACCTTTTCTCTCGATGCCGATGAGTCCGTGAAGATGTCAGATATTGTCTTAATTTGCATGGGATGCATACTAAACAGCTTAACCATTCCTGCTTTGCTTCTGTTGTAAATGGCGGAAGTGGTATCACACCCACTAAATGCATGAAGGAGAAGAATGGTTTCAGCGAAAGGAAGTTGCTGCAGTTTGTTGGTTGAAGACAATTTCGATTCAACCTTCCCCACTCCTGGCTTCAGGAAGAATAAATTTATTCCCGGTCGTGCAGTAGCTATGAGCAAAACAACCAAGTTGATATCATTCCCTATTATGGTGACAGTGGGGTGTCGATCAGCTTTCTCTAACATCTTATTATGTCTTTCTCTAACATCTTATCATTATCTTCTTTCTCTAACATCTTTCATCTTACTATGGTGGTATCAGCATCTCCTGATCCAACTATTGTTTCTGTTCCCCGTGCTGTCATTTTGCCACTGAGGAGTTGTATAAGCCTAGTTTTGTTCTTTTCATTTGCTAGCAAAAGTTCCTGTTGAACAGTAACGTTCATGCTTTCGTTAAAATTAATGTCAACTGAAGGTTTTGTCAGGCACCTTCTCTTGTGCTCTGCTCGTTTTCTACAGTTGGCGTCACCGTAGCCGTCAAAAATTACAGTACACTTTTTACCGTAATGCATGTTTACATAATTAATGTACTGGTCGCAAATTACGGAAAACTTAGTGCCCACATCCCATTTCACTCGGTGAAGGAGGAAGCCTCCATCTACTACATTAGTGCTACTCATTAAACCGTAGACAGCAAAGATGTCCTCTGGAAAAGCATCGTAGAGAGAAGACTTATTTCCTTTCCTCATCTCTCCTTCGTTAAAAAGAGCCAACGGGAATGGAGATAATTCATATTCCATGAGATTAACAATATCCTCGTCACTCTTTTTTGCGATGACAGTTCTTTGGAAAATTGTCAGAGGGTCTACAGTCACTGTTTCATTAATCACTTTCACAGCATTGCTCATACTAGCTAATGACAGCACCACATTCTTCTTAGATTGTTTTATGTCACCAAAACAACAACCAACAAAACTTTGCATGGTCTCGATGCCGATTTCTAGAGCTCTGTGACTATTTATTTTTACATATCCTATTATCCCCGTCGACAGAGACATTAAGTGCACTCATTTTTGGAAAAGGGGGATGATCATTGAACCATTGGTAATTCTTTGTCCAGTCTTGTGCATCCATGATTTGCCACGATATCCGGAGATCAACATGCTGCTGCCCACTTGAAAAAGTCACTCCAGCGAACCCCTCCTCTAATGAAGAGCAGATTTCGGTTGCTGCTCCAGGGGACCCACCGACCCACTTCGCTAGAACAGAATCTATTATTCCTCTTCCTCGCGTTAGGCCGCCTGAGCTTTTAATGGAGCGAATTAGAGTCTGCTCTATGGCCATGTCTGACCACACCACTGCCCAACGTGAACCAGTTTGATTTATTGTAAAATAACCTTTATCTGCAAAATCCTTGAACACATTTGGGTGGCTATTTTCCAATAAAACCATGTCTTGAACATAAAAATGGGCACCTTCCGCATATTGAAAATGCACACTTGCATGGAAAAATGGTATCATATTCTGAGCACAGGGCAAGTGACCATTCCAATCACCACGCCGCTCAGAATCTATGAATTTCTTTACCAATGAATGCATGTTGAAATATTGTTCCCACAAAGAAGCGGTTGGTCCGTTCCCCTTGACACAGTCCACCTTTTTTTTAAATTTATTCAAAATTAATACTAAGCAAGCACTATTCTCGACCTTATGTGCAGTAAGTTTTTCCATCTATTCAAAATGCCTATAACGTCCATATTTTCTTTTTCTAAGACGCTGGCTTCTTCTAGAATAATCCGAGCTAAGACAGCTTGAACGAGTAAATGCCCTCGAATGGCTCTGTTGCGCCCAGTTAAGATCTTTTCAACTGAATTGATAGCGTAAACCACGCATAACACTTCTTTTAGCCCAGACCCTGTCATTGTATGAACCCGTGAAGGACATGAGCGCATGGAATCTTCCCGATCTCACGGTAATTATCCCCGACTGGATTTCTCGAGCTTTCAAGTACAATTATTTGGTCGAAAGTGACAAAACAAATTTCGGCACCTTGCTGAGGGCTAACATTTAATTTTAAAATTTTTAGCATTCAGAGAAAGATGTATCTCTCCAAAAAGTGCAGTTTTTTCCGTTATTTTAAGTTTTGTTTGGCACTGAACGTTGATTTTATACTATCAAAATACGATATTTTTAAAATTGCGAGTTTTCCTTCTTCTGTATCTCATAAGTTATTCACCCCACAGGAAAAATGATAATGACTTTTTCTGTGGCACATTTTGTGTTGTCCATTTTTGCATTATTATATTTTTTCGGTAGAGGTCACGGTTTTCGAGTAAGTGACCTTTAAACGCCCCCCACCTCCTCGCATCAACCCCCACCGCTCAGGGGTTTTAGTGGATTGAATCTGAGGCTCGGCCCAATCACATTGCAAAAATTTGCGACTACACGAATTTTTTCCTCAAAACCGCCATTTTTGACGTTCGTTGACTGGACTAAATCATTCTCAATGGCCATTGTTGCCAATCCACTCAAACGCTCTTGGCACAAAGTTGACCTCATATAAGTTTTAATCAGTTTTAACGTTGAAATCCTTATTTCGCCACTAGCCATTGAAACAGGGAGCGTTAGGAGTATTCTTAATACAACAAAAATAGTAGGAAATGTGTAAATATACCCATTTTTAGTAATAAATTATAAAGCTTGGGCAAGAGAGCCACCAGAGGGAAGCATTGGAGCAAAAATTTGTAGATTGCCACACAGTTCAACTCAATTTATATCGCATTCTTCGCCATCTCTTGGTTTCCATATTTGGGGAGGCGACCGACGGGATAGGTAAGGGAGGAAGGATGATAGAAACCCGGAGTCGAAATTAGCCTGCTCTTAACGAAAGCGCCAAGGGGACTACGGCTTAACGTCTCATCCGACAGTCGGAGTACTCTATATGAAGTGCCCTCCATAGGGCACTCAAGCAGGGATTTGGTTCCTCTGAAAAACATCCGCCACTGTAGGGATTTGAACCCTGGCCGCCAGTGTGGTAGGCGAGCACTCTAGCCACCCCACTCACCCGATCCCCTTCGCTATCTCTTAAAATGTTGTGAAGATGCACGCAGGCATACTTCAACTCCTTGTCCCACGTCAGCAGATTTCTGATGTCAAATAGGAACCTGAAATTTTGCTGTGATTCTCCATTAACTCAAATGTTTCCTTTAGGGAAGATATTGCTGCATTGAGCACAACGTAGAAGAAATTCACTTCAAATGATATTCTCGCATTTTGTACAGGTTCATCTTTACTTTTGTCGGAAATTGCCATTTTATTTTCCGTCGACGGACTTGGATTTCTTTTTCGAATTATGCAGCAACACCGATTTCTCCTGCAAGTTACTTTGCAACAGCGATCACATTATTGAAACCTTCGTCAGATCTCATACTTTCAAAAAAATTGCACACTTAAATTAGATCAATTGAGGATTTTAGGTCGGAAGTGACTTTTTGCAATACCTTACTCACCATGTTTATTTTAAATAGAATCTCATGACAAGTTAACAAACTGCACAGGAACTTGAAACTTAGCAGTTTTTTGCGATTCGCATTGCAGTGTTCCTGCCAATTGCATCTAGTTTTTTATCTTGAGAGGCTTCATAAATGACATCGTAACTACTCATACCTGGACTTCAGACCACATCTCTCCTAATCTTAAATCGTTAAGTGCATTCCAATGTATCTTCAAGTGCACCACTCACCTGTGACCCTACGACCTGTCTCAACATGTAAACCCATGTCACCTGTCAATAATTCGTCGCCATCAAGTCGGCAGGGGGTGGTAAGCACCTCCCACCCTTGCCATTAACCTGGGAATTTAAACTCTGTTCAATTGAAAAAGTGCCATGGGAAATGACCTATGATGTAACTCCGTAGTCACCATTCGATTGACCGATGGGGGTGTAGCAAATTAATCACCACCATATTTTATAAGGTTAACCCATGAGTGCTCGCAACACGTTTATTTTATCATAATGTACATAGTAATATCAGATCATAAGTCTTCATATATTTTAATTAAATCATTTTATAATATTAGACCGAGTCGTATTGGAAAAATTACATCCGACCGGAGTATAAGAAATTAATCATCAAAGTAATAAAAGGTTACGGAGGTGGGAAAGGTATTAAATGAAACCCATAAGGACTTGCAACATGTTTATTTGATTATAATACACATAGTAATATCAGATTACAATTCAGTGTCAGTTAACACAGGTTTAATACTTTTTCAATGTCCTCTTATCACAGTAGACAATCACTCACATCGCCTGAGATTAATTTCCTCCGCGAGCCATTGTTTTCCATCGCGCGTACATAAAACCGTTCTTATTTCTTCGTAGAGTACGGGCACAGTGAGGTAACGTGGTGTGTTGCCTAGCTCCCTCAAGACTATTTGAGCTCTGGACACTTGTTCCCAAGGAACGCACTCTCGGAATTCACCAGCTTCTACCTCCTCATCGTAAGCCAGAAGCACCGATATCAAATAATAATAATAATAATTTCTTCACCGTACTGGAGTACAGTGAGGCTATTGGGATGGAGTTCGGATTGGACAAGTGTGCATCCATCGACCTGACGAGAGGAAGATTTTCGGAGAACGAGGAAAACGTGCACTTCGTTGACGGGAGCGTCATTTGCCACCTCGAGTGCGATGACAGCTATGAATATCTCGGCCTCCCCCAAAGCCGAATGCAGGAGGTTGCAGCAGTGAAGGAGAGACTCATTGCCAAGTACAGACAGACTCAGGAAAATCTTGAGTTCTAAGCTGTCTGGCAAGAACAAGGTTCTTGCCACTAACATGTTCGCGGTTCCCACACTGCTGTACACCTTCGGATGCATGAAATGGAACGTCAACGAGTTGCAGAACCTCGACAGGGGAACGAGGAAGATGATGACCATCTATCGAAGTCTTCATCCGAAATCTGCCGTCGCCAGATTGTATCTCCCTCGCAATGTAGGTGGTAGAGGTCTATTGAGCCTGGAGTGTCTCCACAACAGAGTTGTCCTTGGAACAGCATGCCGAGTGCTCAAAAGCAGAGACCCCCTACTCAGTCTCGTAAGAGATCACGAAGGTGCCGGAGTAGGGGCGTTTCTCTTCCAGGCGGCCAAGAGGGCAGCGGACGAAACCAGTATGGACTTTGACCCGAAATCAGACGGTAGCGACGACGATAAGTCCGTCTTGTCGTTGAAGGCAGACGTCCTAAAGCTCGAAATTAAAAAGGCCGAGCAGAAAACCTTGCTCAAGGCACACACCGAGAAGCCCATGCATGGATGTTTCTATCGAAACATGGAGAAGCATGGGCTATCGAAGGAGCTGACGTTTGCCTTCCTCCGCTCCGCTGGTCTAAAGTCAGAGACCGAGGGTTTCGTCCTCGCATGCCAGGATGGTGTCATAAACACACTCGTGTACCGGCGCATTATATTCAAGACGGAGGTTGCGGACACGAGATGCAGGGCGTGCCGAGCCCAGCCGGAGACTTTGGGCCACCTTATCTCCGGCTGTAGCTATTACGCCAAGTCAGCGTACATTACTAGGCAGAATACGGCCCTGCGGATGTTATACTTTCATCTGCGACACCATTTTGGCATCGACAATACTCCTTTGCTGCCGTATGCCCCTGGAGATATTGAGTCCGTCGTGGAGAACGATAAATGCACCATCTGGTGGAATTACTCATTTCCTACCACCAGGCAGTTGGGAGGCTACCGAGCTTGATATCGTTCTCCTAGACCACTTCTCACGCTCCATGGTCGTGATTGAGTTTTCGGCCCCGGCTGAAACGAACATGGATGCAAAGGAGGCGGAGAAACGGACGAAATATCAAGACCTGCGTTTTGAGCTTCGGCAAATGTACCCAGGACACTCTGTTAAACTGGTAGTCCTTATTATATGTGTGCTCGGTGGAGTTAATGGCTCGCTGCTGGAGAGCATCAAGTGCATCCCGTCCTGCGTGGCACAGGCGGAGTCACTTGCAGCTCGCATGCAGAAGGCCGTAATACTTGGGTCCCTCCGTCTACTCCGTAGGCGCGACCCAACCGCAGCGTAGCCACCAATCCGATGGGCGTCGGACGTGGCTGCGATAACTGCCAAACCCCTTTGGAGTCCTCGGCCATTATGACGGCAATGGAACCCGATGCTTGCCGAGGACTCGGAGCGGGAAAGTTACCAATGTAACGATACATAAGATAATTTCTTTATACCTGACAGCCGAAGCCAATTATTAGGTATGTAATATATGGACGAACACACACAACCATGCCCAGGGAAGTACAAATATCCTACCCAGGCGGGACTCGAACCCGCGACCTTCGTTTTGGCAGGTGAGGACTTTACCCCGCCGCCACCGAGGCTGGCGGGGTTCATTCAGGTTCAAATATAGATTCATAATTTTTTGCGCATAATGAGACCACTCACACCGCTCTTCACACCGCAGTCGCACACATTCTGCGTAGTCGAAGAGTCCAACCCATATCGGTTTAGCGAGCTATACGCGGGCAGGTTCACATCCCTGATTCACTTCCTCCAATACCAGCGACTTGACACTATATAATTTTGAATTGAAGGATAAACTTAACATTTGGAATACCACGAGACACTTCGTCTTTTAAAAAGTACGACGTGACCACTCTCTCGTTTTTCAAGAGTTCAAGCGTTCAAGCGTTCCAATCTCACACGCGAACCACCAACCTTGCCAATGGTGATAAAGGGGAGACGATTGTTTCTCACATCCAGACCGAATGTAATTCGTTTCGTGTCACTTCTGTTAACTTTGTATGAGCACTCAAAGATGGCAAGGGGAGGGGAACGTGGGTTCTGTGAAGATTGCGCCATCGTTGTCTCCTCAGCCACGGGGCCGATCGAGACGGAAGGCTCAAAAGCTGGTAGATGGTACTTCCCGCTCGCTGGTGGGCAGGGAGAGTACGGGCGGGATTTTCCTTTGGCGGTCTTCTTGCCGGCTCTCCTGGGCGAATCACTTTTCACTTCCATGACTGCCGGCAGGATGTCGACCCTTGTCAAGCAGCAGACTGCTTTTCAATGTTTTCCAGAGCGATGGTAGGGGGAGGGAGCGCGGCGCAGGTGGGGGAGAGGGTCGACGGTTGGGGAGAGAACAAAATGGCGGTTTACCTATGCATTCCAGGGTAAGATGTATTATATTTGCCTAGCCTGATTGCACGCCCAGAACCTTATCGCTTACACCGCATGACCTCCAACACCTCCCAAATAGATCGATGAATAGCATAGAATAATGTTGTCTTTTCTCTCGGAGTTATTCCCGTGAAAAATTAAAAAAAATATGATGTCGGTGAAATTCCTCTGCATTGAAAGGCTAAGAACACAGATGCGTAATTACTGCAAGCGGTAGACGCCCATCCCTGAAGTTTCTTAGTGTTTTTTCCGCCATGAGAGGCACTCTCTGTTTAGGAAGGCTTCATGTTCCTTTACGAATGGTGGCATTCCGTGGCAATCGAAAAATTTCCCTCTTCCTTTTTTATCGATAAATATACTAACCCAATGCAAACCCTGATTTTCTCGCTGGATCCGTGTTCATTATAATGGCGGCTGGGTGGCGGCACTTTAGTGGAAGATAGTCAGCCGCAAATGCACCCGTGACAAAATTACGGGTTTCAACGCAGCCACTGAGCGCACGCGTCAGCTGAAGAGAATTCATTGCCGAGCGAAGAGTTGTTTTCATAATACGAATTCCATCTAATTTGACTCCTATGTATGTAAGGCGGTTCGTAATTGAGAGGGTTTCTGACGAGAGGGGTTCCAACGTTTATCTTCTTTAGCAGGATTGTCCCAGGGGTCCCACGCGCCGAGGGAAATACCGCAAATGCAACAGACCACAACGTCCCGTCTCCCTGTATAAAAAATCCTGCCTCTGCCAGAAGTTTCGTACTCAAGGAAAATTTTAGCGAGACGCCGTGTTATGAATTCAGAAGGAACTCGGTTGATGTTAATTTATCTCAGCCCTCTTTTCTAAACCATGTGAGTAAATTTGAGCAATTTCTGAAGACGCATTCATATCTACCGTGTCTGTGAGGTTTCATTTGGCCAATTTCGCGTGAAGTGAATTTTAGCTTTCCGAGAGATGGGCTACCTAAAACCGCCAAATCTATATCATCCCCGTATTTCAATACGGATTTAAGAAATTCTCACTTTTCCCTTCCTTTGGCGAACACAAATGTGTACGTTGAAGTGTACCAGTGGAGAATGTATGGCAAGTCTGCATATTCAATCTCTCTTTCATTCCATGACAAGCCGTGATAGTTATAGCGCAACCAACGATCTTCCGTCAAAGTCGTCTCAGATCTTTTGCTTCTGGAATAAGGAGGTTTAAAAAGCCATGTTTTAACTTCGGTAGGCTTCGATCTCCCTATGGAGAGTTCTTTCACTACAAATTCGCCTTTGACGATGCCGTCAAAGTATTGCACGTCAACGATTGCTGTTGCCATCACTGCGGAGAGACGGAATCGCACTGCAGAAAATTCAAGCTTGGCCAATATAATAAAGTACCCCCCTCCCCCCCCCACAACCCATCTCTCTCCCTCCCCCCTCTAATTTACCTCCCCCACCTTCGCTAGTTAGAAATTTGTAATGGCGCCGGATTCTTAGCTGCTATAGTCAACCCCCACATAACGGTATCGATCGATTTCAAGAATTTTATTGGATTCCGCATACAGGAGACAATTGATAGTATCTGCCTACGCATTTTTAGATCTAACTTCCTATCTTAGGCTGTCGTGATACTGGAGGCTCTAATGGGCGGCGTGGCCTCTATATCAGGAATTAAATCGAACGCCGTGAGGAAATATCCGTAACATTCTGTAGGAATTCCGTTGCCGTCGTCTTGAAAATGGATCCCGTTACCAGAAACCAGAGTGTGATAAACCGGAAGAAAAAGACCGTCTCCCAAAAAATCGGGTTGTATCGGTCTGGAAGGTATTTGTTCACCGTCCAGATATAACGCCAAAAATAACAAATCGAAATTTTGGAAATATCAAAGGGTTCAATTTCATGTCACCGTTAAACGAAATATTAGAAACGAATCCGATAATCACGCTTTTTGGAAGTTGACCCATGAAAATATTCTCCATTGTTTTACTTTGTGCGTCGCGGGAAATGGTGACCGTTTTAATATCCACACGTGTGATCGGATGCTTTGCCGTGGATTTCTCTAAAGCTCTGCTATGAGCTATAAGAATGACTGGATTTATTTTCACTTTTCGCAAGAAGAGAACAGCGTCTAGTATTTTTACACGGGCGTTCTCGTAACCCCTCGACGCCATTACGGATGAAACCACCTTAAGTAGACATGATTTGTCTCTTCTGGGGCAAAACTTGGCAATCGTCCAAGACTCGACCCCACCCCGGGACACCGGAACATTTGCATCTGCGTGTACACAGATCTGGTGGAAGACACATTTTTCAGTTTTTCAGAAAACACAGTTTTCCCATTAAAAGTGATACCTCCCAAGTGCACCCAGTTATGCCAGCCTTGCGATGTTTATTTTTATAGACAAGTAAAACAATTTATTACAAGGCTACAAAATAGCAGTGTCCTATTGAAGGAAAAAAGGGAAATTACATCTCGAGAAGATGCCATTAAAATCCATTCTTTGATCCACCATCAGCTATCTTCACCATTGTTCAATGAAATGATAAGTTATGCATGGTTTGCATCAAAATTATTAGAGGAGAGGAATGTATTTAAAAATGTAAGAGAAATGTGTTTTCCACAAGATCTGCGTACACGCAGATGCAAGTGTTCCGATGAAAGCTTCATTAAATGCTCACATTGTAGGGAAATTCTTTGCTTCAAATGCTTTTATGATGAATATCATCCAAAAACATGCTATTCAACGCCATGACTGAAAATAATAATCCCTGCAGTTGTAATAAACAATGTATTGGAAAGGGATTACTGTTTTTTTATTACCCAATAATTTTCCTTTACTGAAATGGAATTTATTTCTCCCCCCCTCTTAATCCTCCTCTCTTAACCCCCCCCCCCACCAGTCGCTTCATTAATTACGTTGTCCCATATTAGCTCCTCTCAAGCCTCTTATCCATACTCTTGGCACCTGTTTTAATCTCTTTTCTGGCAGGAAAATCTTCGCGATTGAAGGAAAAGTTGAGTAAAAAATATCCGCCTTGGAGCACAATTTCTAGGAAATTAAAAGCAATCAGATCGCTTCAAGATAAACATTAACATTTTTGTCTTCCGTTAATGGCCTCCAGAAAGTCCCACGACTAATCGGAGTCATTCCTATCTCAAAAAGTATTTCAAAATCGGAAATACTCGGCCAATGACGCTCCTTTCTCCTGCAACTCTCTTTCCGAGCAAATGATAGAAACTCCACAACTGTCTACAACACTCTGGGCAGTAGAAATTCCAGAAAATAGTTTTAAAACAAAAAAAAACCTTGTTACTGTCGTGTACGTTCGGAATCTGGCATCTTTCGTGGTTTCCAAAGTACATTCGAGCGAAAAAATATTAGGCAAGAATGAGCCTCGGACTCACTTCGTCCCGCTACAATCCGCCTTATTAGGCCCTAGCGCCGTAACCACCTCGGCTGGGTTTTGCCTTGTGACGCATGGCATGAAATCTTAAGTATTTCCTTGGGACGAAATTGTTTATTAGTAATTTTCTCACGAACCCGGGAACATGGGGCGGAAAGGCATTACCAATATCCGGCATTTTAACTCCACTTTAAGATAACATTTGTCTTGTCATCGTCCTCAATTACTTTTACGCGATGTCTCCTTAGAAATTTCGTCACGGTGGGTATATGTCCCAAATGTGCTAATAACTCCACTGTTTGAACAGATAGGAGTATAGTTTAAATGTGAAAGTTGATCAGTGAGTGAATGTAGACCAATTCGGTATTAAATCACCCAGCTAACACAAAGGGTGTGACCTACACACTCTTGGGAGAGACATTGGTACTTAATCATTCTACGAAGATTTTCGAGAATATTGACCTCTGGTACTACTGTTTGAACAGATAGGAGTATGGTTTAAATTTTAAATTTGATCAGTGAGTGAATTTAGACCAATTCCGTATTTAATCACCCAGCTAACACAAAGGGTGTGAGGTCTATAATCTGAGTGAGAGACGTGGGAATTTTTTTATATGAAATGGAATATGATACTACCCAACTCATGTGAGAAATACTTTTGAAGAGCATAGAATATAAGGTACCAACTCTGTCGAGTATCGAGACCGAAGTTCCGAAGGACCAAGTGATCACTTACACTAGCGCATAATAAGAGAGAAAAGAGATTAAGTGATCACTAATTTAATGCGACACAAATGAAATATAACAAGTACAAATATAACACTTTCACTGCGACACATCTAGAGAGTACTTAAGTTTCTGCTGCACGTTGAGGGCTCCTGAGCAGGGAAGGCCGGCCGGCGGGGGGAGGGCGGATTTGCGACACACGCATACCCTGTTCCGGGAGCACTTGAACCTAATATGGGTTGCATTCGAGTCACTCACGAGTTATCACCGACTGACTGACTGCTCAGTCGAACAAGTTCCTTTTTTGAATCACCAAAAAAAGGCGCCCTCCTGTGGCAATCTTACGGTACGCGTAACAAAAACGAAACGAAAAGAACGAAACATACCGGCCCCCTTGGTCCCCTGGGACCAATAAACAATAAGATGAAAGTGAAGGAACTAATTGAGGGGAATGGGAAAGACCTTGGTTGCAGGACGGGTAAGGGTACCTCCTTGTGTGCGTAGGTGGACAACTCTGACGACACCATCTTTCCCTGGCGATGTAGCATCTATCCGGGCAAGAGTCCAGCAGAGGGGTGGAGTTTGAGGGTTGTGGATGAGCACCAAATCGCCGATCTTCAAATTCCTGCCTCTTTCGGTCCACTTGGAGCGCTGCTGGAGGGTATGCAAATATTCCAAATGCCAGCGTCTCCAGAAATGTTGGGAGAGGGATTGTACCATTTGCCATCGGGTGAGTCTGTTTAAAGGAATGTCCGAAAACTGTTCTTCCGGTACGGCCAAAAGAGAGCTTCCAACTAGAAAATGTGCTGGAGTGAGGGCTGAGACCTCGCGGGGATCTGTCGAAAGCGGTGTTAGAGGGCGTGAATTCAACAATGCCTCCACCTTTGTGGTAAGGGTGATGACTTCTTCCAGCGTGAGTATTTGTTTCCCAATTACTCTCGTAAGGTGATATTTCGCACTTTTGATGGCACTTTCCCAAATACCACCTTGATGGGGAGCTGCCGGTGGGAGAAAATGGAAGTTTATTTGGTTCTCTGGTGAGAAATTAATCATTTTATCCTGAAAATCTTGTGATTTAAGAAATTTCTTCACCACTGCAGCTAATTTAGCAGAGGCGCCCTTAAAGTTAGTCCCGCAATCTGAATATAAATCCGTACAAAAACCTCTCCTGGAGACAAAGCGGGTAAGGGTTGCAATGAAGGCATCAGAGGATAGGTCAGTCACCACTTCGAGATGGACAGCCTTAGTGGAGAGACACACAAATATGCATAAATATGCTTTGATAAACTGAACTCGTTTGAGGTGATGGAGCTTTATCTGGAACGGACCTCCATAGTCCATTCCACTTTTTAGAAATGGGCGTGCGGGGCTGACTCTAGGCTCTGGTAGATTTCCCATTAAGGGCGGCGTATTTGTGGGCTTGCATCGGTAACACCGCAAACATTTGAAAATTCTGCTACGTATTACCGAGCGAGCTGATAGAATCCAATACTGCTTACATAAAATAGATTGTAGAAGCTGAGGTCCAGCATGCAAATAAGTTACATGATAATAATCAATGAGTAGGTTCACGATATGGTGTGATTTCGGTAAAATTATGGGATACTTTGCATCGTAGTCCAAATGTGAATGATACAATCTTCCTCCCGCTCTGAGCAATCCATCCGTATCTAGAAATGGGGAGAGGCGACGGATCCTCAGGCTACAAGGTTGATTGTGATGCAGCTGAGTTAGGTCTTCCTTGAAGCAAGAAGTTTGTACAATTTTACAAATCGTGATTGCAGCTCTTTTCAGCTCTGAAGACGTTATTAATCCCTTTAATTTACTCATCGAGCGAGAATTGTGGCAAAATCGCATGATATAAGCTAGGACGCGGAGCAATTTTGTCCATGATGAAAATCTCGTGAGTAAGTTCCATTCATGTGACTTTACACTTACAAGTACATTAAGAGGAGATGGCAGAATTTCAGGTAAGAATTCATCTTCGATTCGAACGAAATGAGAGATAGGTTGTCCATCAGCGGTTGATGCAAGCCATTTCGGTCCCTTCCACCAGAGGTTGGTTGCAATAAGCTGAGAAGGGAAAAGTCCTCTAGAGGCACAATCAGCTGGGTTTTCCTTTGAAGAAATGTGATTCCAGGATTGCGACGGAGTCCATTCTTGGATTTGGCTAACGCGATTTGCAACATACGTTTTCAAACGATAGGGTGGTGTCTGAATCCAACTTAGAACAATAGTAGAGTCACAATATGCATATACACTTTCTATAGTCATGTGGGGAGAAAGTTTTAAAGCGCAATGATGTAACAATTTCGCTAAGAGATGAGATCCGCATAGCTCCAAACGCGGCAAGGATATGCGTTTTAGTGGGGAAACACGAGTTTTAGCGACCAGAATGGATATTTTTGTTGATTGGTTGTTGATTACACTTCGGACATAAACAACCGCACTATATCCTTGTTGCGAGGCAACGGAAAATCCATGTAATTGAATGGAAGTTGAATTCGCAAGGAGTAGATGACGATGCAAATTTATGTTGGCTAGGAGTGGTAGTTCCCTTAAGAAGTCATTCCATTTCTTTGAGATTTCTGTTGGTAACTGAGCATCCCAAGTTAACCCAAGAGTCCAAAGCAATTGCATTAGAGATTTCGCCCAAAAAACAACAGGGGCTATCCAGCCACAAGGATCATAAATTTTTGCGATCGCTGACAAAACCGACCTCTTTGTAAGTAGCGAATCTTCGATTTTGATTCTGTAGGAGAAGGCATCGGACAATGGGTCCCATTGTATTCCTAATATTCCACATAATTGGTTTTCACTTGAATTGAATGGAATGGGCAGTTGGTCTTGAGAAGAAATATGTTCTAACAAAACCGTTGAGTTACTCGACCATTTATGAAGTTCAAAACCTCCGAGGCGAAGCAGATGCATCAATTCATCCTTGAGGGCAGATGCTTCTTCGATGGTATCAGCACCGCTTATTATGTCGTCTACAAACGTCTGGTTCCGGAGGACATCCGCTGCATGAGGGAATTTCTCTTCTTCATCCCGGGCTAATTGCTGTAAGGTTCTGATGGCTAGGAAGGGTGAGCTCGTCATGCCGTAGGTCACAGTTGTCAGTTTATATTGACAAAGAGGTTCCGAGCTTTGTGGTCTCCAATAAATTAATTGGTAGGGCTGGTCGTCTTCATGTAGTATTATGTTGCGAAACATTTGGCTGATGTCGCAAGAAAAGACGATAGCATGTCGTCTAAAATGCAACAATACATCAAAAATACTGTTCTGTAATTTGGGTCCTGAAAGTAAGATGTCATTCAGGGAAACATTATTTGAAGTACGAGCACTAGCATCAAAGACAACTCGTAGTCTCTTGATAGAGCCTTGTTGTTTAAAAATCCCATGATGAGGAAGAAAGTAATGTGGTGAACCAATGGAGTTGGATGAACACTGAGTCATGTGTCCTGAATCTAGATAATCTCGCATGAAATCCGTGTACAGGTTTTTAAATTCCGGCTGTGACGAGAATCTCTTCTCTAGAGAGGAAAAACGTCTTTTCGCCATGTCAGACGATTCTCCGAGAGGGGGGTGGTTCCTTTTAAAAGGAAGTCGCACGACGTATCTTCCTGAGGAGTTACGTTTAAAAGTAGACACAAAGTTTTCTTCCGCATATAATTCTTCTGGTGAGCGAGAGGAGTAAGGTGGTTCCTCAACTTGCCAAAACTGTTGAATCGCTGAATGGAGATCCAGATCACTGGTAGTCAGTAGTACTACATCCTCATCCAGATCTCTCGAGTTTGATGTAAGACGACATGATCCCATCAGGACAAATCCAAATATAGTTTCAAAGGCGACAGGCATATCAGGACCAAGGGATAAGCGTTGTCCTGTTATTGCATGCGCAAAGAGATCAGCTCCAATTAACATGTCCACCGGGGAAGGAACATCAAATGTGGGATCTGCTAAAATCAATGAGCGTACTTTCTTCTTGACCTCTGACGAAATTGTTGAGCGTGGTAAATTCGAACATATTTTTTCAACAATTTGCACAGGATAAGATCGGACTAATGAATCTCCATTTAGCGCATCGACATTCAAGTGAGTGATTCCTCTTGTTTGCACGTACGCTTGTGATAACCCACTAATTTGGTTTTGGGTCCTGTTGCGCCGTACCATTAAAAGCTGTGCGCAGTGTTCGGATATACAGCTTGTTTGGGCTGCGGAGTCCAGTATTCCCCGCACTACGCAATAATTGCCTTGAGGGGTTGAGAGTTTTACTAGTGTTGTAGCGAGAAGTACTGACGTTGTCGATTGGGCAGCTGAAAATCCAACAAATGTGGTGGATTGCGCATTTTGTGATGATGGACTGGATAATGGCGATGGTTTATTAATCTTCAGCGACGAACTTGAAAGTTCAGTTTTATTTACTTTAAGAGACGCATCGATATGTAGCAAGGAGTGGTGCCGTTTGCCACATACTCTGCATACTCGCGTAGATTTACAAGAACTTAACGAGTGAGAATCACCTAAACAATTATAGCACCAGCCTTTAGAACGGGCAGATGCACGGCGTTCCTCGGGTGATAATCTGGAAAATGAATCACAACTATACACGTTGTGATCAGAGCTACTGCAGAATTTGCATGTTCCTTTGGCTAACGAGAGAAGCGTGACCTTGGTGTTACGTGAAGATGTGCTACTTTGTGACGACTGTACACAATGACGTCCAATAGATGCAGCCTCCAAATGAGAACATTCTTTCTCTAAGAATTCAATCAGGTCCCTGATTGAAGGTATTTCACTTTCCGTACTCTTCACGTCCTCAAAGCGTCTTCTAGTTTCCGAATTCAGCTTTCGTAGAAGGAGTGTCAGTAGAAGTAGACCTTCATTAGTGATATCATGTTCTAGGGCAATTAGCGCTTGCGTATTTTCACGGAAAATGTCCAAAAAGTTTCGGATGCTCTTCAATGAAGCGTTTACATTAGGTAAGTCAATAACATTGCTGACATGATGGCTCACCAAACGCCTAATATTATTATATCTTTTATAAAGCAAGTCCCAGGCAATTTTATAATTGTTGGCGGAGATGGGCAACCCCTTAACGACATTTAGAGCTTCGCCTCGAAGTGAGGAAAGAAGATACTGAAATTTTTCAATTTCAGAGAGACATTCATTCTGATTAATCGTTTTTCCGAATAAATTAGAAAAATAAATCCAACCACTAAGATCTCCAGCAAAGTGAGGCAAATCGAATCTAGGTAATCTCACTGACGTAATAGGCAACGGCGAGGCGGGTAGAGGGGCAGCATGGGTTTGGACATCTGCCTTTTCTTCTGATCTTAGTAACGTTCTAATTGTTGCCTTCACGTCACCATAAATATCCGAAATTTCGTCCGAATAGATTCCGACGGCCTGATCGTTGATCTCGGAGGTTTCGTCGCCAGCATATAACCTTTCAACAAGGTTTTGGAAATTTAGGTGCTTTTGTTCTACTTCCTCTAGGTAGGACAGTAATTTTTCCCTCTTGTGGTCGGGAAGTCGAACATCAGGAGGAGGTAGGATTTGTTCAACATAGTCCTTTATTTTAGCAAATCTACTTCTTATTAAGTCTGCTTGGCGAGAAAAGGCTAGATAACGCATTACGACAGCTGTTTAAGCTTAAGAAGACGAAAAGTAAGCGACAGCTATTGGGGGAGGTAATGAGCGAGCGAGTGAAGAGCAGCAGTCGACCTTGGAGATTACCAGCTGGAGAAGCGGACGGCGAGCGACGACGACGTACGCAAGAGGAGGGGGAGTGGTATGAGAGAGGATCAGGGCTTTGGGAAAAATCAAATGAGCTATGAGTTTTCCGACGCGAAAGAATTTGCCCCGACTAACTGCCACAGGAGTACGCGTACATTTACAATATATTGCACAGGACATAAGTCGACATAACAAAATGATTAGAGCACTATAGAAAACGACAAAATACAATAGCAAGCACGGAAAACAACATACTAAAATGCGGTAAATGTGAACAATAGTGAGGAGAAGTGACACTGTAAATCTAAAGCTAAAGTTCAATGAAATATTTAGTTGGATACGTGTATAGAATACCAACAAATACATCCGGCCCGAAGGACCAAAATTATGTCGAGTATCGAGACCGAAGTTCCGAAGGACCAAGTGATCACTTACACTAGCGCATAATAAGAGAGAAAAGAGATTAAGTGATCACTAATTTAATGCGACACAAATGAAATATAACAAGTACAAATATAACACTTTCACTGCGACACATCTAGAGAGTACTTAAGTTTCTGCTGCACGTTGAGGGCTCCTGAGCAGGGAAGGCCGGCCGGCGGGGGGAGGGCGGATTTGCGACACACGCATACCCTGTTCCGGGAGCACTTGAACCTAATATGGGTTGCATTCGAGTCACTCACGAGTTATCACCGACTGACTGACTGCTCAGTCGAACAAGTTCCTTTTTTGAATCACCAAAAAAAGGCGCCCTCCTGTGGCAATCTTACGGTACGCGTAACAAAAACGAAACGAAAAGAACGAAACAAACTCATATCATTTAATTTTTAGGAATATACCAAATCAAGTAGGGTTAAGGTTGAATTTGACTCTAATTTAAAGAAAAATTAACGTGTAGGTAATTTTACTGTTTCTGCAAGAATGTTTGGAGCCCAACTAGGATATGGAAATTATTGAGGGATGTAGATTAAAACAAACATTTTATCAAACAATTTTTATTAGATTATTTATCTTAACAATGGAAAACTTCTCCTCCCCGTCGTTATAACTCATCACCTCCGCCTTAGATATATTGAACATTCGGGGGAGGTATATTTTTCTCTCCGAAAATGGATGCGAGCCACCGTCCCCTCACCGTAGCGGGTGGACATTTTTTCCACCCGTTCCACTCTGTAGGACACTCCCTCCTCCAAATCCTCTTTTTTGAGGAAGGCTTTCACCCTGAGGAGTCTCTCCCGGATTCTGGTCTGTTGGAGTAAAGAGAAATATTTAAATATAAAAATCCATTGGATATTAATAAGAAAATATTAAACGCCATCGGAAATTAGTAGAACTTTACCATTGAGGAGGTGGACGGTTGTGGGGTGGAGGAGGAGGTGGTGGTCGTAGTGGTCACAGTGGCTGCGGCGGAGGTGGATTCCATCCTACCGATTAGTTAAAGTATCTTCATTAGTTATATTTACTATCGCATATAATTAAAGTGTAAAAATAGATTCGAAGTATACTCACTTGAAATTCAGCGAGGATGGTGGTAGTTCTCTGAAGAGTTCTCAGTTGTTGAATTGATGAAATTACCATCCGAGCCTCGGTTTATATACAGAAGGAACTGTGGCTGAAAGCTCATAGCGTAAGGTCGAAGAGGAGTGTGAAATACCTGTTTCCAGCATTGAAAAAAAATTAGAATGTATCTAGAAAATGGATTCCTATGTCCTCCATCTTCAAGGGGTTATAGAGTCATTGCATCATCCTCGACTTCTTTTTATTGAACTCCACCCAAGCCGCGATGCGATGAGGAAATGCGCTGCGCAATTTTCTTTATTTTTTTCTCCCTGGATGTATTCCAATGTTCTCTATATCAAAGGTCTTTACATCAAGCACGATGCCTAGGAGGATAGAATTCGGTTTTTCCACCCTGTCGACATCACCAAAGGGTTAGTACCGAGCACTCCTTTCCTTATTTGGGGTGAAAGGAAATACGATCATTCTTACCATTGCAGGGTATGCATAGTTCAATGCATGGACTATAATTTTTTTGCTATTTCATCAGCATGCAGAGTTCCGCTTAATCGTTGACATGCTTTCGAAATCAGTCTTAGGAAATGTGATCTCCCACCACTACATGTGACCGAATCACTCCGCACACAAGGTACATGGGAAATATCCCTCCACCGTTGCAGATAGTACCTATCCAGAGAGGAGGACAATTTCATAAAAATACTTAAAGATAGGGAAAAGAGTCACTTGTATCTCAACGTTGGATAGAAACACATCCGCCACCAGACCTACTGTCCACCGATCAGTGTTCCATAACATCACACCCACCATCTTCTGGAGCTTGGTAAGATGCTAAAATTATGGAAGTGTTACCTTTGTTCACAGCTATGTACCAAGCGTCTAGGTTAAAGTCTCTAGCTTTAGCAGCACTAAAGTCCATGTATCTACCGAGCTACGCTCCTTTGAACACTTGATTAACTTAAAGAAATTGACTAGAATTTTACGCTATTCAAAAGTTTGTGTCCCGACTCGGAATAACTAAACGTGAATTCATGACAGTAAACTTGATTACTGCTATAGATAGATGTACTGAACTTGCTGCAGTTGCTGGACTTATTCAATTTATCAATCGTGATCAGGAGCTCTGTCGACGATTATGAATTCTTTCTACTCATGACTCTCGACCTTGAGAAGTTCTTTCATAACCATAGCCATTATAAATCTATTCTACTTAGCTTGATCCCTTTTGCTGTTAGAAAAAAGTGTCACGTTATTACTAGTAATAATGGAACTTTACTAAGCCTATGTTGGAGTTGTTATTGGTCTTTTCAAACATCAATTAAGGATGTCGAAGACTATGAAAAAAGATTATACAATCATGATGTAGTTTTTGAAGAATATCACTATATTATAACGCGTTTCGATTATCTCATTTCAGAGTTTATTCAAAATTCCAATTGCTGGTGTTCTAAATGTACTATTAAACCTCTTTTTGCTGTGTCTGAACGTTGTCATGTATCTCATCATATTAAATTCAATATACAAGGTTGCTGTGCCAGAGTTAAGTTTACTAGGAAGCCAGTATATGTTAAAGATGTAGTCCTAAGCAGAAAGAGATCTTATCCTGAGTTTGCTGTATCGGATGATAATACATAATTTTTTTTTCATACCTATCGTTCTCATTTCAGGACTAGACCAATTTTTACCTATCCATGTCTTCCATTAGCAAAATTCTAAACAATTTTCATTTAGAACGTTACGTCACCGCGGAAGAGCTAGAACAGAGGTTAATGAGTATTTACAAAAAAGTAGTATTTGAAAACGAAAGCATAGATGACATAACAAATTACCATAAAATGAAAGATACGTTAGAAAAGGCCAAGGATTGAAAATTTTGTACTTATTGCGAAATCTATTATAATATAGACGATGCGAACCCACATGAAAACACGATCGCACACAGGCTAAAAATTAACGAACAGATATGCAGAGGATTCAACGAAATTGAGTCAGCAATCAGGTCTAGAATAAAGACGTTTTGGGTTACTACTTCTACGGGACCCTACTAACTTCCCGTAGACTAAGTCTACGGGATATTCCACGTATGACCATATATAACCCATTCGAAATACGGAGGTATCGTAGTTTGAAACTCGTTGCGGATCTCGTGGAATGTGTTTTGCCCAAATCGCATACTTGAAACAATACAGGTCTTTGTTTTGCACGTTTATTATCGCTTTTGTATTTTTAATCTTAGCTGTAAGATCGATGTATGTCGATCCTCGAAGTGAAATGTACTTGTTAATTCTCAATTCTAATCCCATTATCTCAGAAAGAGACCACCCAGATCCTTTGGCCTGAAACTCAGACTTTTCTTTCAAAAGTTTTGAAAACGTCTCGTCTACAATCTCGTTTGTTTGATCGGTCAGCCAGACTCTTCATTTCCTAGTCTTAAAAGAGATATTTAACTCCTCACTTTCACCCTTCCAAAATTTGCACATTAAAACGAGATTGAATTGAATAGCGTTGATAGCTACTGTCTGTTCATTTATTTTATCTATAAGCTGGCCTCGAATTAAGTTTAAAAAATAAACTACATCCCGACCACCGTCTTCCTCGGGAGTAACCCAAAACGTCTTTATTCTAGACCTGATTGCTGACTCAATTTCGTTGAATCCTCTGCATATCTGTTCGTTAATTTTTAGCCTGTGTGCGATCGTGTTTTCATGTGGGTTCGCATCGTCTATATTATAATAGATTTCGCAATAAGTACAAAATTTTCAATCCTTGGCCTTTTCTAACGTATCTTTCATTTTATGGTAATTTGTTATGTCATCTATGCTTTCGTTTTCAAATACTACTTTTTTGTAAATACTCATTAACCTCTGTTCTAGCTCTTCCGCGGTGACGTAACGTTCTAAATGAAAATTGTTTAGAATTTTGCTAATGGAAGACAAAAGCTCGATGTTAACGTTATCGATTTCCTCATGAATAAGCCATCAGAAATTTGCGAAAGGTCTCGATAGTGCCCAACCATACAAGTTAATCGCTTCCATGTACATTAGGAATTTCGACTCCGCGTCTGAATCGTTCTCATTCATGTATTTGTACAGAATGTAGATGTACAGAATCTTTTAGAACACTGAGAAAACCACCTCGAATTCCTTTCTCGATCATCAGCACCATGTCGTAATCTGTAAAAAGTCCGAGCTCGATTTTGGTATGTTTCGCATCAAAAGTTAACCCTGGAGCGGTATAATACCAGGCTGGGTCTAACTTGTATGCACTAAAGCATACGGATCTGAAATTCTCAAATACGTCCGCTAGAGGTGTGACGTCAATTTTCAAGAATACATTGCTGTATTCTCCCAGCGTCTCGCATTCGAACGAGCTCCAAACATTATTAGCATGTTTATAGTCCTCGTCTGAAATTTGTTCGTTTGTTAAACGATTAACAAATTGCATCTTGTCAGGTAGTGAATACTCATCGAGTTTTTCCAATTAATCGGTATAATCGTAAGTGTACACTCCCTTTCGAGCGACTAAATTAGTCTTTACGCCAAATATCGTATTAGTGTATTTAAACTCGGTTAAATTTGCAACCAGTGAAGCTAGCGATGCTGGCATGAAGCGGTACGTGTCTATGAATCTGATGCTGAAATTGTTCTCGATAGACTGCAAGTAATATCTACTTTTCCTCGGCATTGGGTATTACGAATATTTGTCTATCATCATAGTCTAGCTCACGTACGATGAAATGACTATCGTACGATGATAATTTATGGATAAAAACAGGCAAAAAATTGGGCATTTTTTACTGCAAGTTACAGAAATAGTGAGCTGCGCCCCTGAATTTCCCCGTCAAGTGATCATGATCTCGTACTGTGTCTGCATTCAGCTCTTTTTCGCAAATGTGACATTGCGTGCTCTCATTAAACCTACTTTCTTCTTCTGGGGTGAGAGGATTCATCGGTACGGTATTTTTATACAACGCGTATATTTTCATGGCCTCATCTTTGATGCATTGAATGAAAACACTCACCGCGTTCGGTCCCCGATACAATTGTGGTTCCTGACAACCTTCCGGTTTGATCACAATGTGGCAGAAACTGAATGGTTCATGTTTTTGAATCGCGTTCGTGTATGATGAGACATCTGAAGGTTCACAAGTTGAAAGATTCACGAGGAGGCATTCAAAGTCTGCGTAGATGGTGAATGGATCACGAAAGGAATAGTTTACATGTGTGAATTTCAATATTCTATCGTTCTCGTCAGGCAACACGATCTTCCTCGGTGCCCCCGTTCCTCTGCACTATTGTTTGTGGTCTTCTAGTTTCGCATTCTCATCGTAGTGAGTAAAACATCGTTTGTAAATGTATATTCGATTAATATTCTTTGTTATATGAGAGTGAACTAGTCTAATGAAATCTTTAATCCAGCAAAAGTGCGCCGTATGCTCATTCGTAATATAAAGCAAGTCTCGGTGATCGTATTATTCCTGATCGACTACTTTGAGTGGGTAAACGTTGTTTTTATCGTCTAGACCAAAGAGTATCTTAAATCTATTAGAGCTCCCACACTGGAATCTAACCCGGGTCTTCGGATCGAGATATTTCAGCAGTCGGCACGCCAGGTAGTTAAATAATTCGAGACGACAGTTGCCGCGGAAGTCAGCCACTAAATGAGGATCCGGAAACGGAGAAATACTCAGCGAGTGTCAAGGGTCATGGAACGCATTTGTCCTTCAAGCGAGCAAGGGAGTGATAACCATGTAAAACTTTTTTTTTCGGCGAGAGGTCGTCACACCGGCCGCGGGTGGAAATAAACGAAGTGGCGGGGCAGAAAGGGGAATGCTGGGAAGGGGAGATGGAAGGAAGGGAAGAGAACTATAGCGAGGGAGGGCGGGAAAAAGAGGGGCGGACGTCCCGATGGAAGTTGCACGTCGGCCGGCGCACTCGGCAGTCGATGCTAGTGCAGCCGAGAGAAGCGGACGTCCTCGTCTCTCGCCCGTGGCGACGTTCGACGCCGACGACGGCGGGGGAATGTTCGGCGGTCGATGACGGCGCCGTCGACGGGGGACACGATCGCTGGAAGGCGCGCCTGACCGCGCGAGCCAGCCGAGGAGGAGGAAGCGCATCACCTACCCCACACGCGCAGAGAACGAGGAGGGAGACGTGGGGCCGGAGTCTTCGGCCTCTCTCCCCTGAACCCATCGCCCCTTCATCTTCATCCGAGACGACCGCAACAGACGGATTCTCCGGGAAGGGCCTTCCTTCCCGACCCTCCAAACTACTCCTCATCCCCTCCGAAAGGTGCAATCCGACCGCCGCCCACTCGGGGACCCATCCCTCACGAGCTGAGCTAAAGCCTGAATCATACGATCATATTTTCCGTCCCCTTTAAGGGATAGCTCCAATGATAGCTCGAATGATCGCTCGTAAATGATCGTGTGACGCGAACAAAGTTAGAAATGGCTCCAGCGATAGGGATCCCTATCGCTTATTCCATCACTGGGCACGTCCCTTTTCCGTCCCTGAAGGCATCGCTGACTCCACCGTTTAGCCAATCAGAGCGCTAAAGAGCGACGCCACGCTCGGCTTTCAATGGAATGAGAGTAGTAAACAAATAGAAATGATGCGAAAAGGGATGGAAAAAGGGACGGCCAAAATGACCGTGTGATTCAGAAAATGATAGCTCGAGCTATCATTGTCATGGTCCCTGAAAAGCTATCATTGGAGCTATCCCTCAGAGAGATAAAAATGATCGCGTGATTCAGGCTTAAGAGAAGGGCAGGAAGGAAGAGGAAGGAGAAGAGGAGGGGAAATAGAAAAAAGAAAAAAAAACCTCCCCTCCCCGGAATCTCCTCTACCTCCTGAGGAGGTTACTATGGAGACGAGACGATGAATCGGGCGTGGTACTTGGGGGGGAGTGGCGAAGAGGAGGGGAGGGAGGGGAAAGGGTCACCCGACTCCCGACCTCTTACATTCTTTCCTCCCCTGCGTCTCCTCGTGCCCCCCTCCTTCCCCATTCCTCCCCCCTCCCGTCTCGCCCCCGCATTCACCCCCTCCTCCCCCTCCGCCAGCTCCCCCCCCATCCCCGCCCCCTATCCTCCTCGGTGCGCCGGTATCTCTGACCTACCCTGTCATTCTCTCACCGTCCTTCGGCGGGGAAGGTCGAGCCAGGCGCTGCGACCGGAACATCAGACGGCGACGACGAGAGCTAGCAGGTTTATCTCTCTCATATGCAGACAGACACAGCGAGGACTCGACCGGTTCACCACTCCGATTCTCCCTCCTCATCGGGGAAAAGGAGGGCGACGTCTCGGGAATATCTGAAAGAGCGACGCAGTGCCCGAGATATCCGAGGACCATGCTCACCGCCCGGATTACGAGAGCGTCTGTCTCCACGGGAGAAATATACACAAAATCAATCAATTTAGTCAGTCATCGTGGTTAAAGTCCTACATCGATTTGAATACTGAAAGAAGGATATTAGCCACTAATGAGTTCACAAAGGACTTTTATAAGCTTATGAATAATACTGTATTTGGTAAGACAATGAAGAATATATGTAAAAGAATTAATATGCAATTATTAACAAACGGAAAGCAATTACAAAAATTAATTAGCAAATCGACTGTTTTAGACCGAACGATTTTCGACGAGTCCCTGGTGGCCGTTCACATGCGGAAGGCTACTATTATAATGAACAAGCCAATATACATCGGATTCTGCGTTCTCCATCTGAGTAAGACGCCAATGTTCGATTTTCACTACAAGAAAATGATACCGAAAAATGGGAAGCGATTGAAATTGGCTTACACCGATACCGATTCCGTAATATATGAAATTACCACCGCTGATGCATACAGGGATATTTTAGAAGATCTAGACGGATTTGATACATCAAACTATTCAAAAGACCACTCATGTTCTTCAGATAAGAAAAAAAGTGATAGGTAAAATGAAGGATGAATGTGATGGAAATATAATGACTCACTTTATTGGGCTGCGAAGTAAACTATATTCGTTTAAATTGGAGGGTGGGAAAGAGAAAAAGAAAGCAAAAGGCGTAACGAGAGCAGTCGAAGACAAATGTCTGAATTTTAACGATTTCGTTCAATGCTCACATAAAAATTCGATAGTTTAGAAAGATGAACATTGTTCGTAGCAAGAAACACGAGATTTTTACAATGCAAATGAACAAGATAACACTCATTGCCAGTGATTATAAACGATACATTTGCGAGAATGGAATTAACACGCTTGCTTGGGGTCATTACAAAATTCCGCGAAAGAGGACACGATGAGGCATTTGCTGATATTTGAGGAACGTTAATACTTCATCTCAAGTCGAAATTTCCAGTCTCAACCATGAAGTTAGTCTGGAAACATCCTTTTACTTTCATCTTCGCCGGCCCATCAGGATGTGGAAAGACGACCTTTGTATCGAAGTTCATTGAAAATTTACATTGTATGATAGATCACGACATAGATGAAATAGTATGGTGTTGCAGCCCAGGAAGCGAGCCAGATATAGTACATGAACTAATTAGCATACACCACAAAATACCATCTTTTGAGGAATTT
Organism: Ceriagrion tenellum; assembly: GCA_963169105.1. Taxonomy (NCBI): domain Eukaryota; kingdom Metazoa; phylum Arthropoda; class Insecta; order Odonata; family Coenagrionidae; genus Ceriagrion; species Ceriagrion tenellum. The sequence continues at coordinate 162,221,990 of OY720636.1, forward strand.
GGAGGTGCTCCAATCGTGTCCGTTATCGATGATTTGATGAGTGAAGGGGCATATAGTAAAGACGTGTGCAAACTGTTCACGACGGGAAGTCATCATTTTAACATATCCGTGTTTTTAATCACGCAGAATATTTTCTACCAAAGCGCACAATCGAGGAACATGTCGCTGAATGCAAAGTACATAGTATCGTTCTAAAATCCGCGAGATCAATTACAATTCGGTCATTTGCCACGGCAGGTGTATCAAAAAATTTCGCAGGATTTGGAAAGGGTTTATAAGGAATCGAAGGAAAAGCCATTCGGTTATTTGGCCCTGGACCTTGGGCAGGACACTAACAATAAATTTCGTTTTCAAACGAGCATATTCCCCTACGACTACGACGACGAAGTCATCGTAACCGTAGTCTACATGCCAGTGGACGATAACGACGACGACGGCGAAGTCATCGTAACCGTAGTCTACATGCCAGTGCGCGATGAAAAGATTGAAGAGTAATAAGCATTTGATTTCAACATTTCTCGGGTTGCATCCGCGTCAGTTGTCATTCAGCACAACAGTTTCGCCCAAGTTTGGCGCCAAAAAGCGATGAATGCTTCGGCCAGTCATGGAACAGTGTCGCGTTTGCGCGGGAATCTTACTACTCTCTTCCAAGTGCTGTGCAATAGGTATCCATCTTCTCTGTTAAAATTCTTAGGTGTTTTTATGATTTCTATAGCCTCTTATTATTCTCGGGAAGTACCTGTTTTCCTTGGCTATTATTTTTGCGTCTTCGAATTTTACGGTGTATCCCGGTTCACTCCATGCATGCTCTGAGATGGCAGATGCTTTGAATTGGCTATTTTTGTCGCTCTCTGGTGTTTCTTCAGCCGAGTGCCAAAAGCTCTGCAGGTTTCGCCTATGTATGACTTCCCACAAGAGCACGGCACTTGGTAAACGCCTACGGAGAGGGTTGATGGAACTCTGTCCTTAGGCCCGGGAAGAATGTCGGCTATCACACGGACACACGTGATAGCCGACGTCTTGCGACGAATTGCGCCTTCGAATTGTACGGACACACCGTACAATTTGAAGACGCAAAAATAATGGCCAAGGAAAACAGGTACTTCCCGAGAATAATAAGAGAGGCTATAGAAATCATAAAAATACCTAAAAATTTTAACTGAGAAGATCGATACCCATTGCACAGCGCTTGGAAGAAAGTAGTAAGATTCCCGCGCAAACGCGACGCTGCTCCATGACTGGCCGGAGCATTCATCGCTTTTTGGCGCCAAACTTGGCCTATATAAGGACGGACCAAAACCTTCTCGTTATCCTTCACCTGAGGATAGCGAGACACGCCAGCCGGATAGCTGGCGAAACTGTTGTGCTGAATGACACTTGACGCGGACGCAACCCTGGAAATGTTGAAATCATTTGATCAACGCCGCGGAGACCTGCGAACTAATAAGCATTTGCTCCACGCGTTAACATCTGCAAAACCGAAATTACGCTCTGCGATACTGAAATATTCCGACGACGGATTAATTAAAGCAATCTGCGACTGATTTTTTAATACCATAAACGGGAATCATAAGTTAGATTAAAGGTTAAAACGAAAACTAGCCAAACATCGTAATACGTTGAGAAAGTTGGCAACGCGGGGAACGAGTGTTAAGAGAAAACGCGCGCTTCTTGTACAAAAAGGTGGTTTCTTACCAATGTTACTCGGATCAATTTTAAGCGGTGTCATAGGCAGCCTATTAGGAAAATGCGTAAGATGCTCGTAGTGAGCCCGGAAGTCTTCAAGCGAGGGCATATGAAGGCAAGGTTGAGCGCATTAGATAAGGAAATGAAAGGTGTGTTGGCTAAGAAAGGACTCAAGGACGTAGACAAGTGGCATTCATATAAAAGAATACTCGATAAATTTATGAGCACGCTTTCCAACATCAACTCACCCATACACGTCCCGATAGTAAAACCTTTGGCTCAAAACATACCACATACAAGGTCGGGAGGGGGAGGAGAGGATTCACCCATTGAAGAAATCATTAGCTGAAGTGAAAAATTTAAACGCCGATTTAGATCCGACAAGGGGGCGCATAAACGAAAGACTAGGAGCGATGGAAAGTCTGTCACAACTACCGAACGTAAAAAAAAAACACGAAAAAGGAAGCGGTCGGTGCAACGCGAAAGAGAGCCATCACCAAAGTTGCCGTCGCCCAGAGCAATACCGAGAAGAAGCAAGCGCAAAATAAAAAAGAAATCGTTCGGACCAGAGTGGGTGACGACGTAATCGATAGGGTGTACAACGATCCGGTTTATCCTGCGAGTTTTTCCATACTCGATAAATTACATAATGTGACTGGAATTTCAAGAACCGCAGTACGCGAGTGGCTAGATTCTCAGGAGGCGTATACTCTCCATAGACCGGCGAGGAAAAGATTTACCCGAAACCGCTACGACATGACCTACATTAATGAGTGCTTGCAATGCGATTTGAATGACATGCAAAGTTTGAAAAATTCAATAGAAGATATTGTTACATTTTGACTGTGATAGACTTGTTTTCCAGGTACGCATGGGCGAGAGCTATACGGAGTAAACGAGCGGATGAAATAGTCACGCTTTCAAGGATATATTTTGCGAGAGAAAGCCGTTGAAAATTCAGAGCGATAAGGGAAGTGAATTTGTGAACGCCAAATTTAGAGATTTTCTCTCACGTCGTGGAGTGAAATTTTACGCCACAAATAATCCGGGCATAAAAGCTGGCCATGTGGAATGATTCCATTGCACTTTAAAAACTAAAATGTATAAGTATTTTACAAAAGACGCCACTTTCAATTACGTCGATGTGCTTCCAAAACTCGTGAGTAGTTATAACAATAGCGTTCATTCGAGTATAGGCATCGCACCCTCCATGGTGAACGCAAAGAATACGTTTGCGATCGCCAGCCGGAGAAAAAATGTTTTGAAAAATTATACAAAATTTAGAATCGGTGATGACGTGAGGATTAGCAAAGAGCGGCTTCCGTTTGCTAAAGGTTACCTTGTCAATTACACCAGAGAAATATTTAGAGTGGTAGGGATAGATAGTACAAGAGAAATATCAACTTACAAGTTGCAGGATATGAATGGTGAGAATATAAGCGGAAGTTTTCACGCGCTAAAGTTAGTTAAGGTGAACGTTTCCGCAGAGACGGAATACAGAATCGAGAAGATTTTGAGGCGTAGAGGGCGCGGTCACAATGTCGAATATTTCATAAAGTGGGAAGGATATCCGCAATCATTTAACTCTTGGGTTGCGGCTTCTTCCTTGCGTAAATTATGAACGAGTTTTACTTGACGTTACCAAGCGATATCTCTCGCGAATTCTTTCCCCAAAACACAATAGCTCATTATCGAACAAAACTGTGTCATCGTATCGATTTAGAAAATGATGAGTGGCATGTAGGCTCGGCGGAGATTTCGATTCCATCAATTGATTTAGAAGATATTGCTCCGGCTCATCCTCCAGCCCATTTAATTGGAGGAGAAGAGGGAGCTCCAACTCGCAAAGATGAAGTTAGTGTAGTAGAAAAGAAAAGGTCCTGCTCGTCCTCCAACTCATTTAGTTGGAGGAGAAGAGGGGGCTGCAACTCTTAAAGATAACAGGAATAGAAACGAGGATGGGGTAGTTCGAGGGGAAGAAGGTGGACCCGGGGATGGTCGAGTCAAAAGAGCGATAGAAAAGGTCTTTCCTTCGAGATTCCACAACGAACGTGCGGAAGCGTATGTTTTGCCTTTGCTTCGACATTTACTGCTATTCCCCTCAGGAGAAGGGATAAAATAGTAAACAATGTCGTTCGTTCTGTAGATGAATAAGCAATACGAGATGGTGAGGTAGGTGTAATCGGGCGACTTTTACCAAACTCAGTCATAATAAGAGCAAAGTATGTCACATTCACTACCACCAGGAGTATATGGCCTGTATTCATAGTCGTATTTCTGGGGGATTCCTGGGTATCCCCTACCCAGGTAACACCTAGGGGTCCCCTACGCTGAGCGATTCATAGACCTTACCTGGGTGTCCCCCAGCCAGGGGACGCCTGGGTAAGAGATTTGGCAACAATCCCGCGGAAAAATGCATATGAACGGTTTCACAGTTCTTGATGTTTTCGATGCTTATTTTTCACCGTAACCACGCGCGCCATAAACAAACATTGCAATGTCAAGCAATAAAGCCGGTGCATTTACAAACACCGAAAAAAAGATATTGTGTGAGTTGGTGGAGAAGCATAAAAATGAAGTAGAAAATAAAAGAACTGACGCTACCACCAACAACCAGAAGAAGGCTTGGGGAGACATCTCGGAGGTGTTTAATACAAACCGAGATGTCGTGCAGAGGGCTGGCAGTCAAATGAAAAGGTACGTAAGTGATATTTTAATGTGCTAAAAGTTCTGATTTACTTGCCCTCGACAAATTCAAATACTTTTCAAGCGTAGGTTATTATGACCGAAGTACAAATCGAAAATGCATTTAGGTAATGGTAGTTGTACCTATTTCGCCGAATAGTTGATAGCATGGTGTAGTAAGCATTAATGCCCTGCGACTATGGATGAAACATTTGGAATTGAAATAAGATAATTCTCTTATCAAAGTGAAAGAGCTAAAAAAAATGAATCGGAACTCTATGAAAACTTCAATTTGTTTCCTCTTTTAATTTTTCCCCATTGATAACGTACCTGTTGAAATTAACTTAGGTGCAAGAGCAGTTCACTGATGCCGATTTTCATAACTATCAACTCATTGCGAATTTTAGTAAATAACTTAAGATACATCATAATGAAGCTGTTCTGTTATCTTTGCATCCCTTCTTGGTAAGATTTACGTCCGTGAAAAATTGCGCGTCCGTCAAAATTTCACGTCAACTCACTTCTCAACATTACCAAAGCTCTGCGAATCGACCTCAGAAAATTTTTATGTTTGCCTTTTTTATGTACATTTTCTAGCAGCTCATGGTGCACATTCTATCATTTTCTGGTCAAAATATAACAGGAAAAAATACCATCGTGGTTATATAGTACCGTATTTTCCATGAATGTTGAAATAGGCTTGCGAATTGTTAAATGAACACAAGTAAGGAAAACTCAAGGTGGGACGGAAATAGAAGGTCAAGTAGTTGGAGGAAAACAATTTTATTATTATAATGTTGTGTTGCTATTTGTGAATACATGAGAAGGAATTTTCAGGTTATTGGATATATGTTGCAGTAGACACATAATACACTTGACATAATACTGTCATAACACTTATAATATTCTATGTTCGACATATATTTTAATACAAAACTATTTTCTTTCCAAACAACAGATGCTGGGAAAAGTTGAAGGCTCAACTTAAGGCGCAGAAATCTTTAGAAATGCGCCATAGAATGGGTGCAGGATGAGGCCCATCATTATAGACAGTGGAGGACCCAATAGCCCTTCATATTGAGGCAATTGTACCTTACATGGATGAGGAAATCCAGCAAGACTTTGACAGCAACCGCCACCACCTTGCTGCTGCAGCTACGGCTCGCTCACGCTCACAACCTCCAGTGTCTATTCCTTCCCAACCTCTCATTTCTTCTCACACCCAATCCTTATCACCTTAACAGCCAATATACGTTTCAGTTCCTACATTCCAAGAACCTAATCCTTTTAGTTCCTCGAACCCCAGTCCTTGCAAGCTTAGTTCCACAGTATCACTTGTTACAGACACGCCTCCCACCCCGTCCACATCTCTTATCACAGTGCCTTCAACATATATTCCGACCACCGGCATTAGGGGTCAGGCAACCATTCGACCTGGGGTTACTGCACGTCACCACTCAAGAAAAGGAGGTAAGTGTGTCCCTATTCTAACAATAAAAACAATATTATTACGCAAAATGATATCATAACATGATGTGGTCCATTTTGGATTACTTTTAATATAATGCAAAATTTTAGCCCATAAATTATGAGTAGATTTCCATAATTTTGCAGCGTAATCGACCTCACTTTTAAAAGAAGAGGCTGATGTGAGGTTGGACCGGGCAAAAGATGCTAAAGAGCAAGAATATATCAGGCATGGATTGCAATTGCAATTGATGAAGCAATGTATGGAGATAGCTGAGGAGAAAAGGAAATTGCAGCGTGAAAAGAGGAGGCTTAAGGAAGGCATCCTGAACTCAGAGAAGCATTGGCAGGTGGAATGCTGCTGACTACAAGCAGAACTACTCCAGGTGAAGAGGCATTGGGAGGATGAGGAGGGTAGGCTAAGGGCTGAAGTGCAGAAGGAGAGGCTGCGGCAAGTCAAGGCTGAGTCTGAAAAGTTGTGAGGGAAAGCAAATCAATACAGTTTATTAAATAAATTTTTTTCAGAAACTGTTTTATTATTTCAACCATCATTGCAAAACTTCAAACTTTCCAATATTATGGCTCTCACAGATTGAATTCTAATTGAACCGTAATTGTAAATTGATTTATAAATAGAAATGGTGTTACTAGTTATAAGATATCAGGAACATTGGGAAGAATGAAGAGACGGTACGATCAATCAGAATGACTATTTTTTAACATTGAATAGGGAAAATTGTCAGGACCACAATCATATCTAGCATCTAGACTTTTCAGTTTACGGATAATTTCATTGATAGTGACTGAAAGATTGCAGAATTTATATCAAAATGAAAATTACATTATGACAGGATGTTACTCAGATACATAAATGCTTTTATTGACTATAAATGTAACTGATACCTAGAAATGAAGTTGTATAAAATGTCGCCGAGAATTGGCACCATTTCTATTTTCAAGCATAGTGGGTAGATCATTTCCCTTATCGTCCTCAATGACTCCACCCTCATCGTGCGGCACAGAGATATTTTGCTCCACTGCAATGCTGTGATGTATCCTAACAGCACAAATGATTCCGCGGTGGTACGTAGCCTGTAGCAAAGTCCTCTGCGAAGGCAAGGGAAACGCTGCTTCCACACCCCAATGGCTCTTTCCACAACATTCCTTGTCCGTTTATGACTTGCATTATATCTCTCTTCATAAATGGTCCTTGGGTGTAAAATAGGGGTGAATTGGTAATCCCTACAAGGGTACCCACTGTCCCCAAGGAGGATGCCATTTACCCTTCCTTCTTCCATCTTTGCTCGAATGCCAGAGTTATCGAAAACTCTGGCAGCGTGGCATGAACCTGGTTTATTAGCCACCAAATCCAATATCTTTAATATGCTATCCACGACCACCTGAAAATTTTTCATTAGTAAATAACCACCTCATCCTCTAAGAAAATGCTTTAGGAAAACGTTTTAGGTAAGATTATAAAATTGTCATTAAATGTCCTTCTCAGATCATCCCACATCTCACTTTCCATCACATTATGCGACTCTTTTAAAAATTTTCCTCTCCCTTACTTAGTGGCCCTGAGTGGGCCACTTTCCTCTGCGATAAGTTACACCATAAACGGTCCACCCGTCTTTTAGCATTCAAAACCTTCCCATTAATATATTCCTAATACAACCCAAAACATCTTTCTAGATACAAATTATCTAACAGCAAAGGAACCACAATAATATCCAGATGCAAAACGCAATGAATAATACCAGAACAAATTCTTGAAATATACACTTACCTGCACATTTATGGAAAAATATCCTTTTCTATTCCGGTACACTTCCGCCGTAGGCCCTCCAGGGTTGTTTATCCTTACGTGAGTGCCATCAATGACTCCTATAACTCCCCGGAAAACGACTAATTTGATGGAAGGCTAGTGTAACCTGAGGCACTTCTGCGGGTGCAGGGATCCTAATGCATTCAGGCAATGTACGGGCTATAATTATTGACACATTCTTATTCAGACATGATACACTCGCTTGGCTTATTCCCAATAGGTCTCCGCACACTATCTGATTGCAAAAGGAAAGAGTGGGTAAGTGAGAAATAGATATCGTTTTCTATGATACACAAAGAACAAGATAAATGACAATCAGCTATGCTAAAATTAGAATTTGAACATCAGCTTTAATATAAAATTTTTCTTGATTTCATTACATGAGAAAATATTCGAAATTTTAGTGTGAAATTTGAAATCAAACGACTTACCTGAACGCTACAGGTTGCGTAAAAACGAAGTGCAGCCAACAGCTTCACCACTGGTGGAATTGGAGGACATCGTAGTGAAGGTTTCTCAAGACGGGGCTCCACCAAATGTAGCAGTGTACCCATCACAACGTTTTTTCTAAAGCAATGACACAGTAAAAATTCAGATTCTCGTAAAAAATCGAAGGGATTTTAGGCATCCAGTACCAACCACTTTTCTAAGCGATGTTAATTCGCATTCAGCAAGTCCTCTCCCTCCATTTTTTCAACAAATTCAAAGAAATCATCCATACTTGGATAACTCTTTGAACGCTTTACGAAGTTGATAAGGAATAAAAGGTAAGGATGAAGAGAGGGATAAATGAGGAGAATAGATGGTGGAAATAAGGTTTTGATGAAAAATGATTGCAAGAATATGAGAGAATGTTTACAATATTGATTAAATATTTATGTAAAATGAATGTTGAGGAATACGAGAGTGGCTAAATAAGTACCGGTGTTTGTAAACAGAAGACGTTACTATGGAACGTTGTTGATATTAAGGTGTACATTAGTAAAGTAGTATCAAGTCGTCCCACGCGCGGGCAGCAGTACTGCGCTAGGGGAGCTTTGGGGGAGCTTTGGGTAAGCTTCATGCCTTATCCAGGAAATCAGCGGCCTAGGGGAGAGTTCGGTGACAACAGTCCCCTGGGTGACGACTATGAATACCATTTCCGAGCCAAGGGGTTCCCCCACACCTGGGGGACACCCAGGTAACGACTATTAATCCGGCCCATAGGCTCATTCGGGGACTTAATTAAAATATCTTTTAGAGGATTTTTCTAGTGCAGGACAAAAAAAGATAAGAGAGGAATGTGGATTATTGTCGTTGTTCCTGATTCAGCTGACGGATGAAGTTGATAATGCAGACTTACAAAATATATTCAGCAATGCTGAAGCAACTGTCTCAAAATAGAGTGGTAAACGAGGTAGGAGAAGTATAACTGCTTCTCCGAAAAACATTTACCTTTACATCGACGTAATTAAACCTCAATTCGTGGGCGATTCATTGAGGCGCTGTTTACGTATTATCAACACTAGCGTTGGGGGATATCAAGTATTCAATCCGATTTTCTATTACCCCGTCGAGAAGAATAGCTTTGAAAGCGTTGAGATTTTAATGACCGATAAACTCGGTGAGCCTATTCCTTTTCATAGTGGGATACAATCTTTAATAGTGGTGTTACATTTTATAAAAAAGAAGTAATTTCGATTAGTTCATCATTAAGCAACAAGATGGCTCCGAAAGCGGATCGTTATTATGCATACTATGCAAGACAGGTGGGAGGAGAGGTAAGACCAATATATCGGGCGTCATATCGCGTGCAAAAGGGGAGGAGTATTGGGAGTTTTCTCGCCAGCCTCTGGCGTTTTGCAAAACCTTTGCTATTTAGCGGACTTAAAGACTGTGGAGAAAGAGGTCGCGAGTGCGGGAGCGGCTGCCCTCGGCGATCTTAGCACCAAACCTGTTAAGGAGATATTACGCAATAGATTAAACGAGGCAGGACAGAATTTGAAGCGTAAGGCCGAGGAAAAGTTGTTCAAATGGGGGAGATTGAGGATAGCAAAACGTCCTCGCTAGATTAAAATAAAACCACGAGGTGGTAAGAAAAAACAGCATTCAACGAGAGGGCGAAGAGCAAAGAAGGTCGCGCCTAGAGATATTTTTTCATAATGGCTGAGCATATGCTGACTTCGTTGGATTTATTCCAACCTAATCCACCCATACAGACCAACATTCTATCTGAAACTATGGATCTGACGCTAGTAGAACGCACTTGCGTAATGTTGGTTGGGAATTAGACACGGGGGATAATGTTAACAAGACCGATAGCAACAATGCCGGGTACATGAAACGAAAATCGTGGTTTAAGAATAGTGGTGAAGTGGAGTTGTATGGTAAATTACACGTGGACGTGTTTAATTATACACAGCTGCTACTCAATGGCGTAGACATTAAGATTAGATTACTGCTCTCGAAACCTGCTTTCTATCTAATGGGTGTTGACAATGGGGTTTTACGAATACTCGACGCAGCGCTATACGTGCTGCATCATGATATTAATCCTTCGATGTTAGTAGCACATAGTAAAATGTTAGAACGAGACAAAGGTAAATATCATTACAAGCGAACTGAATTGAAAACGTTTACTGTACCCTCAGGCGGTCGAACTTTAAGTATTGACAACGCAATCGTTGGACGAATACCTAACACTCTAATATTTGCAAAAGTCAATAACGATTCGTACGTCGGTGATGTGAATAAGAATCCATTTGCACTCTCTCACTACTCACTCGAGAATTTTTCGCTCTTTGTGAACGGAGTTCAGATTCCTTCCGAGGGACTGGAATGCAATTTCAGCGGTAAAAATAAGAAAATGATACGATTTTATCGACAGTGGAAGCATCACGATAAGGGAAATCAAATCACTTACGATATGTTTGGACACGGTTATTTTATGTTAGTATTCGATCTCACACCGGACTATTCAGGTAACGAGGACTATGTAAGTTTAGGGGATACAGGTGTGGTGAGAATAGAGGCGAGATTTGAAAACGAATTGGCTAAAACCGTGACGTGTTTGGTCTTTGCTGAATATGATGCTACACTAGAAATTGATAAAAACAGGAAGATTATCTCAAATTTTTAGTCATGGATAGCATTCAAATCGATAGACTATTACGTAATAGATTGGGTGAATTATTTCGCGGAGTATATCCTTCCGATTAGTTACCACACTCACCGAAAAATGGTATATTCGTAGTAAATTTAGATCCAGCTAGTTTTCCAGGTTCATAGCATTTTTACATATTTTTTACATATTTACATATATAATCAATTTGCAGAATACTTCGACTCTTACGGATTAAGCCCCTTTGTTCCTAAAATTTTGGATTTTTTAAAGCCTTTCAACTGCGCTCACAATCGCATTCAGATACAAAGCTTTCATTCCGACATTTGCGGGGAATATTATTGCTTGTATGCAGTTAGTAAATCTGTAGGGAAAAGTTTAAACAAATTCATCACCCAATTCAATCACACCAACCCACACCTCAACGACTGCCGCACCCTGGAGTTGTTCCGACTCACCTTCGATGGGATGAGGAGCGACGTGAGATGTCATCCCCGAGCCCAGCATTGCTGTTCTAGAATTAATACAGCGCATGGGGAGAGGAGGTGATAATTAGAGAAGAATCAGCCGCAGAATGCAGATCGTCGCATCAGTGAGCTTTTCGAAGGAGGGCATGACGGAGCTTGCGGCCGTCGACGTTGATTCCATCCGCCTTTTTTGGGGAAGTTTCAAGAAACATGGGAAACTCGTTGCTGGGGGAAAGAAGCTTCGGTTTCAAGACCCTCTGCACTGCGATGAGACTTCCTTCAACAGTGGATTCATCTCTCACGTAGAGCTTCTTCCCGCTTTGGAGGCCATTATTGAGGGAGCGACCGCTCTCTTTGCATTTAGCGAGGCTGAGTGTGAATTTCTCTCCGATCTCACTAATCGGACTTTCATCTCTCTTCAAAAAGAATTAAATTGCCCCCTCCTGAAAAAGGCAGCTTTATCGCATTTTCCTGCCTCAATCCCTGTCACAAATTACGCGATAGCACGTGCGCATTGAGAGACGCACATTCCCTCGCCCAGTGGTTCTAGTATAACCGCGTTAAGGCCGAAGTCTATCCATGCCCGGATGATTGTTCCCCCACCCCTCCTCCAACATCGTTCTCTTAAGCTACATAAATTATCACCGTACATCAGTCGTCATGCTACCGTCGGAGGGAGAAGTCCAGCAGTCTCCACCCGTCGAGAGGAAGAGACCAGCTGGACACCATTCCAGTCCCGCTGCATCTCCTCTTGAATAATCTGCTACTTCAATTGGTGTATTATTTAAACAGTGCAAAGTCGAAGAGTGTATGTATTGGCTACGATCCTGGTAGAGATTTTGAGCCCGTGGTGCAATTTAACCAAGTGAATAAATAGAGTGTAATTGTTTCGCAAGCTGAATGGATTAATATTCTGAATTCGGAAAAGACTGGATGTTTTCTTCTACAAAGGTGAAAAAGAACAATTAACCTCATCCTGCTTAGCCTATGCAAATTATTTTGGGAAGAGGCATTTGTCCATTAAGAACATAATCTCATTTAACTTGAACGGTGACGAATGGTATGCTCTGATAAAATTATCCAAGCTGATAAATCTCTTTCTCCGGAGACTTTCGATCAGTCGTGATAAAGTTAGACAATTTCTCGCCACCAAGTTAGCTAATAATACGTTTAATTTAGATTTGGAAAGACTTGTATTAGAGATGGTACTCATAACGTATGATTTGCCTGGTAATCAAAAAGTATAACTTGGTTATGCTCTGATTTTTCCAGCGCGTGTGAGTGAAAGGCTTTTTGACCTCTGGCACGAAGTAAAATTCTGTAAGACGAAAGGTCTTTGATGTGTGTTCCACCCCTGGCATTGGGCGTAAAAACCTTGTAAGTTGGACATACATCGCGATGATTGCCATTATCGAATTTCAAGGACTCACTCATAATGACGGGAGTTATATAGTCAAGGAATTATCCATAATCAATGTACAAAACAATTGTTGTAACACCTGGCTCTTTAAATCACCAACCCGGATATTATACGTGAAAGATTCCTCTTGGTTGAGAAACAACTATCACGGTTTGTCTGAATATTCTGGAGATGTGGATTATTCAGAATTGAAGATTACATATTTACATTATTACATATTTACACAAAGCAATATAAATATCTGTTCACTAAAGGCGCGCAAAAGGCAACTTACTTAACTAATCTTCTTCCCAGAGGTATTTGCGTAGCTAATCTTGAATTCTTTGGTTGCCCCTCGCTTAAGAAATTAACTATAGATGAGGGATGTTTAATTGATGCTCATTCTCAAAGTAATTTACAATGTGCTAGGAAGAATTGTCATAAGTTAGCTAACTGGTGTAAAATAAATAAAATTTGTTAAAAATTAACGTCATTACTATTAAAAAGCTTTTTGCAGTGGGTGGTTTACATTTTTTTGTAAGTAGTCTTTTTCTGTTATTAACATTACCATCTTTTCTTTGTTCATTTATTATGCTGTTCAATTAAATGGATATAATCGTATTGAGAGTTATTTACTCGAGAGTGGATATTTGAACAAAAGTGGTACGAGTATGGAGGTACAATTATACGCGATCAGAAGTGCAGTGCGTTTATTGCAAGAACGGTACAACAATAGTGGAGATGGTGAATTGAACAATGAGACGATATGTTTCGTGAACAATATAACCAACACCTCCATGTGTGGTTGATGTATTTATAATATTGTATATATTATTGTGAGAAGTAAATATTTTTAAAAAACCTGTATTCTCTCTTTTATTTCGTTGATACCTTTGCATTAAAGGTAAGGTAATAACGTCGACGTTTTAGTATACTAACATTTCATCTTCAATTTTAAGCACAAACTTTATCACTCGTAGACGGGTACACGAAGTTCTATTCTGAAAAGAACTTTATTGGAAAAAAGGTTATAGTTTCGTTCTATAACTTATATAAGTTCGAAACTATAAGCTTTGATCCCTAGTTTCGTTGGACATCCCTGTGAGTCCCATGAATGTACATATCTTTAGCCAATAAAATTATTGCTACACATAATGAGGTGGCTAGGAGTTATATTGTTGAAGCGTATTAGAAGCTTATATATGTTAATTTTGAACAAAACAAATCTATAATACATCAATAACTAGTTCCAATTTCTTCTTTCTATCAATTGAGATTTTGAATTACCGCCATAATATACAGTTCATTGAGCGAGGATGTTTTCCACTGCAAAAACAACCGACTCATCAGTAGCCTACAGCCGAATAGAAGCGTTTTAAGTACCTGTATGTGTTGTTTTTCCTCTGCTTGGCCGACATGCCCGGTAGTATCTCTAATGGGTTAATATTTGAAGGATTCACACAGGAAGGAAGGATTCGGAACGCACCCGGAACGCACTTCGGGTGATGTTTGAGGATTTTTCTATTGTAACGTTACTTCTCCGATCCCGCATCTTTTACGAGTCGGTCACGAATGAAGATAATAATGAATCGGTCATGAGCTCATCAAAAACTGGCGGATTGGCGGGAACAAAAGTTGACTGAGCGAGCAAGTGAGTTATAGCAAGTTATAGTTGGTTGACAATGGGCTACAAGTGATGTGGTTGACTAATTCCTCATGTTCTTTTAAGTTATGGTAGAGATTTCGAAATGGCTGCAGAATCACCGCAAATCTTCCAATCGTGGTATTCATCTATAAAATGTGGAAAAGTGACTGATCTGGTTTGTGATGAAGCTGTATGTTCGCTTATTTCTTTTGTGCAAAGCAGTGTTTATGTCTTGTTTGCTGATCTTTTTTTGTAATGTCAAGACTTAAGTTGTAAGGAATGATTTGGTGGACAGTTTCCATTTATTATGATCTCGCGTAACGTCTTAATTTTATGGAGTATACAGTTTGCAATTACTTTTTGGGTGTTTGAGATTTGACTTTCGCTACTAATTGTAGATCTGTACCGTACTCTTTGCTCGATTAATCATGTCTGTGTTTTAGTGTCTCTACACTCGTGTTTTTATGTTCTAGGCTATTGGAAAACTTGAACGTGAGTGTGATGCAAATAATGCCTTGAAGATATTTTCCCGTTTGGCATCAAAAATTTCCGAATTGAAAACTAAGCCATTGGACGCAGTTTTTCCGAGAGCATCGCCTCTTCATTTGATAAATATCGCCGACGTATTTTCTTCCTTGTACGTTAAAAGTAATACCTCGGATGGCAAAGATGATAACTTTTTAATATCACTCTTTCATGTAATAGAGTACTTCTTGAAAGAGGTAAGAATGTTTCGTAATCATTTAGTCTTTCTCTACTTCATTTTGTATTTGTTTTCTCGGGTGAATATTAATCTTTTCAGCAACTAAACCTGAATATTCACGATTTAGTGATGTTAAGTATGATTATTTTACTTACTTTCAGGGCTATTACGAACCCTCATTAAAATTAAAAAGAAGAATTGAGGAAGTTTGTTATGGGTCTTCGATGAAAGATGAAAAGCAAAGAACCCAAATGTTCAATAATTTTTATTTAATATTTTGGAATGGTAGTATAAATCTTTTTAATAAAAATGGTGATTTGGAGTTAGTTCTCAAGTTACGAATAGCAGCAATTGATCTCCTTGCTCATTGTAGCCCAAGTAAATTGGCTACAGTGTCAGAAAGGATTGTAGTGACATCACGTCATTATGTGGCCACGAACAAAGACATATCTTTTGAAGCTCTATCAAAAATGTGCAGTGATGTCCTTGAGGTAGCAACACCAATGGTAATCCGTTTTTTAAATTCCAGTGGTAAAGTTAGATCCCAAGATACTTCTGCTCAATTAACGGACAGGTTATTTATTAGTGTGAAGACATATAGTGAAGTTCTTATAGAGGTAATGCGAGTGCACAATATTTATGCCAGGGGAAAGGAAGGACTTGAGTTATGCTCCAAATATTGTAATATGTGCCTTAGTAATGAAAGTTTGGGGAGAATATTTTATGGATTTTTGGATATAACATGTGATATATTCTCTCGAATAGCTTCAACCACAGCTGGACATGTAATCCCGAGGAAAGATTTTCATTCCATCTATCTTAAATTGTGTGAGGTACAAAGTTTAAGTGATGGTCATGCTGAGGTGAATTCAGAGCATGTTTACTGCGGGATTAAATTCAGATCTCTTACTTTTTTGAAAGCTACAGAGTGTGTGTGCCGTGCAATTGTTGACTTATGGGAAGCTAATGTTACAGATAACCTCTTGGGTGTATGCTCAGGAGATGAAAGTAGCTTGCTTTTATTGCTGGAGTTGGGTGGCAAGATGAATTTAGTGTCGGACCCTTCTTATTCCTTAAAATTTATGGCATTCAGTTTAAAGGTTCTTGTTTATATGTTGACCAATGCTTCAGCAGATGCTGGCTTTGGTGAATATGATCATAAAGTTGTGAAAGCAAAAGAACTACTAATTTGTTTAGTAAATGTTGAAGAGGAAATAAAGTCCTTCCAGTCAAACCACATGAGGGCTGCTATTAATGTTATTGGTAAGTTATTTTGCATTTTCCTTGGCTCGAGTTTTGAAAGTTTGGATAATGTCTTCCTTTTTACTTTTTGCAGTGAAGGTGTTGGTTGCCGCCATTCAACTTTTCTTTAATAAGAAACTGCTAAGTATTTGTGAGGAGTTTCTGATGAAAAATCACAAACTAGTTTCTAAATGGGTGCAGTTTAATGAATTTTCTGCACTTAAGGTATGCATTTTGTGTAATTTATTTTCACTTCCTCAAGCATTTCAAGTGGGTACCTTGATTCTTCACTCATATCATTATGTTTTGTTAGGTGCATATAATCTAGCAAACGTGGTTGGGTTGAATAAGATAAACTATAATATCTCTACTCCCAATACATACTCTCTATCCCATCCAATAAACATATTGTCTTTCCTCCCCTTCCACACTTACCCACTATACATCCCTCTCTCTCTCTCAATCCTAATCATCTCTTCTTCCATATAAACTGCTCCTGAATATAATTATCTACTCTGACTTTCCCTGTTTCCTTTCTCCATCTCCCCTCCTCACCTCAGCTAGCATCCTAAACGCCTTGTTTTTTGACTTCTCTCCCATGCATCACACCTTTGTTCACCTCTATGCTCACATCTCGTACTCATCCTATTATAGTACTCTCAGTATTCTTCGGTGGAAAACTGTCCACAGCTTATTACTCTATACACTTCATTTAGACTCTTGTCAGTCTATTTTTTACTTCCTCATGTATCATCTCTGTCTTTAATTCCTTTCTTGGTGAATGCTAGATGCAAGCTTTGTCCTGAAACAAAGGCTCCTCCAAAGGCACTGCAACTTTTTCAAATTAGTTGACAGACTTGGTGAAAGTGTGCTTTGTTAAGGACTTCCCTCTCTTATTCATGGTCACTGATCCAAATTCAAGATAGTGTCAAGCAGTATGTTCATACCGTACAACACCTGTGAATGTCCATGCCTCAAGGGCAATTGTATGTTCTACTATGTTCTTCAGTTTTAGAATCATTTACATATATGTTTTAAGTAAAGAGCCATTGTGTTTGATTCATGATTTTCTTGGCTTTTATGTTTAATTCCTCATTATTATTCTTGGGGTACATGGCAGCCCAACCATTTTTCTCATTGAGCACTGATACCATTCACTTTGACCTCAACTAATAATTTTCTCCTCTTGGCAGGTGTGATAGTGGCCGCCCTCCACAATCTTGTCCATTTTGTCAGCGTGGGCTGGTAATACCTCGGTTACAATACATCTTGATTGCCTCAGTGCACCCATCAGAATATTTGCTAGACTACACTCATCACTACAATTGCCTATAGAAAAATAACTTTCCATTATAGCTCCTATCCAAAATTTGTTTAATACAATCAGATTTTAGAAATTTGATATTATCACATGAATTTACTAGACTGGATTCAGATTTTGATTTCGTTGCAGAAGTATCAACAGCTTGGGTAATTGACAATGATAAATGTTGACTAAAATTGACCAAGAAAGGTAATTCCATTTTTATTATGGTAACAATGAGTAGCACTAAATATTCCAATGGAAATTTTTAAAAAAGTTTATCTTTTGAATGAAAGAGAGCGGCTGTTACTGCAAGTTAATGCTTTTAAAAACTCATTGAAAAGAGAAATGTTGTCAAGTAGCCTGATGAAGCTGGGGCTTCTCACACTGGGAGTGGACTATTCTATTTTATCCTCTAATGTGAGGCCATTTGATATAATTGAAACTCTTAAAAGTTCAAATTCTGATTGAAGGAGCAGTATTTACACTAAACTTGCCATTCTATTTGGCGTCATGTCCACTTTTATTTCCTGAATTTTACTGTCATGTCTTCACTTTTTTAATTTTAGGAGAACCAGTGGTGGTCTATTAAGCTTCTATGCATATGTCGTCGAGACCAAAAGAAGTTCAGACCAGCCCTGTCTGCATTGACCTTCGCTGTGGAAAGCAGGATCACTGGAAAGTATTCATCAATTTTTAATGAGTGGGCCAAAGTGAAAATTAGTGCTCAACTTGCTGATAGGATAGATGAACTGAAGGTTAGTCTGCTCATGTATCTAATGGGGCTTGTAGTCTTGCTTTGCCACTGAAAGCAAATATATTTGTACAGGCCTCAGGAAAAAGGGTTAATTTTTAAGCAAGCATATTGTACCTTTTTGCTTGCTACTTTCTTAATAGTTATTTGGACCATGGAAAAAATCAAAATTTGTCTAAAATCAGGCGATTGTCACAATGTATACCATATTATGTCTTAATAATCTTTGCTCTTAATCTTAATGGGAATCCTTCATCTCTGTGTGAAGCTGTCATATTGTTGCATGTTGTGTTTGTATAATAACGCCACGGTGAACATCCTCACAGTGAACCTGTGCAATTTGTTTCCGCTGTTGAGCCATGAATGGCACCGTTTCTGAGGGTGGGTAATGTAGGGGAGGTCCTCTCTTCGTCGTGGCAGAAGCCAGTACTTAATGGGCGTTTTCGCACTAGGAATACAGCCCCTTTAATGAGGAATGTTTCACAAATTGTCTTTAATACTGTTTTGTAAATTGGTGGCATTTCCACATCGAGGTTTTTTAAAAATAATGTAAAAAATAAGGAATTCATTCCATAACCACAAGTTGTTACATAGGTTTATAAATAAAAAAAATGACATCAAATTTGATGGGAATATAGATACCCCTTTTGGAATGCCTTGGGGTTACTGACTAGATCATCTTTTGAACAGTGGTCATCTCTGCGATGGCGTGTTGGCACATTAAAAAATTTTTTTTTTGTATTGACTCCCCAGCTGGTGTTACTACACAATTATACATATGTTTTAAAGTAGAAGAAAGCTTACATTTTGACAAACAAATAGGCAAATATATGCTCAAAAGGTGTAAGTATCATTATTACATATTCACACTTGTTTCAATAAATGAGAAACATCCTCAGTATCAAATAACCATTTTTTCAGCATTTTTAGCTTTACTTGTCAATGTTACCATATGTTTTGGCAATGTTTATTAAATGTTGGGCCCCAAGAAAAGATATCTTTGTCTAAAAATTTCGTTTTTTGGTCTTGGTATTGCAACATTTATGTGAATGCAGAATTCATTTGCTCGTGGTGCCTTCATTTCACTGCCATGACTGAAATAAATCCTTAGGCCCTTGTACTTAAATAAATGCCTTAAAGGTAAAATATTCAATTCTTCAAAAAGAGGGAAGCAATGTGTGGTATTTGGTGCCCACAACATAACTCTCACAATATGTTTCTGAGCTACCAACAGAGGATTGAAATTAGTTTTATATGCTCCCCCCCATCAGCCCCCCCCCCCCCCCCCCCCCAGCACTTGAATTGATGAACAGTAGAAACTCAAAAATACTAAAATTTGAAATTACAAAATGTTGATTTAACGAAGCAAAATCTTCAGTCCCCACCAAAAGGGTATCTAAATGTATGTCACAGTACGCGATATTACAAAATAATGAAGTTTTGAAATTACAAACCTTGGTTCTTGGTCCGGATGTGAAAAAGCGACCTGTTTTTACGAATAATGACGGGCCACAGCAGCATTTTGTAGGTGCTCCTTGGCAGAGTGAAGACTAGAGGTGTGCAAATATTCGAAATTTCGGATTTAATTATTTTTTTTTGTTCAATGAAAATGTCAAAACGAATCTAATTTTTTTTGTTTGACAAACATTTCGAACGAATCGGCATTTGGAAAGCTTCAAATCAAATATAAATTGAAGTTGCAGAAATTATTATAATTGCTCTTTTTTTCTTTTTCAATATGCCTAGCTCGCATTATTGGCGTTAACGGCCATACTGGGCCATATGACCATTGGAGCATCAGTATAGTGGATGTATTCATGATGTTTTATGTTCATGGACGTAGTATTGCTGTGCCGAGCAAGATAATTAAATTTTATTATCATCGTGTTGAGCATGCGATGCATGCTCCTTTGATACTTAAAACACGAGCGTTCTTACAGTGTAAGGTTTGGTAAATTGGGCAGTTTATGGTCCCCAAGAAAAAATTTTTTTTTCAACCCCTAGAAATCAGTGTATTTCAATGAAATGTTTGCGGAGGGAAGTGCATACAATCGGGCGTTTATCAGTGAAAAAAGAAGTGACTAAAGTGCAGAAATACCGTTTGAACATGGGGGGTGATGCAATTGGCAGCCATATTGCAGGGTGGTCACATGTCAGGGAAATCAGGGAAATGTCAGGGAAAATGGGAAATGTCAGGGATTTTCATGCCTTGTCAGGGATTTTCCTGCCTCGCCAGGGAAACTCCTCAAAGATTTTCTTTCACCAATGTCATGATAAAATAAATGCATGCATTGCAAATTTAATTACCGCTACCGTTAAATATGCAAAGTATTTATTTAAGCAATCAAAATTCTAGCAGATTAGATGGAATAGAAATAATATTTCAGTGTTATTATTATTATTTTTAGTATAGGTAATCTACCGTCCAAGGTTTGTTTACATGGAACATGTTACATTGTCGTACAGCAGCGGTTGAATTAATTTTCAGACCACTACTTACAATTTTTTTAGTCTTTCTTTATTTCCTTCGGAAGATTTACAAATATATTCGCCAACTTCTTTTATATTTCTTCCTCAACAGTCCAAGTAAACAACAACAACTTTTATCTTCTTCCCCATGGTAACATGTATTGAGGGTTTTCTTTTTCATTACCTCATAGACCATATGACCATATGTCAACATCTCACCGGCTGGTCCCCATTTCTGTTTTTAATTTCCTTCCTCATTTCGGCATAAGGCCTATTACTCTTCATTCTCTCCATGATCCCTCTTCTCTTCCTTCCCTTTGATGATAAAACCCTTTGACCCTGTGGGTAATATTGGTGAAAATATGGTTGCAAGAAACGTGTTGCAAACTCAGAGGAGGTTAATTGGGTTTCTATATTGTGCGCAGAATCATATATATCAGGGGTTGGCTATGTTTTCAGGCTAATTTTGAACGTGGCATGGCTATTTGGGCCTTAGTACTTATTTATTTATGAGATAAAGTAATAAAATAACTAGAGGTGGGACGAATCCTAAATTTTCTCGAATCCGAATCCTTAGTGGTTCTCATATACCATGAATCTCACATCTTTCAAATCCTTCTCATAAAAACTTTTACAGTGGAAAAACTCCATGTATCTGCATGTGCCATAATTACCTTGCCTTTCCATTGTGGATATTTGAGTGTCATCTCTCTGATTACCTATGTTCTTATGAATTCAAATCAATATTATGGGCTAGAATACTGATGTTTGAAATGGTCATTGGCTGAGGTAATTCAGGCTGGTAAAGGTTTTCTTTCCTCAAACCAAACTCCCCTTGTATCTTGTGTGCAATTTAGTGCCAAGAGCATACAATTGTTCATCAGCATAAGCCAAATACTCTGTAATTTTCCACGATGAAAGGAACACTACATCAATGCTGTACTTAGTATGAGAAATATTTGCGGTTCTCTTGTCTATATTATGGGTTACATGCCTACCGGAGTGTGAAATTTGGCATCTGAGATAATTTGAGAATTTTCCTGGTGTTGAATCGAGGACTTAAGGCCATAACAACAATCATTTTCCCTAATAACATTGCATAGCCTATCGAAGTAGGAGATGCCATGTATTATATTTGAGGCTCTTTTTGCCTACTCCGTTCTTTACATACAGAATTTGAATTCCTGCAACCATCTTACCCCAACATGGTGGATAGGACAAGTGCGGGAGGATATTAGTTCATTAAGGATATCACGTCATTCTCACAGCTCAGAAATTATCTTCATCCAGGAAGATGACTTCTGAGCTTGGCATTTGTTGTAACTAATGGGCATCAAACACGTAATAATGGGCCTAATCCTTCATTCAGGCAAGTGCACATCACGACCTAAGCAGCACAGCACCGAGCATTCCTGGCATAGTTGTTAACTTTGTAAGGTTTAAAGTGATCCAGGTATTGCAGACATTGCACCAGAAATGTTCTTCTTTTCTAACCACTTTCATTGGACATTAATAAAACTATTGTTTCACAGTTTGAGTTAAAATGCGAATGGGATTTTTTTTGCATAGGATTCGATTTATAGGTTTCCTCAAGGTGAATGACATTATTTTACAGGCTGGGGGTTTCCAACTGCAATAGCCTTATATTCAATCCATTCCTAGTATTATTTTTAAAAACAAAATTTGTATCAGTTTTTGCTGTTACGGGTTGAAATTCTTCTTAGCGCTTCTTCACTGTGTACAACTTCGATGATGCCAACCGAAAATTCACCGTGACATAATGTAGCAGCAAATATAAAATCACCTGCCATGATGAATGAAAACGCATCATGTCAATTTATTTTTTTGTACTTGAACTTGTAATGTAAGCTCTCCATTCATGTGTTGAAATGGAATAGTTCCCAATATTCCTTTTTCATATATGTCCATGGATCACTAAAAATGAACTATAGGGCCAAAAATAATCGTTCAACTCTAGAATTTTACCATATTCAACTCATAGTTGGACAGTTGCGGTGTTTAAAAGGGGCAAGAGGGGTGGGGCTGGAGCCCCACCCTCTCTTGTACATGTATAAATTTTGTTTAAAAATATTCTGTCGTAACTTTAGTAACATTCCCCTCTGAGTCCTCGGCAAGCATCAGATTTCATTGCCATCATAATGGCTGAGGACTTAAGAGGGGTTTGGCAGTTATCGCAGCCGCGTCCGACGCTCGTTGGATTGGTGGCTACGTTGCCGTTGGGTCGTGCGTATGGAGTAGACGGAGGGACCCAAGTATAACGGCCTTCTGCATGCGAGCTGCAAGTGACTCCGCCCGTGCCACGCAGGACGGAATGCACTTGATGCTCTCCAGCAGCGAGCCCTAAACTCCTCCGAGCACACCTATGATGAGGACTACCAGTTTAATAGATTATTATTAGTATTTATTATTTTTTATTTATTGTTAATATTAGTATTAGAGCTAGTATCTTCTCTATTAATCACTCTACAAAAATGTTAAAATCACCGTGCAATATTTTTTTTCAGGGTAATATTTTGTCAGGGAATTTAGACGAATGTCAGGGAAATGTCAGGGAATTTCAAATTTTCAATCTGTGGCCTCCCTGATATTGGCTATTTGCTGGAGATGGCGCAGTGATCAAGGGACTTTCACTTATGACATATAGTGAAGGAAATGGCGGATTTGTGGGAAATTTGAAAAATCCCACCCCCCCCGGTAAAGAAGGTTACGAGCATGTGGAGTGAAACAGGAGTGCTGGGGTGGGACAGTATGCGACCTCGAAATGGCCATTTCCAAAGCTGTTAATGCCTATTTTGTCACTTTGTGCCGAATTTTCGGCACAAATTTGGCCATAATTTTGCCGCAGACATTTTTGCTCGCGGACATTGTCACGAGCCGGACATAACACGAGATGTTCTAAGGGCGGTAGGGAGATTTCAAAGTGCACACTGTCAGCGATATTGTGTGTTGTCGGCGATATTGTGCAACCAGAACAAGGTGCTCTACTTTTATAGTGAATTCGCATATGGCGGCCTTTTTTCGCGACTTAGTGGCAATAGTGCTCCTCTACACTGCCATCTCAACCAATGGCTGGACGAACAGTTCCCCTAATTCCCCCTTCTCCACTGATCAGAGCTACCTCCCCTCCTTTTGACTGCGCTGACCGGACGTTTCATCCCCTCTCCTCTGCCAGCCACTGAAGTGTGTACCTCGTCAGCAGGCATCGTTCGTCAAGTTTCGGCAGCTAGCCTGCGGGCCTCATTGCCATACAATCATAATTGTAATTTAGTATATTAAATATAGTGTGACTGTTGGAGATCAATCTGTTTTGGTCATTTTTGACTCCTTTCCCTTCGTGTCATTTCGTCTTTCCGCGACGTTCGTTGCAACTTGTCAAGTCGCTTTTCTCCATTTCCTTACCCGGATAACACCTTTTTCTGCATTTCCTCAACCGATCTCTGGAGTTTTCCATGTTTTTTTCGCCAATTACCCACCTATTTCTTGCCGCTTTCTCACTATATCAACCTTTCTTTCAACTACTTTTTAGTTACTTTTCCTACATTACAGGGAGGTTTTACGTAGAAAATATAAGTTTCTACATGCTTCCACCCCTGAATTTTACCCTTTTAATGACCAACCGTCCCGAGGGAGATTTTTTCTATAAAATATGCATCTCTAGTTATCTAAATTTGGGAAAAATGACTCATGGACTTCATGTCAATGGAAGCATATTGAAGGCTTAGTAAAAGTTCTGGAGCCTGTTGATGAACTTATGAAGCTTGTCAGGTGAGGAATCGTTGATCTGTTGGTATTATTTTATGTACCTAGTGGCTTCATTGCAATAATTTCAGGTGATAGTCATGTATCAGTATCATCAATAGTACCAGCTATTGATGTCCTCATTATAACTTTAAATGAATATGATGGAGGAGTAACCTTTTCTAAGTATCTGGCAGTATCACCGAGGAAACGCTTCAGCAAATTTAGGGAATCGTCAATTAATCTGAAATCAATGTGTTTAGATCTAAGATATGAAATTGTAAGTTTAACATCAGAAGAACAGCAGGTAGTTATAGATATGATGAATGCAGAAATTGATAGTGTTAGAAAAAAGCTCCAGTCAAATGAGCATTTAATGAGGCCATTTCCTTTCAGAGACGTAAGAAATGATGTACCACAAGAAAATTTCAACAATAGGTTTTACCTTGCCAGACATATGATAGAGAATTCATTTGGGATTCTAGCACTAGTGGAGAATTTTCTTAAGACCACTGGAAGTTAAGGTAGAGATGGCAAAACTAATTGTACAGGCAATGTGTGTTCTGCAAACTATCTAAGGTCCATTAATGGTGACATTACTCACACCTATGAGCCATTCAAATGGGAGCGAGCCATTCAAGGAGCCTTTCAGAATCAGAATTTGCATCCTCGAAGACCTCGTACTACTGCTTTTCACATCCGTGAAGACATTGTTGCTATTAACTACTGATTATTATTATAGTAATTGCAACTTCTTGTAAAATATTTTAGATAACTAATATGTAATAAAGCAATTGTTAAGTTCTCTTTCAATGTCATAGACCCGAGTTGTGAAGAATGTGACCTACGTTTTACTATTATGTTCATAAGAAAAACTGCCTACATTGATTCTTCATTTGAAAGGAGATAATCTCTTGAGACAGTAATAAATACTTTCAATAAACCTAATGCATTAGCCGAGTGGATGCCATCTATGATTCTCATTAAACTGGAATTTAAGATTTCAAGTAGCATCCTCCATTAGCTTGTTTCCATATTTATGACAACAATTTCTTAAGGCTGAAGTAAAGTTATTTTTTCACAGGGGAAAATATTGAATCAGAAAGACAGGGCACATTGGAATTTATTACAATGTAATCTTTCATTTTTGTTCTATTTACTTCAAGATATCTTAGCTAAAGCCCCAAATGTTTCAAAGAGTGAACTATAGATGGGATGGAAACATTTTACGCCTTCATTAGCTAATTTTCATGCTATTTATACAAGGTTTCATTTCATTTATTAGGTCACTATGGGCGGACGAGAAAATGCCGGAGATTTGTTTTGTTCAATTGTATCATAGTATCTCAATTTCTCTATATTGTAACCATACGCTTTAGAGATCACACGCTTGTAGACTTGCAGGAAAATAATAAGTCAGTGTCAAATCAAGTACAGTGGAAAATCGAAATTACAAAATTTTGATTTTATGAAGCCTCTGTTTGTGCTACATTTGAAATACCTTTATGGAGAGGTACAACTTTACCAGTTTTAAGAGAATCAGGGAAAACTCGTAGCCTTAAGGACTCATTAATAAGGAAGAGTATTTGTTCCTTGATTACGATGGCTGACTTTTTTAACACTACACCAGGGATATCATCCATACCAGAGCTGCATTTGTTAGGAAACTTATTAATGATGTTGCCCAGTTCCAATTCCATGCAGGGCAACGGGTACAATGAATTACATGAGCTTCAAGTCAGAGGATAGTTAATGTGGATTAAATTGGTTTGAAGGAGTCTGATGAGACTTGTTCAAATTAGATGAAATTTTTGAGTAATCAGAAATAATGTTACCATCAGGGTCCAGTAGGTTGAGATCCTGCTTTCGATTGATGGGGGTCTTGGATTCTTTTATAATTTTCCAAACTTCTTTGGATTTGTTATTTGCATTAAGAATTCTATAGTTGTTAACCACTCATCTGGGCATGCTGTATATATATATATATATATGTCATGAGGGGATGTTCTCGTGCTAGGTATGCTGTGCATGTACACCATACAGATTTTATGTTCATTTACAATGGGTATGCCATGGTATTCTGTAACGCATCTGCTACCACTCATAGATGTCTCCAATTAGTTTACTTCCTTGCCAGTCGATGGAACTTCAAATTTTTTTTGAGAACCTATGCGTCTCGTAGCGAAGCTCTGTCTCTGCCCTGTGGGCTGCATTCTCATTGCCCCTTATCGTATTTTTTTAAACTTTATACTCACTGTCTTTCATTCAAAAGTATTTTTGATTTTATATTATTGCAGGCTTTGCTATTTGAAGGCATTTTCTTGCACACCCTGTATTCATCAGTTCTTACCTTTTATATCTTTACTGGATCTAAATCTGATGTATGAACAACTTTTGACTTTTATTTTATTGTATTGGTGTTTTAGCAAAGGCCATGTTATTTTGAAATCTTTTACTTTCATACAAACCATTTTCCCAGGCAAGGAAAATTTTATGATCCCTTGATGGCCCAATCACGACCACCGAGAGACATCGGGCTGGATGGTCAAACCGCAGGAAGGTCATTTTATTCCACTATATACTCTACCCTAGCAGTGCATTTTCCCCGAAAGAAATCGTTTCTCCACCCCACTAATCCTTCCCAGAGGGTGGTTTGCATGGTTACTCACTGTGAGTGGGGTTACTGATTTGGATTTCCTTAGCTACCCTAGTTTTCCTCAGTTTTTCTTTGATCATTGGAATGGAAGGTTTTCGGGATTTTTAATGTGAACAATCAGTGAAATATTTATAAATATATCTCAAGTGCTGTCACTTTTGCTAAGGGAATTATGAAATAAGTTTGCTAACTCCCTCTGATATGGCTTCATCGAGCAATAGAAAACGACCTGAACCTAGTGAAGAAGATTGCTCACATTTTAGAAGAGAGTGATGATGATAGTGTCTGCTTAGTATCTGGATGATGTTTATGTCATCACTGATGTGAGTGATAGCGTGAGTGATGAAGAAGATGATCCGTTGGAGAAGGAGGTTACCAGTCAACCTGGGTATCCTTACATTTGGAGTGCACGAGAGCGAGTGCGAGAGAAGTTCAGTTTCTCGGGTAACTCCGGATTGAATGTGGATGTTGAGGTTGGGGATGACATCCTAAAATGCTACATATTTTGTATGGATGAGGGTCTGTGCATGATGATAATGGACCAGACAACTATTTATTTTCAACAATTCCTTGAGGTAAATGTTAACCTGAAGCCGCAATCTAGGGCACGGATTTGGGTTGAGACAATTGCAAATGAAATAAGAGTGTTGTTTGGAGTTGTTATACCGATGGGTGTTGTACTGAAACCAGATTATACAGTGTATTTTAGTGAAAGAGAAAGCATTGCTACTCCCTTATTTGCTTAAGTTTTTAGTGAAAAGAGGTTCCATCTCCTCCTGAAATTTGAAATTTTATGGATAGCATAACATTCAATACTGATGTCAGCAATAGCAAAATTTTTAAAATTGAACCAGTACAACAATATTTGAAAAATAAATTTTCATCAATTTACTCGCCCGAACAGGCTATTGTTGTTGATGAATCGGTCCTGATATGGAAGAGTAGGCTATCTTGGAAGCAGTATGTTCCATCAAAGTGGAGTATATTTGACATAAAATTTTTTTTGCTGTGTGAAAGGCTATGTATGGAATTTTTTGATTTAAACGGGAAAGGACACAATGTAATCTGGCAAATACAAAGAAGAAAATGTCACCGCCAGGATCATCCTTGATTTAGTGGATGATCCTTTTGATAAGGGGCGTACCTTATGTTTAGACAATTGGTACACTAGCCCTAGATTAGTGGACAAGTTAACAGAGAATGGAACAGATGTGGCAGGAACAATGGTATCAAACAGGAAAGAGTTCCCTCAATCTGTAAAATCTGGAAAATTGAAGAAAAGAGAAATGGTTGTGGCATTTTGAGGGAAACAAATGGCCATGAAATGGAAGGACAAAAGAGATGTGATAATGGTGAGCATATTTTGTGGCATGTATGTACTCAAATGTGTGAGGCTGAAAAATGGGGAAAGAGTGGTGAAACCCATTTCATCACACAAAAGCCATATCTACGCCGTGGGTGGAGTAAACATAAAATCTTCAAATACAGTAAAATAAATTGGAATTACCTTAACTTCAGGTATATTGTGGGGAACACACACACAAAACATATGCGGCACAGCATTAAAGAAACTAGGTTTTGTTATGAGTATAATAGGTCTTCGGATGAAAAAGTCAAAGAGAGATGCTACTTCGCTCTAGTTAGGCCACACCTCGAATATGCTGTGAGCATTTGGGACCCTGGTCTTAAAGTTTTGATCAAAAAAATTAACAAAGTACAAAGAAAATCAGCACGCTTCATTAAGAACTGCTACAAACGAACATATAGTGCTACACAACTGTTAGAGGGATTAAGGTGGGAGCCCTTAGAGGCTCGGAGGCTGCACGCTAGGCTTAGGCTGCTTGATAAATTCAGAACTGATACTTTTCAGAGTGACACAGAGAATATTATCATATGAGAGATACTCTGCCGAACAGATGGGTACAAAACTCATTCTTTCCGCGCACAATAAGCGACCACAATAGAAACTGATCTCCTCCAAACACACTCTCATAGGACCATATATCACCATTTCACCTCCAAAACTTTTACATCTTTACACGGCTGGTGACCTACCACACCCTGCCACATGCCCAAGCAGCGGCTCGCGGGGTAGTATGTAGATGTAGTACGAGACCACAACAGGAATATGGGTGGGGTTGATAGAAGTGATGGACTGATGAACATGTATAAAATTGCGAGAAATTGGCCAAAAAAATATTTTGTCACTTGATGGACATGGCAATCTTCATCAGGTTCAATGTTTTGGCAATATATATAAAGAGAACAAGGGAAAATTGAACAGAAAAGAATTTCTTATTTTGCTTGCGGTAATACATATTGATTTCTAAGTATGGAAAAGATACTCAAGGAAGGCCAGCTAAATCCCCAAAGCCAACTTGACTTACCGAGAAACATTTCCCTGACAATGTCCCTCCAACAATCAAAAAGTGCCACACGAAAAGGTGTATTGTGTGCTACATTGCAGGGAAAAGGAAGGAATTGAAGTATTGGTGTCCTGATTGTTGTGTTGGTTTGTGTCCTGCTTCATGTTTTAGAGTATACCATACAAAAGTTGATTTAAAAAAAATGGTATTCTTAGAACTTTGTGTGTAAAACTCCTATAACTCCTCCTCCTCCTCCAGATAAACAGCAATTTTAAAATTATGGTTGTGATTTTAGCATTCATGATTTTTAGGACTTCAGACTCTTCATGTTTGTTATGTATATTATTGTGAAATATGTA
Organism: Ceriagrion tenellum; assembly: GCA_963169105.1. NCBI lineage: Eukaryota > Metazoa > Arthropoda > Insecta > Odonata > Coenagrionidae > Ceriagrion > Ceriagrion tenellum. Next base: position 162,251,875 of record OY720636.1, read on the forward strand.
CTTACACTTTCATTTTTTCCTGTAGTGTATATATTTTTTGATCGTTATACAGGGTGTTTCACGAGGAAAGTTCGAAACTTCTGGGGGAGGTAGAGGAGGTGATTTTTAGCATTTTTTTTCTTATCACCATGGGGTCGCAACTCCTTAGTTACCGAGCTATTCCAACGTAAACATTTTTTCTGATGTATTCTGCAATCACAAATAAAACCCAAAAACTGGCGAAAAGATATTACCCTACTGTAACCATTTGAACCTTTTTTACAGTGGTGCATAAGATATGTGTTGTTCTTGTCCTGCTATCATCAATACTAATGGTATCTTATTTTCAAGATGGCTCTTGAATGTTTGTCAAAATTTAATTCCTCAAATACAAATAATGTATGATAGAACTCTTAATTTCAGAGTTATCAAAAAGTTTTTAGAATTAAAACTTTAAGTAAATCTATTTGTCAATTTATTGCTGCAAAAATCATATCTATCTTTTAAAATAAGGTAGATATGGTAACTTAATTGATGTTATTACAGCAAGGAAAATAATGTCCTTGTGGGTAAGAGCTTTAATTTGCTTTAAATACCTCAGCGAGTAGTGACACTAATTAACACTTGCTTTGAGAAAAAGACGCGAGGAGAATATGCAACCAAGGTCATGGTCTGGTTGCTGAGAGTTAACAGTCACAAAGACAACAAAGACTTTTATATCCCTTTTCACAGTTGTTGAATACGTGGGATGAATTAAATTCAGGCCTCAATCTTTCTAGGAACAGGATATAGGCTTAAGTTGGATGCAAAAATGAATACTGATGACAATGAGTGTCCTAGAGCAACTGTCAACAAATCTTAAGTTTGGCACTTAGTAAAGTATTTGAATTCAAAATATCATCATCATCTGGTGTTCTGCCTGCTGGCAGATTGTAAAATATTTTTCTGGAAAAAATTCACATATGAACTTGCCATTTTGGCATTTTTAAATTAACTGTGAATTGAGCAGAGCTGATGGCGACCTCTCTGTAAGGTTACCTCTTTACTTAAGAGGCTTTGTAAAGGGAATCATGTTGAAAGAAGGAATGACCCTCAACTATTGCTCACGCCTACCATGTTATGAAATCTTTGGAAAGGAGGGGAAAGCATGTACAATGCTACTTCTGTTGATTTTGGGCCTAATTGGGTTAATGATGTAAACATTTTCTCTCATAGATAGTGAGTCCTCCATGAATCCCCATTGCCTTTGATTTGATCTTCTTGGTAGTTACTGTAATGTGACCTAATCTGTTTTTGTATATTTATTTATTATTACTTCTTATTTTCAGCTCTCTACTGTGTACCACATCCTGAAAGAGAGCATGAGAGATCAAAAGATGCCGTTCTCTAAAGAGGAAATTTGTGAGCTCCTGAAATTGGAATTGGATGCTTATGTTTCCAAAGAGTGAGTATTACTTCCATTTGATTTAATTTTATATTTCAATTATTAGGAACGATAATATTAGGTTGATTCTTCAGCTATCAGTCAAAATTTTTCTTCCATGAATATTTGATACAATATAAATATCTACCGTAATTTTCCGTGTATAATACACATTTTTTCTGCGAAAATTTGTCAAAAAAGTAGGGTACGTAATATACATGATTACAAACTTATCACATTTTTAGTCGGGCCATAGATCACATTTGAAGTAATCTCAATGTACTTATAGGTATTCGAATTTATAATTTTGAATGAAAAAATGCAAGGAATCAATTTAATTTATTTATGAAAATTTACACGCAGTCCCTCTTGTCTTTAACACTGTTAACACTGAATCCTTTGAATCCAAAATCACTATCCTCGCTTGATTCGAACAGTTAGCGCGAAGCACTGACATCACGCTCGCTGGCAGCACACACTGCATCATCAAGGACATCGTATTTGTCCTCCTCATCGTCCACTACACATTTTTCATCCCTAAGCAAATCGTCATTGTGTTCGTTTAGTATCTATTGCGTTTATGAGGCAGCATTTTTTAAAACCTTAATCACTGATGAATCGATGAGCCAATCTTTGGTTGAGTTTTCATCCATTTAGCAGTTTTATTTGCCTGTACGAGCATATTCTGCGGCCATATAACATTCTTAGGGAGAGTTGTTCTCTTAAATGTTACACAAATGTAACAGCTTCAAATAACAGAGTAACGTATCTTCCACTAGTAGATCAGAACGAATCGGACAGGAAGGGACATAAAGGGAGACGAATTAAATACATACATGGGAATTTTTTTAGTGACAGTGTAGCAATTCTATCATTTATTGACAAATATTTCCGCAGACATGCATGGAAGTTTTGGAGGGGAAGAACCTGCTACAAATAGATTGTCATACTGAGAAACCAAAGGGCAAGTATGTAAGAGCAAGGGGAAAAGCCATCCATAGGCAGCATTACCGCTTGTGCAGTGATCTTCTGGGCTCTGAACGGTGCGGCGGACAATGGCGTAGAATGCAGTTCTCTGAAAGCAGACTGCGCATTATACATGGCGATAAGTAAATTCTTACATTGCGCTCGCCTTTAAGTGGGTGCGTATTATAATCGGAAAATTATGGTAGTTTGATACTACCGTAGATGGCCGCTATAGTGAGTTTGCACAAAATTTGAAAAATTGTTTGTTATAGCAGTGTTGCTATTTTTGCAATGCTACCACTGTAAATCCTTGCACCAGATTTTGGCAAAGCTGTACAAATGGGCATTTGGAGCAATGTTTTGTAAATGCGTCAAAACATGAATGAAATTTCAAGGTTTGCTGGGAAAAAAATTGTCAATTGCTGTCGGTGACAAAAGATGTGCCGCTGTACTTTGAAAATTTATATCTTGGTCCGTGTAAATGCTCGGCAATACTTTTTACACCAATTAAAAGAATTTTATTGCATTTTCAGCAATATTATGGGATAAGATTAAAAAATGAAGACACATTAATGCAATAAGGGACATATATGTTAGAAAAAAAAGTGTGACATGTTTACCAAGTGGTTGCTTATGGAAGTCTCTGAGAAATCACTTCTTAAAGTGTATGCTTACACAGATGAACAATTTAAATCTTACTGGTGTATCAGGCTCTTGAGTGACTCATTTAAATTTTGTGAAATTGTTTTTTCAGAGCATGTCCACAATATGCAGTTCAGGAAGTATGCCTTACAATGTTGGAGCTGAGTAGTAATGCTATCTTAAAGGCTGAAGCACAACTTTGCTTGATTGAACTATCATGCACTAATGGGGCATCTGATATATTATTTGGGGAGACAGCTGTGGACTCTGGAGATGGGTCTGATAACCCTAATGGTTTGGAAGACCCTTTGAAAGTTGCTGTACAGTCGTGTCAAAAGCTTGCTGCTGATTTACAGAAAGAGATAAGAAATGCTTTGGTTGAAGATGATGTGCCAGCCATGCTCTCTGTATTAGGGCAGGTGTATTATTGGCTGTACCTATGCAAATGTTGCTCTACTCGGAGAAAGGCAAAGGTGCGTATTATAAAATTATTTATTTCTATGTACTTTTTCCTTGACTCTTCAAATAGGATTTAGGAATTGGCTCTCGGCTGTCTTCGCTTATCACACAAAATTCTTGATGTGGAAGGTATACATGTGGGCAGAATTTTGGCCCTTATATGTAATTTGAATCATGCCTAACCTTATCTCTGCTTAAATTGGAAATCCATGCCCCCTGCAGTGAAATCCGACATGTTTACCAAGTGGTTGCTCATTGAAGAGTCTCTGTGGCATTACTTCTTGACTGGTGAATGATATTGACAACATATGATTTGGTAAAAAGATCTGTCCATTAAATTGGTGTTGTTTCATTTAAAATTATTCCTAAATTGTAAATCATATCATTATTTTTACTGTAAATCAAAACAATAAATCCACCAAATTTAAGCAGAATTTTCTGTTGAATAAGTAATGGCTTGCTAGGCGATAACAGCTACGAATATCTCTGCATTCCCCAAAGCTGAATGCAGGAGGTTGCAGCAGTAAAGGAAAGAGTCACCGCCAAGTACAGACAGACTCTCAGGAAAATCTGGAGTCATGTTTGAGGTTCCCACACTGCTGTACACCTTCGGACGCATGAAATGGAACCTCAATGAGTTGCAGAACCTCGACAGGGGAATGCGGAAGATAATGACCATCTGCAGAAGTCTACATCTGAAATATTACGTCGCCAGACTGTATCTCCCTCGCAGTGTAGGTGGTAGAGGTCTGTTGAGCCTGCAGTGCCTCCACAACAGATTTGTCCTTGGAACAGCATGACGAGTGCTCAAAAGGAGAGACCCCCTGCTCAGTCTCGCAAGAGAATACGAAAGTGCCAGAGTAGGGGCATCCTCTCTTCCAGGCAGCCAAGAGGGCAGCGGACGAAACCAGTATGGACTTTGACCCAAGATCAGACGGTAGCGACAACAACAAGTTCATTTTGTTGTTGAAGGCAGACGTCCTGAAGCTCGAAATTAAAAAGGCTGAGCAGAAAACCTTGCTCAAAGCACATATAGATTAGCCCATGCATGGATGTTTCTAACGAAATGCATTATATTCAAGACTGAGGTTGTGGGCACGAGATGCAGGGCGTGCCGAGCCCAGCCGGAGACTTTGAGCCACCTTCTCTCCGGCTGTAGCTACTACACCTAGTCAGCATACGTTGCTAGGCACAATGTGGCTCTGCGGGTGTTATATTTTCATCTTTGACACTATTTTGGCATCGACGATACTCCTGTGCTGCCGTATGCCCCTGGAGATATTGAGTCTGTCATGGAGAACGTTGAATGCACCATCTGGTGGAATTACTCCTTTTCTACCACCAGGCAGTTAGAGGCGACCAAGCCTGATATCTTTCACCTAGACCACCTCTCACGCTTGTTCGAGATAAGAGTTTTCGGCTCCGGCTGAAACGAACATGGATGCAAAGGAGGTGGAGAAATGGACAAAATATCCAGATCTGCTTTTTGAGCTTTGGCAAATGTACCCAGGACACTCTGTTAAACTGGTAGTCCTCATCATAGGTGTGCTCGGCGGAGTTAAGGGCTCGCTGCTGGAGAGCATCAAGTGCATTCCGTCCTGAGTGTCACAGGCTGAGTCACTTGCAGCTCGCATGCAGAAGGCCGTTATACTTGGGTCCCTTCGTCTACTCTGCACACATGATCCAACGGCAGCATAGCCACAAATCCGATGGGTGTTGTACATGGCTGCGATAACTGCCAGGTCCCTCTCGAGTCCTCGGCCATTATGACGGCAATGAAACCCATGCTTGCCGAGGACTGGGAGGGGAATGTTACTAAAGTAGTGAATAATAATAAGAAATTTTATTGTCATTAGGCCAATACATCAGCAATAGACAAAGTCAATGATTAAATGCATAAAATATAAATTTGTACAAGTTACATTGATGCAATATTATTGCAGTCCAAAAACTCACCGAGATTGTAAAATGGGCGAAGAACCAACCAGTTGTAAATTTTTTTCTTAAATACATTTAATGGAATACTTTTATTTTTTAAATATGATGGAAGTTTGTTAAACAATCAGTTGGTTGGTTGGTTAACCTCGTACACAGCAGTCAGCATGGCTTCCGTAAGGGCATGTCCTGTGAAACACAGCTTGCGCTCTTCCTTCATGATATTCTAAAATCAGGTGAATCGATTAAGCAAGTTGACGCGATATTCCTTGATTTTAAGAAGGCATTCGACAAGGTTCCTCACCTAAAAGTCATGTATAAATTGTATTCAAGCAGAGTTAATAAAATAATAGTGAACTGGATAAGGGACTTTCTCAGTGATCGAAAACAAAAAGTAGTTATTGATGGTTTTAGCTCTGATATGGTCGAAGTCACATCCGGTGTTCCTCAAGGAAGTGTGATTGGCCCTCTTTGATTCATTATTCATATATGACCTAAGGTCTCGAATGAGCAGTAAATTAAGATTATTTGCAGACGTTACAGTAATCTACTGTGAAATAAGTGAAGATGCGGACTTTGAAGTTCTGTCATCAGACCTTAGCAACGTTCATTCGTGGTGCCAGGAGTGGGGTTTAGATCTAAATATTAGTAAATACACCACAATTCCCTTCCTGCGAAAGTCATCACACAAAAGCCATACCTACACCGTGGGTGGAGTAAACATAAAATCTTCAAATACAGTAAAATGTCTTGGAATTACCTTAACATCTGATATATCGTGGGGATTACACATACAAAACATATGTGGTGCAGCATTAAAGAAACTAGGTTTTGTTAAGCGTGTAATAGATAGGTCCTCGGATGAAAAATTAAAAGAGAGATGCTACTTCGCTCTTGTTAGGCCACAGCTTGAATACGCCGCCAGCATTTCTGACCCTGGTCATAAAGATTTAACCAAAAAAATTAACAAAGTACAAAGAAAAGCAGCACTCTTCGTTAAAAACTGCTACGAATGAACATATAGTGTTGCACAATTTTTAAGAGGAATTAAGGTGGGAGCCCCTAGAGACTCGGAGGCTGCATATGAGGCTTAGGCTGCTTGATAAATTCAGAACTGTTGTTTTTCAGAGCGACACAGAGAATATTACCATGATGACTCACTTTATTTCTAGGTCTAACAGATGCAATAAAGTAAGAGAGATACTCTGCCGAACAGATAGGTACAGAAACTGAGCTCCTCCAAACACACTCTCATAAGACATATCACCGTTTCACCTCCAAAACTTTTACATCTTTACACGGCTGGTGACCTACCACCCCCTGCCACATGCCTAAGCGGCAGCTCGTGGGGTAGTATGTAGATGTAGATGTAGAAACATTTGATGCACACAGTCTCATAGCTATTAATTGATTTGGATAATCTATGATATGGAATATAAATATGATTATTACTCCTTGTATTATATTTGTGAATGGTGTTGGTTAATTTTGAGGAAGGCTAGTGATTTTTTACTCAAATTAAGACACAATAGATGTATTAACTATTGACTGAATAGATGATTCCATTTGACAAATTATTTTGAAAGAATGCTCCTCAACAAATAAATTGCCCGGCAGAGTTAAAAAGTTAAAAAGCTGGTAAGAGGTGCGGCAAGGTCCTCAGAACCCAAATGTTGCAGGTTTGACACTTTGGGTTTAGATGTTCCTTTGCTTAGAACATAAGGCTTAAGATAAATGGTTCAATGTAGCCATTGGAGTCGGAACTATTAAATGTTAGAAAATGTTACATGCCCTCCTGCCAGTTTATATTTGTTTGGTCGTCAACGAAGTTGCTTTTTGATAGCCATTTGTTTTATTTTGCCAAATGGGTGGCACCATTGTATTTTTCCCTTGTACTTGGCCTTGTCAATATGAAAACCTTGGAATCCTGAGTGCTACATGTTTATGTACTCTATTACATAAACATAATTTTATCAGATTATGGGCCTAGTCCAGTAAAAATTATAAATATTGAAGACAGGTGTTAAGCATTTCTAGCGTCATGTCAAATATTGCTAGTTTGGCTGCTTTGCTGGTGGTTGAAAAATTGTGAAGTATGAGCAGTTGCAACAACTGGGAATTTTTGATGGCACTATACCTGGTGCACCATGATTCATGGGAGTACATACGTGAAAACTCCCAAAAGTGGGGTCTAGTAAGGCCAAGAAGCAAGAGTGAAAATTTTCCTTGTGGTCATGCTGTTTTGTTTGGTTCATGTATAAGGTTGGGAGACACTGAAGGAAGTAAGGGGCCGTCTGTAATCAGCATACAATGATAAGGGGCTTATGAAGATGCCTTCGATTGCTTAGGGGACTTGTCAGGGTGAAATTGGACCATTTTGACTGCATGGAAATGAGCATCATGAAGGTAAAGGTATTGGCACAGCAGTTGGCAGATATAAGTTTTTCTATTGACAATGAGTTATCATGCTGAGTGGTCTCTTCACTGACTACAACCCGGTGGTTATGGCTCTGGAAAGTTCTTGAGCCAGGTTAATGAGCAACTTCGTGAGTGGGAAGCTGCTTCAAGAGGGTGTTAAGTGTACAAGTAATTCTTCAGAGTCATGGACAGATAGTAGACAAGTAATGCTCCAGTGATGCTGGTATAGTGCTGAAGGAAAGAAAACTTCAGGAGCAATGGAGGGTGTAAGGCACAAGCTGAACATGTATGAAGAGTTAATTCGAGTGTTGTTGATGCAGTGACCCAGGCTAGGGACTGTGCGATGAATTACGTGAAGAGTAGTTTTAAGAGAAAAGGGTGGTCGCTTTTCTCTGCAATGTCATCAAATGTGAATTGTATGAGTTGGTATGTTGACTAGCAGTAATGCTGTGAATTTTGTAGAGAACTGCCACGACCGATTGATAAATTTTTAAGCATCCTGCTCTCTGCAAACAATGAAAAATTGCTAAGTAATGGTGTTAGTGATGTTAAGATAAGAGATGCTAATGAAAGGGTAATCAGAGATGTTGTAAACTCTTTTAGATACATGAGTATGTAAGGACCTGACAGGAATAGTTTTATTTTGTTATTACAAAGCTCAAAGTCATTGTGTATAGAAAGATCTTCGCTTCCAGCAGTTCAAAAATCAAGGCTTGCCTCTGAGAGCTGAGTCATGAATCAAATGAAAAGTATTACCGTGCTTATTGGACTGTAATCCTGAAGAACTTTTCAAATTTCTTGATGTGCTTTTTATCACCAGAAGTTGAATCTTTGTCGTCTCTTGGTGGTGATCCGTTGGGCGACACATTAAGCGACTCCTGTCATTTGTTTCAGTTCTTATGCTTCTTTGAAAACAACCCACATCAAGCCAATACAGATCTTATTGGTAATAAGTAGTGTAATAAGAAATCTACATCTATCTACATCTACATACTACCCCATGAGCCTCTGCATGGGGGTGTGGCAGGGGGTGGTAGGTCACCAGCCGTGTAGGGGTGTAAGTTCTTTGGAGATGAAATGGTGACATGTATTATTGGAATGTATTTAGTGGAGCTCAATTTTTATTGTGGTCGCTTAATGTTCGCGGAAAGAACGAGTTTTTGTACCTATCTGTTTGGCAGAGTATCTCTCTTATTTTATCGCATCTGTCAGACCTAGAAATGTAGTGAGGCATCATGATAATATTCTATGTGTCGCTCTGAAACACACCAGTTCTGAATATCTCAAGCAGCCTAAGCCTAGCGTGCAGCCTCAGAGTCTCTAGGGTCTCCCACCTTAATCCCTCTAACAGTTGTGTAACACTCTGTTTGTTTGTATCAGTTTTTAACGTAGAGAGCTGCTATCTTTGTATTGTATAAATTTTTTTTGTTAAATCTATTTGACCAGGGTCCCAAATGCTCGCGGCGTATTCGAGGTGTGGCCTAACCAGAGGGAAGTAGCATCTCTCTTTGGCTTTTTCATCCGAGGACCTTCCTATTATACTCGTAACAAAACCTAGTTTCTTTAATGCTGTGCCGCATATGTTTTGTATGTATGTTCCCCACGATATATCGGAAGTTAAGGTGATTTTAAGATATTTTACTCTATTTGAAGATTTTATGAAATGTATCTAGCTAGTAAAACATTTTGTTGCCAATAATGTAATATCTTTTTTATTTTTCTGTTGCAACCTATACATACTGCTGTTTTTGAAAATGGCAGACTCTTTTGAGTCAATATGTAGCTATTAAAATTGGAAAAAGTTATTTTAGGAACTGATAGACTTGGAAATTTCACTCGCAAGAGATTTTTCATTCTTTGAAGTAATTTACTGCTGTTTCATACTTTTTCCTGTGCCACCAACCCTAGTTGTGGCTTGCCCAGTATTTCATAGAGGTAGATTTTAAATTTTCCTCGGTACATTCTCTTTGGCGCCTTGCTAAGTAGATTTTTCATCCATTCGTGCTGGTAGTTCAAATTTGTTTGTAATAATATGTCTTTTAATTTTATAAACCTTTGCTTTGCTGTTTGAAATTTGGTGTGGTATTTACTTTCCTGGATTACATTTGCCCCTACCTATGTATCTTTGGCTCCTAATGTGGCCCTTACCTTCTCATTAGTTTGTCTTCTACTTTTCAAGTATTTGCTCTTGATGCCTCACAAAATTTATTTGATTGGTCTCATAATGTGTTTTACCTCTTCAAATACTTCTTTTTACCTCTTGGAATAATTTTAGTGGAAAGTGCAAGTACCATCTTTCTCCATTGTTCCGCCTTCCAGATGGTCTTTGTTGATCTAATTAATTGTCTAAACATTGGTTGTCATCTCGTTGTGCCCAAATTGTGCTCACTGTCAATAACAGAGCCTGGTAGCCGTGGCATTGTTTTATTTCATTTTTAATTAGATCAATCTCAAGAATATGACAAATATGAATTATGCACCTGAACCAGCTTTGTGAATATAATGAAACTGTACTTCTTAGTTTTTGCCCATATTGAATTCACTGAAAGGCCACGTGCATTTTGTAGTGAAGCTACCTGGCTATCTTAGAGATAATTTACTACCGGTATGTCTGTAAAATTGAAAAATGTAAGATGAGCTTCGGTCCCATCCCTGTTTGCCATATCCACGTCTGCTGCAGATAAGCAAATATTTTGCCACAATAATTTTTTTTGTCAAGATGTGCTTTGTGATTATTTTTTCAGAAGCAAAGTTCATTGCATATTTTCAATTGCATTTCAATTATTTTCACTCGAGGAGGAGCTCAGTGGTGATGGAGTCATTCCCCTGCAAGTACGCAGAAAAGTGGATGTGAATGGCGAGGAAGAGATCCTGGAAGATGATGCCACCTCGTGTGATATTGTGCCACCACAGCTGAGGTTGAAGTCGAGCAAGCAGAAGCAGCTTTTGAATGCAACATTAAACATTGCATTGGCATTGTGGGAGCTTACTGTCAAGAAGGTGAATAAAAAACAATCACTGTTGAAGTTTTTCCATTTTCTGGTGTATTTTTTTGAGTGAATATGATGGATACTGTCGTGCCTCTATTACTGCTAGGGAATCATTCCTGAAATTCGTTCATCTATTCAAATTTACACAAAACTAATGCATTAAAATATGATGGAGACAGGTCCTTATTTTTTTGGAAATTCATATTTCTTTTGAGACACCCCCGAATTGGAGCAATTGGGTTAGAAATAAAGTGTTTAGTATCATTGCGATTGAAGAAGGGGAATACATGCCGTATCGAAACTCAAGTTTTTAAATTTACCAATTTTTTCCCGTTCTGTGGCTATCACTGTCAATTACATAGCATCCAAATTTTTCAATTGCTTTTCTGTACTTAAGTCATACAGAATTGTGAGTTTAACGTCAATGGGTCCTCAGAATGATTTTGAGTGTTGTTATTTTTCTAGATATTTGATACTAATGCCGTGGTTGCAATACAGAGGAATATTTCTCTAGCTTCGGTGTTGTTCCATGTAACATGGTACCCGTAGGACTATTATTAGAGACTGATCATGGTTTAAACATAAGAGAATACATATGTATACTTGGAAAAGGGGCGATTGTAAAAGCATGATTGATTTTGTTGTGAATGATGAGAGATTGAGGGAGTTGGTGTGGGACACGAGAGTGATGAGGGGCGCTGAATGTGGAACAGATCACTATTTGGTACTCTCCAAAGTGAATCTGGGCAGAAAGTGGGTACCAAGGAAGAATGTTGCGCGTAAGCAGTTGGGAGTAAAAGTGGAAAGGTTGCTAGACATAGACAATGTGGTTGCATGCTTGAGGATGCTCTAGCGTTGAAACAGAGAATGGGACAAGCATATCAGAAACGAGAATGTGAATGATGCGTGGGAGTGTTTAAAAGGAGTGATTGTAGAATGTGCCGAAAGTGTATGTGGAAAAGGAGTGGTAGGAAGAACGAAAAGTGATGCTTGATGGAACTAAGAAGTGAAAATTGCAGTCAGAGAAAAGAAAGAGGCATACAAGAATATGACTGCTGCCAAATCTTAGGAAGAGTGTACTAAGGCATGTGAGATTTACAGAAAGAAAAAAAATGAATGCAAAATCGTTGTGAAAGAGAGCAAAGAAAGAATGCGTGCGGATGAAGCTAACAAAATGCAGAGTGATTTTGAAGGTAATAAAAAGTGTTTTGGAAGTGGGTAAAAAGGGCTAAGATTGGTGAAGGTAGGGGAATGAATGCGGTAAAGAACAAAAGTGGAGAGATCATGTGGGACGAGAGCAATATCAGAGACTGCTGGAGGGAGTATTTTGCAGAATTGTACAATAATATAGCAGGCGTTGAGGATGAGCCTTGTGAAGTTGTATGTGAGAATGTGATGATGGAAAAGGATATCAGTGAGAAGGAGGTCACATCAGCTATGGGAATATTGAAAAATGGGAAGGCTGTAGGCATAGATGGGATATCCAGTGAAATGTTGAAGTGTGGGTGTAAATTACTAATTTGTAGGCTGCGTGAACTATACAATCTATGCTTACAGGTTTCTGTTGTTCCAGCTGATAGGAAGAATGGTATCATCGTTCCATTGTACAAAGGGACAGGAGGAAAGACCGAATGTAATAACTGTCGGGCCAGTTTATTGAGTATCCTGGGAAAAGTGTTAAGTAAAATATTAATCGAAAGAGTGAGGAATATTACTTCCGACAGAATATGGGGTGTGCAGTGTGGGTGTATGCCTGGGAGAGGATGTAGTGACTAGCTTTTCACGCTTCAGCAAGTGACAGAAAAATGTGTAGGCGTCGAAAGAAAGTGTATTATGCATAAGTTTATTTGGAGAAGGCAAATGACAAGGTAAATGAAAAGAAGCTGTGGAAGGTTTTGAAGGACTATGGAGTGAATGGGCAGTTATGGAATGTTATGATGGCGATATATGATAATATTAAGGAAAGTGTGAGAGTTAACGGGGTTCTGAGTGATTGGTTTGTGATAAAACAGGGTGTAAAGCAAGGATGCATAATATCCCCATAGCTGTTTAATATATTTATGGATGAATGTGTTAGAGATGCATGTAGTGAAATCGACGGTGTTTTGATTGGAAATGTAAACTTGCAAGTTCTTCTATATGTGGATGATGCTGTTTTGATCTCCGACAGTCAACAGGTATTACAGAAGCACCTAGATAAGGATTGTGAATCAACGGAGAGAATGGAATTAAAGGTAAATGCTTGCAAGACTAAAGTAGTAGTTTTTGATGAGGAGAATGAGGAGAATAAATGTAGGATGAGGGTGAACGGTGAAATAATTGATTAGGTGGATGATTTCATGTACTTAGGTAAGATGTATGCGAAAGATGGAAGAATAGATGAGGAGATAAAGAGACGTGCGAATGCTGGAAGGAAAGTGGCATGTGGAGAATATCAAGGAATGAGTGCTTGTCTAAGGAAGCGAAAATTGCCGTGTACAAAAGTGTACTTCTTCCCACTTTGCTCTGTGGTGGTGAAACATGGGTATGTCAGGATAGACATAAGAGTAGATTAAACGCCGTGGGTATGAGTTATCTGAGGAGTATTTTCGGCAAAAGTAGAATGGATAGGGTCAGGAATGAGTGGGTAATGAATGAATGTGGGTTAAATGCTCCAGTAATGGACGTGTATGAAAGGAGTGTGCTTCGTTGGTTTGGCCATGTTAAGAGAATGGATGAGAGTAGAATAACGAAACGGATATATGAGAGTAGAATGAATGGTGTGAGAGGTAGAGGTAGGCCGAGAAAGTTGTGGTTGAATGTGATTGAGGAAATTCTTAGGAGGAGGAATATTAGGAGTCTTAAAAACAGGAGGGCGTGTATGAAACAGTGTATGGGGGTAAATGAGGCAAAAGAGGTTTACAAGGATAGGTCAGTATGGAGGAAATTATTGAAACAGGGTTAGGCGTACAATTATGTATTAATGAGTGAAACATTTTGACTGTGCCTACCCCGGAAGGGAACGGCGTGATGGGTATGTATGTATGTATGTATGTATGATACAGAGCTTATGCTGTTTCTCCTTACATTCCCCCCACTCTCCTCATAGAACAATGGGGCTATTCAAGTATTTCGGGAGACTAATGGAGATTTGGGTCCGAGAGAATCTTATCGATTAAATTACATATGAGATTGTATTTGTATTACTGTCTGAACTAAAATCGGTGGTATAATGTTCGTTTGTAGCAGTGTCTATAGCACTTTGTGTTTTTGGAGATTAATTTTCATATTTCTGGACTGTTTTACAATCTGTCCCATGGCCACATTCCACCTCTTTGTAGATTTGTCCTGCGTTGGTAATCCCAGCCACAGAATTGTTTAAATCGGTATTCAGGAAACATTTTTCTAAATGCCGGACACCTCTCACAAAAATACCGGATACACATAATGCCAAATATTTTTCTTTGACTATTTCACCACAAACGCGATAAAAGGTACCTGGATGGCTTTACCACTGCCGTGGCATTCTTACAACTGTAGCGAAAATATTAGGCTCAAATTAAAAGTCATAGCACTGAAAGGAAAGAAGACTTCAGTGAACTGATTGACCTAATCTGGCAAATCTCTTCTCGTGAGAACAGTTGAAATCTGAATACTTCTGCAAATAAAAAGAGATCAAGAAACAAGTTGTATGTATGACACCAAAAAACTGTATGTAATAGAGGAAATCTGATTATTAATTTGAATTCTCTGCATGGGAATGCATAGAAATCACCTAAGTTATGAAATGTGACAAAGGCTTTATTGACCAGCGTTATCAAACAGGCAGTTTGACCGTGATAATTTATTGGTTTAGAGTATCCCACATGGGATTTCAGGCGATGGGAGATTGTGAATAGTATATTTGCAATTATTAGTCTACTTGCTGAATCATAGCTAATAGTCATCAGTTTTTAATTTAGCGTAGAAAACTCAAAATTCGATTTTTAAGACAAATGGCCGAACAGGATATTCAAATACTTCTAAAACATCACTCTCCAAGAATTGTTTATTTACGAAACTTACAATTTTTGCGAATCAAAAAGTATGTATATAGGAAAATAACAGGCTTTCTTGGAATGATTAAATTAAATAGCGTCATGTCTGATGGGGGGTGAGAGTAGAGAGCTGGTAATTGAGGAACACCACTATGTTTTAGGGTGGCAAAGTGAGCGCCGTTTTAATGCTGCACGGCGTCTCGCTCTATACTTACTTTGGCCGCTTTATTGCTCTATAATATCACCTAAATGATGCAATATTAAGAGATGAAAATGTTGATTCAAGGGCTGTAATACTGAAAATCAATGCATTTTGCCTGATTTTCACCACAATGATTATTGTATTTCCTTATATTTGTACTAAAAAATAAAACTTGAAAAATTCCTCCGCTCGTTTGAAAAAATTTTTTTGCCTTCATTCTTCAGTTCCCTTATTACCCAGAAACAATTGGCAGATGGTCTATAGCCATGCTATTAGTCCTACGTGAATTCATAAGAGTTTAAATATATTCCTGATCATCTGGTCAACATTTGGGAACAAAACTTACCACTACAGTAAAACATTGATGTAAGGTAGTTGGACAGACGACTGAATTGTCAGTATTTGAAATCTAAGTATGTAAAAATGAGGGATACATGACAATGCATGAGGTATTAGCATTTTTTGTGAGCCTGCATTGTATTGGAAACCATTGTAAGAGTCATGTATGATGACTTTAGATGACCATTTGAGAGCATGCTAAAAATATGCTTATATTGAAAATGTTGGTAAAATTATTCTATACATAGTTATATGAGATTGTAGGAGGCCTTTTCTTATAGTGTACATATATATTATAAAGTATTGGTCATCATAGCTTTAAACAGTATGATCAAAGTCAAAATGACAGTGCACTAATGGAATAACCTGTATATGCATAGTATAATTTGTCTTGGGTATTTTCCTCAAGCCCTGATTTCAGTATTAATTATTGTATATCATGAAAGGTCCAAGTAACCTTTTTCTCCAAGAATTGCTAGCGTAGACAGAACAGACCTAGAGATATTTTTAGACAAAGTGTGTCCAAAAATTTTAATTCCTTCAAGAATTGAAAACTTTCTCATATTGGTTGATGTGATCACAGAATCTTGGCTCTGTTGTGGGAGTGAGCAGAGTGACTGAATAGCAGGGACGTATGGATCATCTCTGTTAGCAGCAAAGTCAATCCGGAGTACCGAGTGCCTAACACCAATATGAATAGTGGATTTGTCTTTCTGCGAAATCCTCCCATCGTCGATGTGGTGATTGTGGGAAAATATTATTCCAAAATTGATTGAATAAGCCCAAAGATGGGTACATGATAGGGACACAAAACTTGAAATGAGCTTTAAAGAAAAAAAAAAACTGTTCGGTTCACCGTGGGATAATCACCCAAGGAGCAACAGTCGAAAGGAAAAAGTCCGGTGCTGCTTTGTCTTGGGTATATTGAAGATTATGCTGAAACAGGTGAAGCTCATTAATGAAATGTTCAAAGAACAAGTGACCAAAGACAAAGAGTGAACTACCATTCATTGGAGAGTTCCAGCCAATGCATTAATTGTAGTCATTCTCTAGAATCACCAGCCCAAGATTTATATCCATCAATATTGAGTCAAGGCATTTTTTCAGAATATAAATACCTTTGTCACATGGTAGTTGGGAGGCTAGAAATACCCACAAAAATTTTATTTTGAGATTTTACTATGGGATAATTAGATTTCACTCCATGCAATTCCACAGTCGGCTTCAAATCCTGAATGGCGTTTCGAATGGAGCACTGATTGATTGGAAGGAAGCATACTATCTTCTCTGAAAGTTTGATCTTGGCAGTAAACATGGTGAGAGAGTTCGCAGAAGAAAGTTAAATGTTACATACTGAGGTAGTCGTGTCACCTAAAAAGCTGTGATATTCAATTGGGAGAAGTCATGGTCTTGGAAGCTGCAAATGGAGAACTTGTTTCTAATTAATTCTGATAGAAAGTGCTCACAGAAGCTCTGGAATGGCCAGGATTAAGGCTGACGTCACCAGATAGTAACACGAGGTGGAAGATGATTCTTCTTGGAGAATACAGCCTCAAGGTAACCAAGAAGGGTCCAAATAATCACCAGGACCAAGGTGATATGTGGAGACAGGATAACAAAGGCTGACAGGTGAAAAACTACATGAGGCATAGGCAGAAAAATTGAAACATCTCTCCAAATTTAAGTTGTTTTGGGGAAAGGAGATTCATGGGGTTTAAAGGATTCACAGGAGAAAACAGCTCATACACAGATGGAGAAAGGAGCACTGAAAGAAGTGAACTTAAAGTACGAGGTGTGATAAAAAAATGGTGAATTATTTTATTAAAAACAAAGTAAAAAGTTTACATAAAATTTGAATTAATCTCCTTCAAAGTACTGTCCTTGGCTAGCAATGCTCTTATCCCAATGTTGAATCCATGACTGGTAGCATTTCTGGAAGGCTTCTTTCGGAATGGCTTTCAGCTGCTCTGTCGTGGCCTTCTCAATGGCAGGAATGGTGTCAAAACATTTTCCTTTTAGCACATTTTTCATTTTTGGGAAGAGCCAGAAGTCGCATGGTGCTAAATCTGATGAGTAAGGCGGATGTGGACAGACAGGAAGACTTTTAGCGGCCAAAAACTCACGAATCAAAAGCGACTTGTGGCAAAATCTCTCATACCACTTCACCACACAAGCATACCACATAAACAGTCTTCATAGTTATCACATTATCACCATACACAGATTTTAACATTTCGTGAGCTTCTTTGGCACTTTTTTTCAACTTGAAACAAAATTTAATGTTAATGCGTTGTTCAAGATCCATGTTTCACAACAGACACAGCAAACAGGACCTCACTGTAGCGGCTCTAGAAGCTGACTGACAAGCCCGAACGTGTTTAAACTTGTCACTGCCTGTCTCAACACACGAGGGTATGAGAAGTACTAGTTGAAATAGATGTGGCGTAAGTAGTTGCTGCTATGAAAATTCATTCACCATATTTTTTTTATCACACCTCGTAGAAATGCTAAGAAGCGCTGCTGCTACAAGTGAATCATGTCTTTGCACAGGCGACCAGCATTTCATACGGTTGGATGAAAAACTGTCGGCCCCTTGGCACCATCTGTTCAGCCCTTTAATTGGAGAAATTTTTCAATGCACATCCCAATGAAGGAAAGTGATCATAGATTTTTAAAAAATCACCCTAGGTGTTGAACACGTGCAGGAGGTGGATCGGATGGAACCGCATCCGTTGATACATTCCCCAAGAGGAAGGCAAAATCTTTTTGTCTGGCCCATCTAGGGGTACTGTAGCTGATCCATGGTCAGTGGTGGAGTGCATTTAAATATGCATACCACAGTGTAGGTGTTAAGAGTAGGTTAATGCTGATGCAAGGTTTCTCTTCACCCTGTAGTCATTCTTAAATTTACCTTTCCTTTTGCGAGTAGAATACCTACGCGTAAGTAAATGTTGATGTTTTCCTGATGCCGATAAAGAAAACTTTGGTTGATACTAATTTTTGGTTCTTTTTTTCTCATCCCCAGGGCATAAAAAATTCTCACTATGAAAAGTTCAATGTTTCAGTTACTCTGAAATGTATAGAGACTTCAGCTCATATTTATGAATTATATGATGACTTATGGCAGAGTATAAAGGCGTGGTGTTTATTGTGCAAGTATGCCGATATCTTTATGAAGGATGAAGCATACCTACTTGGTAAGTTGAATATTATACCTACTTCTCTCTCTTCTTTGAAAGGTATTAAAATGGAAGAAATGGAAGGGTTAATGTAATTTTTTTGCTGAAATTGTCAAGTTACTGCTCATCATGCAGCGGTATTTGTTTTATAATTTTTCCATGTAATTCAGCGATGTGATTGTTTATTACATTATTATTATTCATCTACATCTGAATACTACCCTGCAAGCCACTGCATGGGCATGTGGCAGGGGGTGTTAGGACAACAGCCGAGTGAAGATGTAAGGGATAAGGTTTTGGGAGGTGAAATGGTGACGTGTGTTATGGGAGTGTATTTAGTGGAGCTCAGAGTTTCTGTATCTGTGTGTTCGGCAATGTATCACTCTTAAATCCGTATTCAAACAATCCTTGTACTTTTCTACTAATATTTATTAATGTACTATGCGTTTCGCAGCTTGCTGTATCCTCGGGTACAATTGTTTACATTTTATTTATTGATAGTTACGATAGTAACCAATGGCAATTTTAGTATTCCTTGCAATCACAATTTTTCAATTCATTTTTTTGAAAACGTGTCAGCGTGAATTCAGATTTTGTCATTTATGCAAGGAAATGTTTCAAAAAGAGCTGATCTAATTGCTGCCATGCGCAAGGCTGGTAGGCCTCCTGATCATGACATCACTCCCTAGTACTCTGGCCTATATCTAGGAGGCGTTGATTTATCAGTGCACACCTTGAGCAAGGCTCTCTGCTTGGCTTTCTTTATATTGCTTTGCAATTAATGACATCATCTTCTTGATTTTCACACTGGCTTGGTGTTCTTTCGCCCTTTCTTAAAACTTCTAGCCTGTCTACTCAACATACACTTTCCCCGACGTGGAACATTAGAGAATTTGTGGAAAATATAAGAGAGCTTAAAGAACAGGAAAAGCTGTCTTAAGGAAAGCATTAATAGAATACAATAGTAAAATATTAGGTGAGTTTTTGGAAGATAACCGAAGACATTTTGGCCTTATTTAAGGGAGGTTGAAGGGAATAAATCTAAGGTAATGTCACAAAAAAATGGTTAAGGAGAAAGCTCGTGACAAATTAAAAAGGTGAACATCCTTGACACCTCTTTTCAAAGCATCTTTATGACATGAAATCAGAAAAAACATCTATTAAACGTAATGAAATGAATTTTGTGGATAAAGAATTAACACTCTGTTGAGGTTCTGGCCACGAGAAAGAGGGTCATATGAACATAGCTTGGGTTTCCTTAATGCACTCAAAAATCAAAGGCTCAATTGGAAAGAGAGATATTTTAGGGATATTTATTTTTGAAGCAAAAATGCTTAACGGTTTGACGTATGTATGAGCCACATATGAGTCTTGTGGTATAATGCTTATAACTTATAAAAGAATAGCTAAGCATATGTACTTATAGTTTATCTGCCAGTATGAAAAGGCTGCGGTTTGAGCATCCATAGTGTTAATTGAAAATTCATTTGCTGGGAAATAAAAGGAATTGTGAAAGGAAAATGATGTTTGTAATATTGTACTCATTTTTCATTAATACCCAAGCCATGTACCTAAGAACACTTCTCTTGCTGCTAATCTATGATCTGCTAAAAAGTCATGTATGATTGATTATGAGCATGGAGATATTTGGTTCGATTCTAGAAGAGAAAGGGCTAGTTCCACACGGATAGCAATAACTAAGATTATTAATCCACTTTATTATCTTAAGGACAAAAGCACTAAATCTAAGAATTTTCTTTTTCTTATAATTTGCTCAAGTTAGAAGCCAGTTTTTTTAAGAAAAAAATGTTGACTTCAAGTTCTATTTCAATGATTATGTGAAAGGAAAATGGAAATTTTAAAGTAAATGTTTTCCATTGCAATTAAACTAGTATGTTTTCAGTATCCCATCTCTGTCGTTAGTTTTTTAGATGTCAAGGATAGAGTAAACATCAACATTATCTAAAATTCACGTGCTCCGTCTTGGAAAAGTGGCTGTCGTGTGAAAATGGGAACAAGAGAAAGTACTTACTCAGTAATATTTTGTACCAGATAGTTCAACAACTCAGGTTTGGCAATGTTGTGGTGATAATGGGATAGCACTGAAGACAAAGATTTGTGTACACTCTGGCAGCAACTCTCGAAATTGTAGTTGTGGTTTTACATACTTTTCTTCAGTACAGGAGCCAACTGCCGTCGTCTTCCACCCTCTTTCTGACTGAGTCTCTAGTCTGCCAGTACATTCCAGATTTAAAATATTCATGTTTGTACCATTTTCTCCCAACTAACCGACTTAACCCTGGTTTACTGTACGTGTACATATTTACATTTATCCTATTTCTTTCATGAATCTGCTTATATGCTTCTCCTTGAGGTGGCTCCAGACATTCAGCATTTGGTGAGTACTGAGCGTCTGCTCGTTGATTTCCTAATAGTGAAGGTCAGGGTGCTCACTAATTACTCGCCAAATAGTGAGCACTTTGAAGCAGATATGCACACTTTGCCACGCATCAGTCTCTGACTTATTTTTCTAATTGGTGAATATTCACTTCTTTTGCTGTGCTTCAAAAAACCCAAATGCTGCAGGTAAGGGCGAGTACTGAAAATTGACACTTGGCAAGTTGCTAGCGACCAATCTTCACAACTTAGCAATCAGTGAGTAATTGCTCAGCACTTGCCTAATGCTGAATGTCTGTTGCCACCCAAAGATCCATTGCTTCTTGATCCATAGCGTGTAACAACTACTTACTCTAGTTTAGTTGGCTTGTATTATCAATTTCCCACAAAACATTTTGACAGTGAAAATTATGAGACAGAAAGAATAGCTTTCAGCTAAGTTTTATCGTACACAAATTTTAATAGTTTAACTCATCAAACTTCATCAGGACTTCCATAATCTCAGTACGTTTTCTGCTCGAAAAGTGATTTATATACTCTAAAAATATGCCTGCTGTTGTTTAAGGAATAAATTTGGTTGTGTGTGTGTGGATTTCCTATCAATATAGAGGAATTCTTCTCGGGTCTTCCACCGGGATAAGTTTTTGCTACTTACTTTTTAACTGACTTGCCTTGAGAAAGGAGTATGAGTTGGACTCCGAAACGTCGGCAGTAAAAAACTTATTCCAGTGGAAGACCCGAGAAGACTTCCTCCATATTATTTGGCGGGAAAAAACTAAATCATACTTCCTATCAATAGTTTAAAAAAATTTTGTGCTCAATTATTTGGCTTTGTGTGATTATTTTTATACATATTTCAACTATTGTTTGGGTAATTTCATGCTCAAGCATCTCAAAGACCAAAATCATGAATCCCCTCATGCTTTGATATTGAGGGTTGGGCTAAAACAGTGACCTTATATGTAACTGGCTCTCTCATCATGCTGAGGAGATGGAAATTGTGTTAAGTGTTAAGTCTCTAATTTTCAGTACTTGCAGTTGTTTTTCATTTTTGTCTTGTTATTCATAGGAATCTCGAATCTAATGCGAAAGGGTGCTGTTTCAATGAGCGATTCTTGCTTGCTTCGAGTGGACAACATTGCAGCTGGGCTCACTGATGACTCTCCTCTCTTACTCACTTATTTACTCGGAAAATGCTGGAAGCATCTCCACGGATGTGAGGTGAGTGCCTTGAGGGTGGTCAGACTTTGTTGAAATAGAGACAATGGTATGATCTTATTTTTGTAATTCTAACAATGTTTATATTACGTAGCTGAATTCATATGTTCAGTTTCTATTTTTCAGTATTCTGATGGCCTACCAATCTTGGGAAAAGTTTTAAAGAATTGTAGCCCAGCTATGGGCAAATGGCATGCAGTCCTCTATGCACAAGCAAAATACCTGCTGGCCTTGTATTGTGTGCAGTCACCGATGGAGTTCTCAGGATCTGAAATGTCCAAAGATCCAGTTTCAAAGGGCTGTACACGCTTTGATTTTGCAATATCAGCCTTGGGAACTTTGGTTAGATTACTTGGAGGTTGGAGGAACTCAGGTGTGTGGTTGTTGGATTGTATTGCTTTAATGAGTAGTTATATGTCATCCTTTGGAAAATGATCGAATGGGAAGTAAAACTGTGCTTTTTCAGTTTGGAGGGGTGCAGTGGTGTGACACCATTATCGATCTGTCAATTTGTTTGGAACTTAAAGAATGAAAATGAAATTCATCTTTTTAGAAGTCTTAACTTTCTTGATTGCAGGCCCTCTGTCTTTGTACACCTTGGCTCAAGCTTTGCTTCTTGATATTGCCCTTTGGATTGGAGAAGTGTTCCTTGACTTAAATATTCCACGAGAAGCATATTCATATCTGAAACAGCAATTTTTGGTGGCACAAAAGCTCTTGCTCCCCAACAGGTAAGAAATGAATTACTGCATGAATGCATTCATTGTATAAATTGACTTTATACTTTTTTGATACTTTTGACAGCTTGAATCAAAGCACAAAAAATTGTGCTTAATCTTTCTTGATATTTTCCTGTGTGATATGATCCTTTCAGGGGAGGTACCAAATGGGGTAAAGTTTTTAATTAATTTTTGCAAATCTCAAAGTTTAGCATTGGTACTAGAATGTTTGTGATAATAGCTTATAAATAATTCAGCCATTGCCATTGAAAGCTGAAGGAATGCCCCTTACTGGCTGCTTGCCCAAGGTTTCTTCGATGGACGTCGCTCCATTGAAGTTGTTGGTTTTACTTAGCCCTACTATTTTGTTGCCTTTGTTGACTTTTGTGAAGATGAAGTTATTCAAAACTGTTGCTGCTCTAATACTGGTTATTTGATGATGGGATTAGTGATTGTTTGTTTGTGATAAATTGTTTCTGCTGTTGCCTGCTATTAATTGCAGAGGGATTTATTGAGGAGGGCCACTTCACAGTCTACAAGGATGTCATTTTAGCTTTCTCTTTGATGGGCATCACTTGCAAGAAATCATGACCCCTCTTTAATTGTTCGTTCCCTTGATTGGTGAGCAGGTACATGTTTGGAAAAGCAAACTGTTTGCTGGTAGAAAGGCAACCAGCAAGTTCACCTGCTGGGGTGCTTTTGTAGGTTGATGCTTCACTGTGACTGCTAAGTTTTTTTTTTTGTGGATCACCGTGAGTTTCTTGTTGGGGATGTGACTTGTAATGTACCACATGTGGTCTTGAAAGACTTTCACTTTCACCTGCTCAGCTGATGGGCCAATTCCTGATGACGGTGGTAGAGATGGCAAGTAAGGGGTGAATCAGCACCTCAGTTCCTTCAAGATATTGGTCTTCTCTGCTAGGATGTTCATTGCTCTTGATGCATTCAACAACAACATAGTGGAGATGTTAGTGTACTTTGGGATGATCCTTTGCTTCAGGAAGAGGCTCTTTTAGATGCTATAGCTTGCTTGCAATTTTAAATTTAACGGAGCTGTTGTGCAGTTACTGATTAATTTAATGGAGGCAGGTGATACTTGCTTGAATTTTGCCGTTAGCTTTTTTTTAAATATTCACATAACAACAAGTTGTTTATTGATTTATTGATTGATTTATTTTTAAAATGTTAAAAACAATGTTAAATTTTTTTACAAAATGTTAAAAAAATGAGTGGTACATTTCCCCTCATGTGCTAATTTTTATCGATTTGACAATTTAACTGTTTGTAGTTGTTTTTCTGCATTACAATCAAATTTATTTCTATTCTTGATGCTGTGAGACTGAGATCTCGGACCGAGATCTTTTTTTCAAAGCAGACACGAATCCCCCTCGTAAGTTATTTCCCTTACAGATAAACAAAGTAGACGTGTTAAAGTCAGCACTCTTAGAGAACATTTGGGTACTGCTCTGACATTAGTTAATCTGTACTCCATCAGAGTCAAGGCATCTTCGCTAATTATCTCGGAGACCTTTGGACATCAATGCTACAAGGAGTGATTGCAATTGTGACAAGTGGTGTGGAATTTGGAACCATTAATACTGAAGAAATTTAGGTAATTTATATATTTGGAGTATTAATTAAATATGATCAAGGAAGTTGAAGTAAACAGAATTAGCTGGACATTAGAGGCGAAAAAAAGAGTTCCTTTATCAACGCTTTCCACCATTCTCTATAACTGTGAAAAAGTGCAAGTGATAGTGGCAGAAGGAATGTCGATAAAGATGAATTCCCTGTGTGGCGCTAAATTTGCTGATATTGAAGATGAAGTGTACGCTTTTTTTGCAAATGTAGTTAAGAGAACCTACCCATCAATGGCCCAATTTTACAGCAGAAAGCAGAAACAATTTCTCTTTAATTTAATTAACTAGAAGTCAACTGAGTTAACGTTGTACCTCAACCCTTATTTACTTACTGACCTCAGTTAAAGTTGATAGCATAATAAATTAACTGATAAAAGTAATTTCCAGGATAGTTCTGAGGTATTTTGAGAAATACAAAACCTGAAGTGTTGGAGACCCAATCAAAAAGGGTAGTTTTGCTGCAGGATCAGCTTCAGAGCAGGTTTGGTCCCCTGTGTGGTTGGCAACTTTCTTCTTCTATTCCTCTTCGTCCGTTTTGATTTTGTATTTTTATGCTGTGCAAATTAAACTTTTGAAAGAAGTAACAATTAATTTAATTATTTGCAAAGGTGTTATTGATTTAACGTTATGCAATACAGAAATCTCAAAATAACGAACAAGTTAAAGTTTTATTAAAATTTCTCGGTTGAATATAATAGTTAATCCTGAGAATAATTAGCGTAGTCATGGTTTGCCACGGGCCATGAAAGGAAATGTACTGAAACTAAGTTTGTGATTCCCTCTGCATAGCGATCCAGTGAAGTATCCAGTAGCTTGCTGATTTGTGTTCAAACCTGTGCTATTCCTTGTCGCGAGAGAGTTCCATGCGAAGGAGGAAGGATGCTCAGGGCACTCATGACATGGGTAGAATTTTTTATTGCATGGACCAGTCTCAAAAGGGTAAAAAAGCACCAGTAGCATTCGATAATATCCATTTTAATTATAATTTATTAGAGATCGGCATTTTTGTCTTGAATTATGTTATTTCGAAACCATGGATCAACTGCGGCTTAACTATGTGCTCCAGTGCAATGACATACATACTTGCGGGCGACCCAAAAGCGAGCGTTATCTCGTAACTTGTAGTAGATGAGGGGGCTCCTCTGACGAGGCCTTTCAAGGTCAAAGTTCCAGTGCAACTATGAGTGTAAACAAGTGAACATGGTGAACCAATGACTTTCCGTGCTGAAAGATGGAAAGTATTATCATAATATACACACCATAGAAATGCCATATATGGAATTGTTACCACTGAATTTCATGGTAGTGTGGCAATAACTTAAAGATTTGAGTTGAAGAGGTGGATAAGAATTTGGCCAATCTTGCTTAAGAGTCTCCAAGTTTTGTTGTTTTGTGTCATAAAACCAAATCAATAACTCCACCAGGGACTGGAACAACCTGCCTTAAAATGGTTACATCGAATTCACGTAAAATCCAGTTATGATTTTTTTAAGAATACTTGAGGGATTGACTGGGACCACTCATTTACTTTTGTGACATCAAATTTTGCATCAAATCAGTACACCAAAAATCGAGATTCTAAAGTGTTAATTTTGTGACATTATAATTACCTCAGCAGCCGAGCAGCTTTTCTGAGGAATTAATCTCCTGGCTTGCGACGGTCAGGACAAGTAATGGCATGATGCATGCATTTTGCATTCACAAATATAATGTGGGTGTTGGATTTCATATCTCTGTGCAAATTTGAGTCTTTGATCGTACTTGCACATCTGAAATCATTCCACAGCATGACTGTAACACATGAAATATTGAAGAGACAAGGAAAATATGCCAAGGGACATTTTTTGCAAAATTTATGAGAAAAATACATTGATGCAAAGTCTGTTATTATGAACTGCCGATTTTTCATGAACTTCGTAATAACGAGAGTTTACTGAATATTCAGCTTGTAACTGGGAAAGGAAAAGGACTGCCAGAAGGTTTCATGTGAGGCTAAGTCTGATGCGACAGACCACTGAGAAATGATATGTGGTGCACATGCATTGATGTCAACCATAAATAGGAAAGTTGAGTGTAACGTTACAAGACATTATACGTATATTAACATTGAAGTATCCTCTTACTGTCAATGTTTGTCCCTCATTGCACTTCAATCCATTTACTTCACTTAGTTTGATTTTTTAATTGTGACGGAAGATTGTTTTTTCACCTCGATTGATACATCATGAATTTTGGTGGATATTTTAAGCCAATAAGGAGGTTTTGAGTACCAAATACTTGAATATACATACATATATGGTAACTTTGGTTGAATGTATCTTCATGGTGAATGATATAGAAAAGGGGACGACGAGTAATTAATATAACTGCACAACTTACACTTAATCATGGTGAAAGTTTTTATATATTTTTGGAAAATTAGCATAATCATGTGATCGAGTTTTTTAAATTAGATCGTGTGATTTGTAAAAGTGTTGTCAATCGTAGTTAGTTACATTTTTGTTAAGAAAACTTCACCCCCATTTTCTCTTACAAGTATACTGTCTTAGTACCTCTGAAATCATCAAGTCATCTTTGCAGTGCCCCTTAATTGAAGTAGCACTTCCTAGCATGGACGTATAAGAAGCTTTTTCATTTTTATCATATACTGTATGGAATGCATAATTTTTTTAGTTTTAGATCTAACTGGATTGATATTGATCCATAGTGCATTATGACCTTGCATAAAATGTGTACAGAGATGCCACTTAGGATTCTTGACTGGGGACTTCTGTTATCTCATTCCAAGCTGACCTACTGTTTTGATGGTTTTGAAAAGCTACGAGTGAATTTAGGGTGTTCATTGATCAAATGTTAATTCTTTCTGAATTCTGATTTCTGAATTCTTCTAAATACAAAAAAATGATCTATTTCAGAGCTGTACAGTATCTGTGTACCTTGGCATTTGTGGACCTAATGACCTGCAATGAAATTGATTGTGAAGTGAAACTCCTTGGGATAGAGAGCATAATTGACTTGGACCATGAGAGACCAAAGGATCAGGAGGCGGGAGATGTGCACAACTTCATTGAGTGGCTCAGTAAAGGAGAGAGAGTTGCCAAGAAAGCAAATCCAAATAGTTTTGAAATCTTTGTGTTTCCTGAGGGTGAGAAGGAAGCAGCAGTGGGGGCGAATGGAAAGAAGGATGTGAGTCTTTATTCTCCAAAGAGGCCCGGCAGTAGTTATAAGTTCATTCAATTAAAAAAATGTGCTGATGAGTGTTTTTGTGAATGGTGCATGAATTCTGGCTTCCAAAAGGCCTTCTCTGGATTGAGAGTGCTGAAGGTGTGTATGGCAAACAAATGTCAGGCTGAGAGTTTTTCTAATGCCTCAGAAATCTTTGAAAATTCTAATGGCATTTTGAGAGGTGTCATTAGACGTTTAAAAATGATGATTGTAAGGATGAGTACATTTTTTATGCCTCTGCTTACCTCAGAAATGGATAAGACCATTGGTCAAGGTCTCTGTGATGGTGATTTATTTGCCTGTGAGATAGGTAAGCTGAATTCTTTGTATGTACGGTTTATATTGAACACAGCCAGTTTGTACTTAAGAGAATGGGAATGTAGTGATGCTTCCAGAAATGACCTAATCACTAAATCCGAAACTCTGATCAGTGTTGCCGAAGAAGAAATGAAGGGCATGAAATGCTTATTTGGATTGGAATTCTTAGCTTATCACATCAGTAAGGTGAAAGTGATTTTGGGTATTGCTAGATCTGTGTCATTGATCAGCAGTAGTGAGTCGTTTGATAAGTATGAGGATGAATTGAGGGTGTGGGATGAGGGGAAGGTAGGGCAGCTTGAGGTGTGTAAGACTCCCTCCAAGGAAATCACATGTGCTTCTCAGTCTGGGGATTTGGAGACGTTAGATGGAGTTAGTGGAGATGCTGAATATGATCCCATCCCTTCCATGCCAAAGAGGAAACTTCTTCGACGGAACCTGAACCTCAATTTCAAGAGAGAGGAAGATCTGCTACGGCAGAGGAGAGCCGCCAAGGTGGCTGCTGCTCCCAGTGCTAAGGTTAAGAAAGCCGTCAACTGTGATCCTGTGATCGGTAAACCAAGGAAGGACATTGACGGTGGCATTAAAGTGAGGGAACTGGTCGATAACAATTCAGACTCTGGTAAATTACAGAGAGGCATCGCCTCTGGTATTGCTAAAAAGAGCAAAGTGAAAGATAGTCGTAATGAATCATCAGCCTGTGATATCCATTCCAGAAGGAGACCTAACAAGAAATTGTAGGTCAGGTGTTAATTTTCATTTGACTGCCATGTAATTTCACATGACATTTCTGTATAATGCTTAAGAAACTTCACATATTGGTTATACTCAAGCTTTCCAGAGGAAAACTTAGATGTTTGTGAAAGGTTTGCACATGATTGCTAGAGAATATGAACTTCTATTCGTGTGTTACCTCATGATTAATGAATTAACCTTATAGTTATATAGACAGAAATTCAATGGACTTTAGATACTGTTGAATTTTAATTGTCAATATTATTTGTCACGCCTGTACATACAAATAATCTGTTCCCAGGGGCAGTATGTTAAATGACTTGTGCAATTTGTCTTTGTTTTTTATTCAAATTATTTGGTTTTGATACAGCAAAGCCATTTCTTGAGCTTACTGAGTAATTGTTAGCACTAGAAAAATATAATGTGATGATATTCAATATTTGTTTTTGAGCATATTTCTCTGAAATCATTTCACATCTCTTTAATATCAATCGTTATAACTAGTGCAAAGTATTATCTCTGTTGAATGTCAAACTTATGGTAAGATGATTTCAGGAATTGGCTACAACATACGTATGTAACCAAACTATGCATATTTTAATTGAAAAAGTCAATCATTGATAAAGCATGTTGCCAACAGCTACATTATTTTCCTCCCGAAGGGCATTTCTTTTGACATTCTTATGTTTATGTACATTTTGTTTTTGAGTCTTCTCTGATGGTTGAAGGAGCAGACAGTATTTATGAATTCAACCAATGGTGAAATCATACTCCAATATCACTGCTGCATATTTTACTTATTTTATTTGACTTTTGTAAGGTTGGTGCTCTTCACTTTCTGCAGTTTGGCGATGGATTCCAGGCTCTGCTATGTTGGCATTGTTTTGACTTTCTCTTCTGAGGCTTCTTGTGCCATAATTTCTTGAATACGAAATTTTTGTATTTTCCCGGATACAGTTTTTGGAAACTCATCGACAAATTTTATGTGCTTTGGTATTTTGAAATGAGAGATCTGAAAAAGTGAAGTTAGTGCTTTAAATTTCATTTGCTTCATACTCATAAATTTCATGGAGAGTTTTTGATTTAACTTACCTTGCCTCTACAGAAAGATTTCAACTCATCATCCGTCAAGGATCTGCCTTTTTTACACCTTACCCAAGCACATACCACTTCCCCAAGTCTTGTATCGGGTATCCCAAACACCTGGAAAGTTTAGAAATTGTTAATGAACACAAGAATCAGATATCCTGTTTTCTGCCTCCCTTTTTACATTGGGCACAATATTGTACAATTTAACTCAGCATATTTTTCTTAATCTGGTGTGCAATTGTTACTGAATTAGAGCAGGAGATATTTTGCCATTTCACGGTTGTGCCTTTTTTCGCTCGTGCTTGCAGTTCACAGCTTTCCATGCTGCAATTTGAAGTGTACATACTAACATATATTACACGCCCCGTGTAAAATGGGCTTAAGTCTCTTCTCCTAAAGTCTGTTTCGACTCAGCTGGAGGTTCAAATTAGATGTCTTTCTGTGGCAGGCCGTATTAGGCCATTTTTCTTAGGACAGTTATCCCTCTTAGTGCGGTGAGCAGTAATATAGGCTTTCGTGCCACGGGCAAAAAGTGTGGCATGCCGGTATATAGGCTCATTATCGTATATCGTAGACCATTGTGAGATGCTAACAATTATTATATTTGTCTCATTAGATGTTTGGTTTTAGTCCTATTGAAAGTATGAATTCTCTGATTTATAGACCACTTTTTTGTTATTTTTTTTCATCAATTTTAAATTGTATTGCAAGATTCTTACCTTATTTTTTAAGTTGATATGTTTACATTTCGGAAGGTTCATTGTACACATTCTCTTTTCAGAACAAATGCTATTTTCCATTGTACACATGCTTTTTTCGCCAGTTGACCTTCTACTATAAAAAATAACCAATGAAAAACTAATAATGTTAACAAACCAATGATTTCATTTTGTGACCCTGGTGAGAGAATAATTGTCCTAGGTGACATGAATGGGTGGGTTGGTTTGAGGCGGAATTCTTCTGAGAGGCTGTTTGGGCCATTTGGCGACCCTCGATTGAATGATAATGGTGAAGACTTGGTGAGTGTGTGCTGGAAAAAAGGATTGTTTTTGTCTCTTGTTTTCAAATGCAATGAATTTTTCCTCCTCTCTCATTAAGTTTCCACGTTTCGGATCCATAGAGCAGTACTGGGCAGATTATTGTTTTGTACAGCCTAATTTTTGTTTTATTTGACAGGGATTTCGAAGCTAGAAGTCTGTGGCATGCATGTGAGCATCTATTCGCTAGATTTCATGTTTTTTATCTCTAATTCTTCTCTATTGTCGCGTGACAGAACGACTCCTAAAGATTTAAAATAGTCTACTTTTTCAAATTTGTGCCCTTCTATGTGTAGGGAACCTATATTTTTCCTTGGCGCTCTTGAGAAATGCATATACTTTGTTTTTGAGTTTTTTTCGTTTCTTCCATAAATATTTTGGTTAGTCTTGTCACTTCTTCTAAACTTTCTGCAAAAATCACGACGTCATCTGCGAACGCTAAAATGTTTGCTTTGGCTCCAATTCTGATGCCAAGGTCCATCTCTGCTACTTTTTCTAGCACTTCTGCTGCAATATTAAATAGGATTGAGGAGAGCCCGTCTCCCAGCCTAACGCCAGAATTTATTTCAAATGACTCTGAAGTGCTACCACTAACCCACACTGAGCTTTTTGATTCTGTTATGCTAATCTTGACAAGGTTTATCAATTTTTTTGGGATACCAAACTTATCCATCTGTACCCATGGTCTCTCTCTGTTTATACTGTCATACGCTTTTTGGAAATCGATAAAAATTGCATAGAAATCTTTTTTATATTCCCAGTATTTGGATATAATTTCTTTTATTGTAAATATCCTATTTGTTGTTTTCCTGCCCTTAATAAATCCTGCCTGGGGGTCTTGAATTATTTCATTTGAGTAGCATTCAATGCGATTATAGATTATCTTTGAGAGGACTTAATAAGGAATGCTCAGAAGTGCAATGCCTCTAAAGTTGCTGCATTCTTCTTTATCACCCTTCTTATATATGGGTATCAATAGTGCTTCTTGCCATTCATTAGGCATTTCTTCCTTCTGCCATATGTTTAATATTAGCTCCCATTATGTCTATTATTATATCACCACCATTTTTTCATAATTCAGCCATTATTTCATCTTGTCCAGGAGCTTTCTGTTTTTTTTTTAATTTAACTGCATTCCTCACTTCTTCTCTGGTTGGTTGCTCTATATTTGGTTGAACATTACAGTAGTTGGTGCCGTTGTCCTAGTCTGATGTGGTAGCTAAGGTTGCAAGGCAGACGACCCTGGGAAAGACCGCGACAAAGATGGTGGAACCAAGTAAAGTTAGATTTGGAG
The DNA here is from genome assembly GCA_963169105.1 of Ceriagrion tenellum. Taxonomy (NCBI): domain Eukaryota; kingdom Metazoa; phylum Arthropoda; class Insecta; order Odonata; family Coenagrionidae; genus Ceriagrion; species Ceriagrion tenellum. Next base: position 162,284,095 of record OY720636.1, read on the forward strand.
AGGGTTGGAGCAGCAGAGGAGGATGCAATGGACCAAAAGAGATGGAGGGGATATGTTGGTACGGCTAAATATCAACTTGGATATAAATGGCCCTGGGAGTAAGAGTATGTGATGTAATGAACACGATGAAAATGTGCTTTCAGTATCTTGTTTACTCACGGACTAGAGGGAATATCTAGAGAATTTCTAATCCATGACTAGGTATATCCGTGACTGAATAATTTTTCTTTACTCCTACCTACTATTTTACCATCAGTATGTCTGAACTATGTTTATCACAAATATTTGTGATTGTTAGGCGCTATGGATACAGTGTGTAGTCTTTTAGATTCACCAATAAGGAATCTTTATAGTATGTGTTTTTAGGTGAATGTGTGTAAATCTTCAGTTATTAATGAGGTACATAATTTCTCGCATGTACCATAATATCTGGTTGACAACTGTCTTAGGAAGTTCATTATTTTTCTAATGATAATCTTGGTAATCAGTGGCTACATTTTTTAGATGAATTATTAAAAATACGTAACGTCTTAAGATAAATGACAATTATGATATATTTATGACCATGGAGGTACTTTGCTCCCGGCATGGTTGGGCAAATGTGGCAAGAATACATACCGATGTTCCTATAGGTTTCACTAGAGTTCAGTGGTGACATTTTTCGTACAGAATGCTGAATGTGTATGATATGATTTAATATAGTAATAGAAGGAAGGATTTAATATTAGTTTCTACCATGTGGAAGTACTAAATAATGAACTCTGAATATTTAATTCATTGGGAATAAATAGGACCTAACCCTGACAAGCCAAAGAAATCAACGAAGGAATGTTTTCCGAAGAGATCGCGACACTTTCCAGGTTGGCTATTATAGTTCATTTTGTATTCGTTGATATTCATACAATTTCATTTCTCTTTATTTTACGTATCTATCCATGAAAATAAAGTTAACAGAATCCTAGCATAATTGATCAAAGAATACATGCATGCAATCTATTCTCAATGTTTATTTGGTGAAGACTGTGTCAAGATAAACTTTATTACATACCTGGGCTTCTGCTATACTTGGATGGCCTTGTAGGAATTCTTCTACTTCCTTTGGAAAAATATTTTCGCCTCCACGTATTATCATATCCTTTAGGCGGCCAACAATTTTCCCATAACCATTTTCCATGAGGATGAATTGGTCTCTGAAAGACAGTGAATGAGCTGTATTTTATTTCATTTTTGCAATGCTTGCCAGAATGTGTCCTTTTCTTTGGGTTTATATTTTGGATTTATTCTCTTAGAGTTATGGGTGGGTTTTAAACCTAACTGAGAAGGAATAGTGTGATTCATTCTCCTATGATTTGACCAGAAATCAGATCATTTGATCGTTGTAAAACCATTGATTAGTTTAATGATTTCCAGATGAAACTTAGGTTCAATGTGGCTCTTAAGATTCATAATCCTATGTATAAAGTGCTGCGTCTGTCCATTTGACGTGTCACGCTGTTTGGGCGATTTCATTGGGCAGCGTCGTGTCAGGAGGTGGGGCCTTCGACACCAGGGAGGGGGGGTGGGGAGAGAGCGGTGGACGTGGAAATGTTTTCTCTTAAGACTTTGTACGCGAATGGAAACGGAAGACCGCCTATTTGTAACATTCCACCCGTGGCTCAAATTGCAGTTAATGGATCCTCAACAATGCTGTGCTTTTCTTTATATTTGTGATGACAACATTCTTACATTGTTTAATGGAAGGAGTTTCATTCTCAATTGAATGGGCCAAGTGCAAGGAATGAGCCCACATATATATCTCATTCTAAATTTGACCTTCGGCTTTGATGTCTCTGCTGTGTTCAACATGCAGGGGATACAGGATGTCAGGGAAGTCCCGCGCCATACGGTTTTACAAATTACTGTAGGTACACAATGAAACTTAAATTGTATGGATAAATTAGTAAATATTAATGTTTATTAATGAAATCGCTATGGCACAGGATATTCCGGACTCCCCGTGGTCGTTTCAATGTTTCCTGTCGAAAACCTCCAAATCCCTCCTCATCGACTGAAACAGGAGGGCACACCCAAGGTGATTAGAAGCGAAATTATTCTCTTGTACCCACCGTGGGGCACACCCACCCATCCGCGATGGAAAAACTGGGTGGACAGCGCGGAGTTTCGGGAACCGGATTATCTCTGCTCATCATGCATTGTGACTCAGGAAATTTCGCTCCCTCATCGCACACCTACCAAAGAAGATGGCTAGAGTACTCGCCTACCACACGGGCGGCCAGGGTTCAAATCTCTGCAGAGGCGGTTGAGTGTCTTGTTGAGGGCACTTCAAGTAGAGTACTCCGTCTGTCGGATGCAGGGGCGATCCCAGGAATTTATTTCGGGGGACTACCATTACAGTATGGCAATTTTTAGTCATCCTAAAAAAACTATTACATCATTATATCTATATAATAATGAGCATAATAATGACTATAATTTTCAGATCAGTCCTTGTCATAGGTGTGCTCGGTGGAATCAAGGGCTCGCTGATACAGAGCATCAAGTGTATTCCTGCTTGCGTGGCACAGGCGGAATCACTTGCAGCCCGCATGCAGAAGGCCGTCCTCTTGGGGTCGCTCCGTCTGCTTCGTGCGCACGACCCGAACGCAGCGTAGCCACTGATCCGATGGGTTTCGGAAGTGGCTACGAACTCTGCACCGTCCCTCTCGAGTTCTCGGCCATTATGACGGCAACGAAACCCGATGTTTGCCGGGGAATCGGAGGGGAAAAGTACAGAAGTAACAAAAAAGTACTATACTTTTCAGATCATTGATCGAATTGTTTAATGTTGAATCTGGTAACTACGACTAGTTGTTATATTTGTTTTATAAAAACCCAAAATTTTCGGGATCTCCCATATCCCCCCCCGAGGAGGCTCGTGGCGTTCCTGGTAACGGCTCTGCCGGCCAATGGTGGATGTCTGTGTGTGGGGCTAACCACCCCACATAAAGTTAAACTGGTTCCGAGGAAAATAACCAGAAATGCCACCCACAACCGTCCCCTCTCGGATGGGGGCCCTAGTGGAGTTGGGTGTGACAATAATACTAATAAGACCAAGAATGGAGCTCGTATGGAGTGGACGTAAACCCTAAGGGGCGACCTCCTCGCATGCTATGATGCCAGCGAGCCCAGTCGCAGGGGGTATATGGCAAGGATGCACTCTTTGTGGTGTGAGATGCATCCTGAACATAACCACCTGTCGCAGCAGAAGCTGCGCGACTATGCCAACCACTTGCGTAAAAAGGAAACTCCCCAACAACCGCGTGTTCAGAGGAATACACCACCAGCCGGAACACCCTCCCCGACACAAGCAGTCTCTCCACAGGCTGTTTTGACAGCCACTGCACCGTCGGTACCGCCAAGTAGGGAGGAAGTATATCAGGCCGACTCCGAACGCGGTTGTTATACGAAATCACTTATGATGTAGGAAAAAACAGGCAGAGAGATATCCATCGGAAGATCTTTCTGCCGACTAACGTCCTGACCAGGTTGAATGGCTTTATCGACGAAATCCTAACGGAGACGTCAGACCTCTGGACGGTCAACTGCGTGGTCTACGCTGCATCCAAAATAACGGCCAACTTCCAAATGCCCACCTCTTGGCAGGACAAAGCGGCAAAACGGCTGGAACAATTGGAGGCCAAAATCACGCTGGCGAGACGGCAGACTTCGAGGATTCAGTGTGTGATTGAGTACATCACATCTGGGCGGGCTTTCACACCCAAAGTCCGACGCATAGCACGCAGCCTCAGATTTCACCATCACACACTGAACAAGAACGTGCTGCTCACCGTGAAGCAGCACTCGGTTGATAGTTCGGGCGCTCACCACAGCCCGGAAAAAGCTCCTGAAGAGGAGTAAGGCCGTGAGGGAGAACTCAACCTTCGTCCTTCACCCAAAAACAGCCCCGTCTCTTTCGACCACCTCAGTCAGTCGTTGAATCTCCGCCACCCGTCCAAGGGGTAAAACGTTTATGGAAGGATATCTATGAAACGTCGAAGCCATTCAACGGAGACTCTCCGGTCATAGGCCTCTTTAAAAAGTTTTGCGACTGCCACCTACCTGAAGTGGACGGACCTTTTTCAGTCACAGAGAGTGACGTGAAGAAGGCCTTCTCTGGCAAGAAGAATTTCTTGGCTCCTGGAATGGATGCCGTGAATAACTTCTGGTGGAAGAAGTTCACTTCCACCCACCGACATCTCGCCAGAATCTTCACGTCCTTTCTCTCCGGTTGAGAAGAAATTCCACCGTGACTGACTGAGGGACGCACGGTTCTAATACCTAAGAAGGGAGACTTGTTCAATCCTAAGAACTACCGCCCTATAACCTGCCTCAACACTGTATACAATACAAGGGTTGACGAGGACTACTGAGAGAAGGGATGTACCCACGCTTTGACCAGAATTGGTCCGAATTGACCCTCCATGGGTCCGGTGGTCCCCGAATCGAGGACGTACTCAGACAGACCGCACGGCGTCAACACTGAAAGTGAGCCAGGGAGATACCTAATCCCAATTTCTTGGGCAACGTGCTCTTCGGGTTCTCAAAGATGTACGGTACGTCTTTTCGCGAAAGCGAGACCGACAGCTACTCGTCTCAGTTGTTTGGGTAACCAAACTAATACGAACACTTCGTGGAGGCGGAGGCCCAATTGAGGTCCTTTTGACCTCAATCCGCCTCATTGGTGTCGGCCTCGAAGGGGCTGTGACTCGCTTACTTATCCTTCCCATCCCTTCTCCCACTACCTTCCACGCTCGGATATAAGCGAAAGCTTCCTACCGAGCCGGAGGTAGTTAACCCGCGGGTGTAGATACCCAAAACCGCTGTATACAAGGCGCTCACCTCCATCTTGAGCGACCTTATCCTCCACCAGGTTCAGCCGGTGTGGGAGTAGGTGTACGAGCAGAGGGGCTCAAAGCGTGGAATCGCGGGATGTAAGGACAACCTGCTCATTGATAGATGCATATGCCAGGATGCCATCCAGCGTAAGCGCAACCTATCAATGGACTACAGAAAGGCGTTTGACACCACTTCACATGAGCTCATTGTAGCCATGTTGAAGTTGATGAAAGTCCACCCAGAGGTAGTGTCCTGCATCCAACGCTTGATACCACTCTGGAGAACGCGCTTCGTCCTGACCGCAGGCAAGCGGTCCGTCTCGACAGAGTTGGTATCATACCACCGTGGCGTTTTCCAAGGCGATAGCTTGAGCCCCTTGCTGTTCTGCATTTCCCTCCTACCTCTCTCGCTAAGGCTGCGACAAGGCAAGGATACATGTGCTGTATGCCAGGTGATAGGAAGCATTAGGTCACACATTTATTTTATACGGATAACTTGAAGCTCTTCGCTTCCGACGCAAAAGACCTTCACGTGGCCCTGGACACCTTACTGGGGTACAGTGAGGCTATAGGGATGGAGTTCGGATTGGACAAGTGTGCATCCATCCACCTGACGAAAGGAAGAATTTCGGAGAACAAGGAAGACGTGCACCTCGTTGACGGGTGCGTCATTCGCCGCCTCAAGGGCGATGACAGCTATGAATATCTCGGCGTCCCCCAAAGCCGAATGCAGGAGGTTGCAGCAGTGAATCTGAGACTCACCGCCAAGTACAGACAGACTTTTAGGACAATCTGGAGTTCTGAGCTGTCTGGCATGAACCTTGTTCTTGCCACTAACATGTTCGCGGTTCCCACACTGCTGTACACCTTCGGATGCATGAAATGGAGCGTCAACGAGTTGCAGAACCTCGACAGGGGAATGAGGAAGATAATGACCATCTGCAGAAGTCTACATCGGAAATATTCCGTCTCCAGACTATCTCCTTCGCAGTGTATGTGGTAGAGGTCTGTTGAGCCTGCAATGCCTCCACAACAGAGTTGTCCTTGGAACAGCATGCCGAGTGATCAAAAGCAGAGACCGAGCCGAGTCCAGCCGGAGACTTTGGGCCACCTTATCTCCGGCTGTAGCTATTACGCCAAGTCAGCGTACATTACTAGGCAGAATACGGCCCTGCGGATGTTATACTTTCATCTGCGACACCTTTTTGGCATCGACAATACTCCTGTGCTGCCGTATGCCCCTGGAGATATTGAGTCCGTCGTGGAGAACGATAAATGCACCATCTGGTGGAATTACTCATTTTCTACCACCAGGCAGTTGGAGGCTACCAAGCCTGTATCGTTCTCCTAGACCACCTCTCACGCTCCATGTTCGTGATTGAGTTTTCGGTCCCGGCTGAAACGAACATGGATGCAAAGGAGGCGGGGAAACGGACGAAATATCAAACCTGCGTTTTGAGCTTCGGCAAATGTACTCAGGACACTCTGTTAAACTGGTAGTCCTTATTATAGGTGTGCTCGGTGCAGTTAATGGCTCGCTGCTGGAGAGCATCAAGTGCATTCCGTCCTGCGTGGCACTGGCGGAGTCACTTGCAGCTCGCATGCAGAAGGCCGTAATACTTGGGTCCCTCCGTCTACTCCGTACGCACGACCCAACCGCAGCGTAGCCACCAATCCAATGGGCGTCGGACGTGGCTGCGATAACTGCTAAACCTCTCTGGAGTCCTCGGCCATTATGACGGCAATGGAACCCGATGCTTGCCGAGGACTCGGAAGGGAATGTTACTACAGTATCCATAATAGTAACTATACTTTTCAGATCAGTGATCGAATTGTTTAATATTGAATTTGATAACTACGACTAGTTGCTAAAATTGTTTTATAAAAACCCAAAATTTTCGGGGGGGGGGATGTCCCCCCCTGGTTGGATGAAGCGTAAAGCCGTGGTCCCCTTGGCGCCTTTCGTTAAGAGCAGGCTAATGCCGACATTGGGTTTCTATCCACACTTCCTCACTTCGCTATCCCCTATGGCGCAAATGACCTTAGCCGTCGGTCGCCTCCCCAAACATCCAACCCGGACGAAATCGGCGCGGGATGAGAGCTCTTGATTCTCCCCGAGTCTCTGTCGTGTCTCGCCCTCGCGGTCGTCTGAAGTGTCTTCAACGACAAAATCCGTAGCCCCTCTTTTGTTCGAAGAGGTTCTGTAGGTGGGAGTACCTGACCATGGGAGTCGATACGAATACTACGTTACAATTTTTATTCACCTATTTGTTTTAAAACATAATTCTTATGCTGAGGAATCGGGTCACCTTTCGAAAACCAATGATAATGCGCGAAATACACAGAATATTCCACGATTATACTTGTAATGACTACAATCGTCCAGCCGTTGCGCCCGACTGCAGCGCCGTTTGCATGGAACTACCGTAATTTACGTCAATTACGGCAGTTATTCGCTAATTGAAGATATTGGTCGTAATATTCCTATATTTTATTTGAATTCAATTTCCCAATACTTTGCAACACTCTTTTTAACAGTATTAATTAAAAGCTCAAGTATGTTTTCTCGTTCAATTGGACATTTTTCCGCAGTAGTCTGAGCAATCTCTGAAAGATCGCATGTTAAAATCTCCACTTTTAGGGCTGGATTACAGTGAGACTAGCTAGGAAACCTTGTTTTCATCCGAGTTTATAAAACACACTTAGAAGTTGCTACATTTAAGTTTTTAGGGTTTCTGGAACAAGCGACCATCAGGCCAGCGGAGCCACCTCAGTGAACGTAGACTACCTCCCGGTCTCCGCGCGTGGTTTCGCTTTTGTTTCAGTGCGTTGCATGGTAGAACTCACCCGGTCCGGAGCCACCTATCTTCTCCGATGGTTTCCCTGGTGCGGGTGTCGTCTCCAAAGTAGCCAATCATGTTGCAGTAGCCTCGCACCCACAGTTCGCCTGGTGTTCCCATGGGAACCATTTCTCCCTCCTGGTTCACCACTTTCACCTGGGGACGATTGAACGCCGGTTAATTCGCTGGAGAACACAACGTTAATTTGTTGAAGATCTGTCGAGAGGAATTCTGTAATTTAAATTTTGATTGGTTGTTTGCAAAAAAAGTTGAAGAAGTGTAATCCAAGTTTCTCCGAAAGTAATTATATTGCAATTCGGAAAAGTTCCTTCGATCAGATGAGAGGAGGTACCACGAGAGTTTCATCCTCCCATGCCAATTGACCTGTCTCCCCTCCGTGAACATTCTTAATCAGCAGTCGCATTTTGGAGTAACCAACGATAGCTTTAAGGAATCGTGTCATTTAACCTGATGTAATCATTTAGTCAGGAGAGTATATGCGGACAGTGCCGACTTCACCGATCACTCATTGGAAGAATGTAACAAGTATAAAGGAGTGGCAGAGCTTACGAAATTTAAGTGGAATAATCAGTTGCTGCGCAAAGTTTTGTGATCTGAAGACAAATACATGTCAATTATAATGATTCCGGGCTTATCTTATTTCACACCTTAAGGTAGCCCGAGCGAGATAGTTCCCTAGTCATAATAGAGACCATATTCGAATTGTACGTATTAATTTCACCAGCTTTAACAAACATCAATTAAATATTGCATTACTAATGGTGCAATAATATAGCTTTATTTGACAGAAATTGTAAGTAAACAAATGAAAATATCTGAATAAGTCTTTAACTTGACTAATTTTTTTCGCGCGGTGCGTTTGAAACTCCTTCAAAACGGAAGGTATTTTTGTGATACCCAAGAACCTATTGCGGTGACAATATGATTTATTTTCAAATATAGTCGATAAAACATACAAACTACTCGCGCTAAGTTATTTTACGACATCTAAGTGTTAGAAATACCTCATTTTGTAAATGATTCTCTCTGGAGTGCATACACGTACCATTTCCCGTGTAAAAAGGCTGATATTTTAAGGCGAATATCTCTGAAAGTAATGCGGTCAGGGGTAGAATTTTTGTCTTTAAAATGAGACCAAATTCATTGAATTCCAAGTAAAATTATATTTCGCTAAAACTACCTTAAGAGATCGCTAGCATATATTTCGCTTCGCGGAACATCGCCCTGAGAGTGCTTCCTTCATTGTCCTCAATTTCACGCCCAAAGGCTCTCGTCTGTGATTGACATGTAGAAGCTGACGTCATAAAAGCAGCTGCCTTTGCGCCTCGCATGGTCTGCTCTTTTTTGTTTCCGCGTTAATCCATGCGGTTGAATAAAGTTTTAATTGTTCACTATCATTCCTCTTAAGTTTTCTTATGAGTTATGGACTATCTGTAAATTTGTTGAGATCCTGATTAGGGAAAGGACCAATCACGCAGTACCCTAAATGCAAAGGTTGTAATTCGGTTGTGATGGATGACCTTGGTGTGAACGGGCGTCAAATGTCACTGTAGATTGGAGAAGGACATTAATTTTAAGTGCTTCCCCGTAGCCTGCTGTGCATGGTCAAGGGTAATCCTTTGTAGATCACAAACACGAGCAATAGAAGAATAATAGGATCAACGAAAGACTTGGATTCCGAATGAGAAAAGTACCCAAGTTTCACCAGTGAGTAATGTCGGAGACTCACATTGCTATCTGGAATTGAGGACGCCACCGCAACCCGGGTGTTCGCTCGTTATATGCGTGAAAATGGACTATGAGGAATATGGTGATTTCGTAATGTAATTTTAATTGTGAGGCAAAGCATTTAGTCTTAGCTTCTTTTCTTTAGATTTTGTATAAAATGAAAGTTTTGTCATGACGTAAGTTTTGGAGAAACCGTTCAATTTCATGTCTACTGCTCGGAATATTTCATGTATTTGTCTAAGAATGTAGCTCGTTGTAAATCGGGATTGCCGATGTCCACGCTTGCGGCGTCAAGTGGTTGAGATCAACATTTTCCGGGGTCTGTCGATGAGGTGGGTGACTGGGACGCAATCCGCTTGGCCCGGGATCGCTGCGTCACGCGCAGTCAAAATCAGGGTGGCGATCGACAGGGACAACCTGGAATTGTCAGGGAATTACAGATTTCTGGCGAAGTCAGGGGATTCTCGTTACAGTCTAGGAGAAACTGGGATAGAAAATCCTCGTTATTTTTCTACCATTACGTTTATTGGTCAATCTTTCCCGCCCTTCATTTCACCAACTAAAACTAACGTCCCTCGGAGACGTGCATGGAATAAGCACCAACAATTCGTGGAGTATTCAGTTGCCAATCTTATTAGTTGTGAATCTCAGTTATTTAGTTGAGAATCAGACGTACAATGTATCCCTTTTGTTAATCCTTGTTGCGATATTTTCCTGGTAGTGTTGAAAATCATGATCACAACGTATTACGCTCATCTCAAGGAATCCGAGGCTATGTTGTTGGCAAAATTTTACGTCGCGTTTTCTTTTTTAACTTCCGAAACTCGGATCGAGAAGTAGGTGGAGCACACTAGCTTATAGAGAATACATGCTTGCAGTTCAGAAAATACCAGACGATGATTTAAAAATTGAAAGCTGCCGCAGAAAATTTAATTCAGCAGAAAAAAATATTCCAATAAAGTGTGACCTTTTGGCGATCGGTCAGGGAAATTGGCAAATCCATCAGGGCAAAGTCAGGGAAAGGTCAGGGAATTTGAAAATTAGATATTAGTAGCCACCCTGAAAATGCGTGCCAGTGTCTTCATGAAGACTGCCAAAGACATCGGGATTGTTGGAATTTTTGGTCTTAAGGAAATATAAAATGGCATACTTATCTTAAGGGTGGTTGTTTTGACAATGGTGCCCAAAAATGGTGTCAGGACGTAAATTGCAACTTAAGGTAAATTTCCAAACATTGCATGTAACAAATGATGTGGTACGAAGTCACTCGCACGGGTGCATATGCACCAGGGTTGAAATTCGCTATGAAAAAATCATTTGACTTGACCGGGATTCGAACCTGTAAGCCGGTTCGGAACCGTTTCGAATCCCGGTCAAGTCAAATGATTTTTTCATAGCGAATTTCAACCCTGGTGCATATGTACCCGTGCGAGTGACTTCGTACCACATCATTTGTTAAATGCAATGTTTGGAAATTTGTCAATTTCGTCGTTTTAATAACGACAATGTTGGGTTTATCCACCGCGACAGTGGCTTTGTAAGCACGACTTCGTCTCATGTGCTACTATGTAGACTTGAGGCCTGAACATCTAGTCCGCATAAACCCCCCTCGAAATTCGGCTGGAAGGAAGATTCGGCTTGGTTGTGTAACAGGCTAACACACCTGACCGGCAATTGGGAGATCCGGGTTCGAATCCCGGTCAAGTCAAATGATTTTTTCATAGGGAATTTCAGCCCTGGTGAAACTTAAGGTAGTTTGAGCGAAATCTCATTTTACTTAGAAATCAATGAATTTGGTCTCCTTTTAAAGAAAAATATCTCACCCTTCCAATGACACCAAAAATTCAACCCCTTACCTCATTACTTTCGGAGATAATTTCGGAGAAAATACCAGCCCTTTTACACGGGAAATGGTACGTGTATGCACTCCAGAGAGACATTATTTACAAAATGAGGTATTTCTAACACTTAGATGTCGTTAAAAAACTAACAGCGTGAACTTTGTATGTTTTCTAAACTATATTTGAAAATAAATCATATTGTCACCACAGTAGGTTTTTGGGTATCACAAAAAACCCTTCCGTTTTGAAAGAGTTTCAAACGCACCGCGCGAAAAAAATGAGTCAAGTTAAAGACTTATTTAGATATTTTCATTTGATTACTTACAATTTCTGTCATATAAAACTATATTATTGCACCATTAATAATGCAGTATTTAATTGATGTGTCCTACACCTGGTGTAATTTAAACGTATAATTCGAATATGGTCTCTATTATGATTAGGGAACTATCTCGCTCGGACTACCTTAAGAGACAATTTCTGAGAGTCGAGAAACCGGGAATTTAAGAAAATTCTCGGGGGAGTGTTTAAGAGCAATAATTGTATCGGGGGTGGAATGACCGTGGGGTGGGAGGTGGGGGGGGGGAAAGGGATTCAGAGGAGAGGGTTGCTCTGTGGTGGTCAGAGTGATCGGATTTCCTCAAATATTTCCCGCCACCCTCCTATGCGATTCTGGATGACTGCAAAACACCTTGCGTGCGAAATATTAGCTAGATGTTCTCCCCAGAGGCCGTGTCTCTCGTGTTAATATCTTCGGCATGCGCGCCCTTTTTAGGTAGGCAACATGAGCGATTATTTTTTATTTACTGCATCCTCCAAGGATCCCAATGTGGGTTAGGACACTTTGGGGCCATTGTGAAGAATCAGTCTATTGGTTACTTGTCTCAGAAAGATGAGTCAATGCTCGGGTAGTTTAGGAAACGTATGATATCTTTATACATGAACATGATAGTCTAACATGTTTGGGGCGCCCAGTAAATCTAAGAGATTTACTACCAGAGCCAAACTGAATGAAAATTTATGACTGACTTTGATGGCCCAGTTGTCCCCTGAAATGAGAAATTTATGAAAAATGTTACTGAGTAGATCGTCTGCCAATAAGTGTCCGGAAAAGGAGTCATCCAGGCGCTTCAGATATTCTAAGCCATTCGAGGCATGGGGAAGCCCACTTGAGCATCCTTGGAGAATGCTGAAACCTTGGAGAATGACCAAGGGCAAGCAACGAAAGAACGTGGTGAGGGAACATGGTGCACACTTCGGTTGTCAAGGTTCAGTTTGATGACGTCATGCCCTCTCCATCTACCTCAATGACTCTTCTGTAAATATGGTAATCTTACCTCAACGTGTTCAGAGACGAATCCAACAGTGGTCAGCATTTGGTCTACGCTGTCCTTTGCCGTAGTTTGGAAGCTTATCGGACTTGTCTCTGTCATTCCGTATATGGACTGCAATGGAATCAAGTGTGATGGAATCAAATGAGCTGTAAAGGCTTGCGATATTTATGAATTATCTCTTCGTGGAAGGGGTATTCATTGACCAAGGGGTCGTCCACTAACCGAAGGGTAACCGAATTCAAATCGGAAGGGAATGATAGCAAGCGTTAATGGGACTTTATCATGAAGGGAATGACTTGAGAGCGATCTTTTTAGTTTCGTTTTCGGGATTCTACTTGATGTCAATGTAATATATCGTTGGAAGACCTCGGAGAATAAAGGGCAAAACGCAAACAAAGAAGCCCTTACTATATTGAGAAAGACTTGAATTCTTTTACATGATTTTGTGAGGAATTCGGAAAAAGTATTCCGTATGTTGTGAACCAGTAAACTTCCAACTCTCGTACTTTTTCACGGGAAATTTACGTTAACATGAGGCGCCTGGTGGTGAAAGATGACGAATGCAATCGCACTTTCTGATACATTTAATGTGTAATAGAAGTAAGAAGAAATATTTGAAACCGGAACTGAATTAGTTGTTATATTTGCGGTAAATTAATTTGTCCGTCGTGATTATCATTTTCACGGGCCTTCATTTTTCACTAAAAAGCCAAAGCTCGGGAAAAGCTGGCATAAGTTTTGGTTTAGTGAGGCCTTCGTTAGCATTATCTCGAATCATGTGGAGGGAATTGAGGAATGCCAATTCATTCTGCTATTAAATAATACGAAATGCATCTCAGCGTGATTTTTGCTTAAGTTATTGCTTAAACTACGCTGTCCTTAGTAATAACCCGAGATCGATTGAATCTCTTGAGATATTGCTTAATGGAATAATTCCTATTTTAAAAGTAGACTTCTTTTTAAAAATTAAACTCTGTCACTCTCTAGTCCCGACTTCATTTTTATCATTGGAAAAGGTCATATAAATGTGACTGACGAACGTTGAAATGTAACGACGATGAAATCACATCTCTATCTTTTAAAATACGGAAGATATGGTAACTTAATTGATGTTATTACAAAGAGGCAAGTAATGTCCGTGTGGGTAAGAGCTGTAATTTGCTTTAAAAACCCTGGAATAAAGACCCGACCCGAGAGGAGAATATGCAACCAAGATCATGGCCTGGATGCTGAGAGTTACAAAGTTAATATTAACAAAGACTTTGAGGTGGGGTTAACAATATGGACGAAAAGTTTCTCCAAATTCCAGAATCATTGTTAGACACGCTCACTAATTTGACATAATGCTTCTATTCTATCATCATCGTAATGAAGAATCGTTAACTTTATTTAGACAGTTTAAAAAAATACCTTTACTCTGATTACATCAGTTGCTCAAAATGCCCATCGCCGACGTTGACATTCGAGCACGCCTCAGAAGAGAACTCGTTGCATCCTGCAACATTTGTTGGTCATTCCTTATTTAATCTGCAGCAGTGATTGTTCTTTCTAAAAGTTCATGCGCATTATTTACCTCATACGCGTTCTTTAGAACCTTCATGTGGCCCCAAAGAAAGTAGTCAAGCGGGTATTAATCTGGAGACCAAGCGGGCCACGAACGAAGGCCTCCACGCCCAATCCATCGGTTGGGATAATATTCATACGAATGTTCTATCACAGTGCGATGTAATTGAGCTGCGGCTCTGTCATGTTGAACATACATTAGGGCTCGTATAGCTTAGGGTATGTCTTCTAAAAGGAGCGGTAAGTGATCCCTAAGGTACTGTAGGTTCGCACCGAGACGAGTTGAATTCAGTTTCGATTGTTGCATGGGGATTTGGTGCGGATTAGTGGTGGCTATTATGCGAATTATCCACGCCATCTCTCGTGAATGTTGCTTCATGAGTGAACAAAATGCGAGCAGAATGTTTGTTGTTGGCCATGAACCACTGGCAAAAATTTATTCTGGTAATGTAAACACCTGTAAGATGTTGTACTGGTTGAGAGTGGTAGGGATAGAGAGAGGCCTTCGGAATGAAGTTCCCTCCAGATCCTTACGTGAGGGACAGGCGGACCCGCAGATAGCCTCTGTGCACTCGTTCCAGGACTGCGTTGAATTGCATTAACAACACCTTCAAGAAGATCCTGCTGGCGTGCAGATTTCAGGGTGAAGGAGTCGGTTTCGCGAAGCTGCCGATGGGTACCGGTAAACACTTCCCCACTCGAAACTCTACGGTTCGGAAAACGCCATTGATACTCACGGACAGCAACTGAAGCAGTTTCATCGCAGTGCCCATCAATTTAATGAATGTCCGCATATACCTCAAATGTGAACATAGATGGCATCTTTTTCTTATTGCACCAATACAAAAATTGAATACTCAGGATAATATGCGATAGTAACTGAGTCGCTGCGACCTAAACTCAACATCCGCGTCCAAACTGTGTATGCATTTAACAAAGCATGTAAATCTTAGCTACAGATGCACTCGGCGGCTTAAACAGGAAAGCTCAACTCTAATTAACGGAACAGGACTTCCGCTTGCTGAGCGCATCTATTTATTCTCAATGCTAAGGAATTGTTAAAGACGTACATTCATTCAAGTTGTGCGGAAAAATGGCCGATTATCAACGTGTTTAACAATGATTCTGGAATTGGGAGAAAATTTTTGTCCATATTATTAACCCCACCTCAATGTCTTTGTTGTCTTTGTGACTGTTAACTTTGTAACTCTCAGCAACCAGACCATGACCTTGGTTGCATATTCTCCTCGGGTCTTTTTCCCAAAGCAAGTGTTAATTAAAGTCTCTAATCGCAGAAGTTTTTTAAAGCAAATTAAAGCTCTTACCCACACGGACACATAAGTTGCCTCTTTGTAGTAACATCAATTAAGTTACCATACCTTCGTTATTTTAAAAGATAAAGATATGATTTTTACCGCAATGAATAGGCAAATAAATTTACTAAAAGTTTTATTCTTACAAAATGTTTGTTATCTCTGAAATTAAGAGTGCTATCGTACATTATTTGTATTTGAGGAGTTAAATTTCGACCAATATTGGAGAGCCATCTTGAAAATAAGATGCCGTTAGCATTTATGATAGCATAACAAGAACAATACATATCTGTTGCACCTCTGTGAAGAGTTTCAAATCGCCTCAATCCATACTAGTCATTTAAATTCTGTGTTTTCATTGTGATTGCGAAATACTAATGAAGAAACATTTGCGTTGCCACAGCTCGGTAACTAAGGAGTTGCGACCCCATGTTGACAGGACATAAAATGCTTAAAATCACCTCCCCAACCTCCTACAGGAGTTTTGAAATTTCCTGCTGAAACATTCTGTATATTATTAGTGCCGCAAGGCTACGAGTTTAAATAGCATTAAATTGCCAGGATACCAAAAAGATAACATGCCATTATTTCCTGTTCTATATCTACAACTATAAACAACCTATACATATTACCAATGAGTTCACAGAATCAAAGTGTCACGCTAACTGGAGAATAAACAGAAATCGCTCCAACCCCATGGAGTGATGGAAACTTTTTTCGTCTGTCGAATGGGGTCGGGGAGCCGGGTAGGCTTCGAGCGGTGATCGCTACGCTACTCACGCACACTCGCTTGACGCCCAAGGTTTCCATGAGCTGCCGGAAGAGGTGCTCGGAGCAAGGGGCGCCACCGCTGACGGCGACCTCGACGCCATCCTCCCCCGTCTTCCGCACATTCCACTCACCGTCCCTGCGGTGCTGCTCCAACAGATCCACGTACATGGTCGGCGTTCCGTATAAAACCGTGCACCTGTCGAGATAATTAGTAACTAATATCAGTGGGGTTGGCGAACGCAAGACGCACTGCGTTTACGGCCAAACCTTCAGATTATTAATCTGGCCCGCGTCAACCAGCCATGTACATATTACCTGTTATTAAACTGTTGCTATTATGCTTTTAAGGTAGTTTGAGCGAAAAATCATTTTACTTAGAAATCAATGAATTTGGTCTCATTTTAAAGAAAAATATCTCACCCTTACAATGACACAAAAAATTCAACCCCTTACCTCATTACTTTCGGAGATAATTTCGGAGAAAATACCAGCCCTTTTTACATGGAAAACAGTACGTGCATGCACTCCAGAGAGACATTATTTACAAAATGAGGTATTTCTAACACTTTGATGTCGTTAAAAAACTAACAGCGTGTACTTTGTTTGTTTTCTAAACTATATTTGAAAATAAATCATATTGTCACCACAGTAGGTTCTTGGGTATCACAAAAAACCCTTCCGTTTTGAAAGAGTTTCAAACGCACCGCGCGAAAAAAAAAGAGCCAAGTTAAAGACTTATTTAGATATTTTCATTTGATTACTTACAATTTCTGTCATATAAAACTATATTATTGCACCATTAATAATTCAGTATTTAATTGATGCGTCCTACAGCTGGTGTAATTAAAACGTATAATTCCAATATGGTCTCTATTATGACTAGTAAACTATCTCGCTCGGACTACCTTAAAAAGCGACTACGAAAGATAATTGGCTCTTGGAATTTGTATTTTTGAAAAGCCTCAAGGTAATCGCGATTTCAATGCGATTTCGATAAACTTGAAATTTCAAATTTTAATGTCCATCTATAATGTAATCGAAGGCCAAATGTGGCGATTTTAAATAGATAGGGCTATAAAGTATACTCATTTTAAAAGGTGGACGAGTTGTAACTTGCTAAATCGGAATATTTTCATATGCTAAATGTGCTGTTTATCCAACTTCAAAATTTCTCGAATTGGGAAGTTTTAAATGTTCAAATTTTATTATATGCTTTGAGATTTTATTCGTACGCTGCCAAAATATTTGCGAAAATCGCGCAATTTTCCATTTTATGCCGATCATCTTGATCAACGGTACACATTCGTCTTGCTCTTGTTTACCTGGTGCGATCAAACAACTTCCTTATTCTTAGAATAACTTTTATTATAATAAGCAAGTGCGACTCCGGTGAAAGGTGAGAGAGCTTCGTTTGCCAGTTCTCGTTGTTCGACTTGGACTCAACTGGCCCGAGTGACGTGATATGCTCGTGAAACGTGATGTTAACTACCGGGGATATCTCATGTCTTCTTTGGAAACGTGTACAATAAATTTCGGCGACCGAAGAGGAAGAAAGCAGAAAGGTAAGTGGCTTGTATTAATTATCACTCTTACTGGGAGAAATTGGGTACTTCTATGGAGGCGTAGACTAATCGCACAGAATACTCTTCGATACCCATGCAGTGAACTTGGACTCTTTCTTGAATAGTTTTCGAAAAAGATTTTCCGCATAGGAAAATTGAGATGTGGAAATTGACGAAATACGCTCTAAATAAGAACGAAAAACTGAATGCTCTCCAACCCTGTCGCTATGCTTAGCATCTCCGAGAAATTCCGTCACGTGGGCGCAGTGTCTAACTTGTTGAAAATAATATTTTGAAGAAAAAAAACGACAATGCGCAAAGTAGTCATTCCCATCGTTTTTCGTCTGCTGTGTCCCTAATTTCTGCATCTCTCCGTGGATCTCCATCTACATACTACCCCGCGAGCCGCCGTTTGGACATGTGGCAGGGGGTGATAGGTCACCAGCCGTGTAAAGATTTAAAAATTTTGGAGGTGAAATGGTGACATGTCCTATGGGAGGGTGTTTGGAGGAGCTCAGTTTTTATTGTGGTCGCTTATTGTGCGCGGAAAGAACGAGTTTTTGTACCTATCTGTTCGGCAGTGTATCTCTCTTATTTTATCGCATCCGTCAGACCTAGAGATGTAGTGAAGAGTCATGATAATATTCTCTATGTCGCTCTGAAAAATATCAGTTCTGAATTTATCAAGCAACCTAAGCCTAGCGTGTAGCCTACGAGTCTCTAGGGGCTCCCTCCTTAATCTCTCTAAAAGTCATAAGACAATATGTTCGCTCGTGGCAGCTTTTAACGAAGCGTGTCGCTTTTCTTTGTATTTTATTAATTTTTTTGGTAAAATCTTTATTCTTCTATTCTAGTAGGGACCAAACCTCTAGCTGTGGCATCGTCGGCTATCTGTTAGGGCAGCGGTTCCCAAACTATGGGTTGCGACCCACTGGTGGGTCGCGGGAGCAATTTTGGTGGGTCGCGCAGGGAAGGTGCCTTTTAAAGTAAAAATTAAATCTTAAATAATTACCCAAAAATTCTCTTCAAATATGTTCTAACGCTAAACTAACAATAAGAAACGTTAAAAATACTAAAGTGAACATAGACTATATAGTCAGTCGAGACTATTTATGTGAAAGCAAAGAGACTTCGCTATGTTGTACGGGTCTGTTGTCTTTTGCCCCGCCGGTGCCGGGTAATATTGGGTCGCGAAAAATATTTCAGGTTGGAGGTGGGTCCCAGGACAGAAAAGTTTGGGAGCCGCTGTGTTAGGGGTTTCTCTGGACTCTGGCAATTTGGGAATAAGAAATTCGACCACGGCCAATGACTGGCAGTGGTGGGTACTCACTTCTCCTCCGTTAGCGCTCTCAAGGAGGCCTTGGTGTTGAAGACGGGGGCCGGCATCACGAGCGTTGCACCGCTGTGAAGACTCGCTATGGTTCCGACCACGCAGCCGAAACAGTGGAATAGCGGAACTTGCAAGCATATCCTATGATGCTGAGAAAAATGAGAACTCATTAATTTCCGGAACCCTCCCTCCGTTCCAGCTGTTCCGGGGATCTTATCCCTGCTGTTATACCCTGTCCAAGATAATAGCGCAGTTTAGTGTTTGAAATGGAGCCAATTATTGAACACGTCCAATGGCGTTGGACGTTGGAGAAGGTAATCACGTGACCAAATAATCCATGACGGTCGCCTTTGTTTAAATCAAACGAATGCGAAAATATTGTGTACCTACTTTTCATTTCTTTCTCAGCCAAATCAGCACATTTGACTGCGCTATTATTTTGGACGGACTCAAATAATTTTTTACGTCTACATCTACATACTACCCTGCGAGCATCCACGTGGGCGTGCGGCAGGGGGTGGTCGGACACCAGCCGTGCAAAGGTGCTTGTTTCATTGGAAACTGATGGATTCCTCGATTAACTCGATACATTTTGATTGATTTTTTTTCTGCCACCACTTTCACTTTTATTGGTTTCTTCATCTGTTCAGTATTCGAACACATCACGAAAGTTTCGAATAATTCGCCTGTGATCTTGATTGAGTATTTGCACACTTTTTGGAAACAACGGCAAATGCTACTTTAACGAATTAAAATCCTAAGTACAACATTTGAGAGTTGTACATATCCTACATTTTAAATAATAAGCGATTTAAAATCGTAATTTGGGCCTTGCGCTCAAACGGACCGCGGCCATATTGCCTCTGCCGTGACCTCAATCCCCTTACTCAGGCGTAGCTACTGGGTTTGTTTACGTTGCCACTCTGTCATATTTTCTGTGTTGGGTGGTAAATATTAGGTAGAATTCGCTGTGTATATCCGATTTACGCGAAGCAGGAGTCCAACGATATAGTAAGAAATATTACTGCTAAAAAGAAAAACTATAAAGAATACTGTTACGTACCACTGCTTAAAAGTACGCGAGTATCAACGCCGAATGAAGAGTTCAGCGTCCCGATTAATGCTACCGCACGAAAGAAGTGGCTCTCATAGCAGCTTGACGAGAGACGATGCGAAGAGGCCTTCAGCTGTAACAACTCGTTTACGATGCTGTGGCGACAATTTTAATGTGAGTAAATTGAAAATTATGTACCATTCTAAAGGAAACAACCACTTCTTCTAGCGTATTGTGATTTATTATGTATTGCTTGTATGATGAAATTATTTCAGAGGTGTATTCCTCCATAATTGGAGCCGTTATTCAGTGTGAAAATTTTATTGGTAGAAGTAGCGTGTAAATGAGTGCCGGGGTGTTATAAATTGTAATTTTAGGAGTCACACGACCGAATTAGTGACTACTATGATTAGTAGATATTCATATATAGATATACTACTGCATTCATTTCTTTCGACTCTTTCTAGTTAGAAGACATTGCGGACATTGGCATGCATTGGAAGATGATAGGATGGCCTTTAAGATTAAAAAAGGAGTTACTCCACATATATTTGAATTCCAATCTAAGAATAATCCCGCCTCTTGTGACCGACCCGTAGTGAGAAAGAGAAAAATGTTTGACATTCTGCAGGACTCTGCCAATTCACAAGAGTCGGCCATGGATCAGATCCTATGTATGTGCCATGACATCGTAACCGATGATGAGAGGGAAGCTGCCTCGTCAATAAAGCCACCAGTGAATGGAATTTCTCCTGTGAACTGTGAAATAATATAATTTAGCGTGAATTTCATGTTATTTGCATGTAATGCGTAAAATAAAAAGACTAGTTGCGAAGAGACATTCTAACCGGGACATTTGTACAACTCGCTGCTCGTAGCTCGAGAATAGTGGGATTACGCTTCATAAAATCTTCCAACCATCGATGTCTCCACCGCGGGATGTTGTTGGATGGCACCTTGAAGTATCCTACTCCCATTTTACGAAAATCAGTCCGAAGACGAAACGATTTCCTTAGATTTCAAAGAAATGACGTCTGGTCGTCACTCCTGCCACGGCAAAATCGTGAACACGAGCCGGACAAGCAAAGGAGATGACGTCAGTCAACGAGCGCGCGTTTTGCCTTGCTGGACATCGATTCGAAAAAAGTGCAGCTTTAATAGCTTATATTATTTATAAAACACAACAGAATAAAATTTTACTGCAGGATTGCCTTTTTCATGGTGTAATGATTCACTGATAATTCATTCGCCACCAAATTCTGACTCATGCAAATTCCCAATTTTAGTTTCCACGTACTCATCTGATCATTGATTCAAAATAAAAGGAACGTGTCATTATCGATGTACACATTTCTTGTAAAAGTGTATATTAAATGACATATTTGACCGTATTGCTAGATCAGAATAATTAAAGTTTTATTGTAATTCTACGGTTATTACTGTTTTCAGTGCTTTTTAATAATTAATTCGCAGCATGGAAGAGTTTTCAAACCACAGAATTATTCTATCTGTGGTTGTATTACTTGGCTCACATAACGCTCAAAACTATGGCATTCCTGTTGATTTTCTTTTGGGTGGTTACCGTCAGCCCGTCAGCGTAAGTTTGGTTGGGAAATTTTAAGTTGTATCTTTGACGGCCATTTGGTATAATTTATAGTACGGGGTTGGTATTACTTTGGACCGATAGGATTTTATCTGAAAGGAAGTCATGAATGTAAGCTGGAAGAATAGGAATAATGAATCAGAGGAAAATACCAGGGTTATTTGTTTTTCAAGGTCCGATCGATCGCAAAATGAAAACCATAGTCAAAATCAAAAATGTTTTGTTTTCAACATTTACCTACACCTTCCAGCTACTTCTCTACATAGTCGCCGCTCGGACTTAGACATTAGTCGTAGCGTGGTAACAACTTTCCATTACCCTCGTCATAGAAGGCAGCCGCCGCCGATGCTTTCAGCCAATTCTCTACGGTGGTCCGCACCTCGTTGTCTACGCCAAAATGCTGCCCTCCCAGCCAGCGTTTCATGTGAGTAAACAGATGAAAATCAGAGGGAGCCAAGTCCGGGCTGTATGGTGGGTGATCAAATACTTCCCATCGAAAACGCTGAAGGAGCGACTTTGTTGCAGCTGCAGTGTACGGCCGAGCATTGTCATGAAGAAGGACAATGCCTGATGACAACATTCCCCTCTTCGCTTGTTCTGAATTGCCCTCCGTTAACGTCGCTAACTCTTGCGTCGCGACGTGGTCGACGGGCATACTAGAGACACTACGCAGCACATATGCGCTGAGTTCCATCGGATTTGCACAGTGGTTTCACTTTCGCGACCAATCGGACTATGAAAAAACATAGCCCTCGTAGTTCCTCGGGAGAAGCAATGGTCGAATTGCAAATCACCGAATCAATCGTCCGGCATAAAATGCCCGCCCTTCTCTCCACTTGGGCGTCTCTGGCAACTTACCCTATCCTCGAATCCCGCCCGTCGTCCCATGGACTCTGCGTTATTGATGACGTTGTGATGACTGAGAAACGCTCCTTTGGGCTCTCCTGTCGTGCCCTAAAATCAAGCAGATTTACAAACCGGAGGAATTTTTTTAATAAAATAACATCACGTATTTATTAAAAAAAAATAAGATCTGCAATTCGGTTAAAAGGGTTTATAGTTTTTTTTAAGAATCGACAGAAGCAGACGAAAACATTCAGAAATCGTTGTGACGTAATGACTTACCGAAGTAAATTGAATATTGCATCCGTCGTCTGGCTGAACTTTTCTGCTGAGCTGTCGAACTTCTTCCACTGTTTCGTAGCTGACACCTTTTAGTAACTCGTCGAAGTGAAAGGAACCCCTGTAATTGATTTTGAAATGTATTTCTTGAGTGAATAATATGTTGAGAGAATAATGTTGTGAAATTCTTGAGGTCAATGCCAGCAATGAATTTTCATTGAAATGGACGATTCAAAGTTTCTCCTCCTTTTAAACGAGCAGGCAAACATGTGCTTCATATGTGAGATTGTAGCTGAGGAGCCTGTCACATGACAGCGATACGGGAGTACTCCGTCAAGCAAGAATTAGCAAGAATGCTAGGCAGCATTATATGAACTCACTCGCGCACATGCATTGAACTCCCAAAGGGTCCATCGGAGGAGTCTCTCGTGTTCAAATTGTCAGCTTGAAAAAAACAAGGATTACACTGGCAGCAGCGTAGGAAAGCTAGAGAACCCAGAGGTCTTTTAAAATGCTATTTCTATGGAGTCATGACTAAAGAAGGTGTCCAGCAGCTGGGCATTTGTAAATTCCCTAAGATTTCCAGGTTTTGCAGACATAATTTTTATTTTTCCTGAGGAAATAGTGATTTTTTTGTTGTTAATTATAAGAGAATGTTTGATATGTTTTTTGGGTAATTAAACGTAAGGATTATTTCTAAACTTTGCATATTTGAAGGAAAATAAACCCAAAACTTTAAAATAGTTTGAGAGAAAATCACATCACCACCCTTTCTTAGATTTAAACATTATCATGCTGGTGCTCAAGGAACAAGGTTATATTACAGCCAAACTTTACTATGAATAGCATTGATATAAAATTATAAACAACTTTAAAAACTGAAGGCATTGACTTTTTTCCTTATTTTGCTAAATGCGACAGCGCAAGGGAAATTTGACTTCGCAACTTGCCGATAAAGGCACGTTCTTTACGCCACTGATTTACAGACTACGACCAATCAGAACACCATGTACCTAGATAGAAGACATTGTACCTACTTTCGGTGATTACAGGAATGCAAAATGCGACAACGCAAGCGAATTTTGACTTAGTAACTTACCGAAAAAGGCACATTGCTTCCGTTGCTGCTTTATATATTGACACCATAGAAAATTCCAGAGTAAATTCGATATTTCCCTGAGATTTCCACTGAAAATATAATTCCCTGAGATTTCCCGGTATTTCCGGTTTTCCCGAGTGCTGGACACCCTGGTAAATGATTCTGGTAAGAGATAATGGCTTAGCGTTCACCCCGCAATTGGTTTACAAAAAGCTATGCAACCATTAAATTAGACAAATCAATTAAAATGTATCTGAGAAATGATGAATAAAAGGGCTGACGTCATATACGTCCCCGCTGAGTGAGTGACCAGATTGGTGGCGAAATGAAAGGAGCTTGTTGGACTTTTTCGTAGGATTTGTGCTGAGGATGTTTGGCCGATGGAATAAAAGCCAACGAATGGGCGAAAACAAGTAGGGGAGACAATTACCACAAGGCACTGCTGAACTCTCGTGCTCGAAGGAAATGGTGTGAGGCTCACGTGAGACGAGACCGAAAGGGAGCAATGGGATGGGTGAGAATCTCTATCACGGCCAAGTGTGATTTAGGAGAGTCGGCTCAGGGATCGCAGGATAGTATGAGCGGGCTGCAGGCGCACAGTATGAAAAGGCTGTGAGGCATATATGTAGATGAATTTTAAGGAAACGACGGTAATGAAATTCATTAGAAACGGAAAAGTCACAATCACAATGAACGTGCGAGGGCGTGAACCATATTTTGCGGATCTGTCCCTTAACATGCGCTGAAGGTAAAGGAGAGAAGCGGCGACGTCATTGGTTGAACGATTGATTGGGGATTGCGGTCTCTACCACGGTCTGGCTCTGACTGCTGGTTCACGTCTGAAGACTGAAGGAAACCATCGATGGACTTGGCGCGATTTTGAATGGCATATCACTTCGGTCTGGTTAGGCCACACCTCAAATACGCCGCGAGCGTTTGGAACCCTGGTCGTAAAGATTCAACAAAAAAATCAATAAAATAGAAAGAAAAGCAGCACGGTTCGTTAAAAATTGCTACGAACGAACAGATAGTGTTGCACAACTGTTAGAGGGATTAAGGTGGGAGCCCCTAGAGACTCGGAGACTGCACGCTAGGCTTAGGCTGCTTGAGATATTCAGAACTGGTGTGTTGCAGAGCGACACAGAGAATATTATAATGACGCCTCACTACATTTCTAGGTCTGACAGATGCGATAAAATAAGAGAGATACTCTGCCGAACAGATAGATACAAAAACTTGTTCTTTCCGCACACAATAAGTGACCACAATAAAAACTGAGCTCCTCTAAATACACTCCCATAATACATGTCACAATTATAACCTCCAAAAATTTTACATCTTTACACAGCTGGTGACCTACCAACCCCTGCCACACGCCCA
This sequence comes from Ceriagrion tenellum, assembly GCA_963169105.1. Taxonomy (NCBI): domain Eukaryota; kingdom Metazoa; phylum Arthropoda; class Insecta; order Odonata; family Coenagrionidae; genus Ceriagrion; species Ceriagrion tenellum. The sequence continues at coordinate 162,309,530 of OY720636.1, forward strand.
TGAGGCGGCTCGCGGGGTAGTATGTAGATGTAGATCATCTCGCATCGTCTGGGATGCTGTTCCCTTGGTCTGCAAGAAGCAGACGGCGCATGCGAATTGACGTCAGCCGAAATCCGGTAGAGCATTTTTGTAGAGGACGACATTTCGGAGTATGCGCGTGTGTGGATCAGATATTTGGTCCTGGCGTAAAGAGGACGGCTATAGAGACATGTGCAATGCAAATGTACAGTGGCGGAAAAAATTAACGCAAAACTCATCGGCGTCTGTATGCGGCGTACACGGGAACTAATTGAAATCGTTTTTCCTTCGACAACTTGACAACAATGAGACAGCATATGGAAACCGGGAATATTCAAACTCTCTATGAATGGATATCGATTTTATGCGTCATGTAAATAGCCATACTAATAAGGTTTACGTTCGCGAGATCGTCTAGGAGTTATAAACGTGATGAGCTTGCTTCGACCCGTACTCAGTCGAGGTTCCGAAGTCGTAGTTGATTATGTAGAGATGCTTACCATATTTTTTTAGAGCTTTGGACCGTTTAAAAAGATTTTCTTGATTGAAACTTAAGAAACAATACGATGAAAGCATTATTTGTTGGGACATAAAAATTTTTTATTCTCCAGATCAAATTCACTTACAATAAAACGTATTTCCGCGTGCTGGGAATAGCTGTGGATGAACATCGTTTTTATAGACCTCAAACCACTTCCGAGAAATATGATGCATTACAATTAACATTTTGGCGTAATTTCCTGTGAATTTCAAGTTAAAGTATGGGAAATCTGGTTGACTTGAATGGTTTCCATGTGGAGAAAATTATTCTTTAAAAGTATTTCCAATACCTTAAAACCCTACGTAAGTTTCCGCCCTCGTGCACACAGGTCGTCTCAAACATTTGAATTTCTAAATTTCTCCAAACGTAATATTATTTAATTTCTGAAAACTACTTTTAAAAATCCAGAACATTTTATTTGGACCAGTTTTTAAAGGAAACATTAGAATTCCCTTTTTTCGTTTTGTAGTAAGAACCACTGGACGCCGATTCCTCTTCATCGATGAAGTAGCCTAGAGGGAGAGCGTTTGTCTGCGGCCAAGAATGCCTGGGGTTCAAATCCTGGCGTGGCCTCTTTTAGTGCCTTAAAAATTATCTTCGCGATGTGACTTTATTGCAGCCAAAACTTCGCAGGAATCCGCAGAAGACCCAGGGAATGGACATTGACCTCAACCATGAGTGTGTGAGTTTTACACATATTCAGGCTTTGTAAAAGAATCAGAGCGGTCTCCTTGGTCGTCGAATGAGATGTTTACTTCCTATCCTCGGGTACTCGGCCCCACTTGATTTCTACGTCCTGTCTGTCGTATGATGCTCAAATCCATTCATTCGCCAATTCACCACTCAATGAAAAGCTATTCATGAAGGATGGAATAGACCGGATCTCTGATTGTGTCAGTTACTCGATTTAGTGAACTTACCTGATGCTACATTCACCTTTAAATCACTTTGAAATAATTTAGTAAAGAGGGCAGTTATTTTTATTAGGAATTAGAGTTTGGTTCTATCTGCCGAACTTGTAAATACCGATTACTTATCTGAGTGAGAGACCAAACAAGGGTTGAATTATATTCAAAATATCTTCAAAACGGTATTTGAAGCTTTCCCAGCATTGTTTTCCAGGTTTGCTATGAGCAATACATTAACCGTGTAGTTCAAATGTTCAACTTATAAGATGGAGAATAATACTTAAAGGATAAGGTAAATTATTGAATCACTTAAATATCTTTTGACATATTCGCAGTGATACATGTTTGGCTAAAATTACGCAGTTAAATTTTATGAGGAGCATTTTATACCCATGCGTAAGTAATACTCAGACAAAAATGCATCGCGTATCTTCCCCTGTGAAAGTGATAAAATACTAAAAATCATCTTTTTCATGTAGCGACTAAGCAGTGATTAGATATTTTCCCTATGGTCAGTTGTATACTCATAAATCCGCAGAGTAGTCAATGGAGTGCAAATTAGGAATGTGCACCATCAAAGATTATACGATTGCTACGTTCCTAAAGAATCTATTCCTCTTCAAATGTGTCGTAATATTATTGCTTGAATGGAAGTTAAAGTTGTGAGTGGCCCCACATGAAGATATTAACAGACTTTTAACAGGGTCATAAATTTCATCTCTTAGTGGTTATGTATTTTAACGGATGTTGAAGAGGGACACTATAATGCTTTATTTAGAACGAGTGGAAAAGGTTGAAATGTATGCGTAATTCTCGCAATTTGAGTTATGTGTGCACATGATCACAGCAATTGATCATCGAGAAATATGCTGGTATTTACATAAAGAATGTGGATGTTTATTAGCCTTATAATCAATCCATCCCCCTCCATTCTCGATTTCCTGACCAAGTCTCTGTGACATGGAGTTGTCCACATTTTGGTATCCTCTTACTGGCTTCATTTCCCATTCTTCCTCCACGATTTTCCTCGTTGCATCTTAATTTGGGGTTGTTTCGTTTGAGGGGGTCGAAAAACGTTTGTTTCTCGCATTTTTCTCATAATGAACGCTGCGCTCTGTGCAGCCCGCTCCATCTATGTTACATGATTTGTTTTGAACCATCTCCTAGAATTTTGACATTTGTGAACTCGTAAGTATTCCTAGTTGCGGGCGAAAAATGAATGTTGATATACATTTGATTAAGCATAGTTCTTATTATAACGGACATGAATTTAATGCTTTTCGTTTGATAGTAGTGAGAAATAGGTTTTTTAACTTTTAAACACCAAACAAAAGTTCAGTGGGTGAAAGTCGAAGGCGCAACACCTCTTCGGGTAATTTTTCGACAGATGTTTTTGCCTTTTACAAACATACCATTCGATTCCTCCGCCTGGGAGAAAAATTAGGCATACTTAAAGGCTAATAAGATCTTTTTTTCCTCCAAGAATTTTGGGAGAGGCCGCAAAAACTTTGAACAGTATCTCGGCTTGCGCTGTCCGCTCTGCTTGTTCGTCTATCGACGCTCGTCTCAATGAAGTAGTCATCAGTAAACCTTGGACAAGTTCCGGGTGGTGATGGTCGGGGTGGTTTGTTGTTTGTTTGCCGTACGCACAGGTTTCAAATACTTGCTACACCAGAAAGAAAAGGTTCGTTGCGCTTCGAAAAAATCTGAAGCCCCCGTCGAATACTTTTAAGGGCGTAAGAGGAGTCAAATACCACTTCTTTCCTGTGAGTTAAACACCTGACGTCCGAAACATTATCTATGGCAGAAAAGGTATCGCCCGCAACACAAGGGGAAAGTAAGCTCTCATTAAAGGCATACTATTTCCCAAATCAATATAATGCGTCCTTCATACATTCCGATTTTGAATGGATTAGTATTGGTGGAGCTTTGTATCGACACGGGGAAATACTCAAGAGTTCTCCAAGATTGCTCGTTGCTTTAACTCAGACTAAAGGTGGCTGGCCTCCAAACCCATGCATGATGGGAACTAATGGCATTTGATTGGAATGGTCTGGGCTGATGAGGTGAAATCTGAGAACTACATCTTTCTGTTTGTATTCCCGGGAGAGTAGTATGCTTTTTCCTAACCTTTAGTTATTTAAAACGTTCGTAGACAATACCACCACTCATTTTAAAAGTAACTTAGTCCACAGCAACGCATACGGACGCAAATAAATTCACCGAAAGGATACGAAACATCATCATAAATCCGCCTTGACATAAGAAAGCTCAGTAAATGGTACTGGGCTGCAAACCTGAATCGTAATCATGGTTCTCCATGATAACATCGTTCGAGTACGCTCATGATTGAAAACGTGATCTTCATCAAGAAAGATCGGGTGCTACATAGCAGTGGAGTGCGCTCCCAGGACCTTGTGCATTGCCCTACCAATGCGGCTTACCTTTGGATGACAATAATGACCATAAGAAGAAAAGAACCGTGATCCCACCCCTGGTCGAGACACTTTTGAGTTTTTCATTCAATTTCTGGTCAAGTAAAATAAGTTTTATTCGGCAAATTTTATTTCTTTTGTATTTAAAAAAATTCATAATATCAGCCAGTCATTGTCGCCAATATGAGGAAATTTATATAAAAACTCATTTGCGTTCATTAAAAATCGAACACGGACCACTCTTAGCCAAAAGCCAACTCTTAGTTAGCCAAATACATCTGACAGCTACGACATTAACGTTACCTATTTATTTAATTCATTAATGATATTCTACTCCAAACTGAAGTCTTTTAAAAGGCTTTTTGTTACTTTCATATGTGCGGCGAATTTATAGCTAAGCATATAAGATATTATGCAATCATCCATATGTTTTCCATAACTACACCTAATTTGGGTCAACTTTTCTGAATGTTTATTCGTATATCCTGCAGTTACTAGATAAAGCGTAACAGTGGACAGCTCATCACCAAGCTTTCTGTGATAAGATGAAAGTAATATCGGGAAAATATGCCTAGATTATTCGGTATCGATGCATGCACATTTATTTTTATTTCGTGAAATTATATACATTAACGTATGTTTCCATAGTTTAATCCCATTCTGACGAACTAAAGACGGATTTACATTGGGTCAAGAACGATTCATTCATAAATATCCGTTTTGAATTTAATAAATATCCGTTAAAGGAACTTCGTCAATCTACAAATTTGAAAATCGTGAAAAATTACATCACGTAGACTATACTTATTTCAATTAAATCTTTTTTGTATCGACATTTGGTGCAGATAAATCTCAATTTATATCATTTCGGTGAAACAGGCGCAGTACGCGTCATTCAAAAAGATCCTCGGAAAGTCGACCTTAATAAATATCCCTTGGTGGTAGAAGATGTATATTTTAGAATATAGTATACTGAATTGGGTGGGATAGTAAATATTTTTTATAATCAGTCTTTCTGTATAAATATCATCATTCGACGGAAGAACCATGCTGAAACAAACACAGCGATGCACCGCGACTGAATGTGCGAACAATATGAGAAGAAAGCTAAAATATGAGGCGATTGATGACTAAGTTTTACGCTCCAGCAAATGTGAGTTCCATTGCGGATTTCAAATAATTGCGGTAGACGATGTTTTCCTCAGTGTTGCCAGTCTTTCGAGTATGTACTGCTCCTAGAAGTTCCCAAAAATGCCGCATTCTGGCGCGCGAAAAATTTTGCGTTAATTTCTTCCGCCACTGTACATTGTGCATAGCAAAGAATTGAGCGAGGAAACAATGGCATGAGGGCTGTGGTTGGAATTGGGCGAAGGAAATGCGATCGAAGTGGAAAAAGTGGATGGAGCGTGTATGAGAGAGAAAGAGGCGGAAGATGATTGGCGAGAGTGATTGGTACAGCGGAAGCTGGGAACGAAGGACAAGGAGGGCATGAAGACAGGCGGAAGGGATGGCAAAATCATAAAGTTAACTTTTGCTTCGGAGGGTTTAAGTCGTTAAGGCAAAGTTTGAAGCTATCCCACCTGTGTTATAAGAAGTGCATGTCTGAAGACCTTCCTATATAATGGTAAATTGTATTAGATAATAATGTGTTTGTTCCATGTCGAAGGCTTTCTACCCCTCTTACTCCCCCTGGCTGATTATCTCACCTGGGAGAAATATGTTGCGTTAACTACGCGACAGTTTTATGGCTCATTTTTTATTCAAGTGCCTGTTTATTCATTTGCCGAGTACATCGGCAAGCTTTTAATCTACAGCGAACTTTCAATACTATCCGTGTCATCTACTGAGCATATTTTTAGACTCGACCTTGCCGCTTAAGGTAGCTTGAGCGAAATATCATTTTACCTAGAAATCAATGAATTTGATCTCATTTTAAAGAAAAATATCTCACCCTTCTAATGACACCAATAATTCAACCCCTTACCACATTACTTTCCGAGATATTTGATGAAAAATACCGGCCCTTTTACATGGGAAATGGTACCTGTATGCACTCCAGGGAGACATTACTCACAAAATGAGGAATTTCTAACACTTAGATGTCGTAAAGCAACTAAAAGCGTGTAGTTTGTATGTTTTATCAACTATATTTGAAAATTAATCATTTTGTCACCGCAGTAGGTTCTCGGGTATCACAAAAAGCCTTCCGTTTTGAAAGAGTTTCAAACGTACCGCGTGAAAAAATAGTCAAGTTAAAGACTTATTTAGACATTTTCATTTAATTACTTACCATATCTGTCATATAAAACTATATTATTGCACCATTAATAATCAAATATTTAATTCATCTGTATTACAGCTGGTGAAATCAAAACGTATAGTTCGAATATGGTCTCTATTATGACCAGGGAACTATCTCGCTCGGACTACCTTAAAATGGAAGCTGGGAAATGAAACTAATGTCGATTAAAATTATCATGCAGTAAGCGATGACGAAGGCTGCGGCCCTAAGTTCGATTCCTTTCCTTCCTTAGCGAAAAATAAATTAAGTGTTTTCTTGTAAGATAGCATGTTAACTTCCTCATGATTGCCGCGGAAAACTTTCATTAATTAGCACTTCGCCGTACGATTAATTACGATTCCTCCGATTTAATCCATTTGCCTGCACTCAGACCTAATTGCTGCGGCCAAAATTCCTCTTCGCGATACGGCCGCTGGATCACTGCCGTATTTATCGGGATTAAAAAGAAACTCATGTGGTTGGATGGGTTATCTATCCTGGCGTGCGTTAAGTGATTAATGCAGATTTTCCGTCGTGAATTTCGGAAAAGCTTCAAATTGATGGGTAACTGTCGATACTTTCAAATCTGTTGTAGGCGTGGCTATTTGGTCGCTCCATCGCGGCATATCAGTACGATCACGCTTCGTTTAATCCATCTGGGACCTTAAAAGAAACGGAAGCGTTCATGGCGTAATGGCGAGTGATTGATGAATGGCAGGGTAAGCAGAGAGAGGAAGGAAACTGAGGGAGAGAGATTCGCGCCAATATATTTCACCGGCCGAGACGACTCACTCCCAATCCCCATCGCCCAACAAGACGACCGACTCGAGGTCCGGCAGGTTTCCGCAGCGGACTCGGCTGCCGCGCGGCGAAGAGGTCAACTCCGGGACCACGCCCTCGACCACCTCCCTGTTGTCCCGACCGCGGTATCGGTCCGCCGCCAGCAGTGCCCGGGCTCCCACCTTCCTCAGGCTGTAGCGCAGCTCCTTTCCGAAGTACGCGGGGTTGATGTTCACCTTAAAAAGATAGATGAACTTATTGCTCCACTTAAAAAAATACATTAAAACAGTTTAGTAAAACAACTGTGGTAGGTAGATTTAAAGGTTTACACTAGTGTAGAACCTACCAGCACTTGAAATCAATAATAAAAATGACTTTGTAAGTTTTCACAGGTTTTCACAGGTACCACCAGTTTCGTTCCATTGGCAACACCTTTAGGTGAAGATGTTGCCTAAGCAACGAAACCGGTCGTACAAATAAACACATTAATACATACATACCCATCACGCCGTTCCCTTTCGGGGTAGGCACAGTCAAAATGTTTCACTCATTAATACATAATTGTTCGCCTAACCCTGTTTCAATAATTTCCTCCATACTGACCTACACTTGCAAACCTCTTTTGCCTCATTTACCCCCATACACTTCCATACACGCCCTCTGTTTTTAAGACTCCTAATATTCCTCCTCCTAAGAATTTCCTCAATCACATTCAACCACAACTTTCTCGGCCTACCTCTACCTCTCACACCATTCATTCTACTCTCATATATGTTTCGTTATTCGACTGTCATCCATTCTTTCAACATGGCCAAACCAACGAAGCACACTCCTTTCATACACGTCCATTACTGGAGCATTTAACCCACATTCATTCATTACCCACTCATTCCTGACCCTATCCATTCTACTTTTGCCGAAAATACTCCTCAGATAACTCATACCCACGGCGTTTAATCTACTCTTATGTCTATCCTGACATACCCATGTTTCACCACCACAGAGCAAAGTGGGAAGAAGTACACTTTTGTACACGGCAATTTTCGCTTCCTTAGACAAGCACTCATTCCTTGATATTCTCCACATGCCACTTTCCTTCCAGCATTCGCACGTCTCTTTATCTCCTCATCTATTCTTCCATCTTTCGCATACATCTTACCTAAGTACATGAAATCATCCACCTAATCAATTATTTCACCGTTCACCCTCATCCTACATTTATTCTCCTCATTCTCCTCATCAAAAACTACTACTTTAGTCTTGCAAGCATTTACCTTTAATTCCATTCTCTCCGTTGATTCACAATCCTTATCTAGGTGCTTCTGTAATACCTGTTGACTGTCGGAGATCAAAACAGCATCATCCACATATAGAAGAACTTGCAAGTTTACATTTCCAATCAAAACACCGTCGATTTCACTACCTGCATCTCTAACACATTCATCCATAAATATATTAAACAGCTATGGGGATATTATGCATCCTTGCTTTACACCCTGTTTTATCACAAACCAATCACTCAGAACCCCGTTAACTCTCACACTTTCCTTAATATTATCATATATCGCCATCATAACATTCCATAACTGCCCATTCACTCCATAGTCCTTCAAAACCTTCCACAGCTTCTTTTCATTTACCTTGTCATTTGCCTTCTCCAAATAAACTTATGCATAATACACTTTCTTTCGACGCCTACACATTTTTCTGTCACTTGCTGAAGCGCGAAAATCTGGTCACTACATCCTCTCCCAGGCATAAACCCACACTGCAAACCCCATATTCTGTCGGAAGTAATATTCCTCACTCTTTCGATTGATATTTTACTTAACACTTTTCCCAGGATACTCAATAAACTGGCCCGATAGTTATTACATTCGGTCTTTCCTCCTGTCCCTTTGTACAATGGAACGATGATACCATTCTTCCTATCAGCTGGAACAACAGAAACCTGTAAGCATAGATTGTATAGTTCACGCAGCCTACAAATTAGTAATTTACACCCACACTTCAACATTTCACTGGATATCCCATCTATGCCTACAGCCTTCCCATTTTTCAATATTCTCACAGCTGATGTGACCTCCTTCTCACTGATATCCTTTTCCATCATCACATTCTCACATACAACTTCACAAGGCTCATCCTCAACGCCTGCTATATTATTGTACAATTCTGCAAAATACTCCCTCCAGCAGTCCCTGATATTGGTCTCGTCCCACATGATCTCTCCACTTTTGTTCTTTACCGCATTCATTCCCCTACCTTCACCAATCTTAGCCCATTTTACCCACTTCCAAAACAGCTTTTTATTACCTTCAAAATCACTCTGCATTTTGTTAGCTGCATCCGCACGCATTCTTTCTTTGCTCTATTTCTCAGCGATTTTGCATTCATTCTTTTTCTTTCTGTAAATCACACATGCCTTTGTACGCTCTTCCTAAGATTTGGCAGCAATAATATTCTTGTATGCCTCTTTCTTTTCTCTGACTGCCATTTTCACTTCTTCGTTCCACCAAGCATCACCTTTCGTTCTTCCTACCACACCTTTTCCACATACACTTTCAGCACATTCCACAATCACTCCTTTTAAACACTCCCACGCATCATTCACATTCTCGTTTCTGATATGCTCGTCCCATTCTCTCTGCTTCAACGATAGAGCATCCTCAAGCATGCAACCATACCGCATTCTTACCTCGCTGTCTAGCAACCTTTCCACTTTTACTCTCAACTGCTTACGCGAAAAATACCTGTGAAAAGTTACAAAGTCATTTTCATTATTGATTTCATAATGGATTTTCACAAAGTTAAGCCGGAAACCATCGAATTTAACTACTAGCACTTATTTTAGCGTTCAAAATATATCATTGTACAATATAGCAATAGTTTTTTTGACAAGACATGACCAAAAAAGTAAAGAATAAACCAATAAACGAGAACATACTAGGAAAAAATTAGCTACTTACAATGTTTTAAGAATGTTATAAATTTAAGTGGCAAAACAAATTACATTACAATTTTTTTATACAATACACAACCATGAAATCATAATAAAACTTCTATATCATTATGATATAATATCCAATCTCTGCCCTTTTTACAAAAAATGTATTTACTCTTTACTTCCTTAATGTCGCTCGGTAAATTATCAAAAGTTTTTGGTCCAATGAACAAAAACGAATGGAGATCGGTTTACATTATATTCAAAATCTCACAGTTTCATTCATAGCTGTGGAGCGTCAAGAAAATTTGTCCCCTGTCCGTGTATGTGCTGAAAATGTAACCTCCTAGCGTTGTTTCCCACAAATTCCCCCCGTTACGTTGCTAATGCCAATTGTTTCCCTGAAGAACATGTACTGATAGTAAGTCATTATGAAAATGGGACGCAGGCCAAGTGAATGGAGATAAATTTTTGAATATGATAGGAGAAAACTGTTGGCGGTAAAACGTAAAAAAAGAACGAGGAAACGGCGAGAATAGTGACAATTGTGACTCATCAGTACAAGCAAAAGGAAAAAAACTGAATTAATAGCTTTTTATCATGATGAGATAGTTATTTCCGAGAAATTGATCATCAAAAACTGCAGTGATAGGGAAAATGTTTATTTGATTGAAATAGGATTGTTTTCGTGGTATTTATGGGAAACGTAGGGATTAGGGGAAGTTGTGACAAAGGGGACTCTTCCTTGACGCCATTCTAATCGTGGTGCGAAGAATCGCCGCTGCTTGCAGTCCTGCGCGGAAAGAGGTACGAAATCTTTGACAGCTGATGCGCCGACACTTCAGTCCGCTTAGCGGTGTCTGAACATTGTCGACAAATTGGACCGGGAAGCGAAAAGGAGCGGTGAATTACGAACCTTCGTGAATTCAAAATTGTTTTGGTGATGAAATCTATTAGTTAGCATCCATTCGATCGAGCAGTGGCTGTGTACTTGGTCTTCAGGTGTTAAGAGGTCGCATCGCTAAACCTAACCAAATCCTTAGCGAAGTACATCGTCCACATACTCTGCGGTTTCAGGCCTGATAGAGAGGAAACGGAACATAACTGAAGTATGAGAAAACGAGCAGCTTCCACTGTGATAGTATTTATTACGACCGGTTTCGCTTTTTACAGCATCTTCACGCTGATTTTCACAGCATCTTCAGACCTGACGATACTGTGAAAAGAGAAGCCGATTGTAATAAATATTATCACAGTGGATGCTGCTAATTTTTTCATACTACAGTTACATAGTCCACGCCCTGGGCTGGATTCGTATACCGGGCATTGGGATTTCCTAACCGACCTGAGTACGACGGCCGGATTTTTTCTGTTTATCTTGTTCCGATAGATAAAGTCAGTAATTATTGACTTTTTGAAATAGCCTATACTGAAAATGACAGCCCAGGATCGCGAAGATTGTGTCGAGATTTGACAAGGGAACGCCCTTAATACTGCACTAAAGTCTACACTAGGGATTTCCAATAGGAATTTTATTCCCGGAGAGATTATTACCCTTTTCATTTCCCTCGCCGATGGCGATCTTAGCTGGATAATTAGGGAATAGTCTCGCATTTATTCGATGCTCTTGACGCGGACGAGAAGCACTCACCCAAGCCTTCAATGACGTGCTTTCAGAAAATTGAATGGCGTACCGGAAGAGCATTATTCCCCCGCAGTTGCCATGGGTCGAGCGAGGCTATCGTTAAAAATTGGCGTTAATTGGATTGCGAGAGCTGCATTTGGCTGAAAGAGAGAGTCGCTGGACTTTTGTCCCCGGCTGCTGAATGATTGAAGCTTCAATCTATTCCTCCATATCCTACGCCTCCTAAGGGATCCGGCCAGAGTGTGATGAGTGCGAAGCACAGCGGATTTCAATCGTCTCAATTGCGGCTCAATTTCGAGAAGCGGATGTCGTGTAAATTTTAGATCAACGTGCCATCATATCCATTGCTACATGTTTTTTACTCTTCCATGCATAGCCAGGGTGTCCAGCGCTCTGGAAAACCGGGAAGACCGGGAAAATCTCAGGGAATTTTATTTTCACTGGAAATATCAGGGAAATCTCAGGGGAATATCGAATTTACTCTGGAATTTTCTGTGGTGTCAATATATAAAGCAGCAACGGAAGCAATGTGCCTTTTTCGGCAAGTTGCTAAGTCAAATTTCTCTTGCGTTGTCGCATTTTGCATTCCTGTAATCACCGAAAGTAGGTACAATGTCTTCTATCTAGGTACATGGTGTTCTGATTGGTCATAGTCTGTAAATCAGTGGCGTAAAGAACGTGCCTTCATCGGCAAGTTGCGAAGTCAAATTTCCCTTACGTTGACACATTTACCAAAATAAGGAAAAAAGTCAATTCCTTCAGTTTTTAAAGTTGTTGATCATTTTATATCAATGCTATTCATAGTAAAGTCTGGCTGTAATATAACCTTGTTCCTTGAGTACTAGCATAGAGTCTTCACAAGACGTGGAGCCCTTTATTTATCCACTGGCTCAAAAGTATTTGATGAGTATTTGACCCAAACATTCAAACAAGGTCGATGACAGCCTCCCCAATCAATTTAAAAGTTGCAATTAATGTTCAAGGGCATTTCTTGCATCTTAATGTGGAACTTATTGATTTTGGAATCTTTGAACTCTATTTTCCAATTGTTAATAAAATGATGGAGAGTTTTAAAACGCAAATCGTCTATTTCAGAAAACACGCATCGTCTTAAAAGTAGTGCAGTATATGCATACAAGACGTTTTCACGAATTAATCACTATGCTATCCGCTGAAGAACCTTTTTCTCGGTCCATAATGGCCTCTAACTTTTTTATAAATTATGATCCAAAAGTAAGAGATGCCACAAATGGTCACGAAGAGAGAATAAGACAGAAGAGATCATGGCAACATGAATACTGGAAGGATGTGAAGGGTCTTCGCTCGTGTTGCATTCGGCTGGCACCAAACGGAAAAATACTTGGAGCACAGTAGTTTGCTGACGTACTGAGGTTTTATTTTGCTCAAGGCGTTTTCTGGTACTATGGCATCTGTGTAGGTGGTTCCCAGAAAAATTTGAAGACTCACAGTGTTTTGGAGCCACCCTTATGTTACCTGCGGTTCGATGAATTGCCTTCGATATATTACGTAAATCTATTTTCATGGTACGGGAAGAATGCTGGATCAGACGAATTTTTTTCCGATGAGGAAAAAAAAATCTTTCGCTCCTCCCCTTCGGCGATCGCTGGTTGATCGGCTAGGTAGAAACGCTCTGTTTGACTCTAGACACGCCTATGAATGACCCGCTATGACCAATTATCCTCGGCCGATGGCTCGGCGTGACTTTGCGACAAAAGGGTCAGCGGAGATAATGCTCTCGGTTTGAGAAGCCGAGCCTTATTATTGAGAAGTATGTCCGAACATGGGAGATCGCCATGCTGCCGTCTGTTATTTAATTTTGTGTGAAAAATTTCGCTTGGAAAACCACAGGTATGCTATATGCATTCTCGACAGTGACAAGCTTCATTGACTACGTTTTAGTCGCAGAATTTCAACACCAATGGCTGAATTAATTTATATTTATAATATGATATGATTAGACATTGATACTGAAAAAATATTTCCATATTAGTCAATGAAAGGAACAGCTCACAGTTGGGTTCCCACGGATATTCTTGGAATGCGGATCCGAACCAAACAATCGCTCAAGATTGAGTGGTGTCCACGGACTCCAGATCTTAACCCCAGAGAATAAGTTTGGGCAGATAGGATTGTTTTTGAGATGGGGCTTCAGATGTATTCTGGGGAGCTATGGAAAATGATTGATGAATGAGGAAAGCAAGTAACTGATGTTGAGATTAAGCTGAAGTATGTTCATTGCCATATCTCGAAACTGGTACATATAATTGGTAATGGTTCACGTGAATCGATTGTTATTGATCGAAGTAAAATCATTTTCGCACTCGCCCAACGGCAGAGTAATTGAGGAGAGAATGTGGCCAATTTCCGCCAAATCGTCAAAAGCAACATTACCTGAACAATAACCAATGCCTCTCCAATCTAAAAAGTGCAAATAAGAATCATATCTTCGAATGGAATACTCTGGAAAATGAGTTGTTCTCATTTTTATACCTTTCATGCTTTTCTTTTCCCATAATTCCTTCATTTTCAACTTGGATTTAACTGAATTTCCACAACTCGTCCAATAAGAGCCATTTGATAGTTCAAAATAAAAAAAATAAGAAGTAAAATCTGGAAAGCAGATGTAATTCGATGTTACACTGTTATTAGGTCTCGATATATAGGCGAGCTAATTCAAAGGGTATAGACGATGACTTGACCTGAAAAATTTTAAATATCATAAAATCTCTTAAGTGTTAGCCAAACAGGTTAGGATATAAATTCAAGACAACAAATTTATCTTTGAAATAAAACAAAATTCTGGATTTTAGGATAAATGGTTCTCATTTATGATTGGAAAACTACACTTTGTCTTAAAAATATTGGTTTTTCTAAACTTCAACCCCAAATGAGGCTCGGGTTAACATTATCGAGTCGAGATGGAACTTCGCCCATCACATTTTCTAACCATTTGCCCACTTTTAAGGGAATTCCCCGGAACATAATTCGATTTTATGACCACCCTAGTACACGTATTCATATTGCTTAGCCTGAGTGAATTGCTGTAGCAATGCAATCCTTTCCTTTGCATCATTCCAAGCTAATTGAGTGATAAATGTAGTGTGTAAGCAATATATGAAGCTATATATTATTCAAACAAAAACTACTTGCTTTTTTCAAGGGTGATCGGCATTTCCTCCTTAGGTCTCAATTGCAGATTAGTTAACTAGTGTTGGTATATGTATGCAATACTAATATAGTCATTTTAATCAATGTCTTGAATGCGCGGTCGCATTATTCTGGATGGGACATGTGACCAAACTGAGTCTCCGGTTGTAGCCAATAGCCTCTCACGAATTTGATTCCGTGGAGGCCGAGGAAAACATTGCGTATTTTTTTTTCAATAGGAAGAGGTGTCATATGGACTTCGCAATGGGATCCTTATACTGAACGCACCTGTTTTCTCTATTTGGTATGCATTGGGATTTATTGGGATTGGGATGGGATATTGGGATTGCTTTTGAGTAGGAGAAATACTTTTCGGTTATGCTGCTATATGGAAAAGATAGCTATCAATATTTCGTCACATACGCCAGAGTATAACATACATAGATACGCTATGGACCTTTGTCACATGTTATTCATAATTCACACCAATTCCTGGAATTTAGGTGGAGAAGGAAGTTATTCATACTTGCCGAAAATACGGTGATGAAATTCCTAAGTAGAAATAGCCTCCAGAAAAAACGGTCTTGATTTGAATGATTCGGTCCAGACCGATATTTTCTTGTGGCAATTTTTGGTGCAAAGGTTGGGCTTCAATTTCTATAGCATATAAGTGGCTTGTATTCAATCAGAAAACGAAGGAATGTTTTGTCACTCAAGCATAATCCACGTCTTCAATGTCTATAAGTAAATAAAGCAAATGTGCTATTCTTTCATAGATCAGGTTTTCAGGTCCGGAGCTAACGGTTTAGCTCGGTACAAACTGAGTAGTTTAGCAGCTCTAGTCAGTTATTGGAAGAATGGCTACTTACGAGTATAAGTCCAGCCTTAGCAGCGGCCATCTGCGTCAGGTACCATTCCAAACAGTTGCAGCTCCAAATGGCCAACCTGTCCCCTCGCCTTAGTCCCAGGATTGTCACGAAAGCGGCCGCCAGTTGATCTGCCTAATATGAACGAGTGCACAACTGATTAGTAAAATTAACTAATTCATAAGTGAATGAAATATGAATATAGCCTCATTACCCTCATGAATTTTCAAAGAAACCAAGTTAGGATGCGAATATAATATGCATACAAATTTTCTGTTATATGGCTGTGAAAGCTGGACATTGAGAAAGATGGAAAAGTCGTGGTTGGAAGCTATGGAAATGTGGACATGGAGGATGATGACAAAAACAAGATGGACTGACAGAAAGAGCAATGAGGAGGTGCTGAGGGAAATAAAAGAAGAAAGAAGACTGATGAAAGAGATGGAGCAAAGGAAGGTAAAATTGATTGGTCATGTTCTTCGATATAATAATTTTTTATAGAATATAGTGGATGGAAAGGTGCTCGGCAAGAGAAGCAGAGGAAGGCCAAGAAAGAAGTTCCTAGATGATGTACGAAGTACGTTGGGATTAAAAACATATGCTGATTTGAAGAGAGCTGCAGCACACAGGGACACATGGCTGCAGAGAGCAGGGCCTAGGACACCTCGGCGCAGCCGTCTCGGCGCAGGGCCATTTCGGCGCAGCTGGCTTTTCGGTAACCACTCGTCTGACAACTGTTCTCAGACTTTTAAAAGCACTCTTAAAACAACAGATGTGTAAAGAAATGTTTTATCTATAATGAGAGATGTGAATATGAGAAATAATTTTGGTCACTAACCGTCAAAAAAACTGCCCTGAGCATTCTAGCGTTTGATCTACATCTGCCATATATCTTACGGACATGCGGGGACCATGCGAAAAGTGATATCAGCACTAAGTGGATGATAGAGAAACAAGATTTGGGAAGGGCTCAACTAATTTAGCTCACTAACTGTCCACTAACCTATTTTCAAAGTCTCATTGGACGAAATTATGGCCTCTTATCGATATTTTAAACCTCTCTGTCCTACAGTCTATTTCACAGATTTTATTCTCATGATCTGATCTACAGTAGTATGTTAGGAGTTCGTGAGATATTGATAACTTCGTCAATGAGGCTAATTTTTAATCGGCGGTCGAAATCGATTCCCATCCCAGTTGGTGCAAGAGGTCAGTAACACTAACAAGACTGTCGTAACGGTCTATAAAGTACCTTTCTGATCGTCTCAGCACGCGTTTAAACTGTTTTAGACCTTTTTCATGAGGATCCAAGTACTGGCAACGGATTCCAAGTGGCGTAACCACAAGAGAGAAATAATTGATTCCTCGGACTTAATCGTTGCGCTTTCCGAGTACTCTTTCGACAAATCCCAATCAACCATCAGCTTGACCAGTTATTTCCCGAATATGTTTGCTTCACGACAAATCACAAGTTAGTATACCTCCGTCTAAGTCAAACAACTTACTAGCTAACTTGAACAGTAATGAGTGCTACATTCCTGGTGTGTTATCACCCCGTGTCACACGCCCTAGTGGTGGCTCGCTAGGTATTTCGTACATGTAAATGTAGAAGTATCAGAATAGCTTAGTATCCGGAAGATTTAAAAGCGGCTCTGGTACATCTACATCTACATTCTACCCTGCGAGCCGTCGCATGGGCGTATGGCCGGGGGTGTTAGGACACCAGCCGTGTAATGGTGTAAAAAAAAGAGGTTAACGGAGAAGAAGGGTATCATGGGAGTTTTTCCACTGGAGCTCAGTGTTTAATATAGTTTCTTATTGTGCGTGGAAAGAACGAATTACATATGTGTATATTGTTTATAATTTAAGCAAACGAACGCGAAGAATTGTAATTTAACGGAACGAATATTTTATTAACTCTCGTATGTTCGTTAACTACTTGAGTACTAGAGTGGTGTGAGAGTGAATTGATTAAGGCCTCGCTTATATCTCGTTTCCTTGGACTTGTTTCAACGCTATTGGTTTTCCGATGTACAGCCGGAAGTTTGAAATCTCAACCGATTATTTTCACGCTTTTGGAATCTATCAAGGTAAATTATGACAATTGACTTTCGAATTGGCGCAAAACATCGATTCTGGAGTTCGATGGTATATAAAATGAACTAATATGTATATTTCTTTAGTTTTGTTGTTCAATAGTACGCCAAATACTATTTCATTGTTCTCTAATATTTTTGCGGTACTATTTAAGTATGATTTAACTGCTAAGAATACTCCGCCGCCAGTCCTATCCGGTCGATCACGTCTATAGATTTTTTATCCTGTTGGAATAACTTCGCTACGAAACAAAGTCGCTCATTTTCACCATCTCATCTTAAGCACGGACTCTGATGTAGCGATAGGAAGAGAAAGCTGGTTGTCGAATGAAATTGATGATACCGAGATCTTTCCAAAATCATATGCAATGTATAGAAAAGACCGATTAGCGAGTGCAGGAGGAGGTGTGTTTAGAGCTTTTAGAGCCGAGATATTTCCGGACAATGACGTAGAAAGTGAGTTGTGTTCCATTAAGTACTCGTCAAAAAAAAATTATATGCGCAAATTACAGGTCACCCAATAAAGGTGTAAACACAGTTTTGCAGTTAGAAAGACAGGTGAAGCATTTCATAAATCAAAATAACGAATGTAATATTATTATCGTTGGCGATTTCAACGTTCCCTCGATATACTGGAAGATATGGAGTTGTGCGACACTCTTCTTTTTACACTCACATCAAACCCTTTGCTTCATTCAATTAGTGACAACATTGACGAGAGAAAAGAACGTTCTGGATCTTTTGGTGGCAAACATACCTGAAAGCATCCTTCATGTTGCAAGTGAACGGAATTAGTGATCACAAAGTAGAGAGTGCTAAATTTCATATAAATACTGACAAAAGGGCAGCCACAAAAAGAAATGTGTGCTTATACCGCAGGGACGGATTTCAATTGTTAAAAACAGGAATTGTCTTCGTCTTATAAAAAGTTTGATGATGTCAGCTCAAACCATACTGCTGATGACATATGGAATGCTTTTCGTAGAGTCACACGACTAACCATAAATGACGCAATACCAAGCAAACTGAATACATTTAAGACGGATCCAATTTGGTATAATGCGGACGTCCGAAAATCTCTCAAGCGACGACGAATCTTGCACGCAAAGTGTGCTGCCTGCCTGCCTGGTGTGTAATAACCCCGGGTCACACACCATAGTGGTGACTTACACGAAATTTTGTAGATGTAGATGTTACCGTGAAAGCCCCCTCAACGGTGATTGGAAGGGGGTGAGTTATTACTAACGTAAATTGGACTTCTTAAGTAAATTTCACCAACATGCCCAACACTCTAGGAATGCTACCAGTACGGTAGAAACCATTTGTATTAATGTATTTTACAACAACGAAGCTGGATGTTGACTCTATCGTTTCTGCAATCTATTTTATGATTCTTATGCTTTTGAACTTTTCTTTCGTATTACTTTGGCTCTGGCAAAATGTGTCGAAAGTCCGGCTATAAAGCCTGCCTCAAACTTACTAAATAGATTTAATCAATATATTTCCCTTCTCTCAGTATGGGGTTCCCACTCTGATCCCTTCAACAATTAAGGAGCACTACGATGTTCATAGTGACAACTTTTGACAAATCTTGCTGCTCTCAGCTGTATTCGATATATACTTTTGACACTCTGCTATAATCATTCTTCTTTCGTTCCCAAATGCATCGTCGTCGCACTCACGGTGACGCATCACGTGATAAAAATGACGGACGTAATGCGGAACAGAGGTAGACAGGACCCAGGTACGAAGGGTTCTAGATTTAAAAGCGAATACTTTGACCAGTTTCGAGGCCTGGACACCCCAACAGAGCGTGGGACAGAGCCCATAGGTTATAGTTAACCATATGCCGTATAAGTTAAACTTTAGCGACTACAGTTTATAGCAAAAATTAAATTTGCTCATCGTACTCCTGATGATTAAGTGAGAGTGCGTATTTTTTATCCGTGTTCTGCAAGAAACAATAACGACTTTATGAATGGTGTTTGAGAATTCTGTGATTGGAGGCGCCACTCTCTCTCTGGCACAAAACTAAAGTGTGTGCGCGTAATGTTTTTGGCGGTCGAGAAAAAGCATCGACATATGCTATCATATTTTTTGCCTAACACCATATATTTTTTTCCCTTTCACAGTGTGTTAACTACAGGAGCATTTATCAGTGAATTCAAGTGTCAAAATCTTCTAAGAATCCAATATATAGGTTAACAACTTTTTTCAACAACTTTAATTCGAACATTATTTTAACATAGGACTGAATTTATGAGAAGAAACAGGACCAATTGAGTCTTGCAGCATTCACCATATCAAAATCTTTGGCCTTTAAATGGTTGGAAAGATGTAAACACCATAATGCCCAAGGTATCACTTGTCATAAATCATAAGAGCATGGTTACTAGCCGAGTGCTTATTATGCGAATTGCGTGGCTCACGATGAATGAAGAATGCATAGAATACATATGTATGTACTAATCATTGAATCTGGTGGGAAAAGAAATAGAGGAAGACCAATGAAGCGTTGGTTTTTGCGGACTTAAAAAAAATTGGGAGCACTGCGATGGCGGCCGAGAGCAAAGAATCTCTGTCTTTAAAAATAGAAGAAGAGTAAGGATGTGAGGGAGATTCTACTGAATAATCCCAAAATCAGTATCTATCCCATAAATAAAAAGCATTAATTTTCGATTAGACTCAGAAGTTAGGCGTAAAGGAAACCTCATTTGAAAGGGATAACTACGCCGCAGCACAAGAAGTTATTGATGTTAAAAAAATTAAATATCACAAAATTAAAAGTGGTGATAATAGGATACGTTTACGATTACTATCAATTCAACCAATGAGATGTTATTGCCACCATTGAATACAAACTACATAAATCTCAAAAGAATTCAAATAAAAGTTATGTCTATCTATATTTTCAGTCTTTTCATTCAACACCATTCCCATTATAATCCATTACTCAGATCAGGAGTTCTCCTTAAATGAAACACTATAGTATGTAGCACTTCTTCCACAGGTTTAATTTTTAAGGCACAACGCGTTTCAGCTGTCAAGCCATCATCAGTTACAAAGATTTTCCGTCAAGGAAGAGGTATATGTACACAACTACAAGGAGGGAGAGGGGGAGAGTGATGTTGGGTGAGGGGAGAAAGGTATTATTGGGGTGGGAGGAGGAGGAGGAGGGAAGTAAGTGGTGAGGCAGTGGTAGCGAGTCAATGCACGGTTTAGGGAATGGAATGGCGAGGAGTGGGGAGTGACCTAATACCTTTCTGCCCTCGCCCAACACCACTCTCCCCCTCCTAGTTGTGTATATATACCGCTTTCTTCACGAAAAATCTTTGTACCCGATGATGGCTTGACAGCTGAAACGCGTTGTACCTGAAAAACTAAACCTGTGGAAGAGGTGCTATATATTTTAGTGTTTCATTACGACATCTTTCCACTTTGTATCACCGGAAACAGTTGCGTTCTCCTTAAAGTTGCGCTTTAATGGTACTATTAATTTGAAATATTTTTCTGGTTTTTATATTAGAAATTATCATATTTTAAATTATTTGTATTTGTTACGCGTTCCTGTAGCTAAGGCTTGTAAGGCAAATATTGTTAGCGTGCGTAAGATATTCGCTCATTGGATGTCCAATAGCCACATTTTTGCTTTTTTTTGAACTTAGCTGTGTGAGAATACTATAAGTTAGAGTTGGGACAAAATGAACTGAGCAGTTCGTGTGGAACTGTTCCGAGAAATGAACTGATCAGTAAATGAACGGATCACATATACTACCTGCTCCACAGAGTACTTTAAAGTTAGACCTAAGTGCTACATTGCATTAATGACGCCGCAGGAGGCTGTAAATTGTGTTCATCAAGTTCCTTCAAGTATGACCAGAAGGCGAGACTAGAGGTTTACGGGAGGAGGTTGTTGGACTCAACACATCCACTCAACCATTATATAACGCCCCTCGCGGAGGGCGGGGCCTGCACTCAGCCTTGAACTCCAAGAAAGAACGTGAACAGCATGCCCAGTAGAGTTCAGCTACGGAACACTGTTCAGAAAGAACAGCATGATCATTAGAGTTCAGCTACGGTGCACTGCTCAGAAATAACATGCTCAAAGAGTTCAGCTACTGCACGCTGTTCAAAAAGAACACCATGATCAATAGAGTTTAGCTACGATACAATGCTCAGAAAGAGACGTTGAATATCATGCTCAATGGATTTTAACTGCTGAGCTTGTCATGAAGATTTGTCGGACAGCAGGGCTGCAGGGTTCAGCTAAGATACCGTTCGGAAAAACTTAACTAGGTTTGTTTGCTCAATGCAGTTCCGATGGAAAATTATCCATCTACTCTTCGTTAATACGTGGGATGGGTTACAATTCTAAGGAAAATTAAAATGCAACGCCGTTTTATTCACATACATTTCCGTGGACACGTATAATTCAATCAAGCGAAACTTTTAGCTCGACATGGGAAATTTGTTCTTAATATTAGGTATCTGTCAAATCCGAATATTTAGTAAGACAACGGAAACTAAATTAACCCACCTTACAGGTATTTTAAGCATTCTTATGCTTTATCCATTCATTGAAAGCATCAATAAACGTGGACAACAAATAGCGTAAAGACATTCATCGTCGTGTACTTCGCTAAATGAAGTTATCCCGCATTTTAATTCAGAAGTATGCTGAATGGCGGTGATAATAAAACTCGAAACCGAGAGATTTAGTATCATACTCGGAGTGATATTTTGTAGTGATTTTTACTCGTTGTGTTTTCTCAGTTTTAATTGCCCTGACAGCGTATTTCATATTGACGTGTAAGTGCAGCAAAAACAGCGGCAAGGGTCATTTCTACACATTATCACCTTTGATTTGTGGTAAAAGGCAGTTTTTTTATTTTTCTCAATTTTTACGTCATTATCATTCAAACCGATGACTTTTTCGCTGCTTGGAGCCATTATTTCCAATCAATTTCGATTGTGAAGTTCAATTATCTACTAAAATGACAGGTTGATAAAGAATAGATGGAATGTAGAAGGAAATGGGGATGCTGTTTATCCAATACTATTTTTCATTAAAATTATGGTGTAAAAAGTTTTATTTTTTATTATTGTTACTCAAATTAGCATACTATGGGTGTTCACATAGGAACTAAAGCAGTTGGAGTGGGTGAAAGTTTCCATTTAGCTTCATTTTAGGAATATATAGGATCGTCATAAGCTATTCTGATAACTGCAACTTCATAAAGCCAGCCCCACCCCACATTTAGAATGCAATGACTGTTCTTTTGGATATGTTCTTTTGAACTGCTCTGATGCCTGAACTGTTCACCAAAAAGAACAGTATGGCACACCTCTGACAGGTAGTCGAGTAGAAGTGACCCATATGGTACATCGTACGAAAAAGAGGAATCTGATACATGGGACTTATTTGGAGACATAAGTAATTATTAAAGGGAAATAAATCGATGAAATATGAGAAAACGAGGCCATGTGAGAACCACTAGGGCTCCGGTTCATCGTCTTAATGAACAATTTCGTGGTGAGGGCACTCTGTCTGGATATGAGAGCGTTAACTTTGAGTTCTGATGAAGGCTTCTGCGGGGCTTGGATGTAAGTCGAGTCCGTTTTCCGGGGTTTCCACCGCGTTGATTCATGATTAGGACGATATTGTCACTGGAAGCCCACTGGACAGCCGGCGAAATATCGTCCTCTTCATGAATCAACGCGGTGGAAACTCCAGAACACGGACTCGACTTAACTTTGAGTTGTTAAGAATTGATCGGGGGCTGCAGTGACCCGAACTTCAGATTTACAAAACTACTGCCGAAAGGATGTAGTGGTAAAAGTGCCCGCATCAAGAGCCTCATATGAGAAGTCGTGATACCTCATCCTTAGCCCGTGAGAACGTGATGCTGTGCCTTCCCACGGGTGACTGTGTCTCGGCGTGTTCACGCCGCTTGGGCCACAGGGCGACCACGGCCTCGCGGTCCGGCCACCGGGCAGCCGCCTTGTCGAGCAGAGTCCCGATCGTCTGGTGCGAAAGTGGATACTGCCCTGGGTTGTGCCAGTAACTGTCTATTGGCCTATCCGGGCTGACTGTTGCTGTCGCCAACTGGGAGAACCTGCACCCGCAAAGAAAAAGTCATGAATATATATATTATGGATTGTTATCTCGTCGCCAAAAACTGTTGTCTAGAATTCCGTAAACAAACAACTTTTTGGAAAGTGGTACCGCCTAGTGATGATAGACGGAAGTTAAAATGTAAATACAGTCTATAGTTTGTAAATAAACACGTCATACTGGCTTTAAAAATGTAGTACTACACGCGGGACGTAATTATAAACTTTTTTAATATCGTCCAGTCTACAGATATATTTAATTCCTCTCCAAATTCTATTACACAAATGCACAATTAACTTCTATGCACTACGTGAATATCGCAATACGGAAACTTAATAATAATGCGAGGTGACTTCATGAGTATTCCCAATGGCCATCATTGCAGTGTCGGTAAAAAGGTGTGCACTTACCCCCGCCTTGAACAGATTCTTATTTTTCAATCTAAGTCTCCTATTTTGGGTCCTCGTCGCGTTTTGCGGCCTGGTATGAAGCAAGTACTGTTTAAAAAAGGCATTCTAAATTCTTTATTTAAGCCGAAAGGGCTTAATGCATTCAAATTAGGATCAGAGTCTGGCAAACATCGTCGTCGGCACACGATGGACGTTTCATAAACCTCTTACACATTTTCTGTAATAGATACTTCCTCTCTAGCATTTACAAAGTAACTTTTAGATCACAAAAATAGCAAGATATTATTCAAAGCATCAAGTAATTCATATATCGTGGATCGCAATTGAATATTGTCTCACGTTAGCAACCACATAATACCACAGTCTCACGTTAGCAACAGTCAACTACGTCTATTTACAATAACAACTGAAAAGACTCTAAGCGAAGAAGCGCCAAGGACTGAGTGAAGTAAAAGTGGAAATGTAGGCAACACGTAGCCTAGGCAACAATGCCAAGCATCCAAAGCCATAATATATATTCATGATTACGGCCGTGCGACTCCACGGTCCTTCTATGGGCCTTAGCGATGTCTCGTTTTCCGTAGCCATTGCGACGAAAGGTAGCTTAGAGGTGCTTTAATTCCTTCGGTAAGCTTTCTTCATCCGCAGTAGAAATAGCCCGGCGGAAGACAGTATTCAGCACTGCCTTTCGTTGCACTGGATGGTGGTGGTTCTGTCCATTCAGATACGGGTCCGTGTGTGTCGGCTTGCCATGAAACGCTGCGGCCCAGAGTGCCGTCTGACTTCCTTTGTATCAGATTGTTGAGGAATGATAGTTGACCATTCTCTTCTAATTCCAAGGTGAAAGTAGTTCTGGGATGCTGGCCATTTGTGCGCGTTAGGTACTGCTCTAATTTATGAAGTGCCCGTGAGGCCAGACCTCAAAATTATCGTCGACTCACTGGAAGAAATATTTCGGACGAAGAGGAGCAGAATTCTGTGTCTTCTCCTCAAAGTCCTCCATAAGAAGTTGGCAATGGTGGCGGATATAGGGAATTCCATGGGCACATCATCTTTCTGCTCAGAATGCTTTTCATGTATTTAATGCAAAATTCCATCAAACTGGAAGTAAGTTGAGATCGCGACATGTTACAACAAATTCACTGTTGTTGCGTCCAACTTCTTCTCTGGGAGGCGTAATGTGTCCGCCAAGAGCACATGGGTGAATAACAAAAATCTTTTCTCTGCTATCTGTGACACTGGCCCATTGTTTTACAAACATTGCGTCGAGAAACTTACGTGGATCGCAGTCCAGCGCACGGTTGCAACATCTTTCCGGTTCCGGTCAATTCAAATGATTTTTTTCCGTCGAGTTTCATCCCCTTGATGCATAACTTGTTCATTTGTTTTCCTCTCCATGTGGCGTACTCTCTCCATTATTTTACACATCAAAGAAACAGTAATTACTGCTCTGTAGTGTTCTTTTCTAGTTTAATGTCAGCATTAACGTGAAATTTTCTGTGCCTTTCAATGTTCATACTGACCTCGGAAGGGTCGGTACTGAAAATTTCAATTGGGCACGGGACAGTGCGGCCACAACCGGAACAAAAAATATACTAGTGCTTCCCGATTTACATATGTAACATTCGTTGCAGTCACTAAATGTCGATTGCCTGTCCGAACACTTTCTTTTTGGCCTTTCTTTGGGGCAAGTTTACGTTTGAGGGGACAATCGCGAGCTCCACTGAATTCTTCATAGCATGTTTCTGACCGAAGTGGGATGACTGTGTGGGCAGAAAGTTTAACTTTCGTGCTAACAAGTGGTTGGATCTCTTTACACCGGAGACAATTGGCCTAACCGGAATGCGTGATTCTTCGCTTTGGGAAGACCAAAGAGTCTGAATGCTAAGTGGCCATATCTAGCATCCTCCGCTTTTTTGATGTGGAATACAGAAGAGCATCCTGCAATCGTATCTCGGTACCCCCTCAGGTAATCATACGTGGGCTCTCTTGGTAATTTCTACTTGAAGATAACTTATAAATTCCTAACTTTTTCTAACTAACGTGGTTTTTTTCCACTATGACAAACGAAGGATTACCCTTTTCCTAGGAGGTGAAATTGTGCTTTGAAAGGGATGCGTTGAAAGTGGAAAGAAACTTGAGTTCAACTGTTGGCTGCTTGCGTTATTTTCCGTAAATATCAGTGTACACACTCTAGCGTATTTCTTTAGATTGCACTGATTGCGCCCCTCCCTTTCCTTCTGAGGGCAATGTTATAGTCCTTCGCGAGGTTTTTCAAAGATTTAATAGAAACAGAAATGTTCGATGCATATTTCAGTCGGTTATGTAGCATTCTTGCTTCGTCGCGTCCATCAAAATAGTGGATGGAGAGATTCACTGCTCGGCAAACGAATTAATTCTCTGCTCATGGAAAACTCTAGTTTTCTTCCAGGAAGAAGGAATCAAACGAAAGAACGGTTGAAAATGTACAAAATAGAAATTAATATTAGTGTGCTCGAATACCTGACATAGTACATTCACAAACTTGGTATTCTGCCTAGCGGTTAGTCTCGTTGATTGATGTGCGTACGAGGGTAAAACTTTCCTAAATCTAGTCCTGATTGTGCATAGAATGTCCAGAGGTATTCATACTCTGGAAGATCGCGTCTTTCCGTTGACCACCTGAGATTTAATGCAAAGCCATGGAAAAAAATATATGTACAAGTTAAATCATCCAGGGATACATCGATCGGATTTGGCCTTGGCTTTCATGCGGACGATGAAGAGTAAAGGTTGTCCGAGCGAAAAATCATTTTACTTAGAAATCAATTAATTTGGTCTCATTTTAAAGAAACATATCTCACCTATCCAATGACACCAAAAATTCTACCCCTTACTACATTACTTCCGGAGATATTTGCCAAAAAATACCAGCCCTTTTACATGGGAAATAGTACTATGTATACACTCCAGAGAGACATTATTTACAAAATGAGGCATATCTAACACTTAAATGTCGTAAAAAACTAACTGTGTGTAGTTTGTATGTTTTCTAAACTATTTTTGAAAATAAATCGTATTGTCACCGCTGTAGGTTTTTGGGTATCACAAAGAAACCTTCCGTTTTGGAGTTTCAAACGCACCGCGCGAAAAAAATGAGTCAAGTTAAAGACTTATTTAGATATTTTCATTTAATTACTTACAATTTCTATCATATAAAACTATATTATTGTACCATTAATAATGCAGTATTTAATTGATGTCTCCTGAAGCTGGTGAAATTGAAACGTATTATTCGAACATGGTCTCTATTATGATGAGGGAACTATCTCGCTCGGACTACCTTAATGCAAAGCCATGGAAAAAAATGTATGCATAAGTTAAATCATCCAGGGATACATCGATCGGATTTGGCCTTGGCTTTCATGCGGACTGTGAAGAGTTGAGTTAAATGGAATTCCATCTATGACAACGGGCGGAAGAATACCTCCGTATCCGATGGTCTATTACAATGTTCGTCGCCTTTGACGATAACTTTTGAAGGGCTCTTCGATGCCTGTTCACGTATATATACACCCCTGCTTGCGATATCGCCTCAGCAGACATTCGCCCGCATTTACGCGGGGACCGTGTGATCGGAATTTCGCTAAAAATTGTTAAATATACAAGTTTCCCTAAATTGCTGAGTTCTATCTTCATTTTAGTCGAGAAACAACCCTGTTTATAACTTCTCACGCCAGTCGACATTCATTCAGAGCGATGCTCTATGAAGTTTTTCTTTCGGATTTTATTCACTCCTCACTCGACGCGGAACCTTTTGTCAAGCGGCTGTTTCCCTTATGCTATGGGGCCGTCGAGGAGTTACGTAACTTTGCCGATTGCCTTCAACCGTTATCAGCTCTCCTTATCTCCTACCATAAACAGACACACCAGATCCTTTTTCGACCATCTTTGGATGCATTGAGGTAGTGAATGAAATGAGACCAATGAACCTTCTCAACACGTGAAAACCTACCCTGAAATGCAGGTATTGAGGCCACTTTACACGGTACATTTTATTGTACAAACGAATGTATCACAGAATGTACAAGAAACTTAATGGAATTAGAGCTGGTTCTATTTCCCTTTAAGTCATTCAGACAATCATACAATTTGCTGCTTTACACGGTACAGTTTCTTTCATGAAGGAATTTGTACATTTGTCTGTATAATAAAATGCACCGTGTAAAGCGGCCTTAAAGCGGCAAATTGTGTGAACGCTTGTGCGATTGTCTGAATGACTTAAAGGGAAATAGAACCTGCTCTAATTCCATTCAGACAAGAATACAATTTGGGATTCATGACGGAAATTCTGCGATCCTTTGGGATGTTAATTTTCTTGCCTTGTTCAAAGAGTATCTAGTAATCGGATTTTTACTTTTAAGGCATGGGTGTTGTTTTGACTTTTGGAATCATTAAATAAATTTTTATTCTCTTGCATCGATCGTAATCTCTAATCAAGAAGAGGAAATAATGCGAATATCTCTTTTCGTATCTTCCTTCTCTTTACTTCATACTTCCTGGATGGAGTTTTGACCCCATCTTTTGGGCAGCTTAAAGTCATTCCTTTAAATCTACATCTTCGAAATACCGTGCAAGCCACCACTAGGGTGTGTGGCACGAGTTGATTCACACCAGGCATGTGCAGCACTCGTCCCAGTTCAAATGAGAACCGTGCACTTTCCCTCTGGCCGCTGAGCGCAGCAGCCAAAAGCAGTCAGGATAATAATGCGCGGTCCGGCTGAAAACTAGGAGAAAACTGCTATGTGAATGAACATTCTACACTGCAGGACTCTATTTAAGATACAAGTCGCATTAATAATACTGGTTAGAGGTTCACTGGTTAGTATTATGAATGCGACTGATAAATTGTTCTACAAGGTGCTGAATAATGCGGAAAGCTTAATCATTCTGGTTATTTCATGCGAGATGAGTTGTTAAATATGGCGGTTAGAGATTTAGCACAAGTACAAAACCTACTTTACTTAGTGAAGGTCAAAGTATGCTAGAATTGACCTATTGCAACTGCTATGGTCCTTCATTACTCCGGGAATGAATGACAATCTAAATCTATCGGTTATGCAGTCTACTTCCTTAATTTTATCTCCGTGATCGTTTCTAACACAATAGTTTGACTCTTTCAAAATATGTTGAACGTCCGGCAAAAAAACTTACGTAAAAGAACTAATATATATTTGACATACATGGGTACATTTTTTTTCAAGCATCCTACCACATGGATATATTTCTACCTAACTCTTATTAAACAAGAAGGGTGACTGACCATCTAATCTTTCGCATTACTTTCGATGAGCCCGCAAACTTCGCAAGCCTAGAGCATCAACACAACCCAAGGAATACAATGAGCAAGAATTCTGCCGGCGAATAACTTTGCCCTCTGGCCTTGGGAGGCACAAGAGTAAACAGATGGCTTTCGTGAAGGGTATCGCGCATAGAGATCAATGGCCAAAAGATAGCTAGCAGCCGCTTTCTGGAAGTTTAAATCCATTTAAAGGCCAAGAGGAAGACATGATATTCATTTTAATCTTACGTTCCGGGACGCCCTAGGGCTCCATTGTAAGCGGAAACAAAACTGTCTGTTGCCTCCAGATATCCCACGTCTAACATCCTTGGTGCCATGGCAGTATTTATGGAACTAAGCCAGCGATTGGCATCGACTGGTATCTAATTTGATATTTCCACATTGACATGGTAATCAAGATATGATATTCCAGATGAAATCGGCGGAACGTATGCGTGAGACAAAAATGCAGTTGATGTCACTCGATACCATGGGATGAATGAACATCGCTCGCTAGAGTTTGGTTCCGGGCTAGAAGGATGGGAGAGAATTAGGCAGAAAATGAGAGCAGATAAGTTGCGAATCAGCGACGAGCGGTTATATTCCACCGTCTCGCGATTCGAAATTGCGATTCCATGCGGTGATTCATTATCACAAATTGTTATAAAGACCGATGTGAATACATGGATTAATGAAATAACATAAATAGTTTGGCTCTGGGAGTGCCATCACTGCCTGTCGCCACTTAAAATCCAGTCAATGAGGTGATTTAAGAATCACTCTAATATTTCGTTATGATTTTTAATGACAATGCCTTATTTATGTTTGTGTAAGAAAGTAAAAGGCGTAGCAAAAATAGCGAAGAGCTGAACTTACAACAATGTGAATGAATAAATGAGGCTGATCTACCGCTCCGCTCCCCTCTCCGTTCGCCTAAACCATTTCATTCCTTCATTTTGACATCCTTTATAACCTGCCTGATATATCTCATCCCTGATCTTCTCCAATTATTCTTATTATTCATTTCTTCTTCTGTTATTGCTTACAAGAGGCTATTGTATCTAGTGTTGGGTCGTTCATGATCGATTCGTTCAAAATGATCGAATCACCAAGTGAGTCCATGATTCATTTCGGGAAAATGATTCGATCATTCAATCATTTTTTTGTTTCCGTCTGCCGTGTGATTGAATATGATTTTAAGTGGAAAAACATATTCACATGTACGTTATCCATTATGTCTATTCGTGAAATTTCAGAGAGATATCTTCATGGCATTAATCCATTAACATTTTGTCAGTGATTTTATGTATGTATTGCATAGTTTGAGACAAGGCGCTCATTTTAAAAACGATGAAATGTAACCCTTGTTACAACATCAGCGCATCATTACAGTTGGTAAACTTGATATGAATTTTAATTACCTGCTCAGTTGAAAGCCCCTAATTGAATGGAATCCAATGCAGCAGATCAGAAAACATTCATGCACATTAATTTGTTTAGTCTGAGCTAGTGATTTAATTTTCATATACATAGTTTGAAGTTATTCTTCTTCAATTCAGAGTCTGTGACAGTTTTGCCTCTCGAAATATTCTCGTGACTACAGTACTTGGTAATCTCCAATTTAATGCGGATCCAAAATTTGTGGAGTATGGAAATCAATCAGCCTTCCTAAATTTCTAAGAACGATAGTAATTATTCAAATTATTCAAATAGATCGATGGCATCAGTTAGCATCATTCGAGTGTTTGAGTCTCTTCAACCTTGATTCATTCGAGTCTTTCGATTCACGTGAGTCTCCTGATTCATCTAATCGATCTGACTTACGAGTCATAATGAATCAAATGATTGAATCAGTTGATTGGATCTTTTAAGTGACTCGAATCAAAATGATTGAATCACTAAAATGATCGAATACATCTTGAATTGTATCGCCAACCCACCCGGCACAGGGGATATTTGCTTCGATAGAAATAAGGGATACGTTAGCGATATGTGCCCCGCTCCCTTTTGTTATCTCTAACATATCCCAACCACATGACCAAAAAACGTCTTTCGGATGGTAAAATTTTGCTGAAAACAAACGTATTTAGTTGGTTATCTGTAACATTATAATGATGACAACATTTTTGCTGGGCAAACCTTTAGATTGATGTGATCAGTAATAGATATCTGTATCTAAAGAGTGACTTGTTATTTGTTATGAAATTGCTGTCAAGAAAATGACCATTTTCTCTCGTAATTCAACCCATTGACGAAAGTTAAAACTCTCTCGCACGGAGAATTATTACCCATAAATTGGCATGTAAATTGGTATTTACATACGAAAAATAATTCAATAAATTTTTGTAATGTTTTTTGGACAGTAGTATCCATATCTTAAATATTTGAGCTCGCCTAAGAGCTATCAATGCGATGTATGCGAGTGTGACTTCAGTAGTCCTCCTACCACGATGCGCTGAGTTTAAAGATGGAGGGAAAATGCACATTGCCTGATTTCCCGTGGGTGAACTTTTCAATTCTGCAATTACGGAGTGATTTAAGTTCATTATGCACTATTTTCCGGATTTGCTCGTGCGATAAGGTAAGATAATACTTAATTCTTATGAATGATGAAATTCTGATTGTATACATTATTACCCGCGAAGTTATTTACTTAACAACGTAATATTGCTGCGACAAGTTGTAATATTCCCAAATTGATTTCGAAAATGATTCCGATTTGTATAGCAAGCTTGGAATGCTGATACTAGTTTATGTTTGTTAACATATCGTGGATAAAAATTATGATGTTGTGTAGAGATTGAACTTGTGTGGAGTATTGCTGAACAGAATAACCGCCATATTTTTTCTGTGAAGAATTATCCTTCCAGTTGTGTACACTCATGTCTCTAGTTTTAACTCCAAAGGTACTCAAATTTACATATACGTAATTGTTGATGACATTTCCACGTTTAATCAATCCTCTTAAAGTGTGTATGAACTTCCCGTATTTAGTGAACGACGTCAAAGTTTACATGAGTCGCCTTTAATACCCAGATCCTGTGATTTTCCTTGTTACTTTTATTTAAATGCTGTACTTGCCAAGTAGTTTTAAGACTTCAGCGATGGAAAGTGACGAATGTATTGCATGCTAATTTTTCCAGACAATTTATAAATCACTCGAGGGAATCATGGAAGCTACTAGCGTGCCCGGCATTGTTGAACACGCCACCAGAATTGCCATTTACGCAGCCGCTATAATTGTTTTAAATGCATCGTATGCCAATTAACTGATTTATGGAAAAATGTTCTTAGGTGCAGAATGGGCAACGTTTACTGTGAGACGCTGTTCGGGAATGTAAATTGGATCGTGTGAGCCCTTGAGCGTTGTGGTCAAGAAAGTGCCCTCTTAATGCCTGATTAAAATAAGAGTAACAATTAGCCACGCATTTAATTGTAGATCGAGGGCAGTGCAATCGTATAATTGAGGTGCCTATGTCTGCCAAATGGGTGGCACTGCTAGTGACGCAATTTCGCGTAGTTCTATATAATGCCGTTGATGGCGCTGTAATCGGTTACTAATGATACAACGGCCCTGATTGGTTAGCCGTAACCCATCGGTGACTGGGGTTAAGGGATAATTGCTGACTATTGCGCGCAATTTCTCCTAGCGCGGCAAATATCCCTTTTTATGCGGACATTCATCTGCTAAATATACCTCCGTCCTTCCGATTTCATCCCTTGCTAAGAGATATCCGATCTGCCCACCAGATGACTTATCCCTTAACTTCAGGAATGGCATCCGTTCAATAAAAGGGATATTTGCCACCTGGTGCCGGCTGGGAAGTGAGGCCAACTAGTTGGTTTCGCAGTTTTCTCCGCTCACATATGCATTTTCTCTCCAACTGTTTGCAGGAATTCTTCATCAGAGATTCCCTCAGTCCATTCATATCTTCATCATTCCCACAAGACCACACACGCGCGCTTCCAACATTCTCAGTTCTGTAGCCGTTACGTGGAAGAATGGCGGGGGTGTTTGCACAGCGCGAGTAATTCGACTACACTAGCACAGCCCCTGCATTCGTGTCTACGGTGAGGGAATGCGCGTATTGGTAGGATTGGCGGCGTTCAAATTGTTCAACTGCTTATTTAAGTTAGTCCGAGCGAGATAATTCCCTAGTCATAATAGAGACCATATTCGAATTATACGTTTTAATTTCACTAGCTGCAAGACACATCAATAAAACATTGCATTATTAATGGTACAATAATATAGTTTTATATGATAGAAATTGTAAGTAATTAAATGAAAATATCTAAATAAGTCTTTAACTTGACTCATATTTTTTCGCGCGGTGCGTTTGAAACTCCTTCAAAACGAAGGGTTTTGTGATCCCGAACAACCTACTGCAGTGACAATATGATTAACTTTCGAAAATAGTTGAGAAAACATACAAACTACACGCTGTTACTTTTTTTACGACATCCAAGTGTTAAAAATTCCTCATTTTGTGAGTAATGTCTCTCTAGAGTGCATACATGTGCCATTTCCCATGTAAAAGGAATGGTATTATTTGGCAAATGTCTCGGAAAGTAATGTGGTAAGGGGTTGAATTTTTGATGTCATTTGAGGGGTGAGATATTTTTCTTTAAAATTATACGAAATTCATTGATTTCTAGGTAAAATAATATTTCGCTCGGACTACCTTAAAGACAGCCAAATATATCACATTTGGGACTCGGCGAGTGAGGGACTGTCCATGTGAAGTATACAAACCGGGACAGAAATATGTGGTGCGGCTATTTTCGAAAGTATCTTTTGGCACTCTCCGTTGCAAGTGGGCAAAGGTTCGTTAGGATCGAGTTTGTTGGCTCTGATGGATGAGTGTGACCTTTGCCGAGATCGCTTATCGCCCCAACTCCAGTGGATTGAGATGCAGAGGGAACCGCGCGCGAGAATGGAGTCGAATCGAAGGCGCAGGGAACGAAGGAGCGGCTTAAAGGAGTGGAAGGACACAAGCGACCGCGCTCTTCTCAACCGTCCTTACATCTCGGCTTCGCGGTGCGAGTTGTTTGCTCTCCAAAATCGCAACTAGAGGTCAAGGTTCACCCGATGTCCTTAACTAGAGAGGTTGCCGTAAATGAAAAAGCTTTCGCTAAGAGATAATGGGTCTCTCATGAGAGAGTCTGCTTCTTGTTCGCTTTCCCTACTATCGCTCCACATCAGAAGGAACGAGATTTAAACATTCTTGGGAGATGAAGTTCGTTATCGACCCATTCAAAAGATATCGAAACGAATCACTTAAATATACAATCGCTACGAGTATAATTTTGCTGTTCTTCATAAGTTTTTTTGTCGCGAAGTTCTAACGTTCATTATGAAACGTTCCATTTGCCCATTTCATTTTTCGGATGAAGTCCACACCGCCATGTAGCGGTAAGTTCCCTGCGAGCATTTAACCTAATCCCAAGAGCGAAGATTATTCTCACCATCGTGAGGTGTTTTCGACGACCGGTAGTCATTACCCTATCATAATTGTGTAAATTGAAGTGGTGTACCAGTGTCCTAATCGAAATAAATTCTTAAAAAACGATGAAGTTGTAAATTGCCTTACTTGCGCTAACTTGTTTTTTACATTCCCACTTTTCCCTGATTTTGTTCTCTGAAATAGTTGCACATTTCATGAAATACTTTTCTATTTAATTAGGATTGTACCTATACATAAAAGTGTATCAGGCTCAACTTTGTGGAAACGATAGATATTGATATTCATTTCAAAATGAAAAACAATGGTATCTTTCCACACAGAATTTTTAATGCTTGCCGACCATGGTTTCAGCACCTAATGCCATTATCAAATTTCAGCATCTAGTGCCATTATCAAGTATAATGGCACTAGGTGCTGAATTTATGCATTATCAATTCAGCACTGGATATCAATTCAGCACATCCTGGATAATGGCACTAGGTGCTGAAACCATGGTCGGCGATCATTCAAAATTCTGTGTGGAAAGTTACCATTGTTTTTCATTTTGAAATGGATATCAATAGGATTGTACCTAATTGCGCATGACGAATAACTAATGTATAAATGAAGATAATGTTTTCTAACCGGAAAGATATTGTCATATTATTATTTAATGACTGTAGATGTGCCTGATGGGTAGAGGCAGTATTTCTCAAACATAGAAATCAGAAGCGGTGGGAATTATTTTCGTCTCAGTTAACAAGTTTATACGATGAGACGCTGCAGTGTCTCATGAGAATTCATTTCTGAGTCTTCTGTTTATTCTAGAACGTGTTGGACGATAAAGAATCGACACCGGAGACAAAAGACTCGAAAGCACAAATGGTCAAACCATTCGCTTCCCTTCAGTTTCTGTCGAGGCCACTGACTGATCAGCTGACACAATCGGTTTGAACAAGAATCTCGCAAATCACTCACCATTACGTGACTGACGCGAAGTAAGGAGTTACCGGTCGATCCTTACAAGTACCCGTTGAATGCGACCAGTTGGTGTGATTTGCTTCGAGGCAAAATGTCCATTCAGATTTAATCACGATTAAATGAACTCATACGTCATTCACCATATTTTTGAACGCAATATTTCTCTTTTTAATATGTAAAATCGCGGCAATCTTAATCAACTTTAGATACACATTGGATTAGTGAATAATCATTATGCATTATTTATGGTTTCGTGACAGTACCAATTGTCCGCCAAGTGGAAAAGACTCGTGGAAGATTGGGTGATTGATTGAAGACGAGGAAATTGTCTCTCCTCAAATTCTGAGCGACACATCTGTTACCTCGTATCACCACGCTTCTAAAACGCTTCCAGCCTCCATTCAAGAACGATTTTGCTTCGGTCTTAATTAGGACAATGCGACTGAAAAGCATCTACTTAGTTCCAGGAAATTCCCCAGAGTCGGAAAAATAATTTACTGCTTTCGTGGCAGGGACCATGGTTGCTCACGTGCAATCCTTTGCTGCATTGGAACAAGAGTTACAGCCGTGACGCCGAGGAACCCTTGCATTGAAGAAGAAAATATTGTAAAACAGGAAGCGACTCGATCTAAGAGCTGCTGCTCTTGATTGCGTGAGATTGCGCCAGCGACTGCGCCTCCTAAGCATCAATGGTGATCCGTGCTATTTGTTGTGAGCGGCGCAATTTGTGAAACCCATAATATATGTTGGCCTCGCTCGTAGCAAGAAAATTGAGTGCATATCGCGTGACTTAAAAGCCGCCGCTCTCACTCTGTGCAGCAGGGAGAATGCACCGTCAATAATGGTGGAAGCTTCACTTCGTAAACATATACCTGCACAAATATTTGAAAAGTTTATAATATCGAACGTTAAATTGACGACTGTAAAAGTACACTGCATTCGAAAATGGATAAAAATGATGAGTAAGTCGAAAAGTACCGAAAAGTATGACTGAGTAAGAGAATATCATTTTCACAACGCTATCATTGCAAGGATTTTAATTGGAAAAAAACAAATACATTAACTAAATAGATTAAATTTAAAATAAATAGATTTAAAAAAAATTAAACAGTTCACTGTACGAAACTAAGGACGCCAAACAACATAATCGAACAACGGGGGATATAACACAGCGGTTAGGAAAGGGAGCGGACGTGCGATCGGGCGATAGATTGGCGACAACCGGGAATAAAACTGTGCACGGTGGTACATAGAGATATAAGACATAGAAATAAGACCACGGAAATAGCGACAACAGTTTGGTTGCAGTAGAACTTCAGGTGAAGGAGAGAAAAGGGAAGGAATATAGGCGACCGACAGCGGAGGGATAAAGCTGGTCCACATGCACGGAGGCAGGAAACCCGGAAGGATAAGTGAAACTTCGACTAGTGATACAAAATTAAATACATACATACCAATCACGCCGCTCCATTCCGAGGTAGGCACAGTCACGTAGTATCACTCATAAATACATAATTGTACACCTAACTCTGCTTCAATAATTTCCTCCATACTCACCTACCCTTGAAGACCTCTTTCGCCTCATTTACCCTCATATAATGCTTCATATACACCCTCCTGTTTTTAAGACACTTTATATTCCTCCTCCCAAGAATTTCCTCAACCACATTCAACCACAACTTTCTCGGCCTACCTCTACTTCTCACACCATTCATTCTACTCTCATATATGTTTCGTTATTCGACTGTCATCCATTCTCTCAACATGGCCAAACCAACGAAGCACACTCCTTTCATACACGTCCATTACTGGAGCATTTAACCCACATTCATTCATTACCCACTCATTCCTGACCCTATCCATTCTACTTTTGCCGAAAATACTCCTCAGATAACTCATACCCACGGCGTTTAATCTACTCCTATGTCTATCCTGACATACCCATGTTTCACTACCATATAGCAAAGTGGGAAGAAGTGCACTTTTGTACACGGCAATTTTCGCTTCCTTAGACAAGCACTCATTCCTTGATATTCTCCAAATGCTACCTACCACTTTCCTTCCAGCATTCGCACGTCTCTTTGTTCGCACATCTCCTCGTTTATTCTTCTATCTATCGCATACATCTCGCCTAAGTACACAAAATCATCCACCTCTTCAATTACTTCACCATTCGCCCTCATCACTCAGTTATTCTCCCCATTCTCCTCATCAAAAACTACTACTTTAGTCTTGCACGCATTCACCCTCAATTCCATTCTCTCTGTTGATTCACAAACCTTATCTAGGAGCTTCTGTAATCCCTGTTGGCTCTCTGAGATCAAATCAGCATCATCCGCATAGAGAAGAACTCGCACGTTTACATTTCCAATCAAAACACCGTCGTTTTCACTACACGCATCTCTAACACATTTATCCAAAATACATTAAACAGCCATGGTGACATTACGCATCCTTGCTTTATTTTAAATTAATAAATAAAGAAATAAATAAATAAATATATATTTATGTGTATATATATATATATGTATATATATATACATATGTGTATATATATACACACATATATATATATATATATATATATATATATATATATATATATATATATATATATATATATATATATATATAAAACTTCGTCACAGGGTGACACTAAACATAAAACATATAAAAAGCAAACTCACGAGTTTAAATATTTCGGTGGGTCGCCCGCACCTATCTATTCTATCACTGATGAAGGTGCGGGCGACCCACCGAAATATTTAAACTCGTGAGTTTCCTTTTTATATGTTTTATGTTTAGTGTCACCCTGTGACGAAGTTTTATATTGTGTTATCCACGTTCGTGGAATCTTCGCAAGAACACTATACATATTTTTTTTCTCTTTTTTTTTCTTATTTTTTTATGAATGTGTATAGTATATATACATTTATTTATATATTTTCTTTTCAATTAATGATACATTTTTTCATTTATGATTGACAGACTTAACCTACAAGAAACGTAAGACATAGGAAAGACTCATAGGAGAGTGATATGTTGAGGCAGTGTACATGTGGTGGGGTTAATGGGATAATTCCAAATATTTGAGAGAAGGGGATTATTAGTTTTTTCAGACGGTATTTTAATTTAGTAACTACTGTTTGAATATTTGCTTTGATGCTTGGTAGGCTTTTATACGTGGCATTTATCCCTCTGCCATAAGGTAGTCCGAGCGAGATAGTTCCCTAGTCATAATAGATACCATATTCGAATTAAACGTTGTAATTGAACCATCCGTATGACACATCAATCAAATATTGCATTATTAATGGTGCAATAATATAGTTTTATGACATAAATATGTAATTTTGATGACATATAACAGAAATAGTAGGTAATTAAATGAAAATATCTAAATAAGTCATTAACTTGACTCATTTTTTGCGCGCGATGCGTTTGAAACTCCTTTAAAACAGGAAGGATTATTGTGGTACCGAAGAACCTTTTGCGGTGACAATATATTTAATTTCAAATAGAGTTGAGAAAACAGACGAACTACACGCTGTTAGTTTGTTTACGACATCTAAGTGTTAGAAATGCCTCATTTTGAAAATAATGTCTCTCTGGAGTGCATACATATACCAT
This sequence comes from Ceriagrion tenellum, assembly GCA_963169105.1. NCBI lineage: Eukaryota > Metazoa > Arthropoda > Insecta > Odonata > Coenagrionidae > Ceriagrion > Ceriagrion tenellum. Next base: position 162,349,115 of record OY720636.1, read on the forward strand.
TTCCCATGTAAAAGGGCTTTTATTTTTTTGGCCAATAACTCCGAAAGCATGGTCGTAATGGGTAGAATGTTTGGTTTCATTGGATAGGTAAGATACGTTTCTTTAAAATGAGAATAAATTCATTGATTTCTAAGTACAATTATATTTCGGTCAAACTACCTTAAGGTGCCACAGCTCGAGCGACGGTGACAGGCTTTACCCATCTTTTTGAAGCCACCCTCATCTGAGTGGGTGGCACGTGGATCATCTGGGTCCCTTACCGTCTGCATAGCACGAGTCCCAGCCTCCACTGGACCAGCGCCCTCATCTTCGCTTTGGGTGAGGACAGGTGACCCTCCGCCCCAATCCGATCCCAAAAGTCCTTTCTCTCCGACTTTCTTCGTCTCGGCGCCGCGCGCGCGTCTCTGGCTGGAACGCGGAAAGTGAATGGAACATGAACATAATTGAATATTGAATCTCCTAATGGCGCTCTCCGGCGGAGCTTAAGTGCGATAAAGTGAATTTGATGAGCTTCGGTAAACATGAAGAACATGTCATGAAGTCATGACAGTTAAGGTAAGGCACAAGGAGAAAAGCCGCTCCACGAAAGTTGGTCCCGAGGGAAGATGGCATTGGTGGCGAATGATGGAGGAGATATTATAGAGTAGGAATCATCTCAGTGGAAGGAAAAGAGCCGAAGAGTAGGAACCAGATGCAATGTCTCGATTATGCTTCCAAGTGTGGATCAATGTGACGCCGCGCCACGGTCAAAATGTTATGCCCTGCTCTGGATAACTTTGATTCTAACTCATCGATACAAATGTCAGGCGATAACGGGGGCGAGAGCTGTTCTCTGTAATGTAAATTATGTGATCTGTAGATGGAAAGATAAGGAACAACAACTCGATTACGGCTGAAAATGCTGCGGGCCGGTCTTAACGAACAATGAATGGACACCGTAAACCCAATTGCAATTACTCTACGATCCCATGGAATGTAGAAAGAAATTTCCATTGAATGCAGTCAAAAGACGGAACGGCAAAATTTGTACAGTTCTTGTGGTTGTGCCGCGGAGGATTTTTAAGCTCTTGGAGGCGACCAGTTGTATGAAGTAGTGCGGGCAGCGAACAAAGCTAATCTTTTGTTGTCTTTATGTAATCCTGAGACCTTACGTTAACTGCTTCACGCTTTCCTCTCCGTCCGTATTCCTAATCCGTTTCCTCATGTGGGAGTGTTTAGATTTAGGTACCTACCTACAAGGGATGATTAGAGTGCCACCAATTGCTAACTGGAAGCAGTTTCATTATTAGAACCTATGGACATTACAATGTCTAAGACAAGAAGGACCCAACACAGCTTAGCATGACAAGGCAAGTCATCATCACTACCAGCTGATGTCGGAGACGCAGTATTTTGAGGAATGATGAGTTTGACGGCTCGTGAGAGCAGATTATAATTATTTTCTGAACTGTTCCTCCAACTCTTCCTCATATCCCGCAATTCCTTTCTTCAAACACTATCATTATCACTTATTGGTTGTGTCTTCCACAATGATCTCTGATCGTTCAACCTCTGTTAAGTTCATCCCTCTCCATCAATCTACCGATGGAAAGGTGTCTCTTCAGTTCATTCCTCACGGATCGCTTTAATCACACTTTACACGAATCGGTCAACTAAACGCTGCTGATGGCTATGTTTCGCCGAAGTGAACCTCTGTGGTGCAGCTTTTCTGATATTACCTGACTCGACCTGCTCTACCAAATGTGTACACTGAAGCTCAAGACATTCATCAGGTGCATCGATCCTATAACTATGGCTTTGATTTGCTGAAAAGTGTCACAATGGAATATTTAAAAATGTCGCCTCATTCCATTCAGTTATAAATATCGTTTTCACTTACTTGATGGGCTGCTTACACCTTGTTATGAGTCGAGAGAAACAGCGCTGGGAATCCACTCCGGTCACCGACGCGATGTGCTGTCTCGTGCGCTGAGGGTGATCGTTGGGCCTGTCGTCGTATGCACGCGTGCATCAGAGGACGACGACGGATTCCGATCGAGTGCCTAGATGAGTGTGTTACGCAGTCGAAGCTCCAGTACGCGCGCTGCAACTTCCTCTCCGTGCCACCGGGGCGCTGACGGCGGGAGGCCAATCTGTCAAGGTCGCTTGCGACGCTGCTGGATGGAACGAAGAGCGAGCGAGGAAAGTGTTCGCTTTGTCTTCTCCCTTTCCGTGAGATGGCGCGCAATTTGCTCCTCTACTTTGACGATGTTATATTCCACGGACTATAAAGATATGGACGTACCACTTGCCGTCTGAAAATGATTCCAAACACTTCCGCGGAAGAAACTGCCGGTAGATGGTGCTAATAAGCAATTAGGGTCTATCGCTGGGAATTTACATGTGAATTAAGGGGAAATTAAATCGCTCTTTCTATGCAATTAAAGTGATTGAATTAGGACGCGGCCAACCAGAATTAAATTTTGAACGTCGAATACCAAAAAAAACCTCGCGATTAAGCCTCCCGGGGGAAAATTTTCCCCAGAAAGACAGGCAAACCGTACTGCGCCGCTCCGTTCATCTACTGCAAATTGAAATTTTTAATTGCTACTACCACGCAATTTCTAAGAATTATTCGCGTTGTGGCCGTCAGATATGGTCAACCAAACACTATTATTCATAAAGACCACGCGAGTAAAATCTGTAGAGAAAGCACGTCCCCGACAGACAGTCATGCTGTAGATGACTGCTTGACAACTTACGCTTCCGAGCAAAGGAACGTTATAGCGCCGGCTGAGATCAATTGTTATTCCCTTTGGACTAGAATAGGCAAATAAAATTTCACCCATTGAGGATTTAGGAATGGTTTACCATTGCATGTACTGTGGGACAGAAGGAGGTCTCTCTCTCTCTATACCGTTGGTGGAGGGCTGTCGCCAACCAATCCTGATGGATTGACATCTGAAAAAGAAGACTGATGGAAACAGGTAATCCAAAGCAATGGGGAAAGGACGAGCTGATGGAAATAAAAGTTGATATTAAGCAATTAAATTTATTATATTCAAACACCATTCAGGCTACGTTGAGTGCAATAAAAAAAACTGGAGGATCACCGTCAAATGGAAATTTGGAAATGAAAAAAATACGATGAAATAAAAAAGGGAAAAATATAAATTTGCAAACACGCAAGGAAAATATCTACTCCAAGGATTAAAAATCACTCGACTTCATTAAATGATGTCAACCTGTCCACACACTAACTACAGTGCCAAATTCATCAATTAATCAAATCATAGGAAAGAAAATTGATTACATGAATAGCTAACAAGCAGTAACCAACTCAAACGTCTTGCAATTCATGTATTTACTGTCTTAACATTAGGAAAAAATACAAAACCACTATCACTATGAATACCACTACACAAGACAGGACAAAAACAACCACGAGTCACTATCTCGTATTCCACAAATCACAAAAACAGCCACGAGTCACTTTCTTGAATACCACAAATCACAAAAACAACCACGAATCACTTTCTCGTATACTACACATGACAAAAACAACCACGAGTCACTTTCTCGATGAACTTTCACTACTTCTTGGATTCACGACAGCCATTCCACTTGCTAGAAAGAAAAAAGCCTCATCAATATAGCGAACTTAGATAAATACTTCAAGACAATGACAGCATTAAAAGTGACCCAATCCTCACAGCTTCCCTTTCTTTCTCCGCAGTTTTTCCTTGCGTTCCCTTCCTATAGTTACGAACGTTTCCCTAATAAAGTCCTCTTTATTAACTTAAAATCTCTGCGATCAAAAGCACAACTGAGAAATATTTAAATGAAATCCATTAACCTACTCGTGGCCACGTAAGAACCAAAAATTTAGTTTTACTAGATACCCGTTTAAGTGCTCGACCGAGTCCGAAAATTCGTGTAAATCGGAGAAAATATTTTAATGATGACACTATAAATAACAGGGTTCAACAGAATATAATTTTTAAAATGAGGGGAAAATATTTAACAAGATTCGGAGAAATTTCAGTCCATCTGACTTCAGACGTAACCACGTGGGGTACCTAGTATGAGCGAAATGGTGATCCCAGCATACTAACTTATCCACGGAGTAATTAATCATTCCAAAGACTCATTAAAACATCAATTCGCCCGCGTAAAAATATCCGAATAATGAAACAAACATAAGAAAAGAAATTCATGGCGATACCACATTCCACATAACATGGATGCGGTAGCACTTCCTGCAGCAAGATTTCTCCACGAATGGAACAAATTTTCAGTTGGAATATCAGATTTCACAGCCAGAATCATAAATCAATATTGCGAGGAAAAATAGGGAAACAATGACTTGAAAACACCTCAACATTGTCAATAAATCCACCTAGTATAGTTCTCTTACTTACCACTGCCTTGAATTCTTATTCCGCACTCCCAACTTCGCGTTCAATTTCTTTGTCTTGTTGTAACCCGTACAACAATTGGGCACAAAACAATTACGCGCAGGGCGAACCATCTTGATAATTATTCGGAGAACTTGCGAATAGCAACTTAGTTCCCTGTTGTAGTCACCTCAAAGCCATATGCTGAAATGAACGAGTTTCCTCCACGATGGTCCCTAAACTGTACCAGCGCCACCTTTTCGATGCTCAAAACAAACGAATAACGGTGGAAGGGGTAGGAATCATAAATTATTGATCTTGAGCGCCATGTTGACGATCCTATTCCTATTATCCTTGTTATATTCATGATCACATGTACTTGGAGGCAGTTTCCGTTGAACTTTAATGGGTTAAATAAAATATTAGAATTGTCGCACTAGGGTGATAGAAGCCCTCCAGTCAGACGCACCGTTTGCATTTGTCGTGAAGCATTAAAGAAACCACACACACACATTGAGGTCGGTATGACCAATACTCGAAGCAAAATCTCACTGTAATTGTCATATCATTCTACATAGGACTTTTGAACTTAGTGAAGGTCGCAGATATACGTTCCCATTGTATGCCTATGCTGCGGTTGCGAATGATAATACATTTTAATGGTTGAAATAGTAAAAAACGGACGATCTTACGCTCATACGCAATTTTAATGGAACAATGAAGCATAGTATATTCAAGCAAAGAAGGCATGATATAGTAAAATGAATGGATTATGAACTTATATCTTTCATATATTCCATAGATCAAATTTCAACCAAACATCTTCATAGCCAGTAATTTGATAAGCAAAATTTGAACACCGAATTCGAATCTTTTCTTTTGGGAGTTCTTCGACGACTCATTCGTCTGTTCCTCATGACAAGCCTTCTTTTGCTCTTCCTCTCATTTGGCCGCAGTTACTCTCTTCCTTTTCATTACCCGCAATTTTCACTCCTTCATCCCACCATGCGTAGCCTCCTAACCAATCCATGTGCCCGTACACATTCATATACATCTACGAAATACCGTGCAAGCCACCACTAGGATGTGTGGCATGGGGTGATTCCACACCAGGAATCTCCCCCCAGCAGGCAGGCACTCATCCCAGTTCAAATCAGAACCGCGCACGTTCCCCCGAATGCCAGGCGCAGGCCAAAAGCAGTCGGGGCAACGGTACGCAGTCAGACCACAAACTAGAAGCGTGATACGAAGAAGAACATGCTACCATGCAGTACACTACTCAAGATATAACTACTGGTTAGTATTATTAAAGCGACAAATAAATAGCACTACAAGGTACTAAGACATGCAGGAGTATATCATGCCGGAGATTGCATGCGGAGTTAGTATCTACAATTCATGTTAAGATATTTAGCACTACTGAAAAAACCTATTTAACCTAGTCAGTATCCTAGCACTAATCTATCACAACTGTTATGGTCCCTTATCGAACGTGGAAAAAATGGCATCTTAAATCGATCGGTTCTGCCTTCTATTTCCTTAATCTTATTCCTGTGATCGTTCCTACCATAATAGTTTGGCTCAAACAAAATATTTTCAACGTCGGGCAATAAAAAGTCTACATCAAACTTCGGTAAAAGATTTAACCTGTATTTCGGAGGCAATTGGATAGGAATCAGATTCCATTGGATAGGGACACCACCAACTCTGCACATTCTACAATTATTCCTAAAAAATCTCACTCACGCATCGTTCACATTCCCGTTACCTAAATATTTGTCCCAACCTCCCTGTTTCGGAAGACGGCAGATCGCATAACACATCGTGCTCTCTCACGTCGTTGTCCGACTTGGCCCCCCCGCGCACTTTCATTTCCCTTTGCTCACCCGCTATGATTTCCGAGGGAGAATATCTTCGGAACCCTATTACTTCCCAAGTCGTCTCCTGAGACCACTAAATAGTTGTCTAATACTTAAAAATTCCACATATTAGATTCAATCATGAACAATTTTCAACTCTTAACGTCGCACAGTGCCTGGACCAATGCCTGAAATCGCGTCCAAAACCCCCAAAAAACAAATTTATTTCACAACGATGAAAAAGTTTCTGTAGGGTACATAAATGACTGGGGTAACCAAAAATATCAAAATTTTTCCTATTTCTCTTTTATTTCATAGCAAAGCAGGCGGCTGAATTGGGCACATTATAAATTGCTCCGTCAACCGCTCTACGTACACGCTTTTATTTTTTAAATCAGCTCCGAATAATGGAAGTTTAGCAGGATTTTTTACTTTTCCCGAGTTTAAGGCATTTTCAAAGTTTAATCTTGTCACATAACAATATCTATTTTAAAATTTTAATTGGTATATTTCTAGTTTCATGACCATATGTATTTTCAAAATCATCTGTAATTGAATGAAGGATGGCCAAAAAAACCCCTACGACGCCCCCGCTTTCTTATCCATTCAGTTACGAAGATACTCTATTGTTCTTGTTGGCCCCTTAAAATAAACTGCGGATACTTGCGGATGCGGGTTTGCGAACCATTTTTCGTATCGCATGCACGTATGGCAGCGAGCGGCTCGTAGGTTGTTAGCAGATGTTGATCTGCGCATGCGCGCATAGTTCATTGTTGTTACTATGGAAACGTAATTAAATTGACTTGTTGTCAAACATTCTACTGTTTTGAATATTTTCAATATGTCAATTGCGATATCACGCCTAGAATTATATAAAATTTTGCGACAAACTTCTGGAGGTTGGGCCGCACGATATGCACATGCTGATCTGCATATTGAACGACTGCTTGAGAAAGGTTTAACAAACTTCGCCCGGCATGAAATCAGGTCAATCTGTAGAAAACATTACGCCGCAATCAGATCCAAGTGGGAGAAATGGCACCGCAAGGAAGATATTTTTTTACAAAATTGTAAAGAGTGGCTTGAAAAATCTGTTACAATAAGAGTTCCTGAAACATCGTCATTGGAAAAAGACCTGCCAGTATCTTCCAAAGGTAAGAGATCTTTATTAATTTCATTCAAGAATATTGAAATCCTTCTCGCATCATTACCTTAAGTCATATATTGCAGTAAAAACGGACTTTCTTTTCAGTCCTTGGGCGACCCATCAAAGAATATGAATACTGCAGTGAACGGAGCAAGAGGAGGAAAGTGGAAGACGTTAAAAGGTGTAGCGGGACAAGCCTCCTAGCACACGCGCCACTTGCTCCAGCTTGCGATCTAAGGGTTAAACGGAAGAAGTGAAACTCATATCCGAAGCGTTACTCACTTCACCAGCGCGTGCGAAAAAGATAAACAGGGCTTGGTCATCCGAGAGAAATTCTGCTGAGCTAAGACCTTATGAACCACAAGAGGCGTTAGCTGTTATTTTAGAAGCAGATTTATCGAAGAACGCGTATCAAACTTTGAGATGTCAGGCAAAAGGCAGAGGTGCAGATCTTTATCCATCATATGAGTGTGTAGAAGAAGTGAAAATGCAATGTTATCTGTGTCAAGATCATCTAACTGTCACGGACACAAAGGTGGGAGTTAAGCTGCAGATAATATTAGATCTAACTGCAACGAGGTTAATTGACTTACAGAGAGAGATTTTAAATCGATTACCAAAAGATTCTCTCAAAGATATGCATTTAGTGTCAAAATGGGGTTGTTATGGTATTGGAAACCATTCCCTCTACAAGGAAAAGTGCGCCTTCGAAGAATGCAATGACAGTGATTATAGTATGTCTTGTTCCACTCCAACTTTACGTAAAAATAGGGGGACGTAAGGGAAGAAAAACAGTGGTGTGACAGAATCCCCGATCCTCTTCCACGAGGTACGGCAGGCCTGTGATGCTGGAATTTGTGAAAGAGACTAAAGAACTAATCAGTAGGGTAAAAGATGCCATGGATGAACAAATTATGAATCTTCAACCATCCACAGTGCCAGGCTATCCAGATGCTGTAGTTGTGAATCACGATCTGTGCATGACAATGATTGATGGTAAAGTTGCCAATGCTATAACCGGAACTGCCTCATCTCAGTCGTGCTATACATGTGGAGCGACCAGCAAATACATGAATGACATTGATAAGGTGATGAAAAGAAATGTCAATGAGAGTGCTTATCAGTATGGCCTCTCAACACTTCATGCATACATTAGGTTTTTTTGAATGGCTTATCCATGTTTCGGCCAGGCTAGAGACAAAGTTATGGCAAAAGAAAGCACATATCAGAGACTCAGTTAATGCTCGGAAGTCCGAAATTCAAAATAAATTCAAATCGTTGATGGGATTACTTGTAGGTGTGGTTAAACAAGGTAAGGGAAGCACGAACGATGGAAATGCAGCTCGCCGTTTCTTCGCAGATGCTGAACTCTCTTCCTCAATTACGGGCATAAATTCATCCCTTATTGATAGGTGTGATACAGCACTATGAACATTGTCATGTGGATATACTGTAGATGCCAAAGCATTCCACATATGCGCGATAGAAACGGCTAGATTTTACGTAAGCTTGTACCCTTGGTACCCAATGCCTGCTTCTATCCATAAAGTATTAATTCATGGGTCAGACGTTATATCGGAGGCACTCCTTCCTATAGGAAAGCTTAGTGAGGAAGCGCAAGAAAGCAGGAACAAAGATATTCGAAGATATAGGGAGAAAAAATGTAGGAAAATTTCGAGAATTGCCACAAATATGGATCTCATGAAAATCATGATAGTGTCGTCAGATCCCGTTATTTCTTCCTTAAGAACACCTGCTAGGAAAAGTGGAAGCCTTAAGTGCCTGAGGTGCTGGCACTCTTAGCCAGTGATGAGGTAGCCAATTTAACAAATGACGAAAGTGACAGTGATGAATAGTACCAAAAACATCGCATATTTATTGACATTTTCGTATAATTTTACAAATAAAACTGTTCTCTTGTTTCGTTTCATTTATTGTTCTTTAATTCTTGTTAAGAAATACTCTTGTAATGCGTATCATTTTATTGCATAATTTTCATCACGACCATTATATCTCTCAATAAATAAACTTTGCAAACAGAATGAAACTATTATTTTAACTTAAAATCTATGAATCATATGAAATGTATTCAACCCTCCAATAAATATTCATATTCAAATTTTAGGTTCTAGACCAAAAGCCATTCCTTAGGTACCTGCACAAAACTGCTGATCTGTCTTCGAAGACATTGACGAAATTAACAGGAATCGTTACTGAGCAATCAAAGGCATCATAAATGCATTTATTTTCCCGTAGGGACTCATTTTATCAAAATAGCTGACGCAACAAAGATAGATTAGACTTTTGGCCGCCAATCCGGGAATTGGTCCCACTGTGCGTCATGGATTGGTAACCCAATGCTTCTTCTCTGGTTACAATCCTAGGATTGGTCTGCAACAGTCTTCCACTTTATCCGATCTTGGGCCAATCTTTTCACTTCACTGTACGATTGGCAACCTAGTTCCTTCATCAATTGTCCCATGTAGTCCAGTCTAGGTCTGCCCCTCTAGTTTTTTCCCTCTTCTGTACCTTCTAGTATGGTCTTAAGCAAGCTTTCGTGTCGGAGAATATGGCCAATCCAGGTGTTCCTTCTCTTATTTAGCATTCTGAGTAGACGCCGTCTTTCCCCTATCCTCTTCTGAAACGCCTCCTCGTTCGTGACTCTTGCCACCCAGGGTATTTTCAGCATTTTCCCATTAGCACCACACTTCAAATGCCTCCATTCTTTCCTTCTCTCTCTTTCCATTTGTCCAGGTCTCACTACCAAGGAGCAGAACGCTCCATACAAAAGTCCTCAATAGCATTTCCTAATCCTTATTATTAATGTTGCTGGCGGTGAAGAGTTTGTTTTTCTTTTTGAAGGCTAACTTGGCCTGGTTAATGCGGCTTACTATTTCCTTCTTGCTCCGCCCATCTGATGATATTTTGCTTCCCAAATAAACAGACTCGTCCACCCTTTCTGGTGCTTCTCCTAGAACCAGCTCTACTCTCGTCCCGTGTCTGCTTACCACCATCACTTTACAATCCAATGCTAATGCATATGATATGTCATTCGAAAAATGTGTGTAATATTTGGCGAATGGTGAATTTTAGAGCTTCAATAGGTAGAGTCGCATTTGGACGAAGAAGAGAAAACAATCTCAGAGCTGTAATGTTGAATCCCAAACTTGACGCAGGTATTGCGTTTATCTAACTTTATTTTGATAAACTATTGTTAACTATATGATTGCTGGAGAAATGCTCCTTTTGACAATTATAGTGAAAATCCACACCGTGGAGAGTGATCTTTTTGGTGCACCAAGTGATGTGGGCAAAGCTATTATTCAAATGTTGAGAGAGAGAGAGTAATGCAAAGGAACCCATTTTGGACGGAAACAAGGAATAGAACGGTCGCTGCAGTCGTTGCATTTCCTGTGGCTCTAGTGCCAAAGATCACCCCAGAGATCCGTCATAATTCAAGCTTTGTCCCGTCGCATCACATAATGTTGAGAGGTCAGTCTTTCACTTCAGAAATATCATCTCTGATTTAAGGGATCAGTTCACCTTAGAATATAAAGGGGGTGTTCTGTTATAGACTGTAGCAATACTTCATAGAAGTAAAAACATCAAGTCATATTATACTTCTAAGTCTTATGAGCCAAATTCTGTTGGAGTCTTTTTCTTTGTGCAATCCGTCAGTCAATCTACTCCGTCTGTCTGTGAATCAACAGTAAATGAGTGTTTCGGCTCAAATTAAGAATATGTAATGATACTTATGCGGAAGTGAGCCACTCTATTTATCTATTTTAAGTGCCAATTTTTCATTTTTAGTGCCGAAATGTCCACTCCTTACTTATCACCAAAAAAGCTTCGACCGAGTGGAATATAGTGTTTGCGTGGTTATGGCGTGTATTACAGTTCTTTTTGTAGTAAGCTTATTTTTTGTTAAGTGCCGAATATTTATGAGTGGATGTTAGCAAATATTAAGGATAGCGAGACTAGCCACTGTATTACCTTTGCGGAGCCACCCTTGAGTGCACTCAGCTGCGAAATTCTGCAGAGGATAAATCATTCGCCTTTACCGGGAGTCGAATACGGGTCCCTCGATTTCAGACTGTGGCGCCTGGCACACGCCTTGGGCTGCAAGTTGCATTGTGTCTCCACCGTAATCTTCAACCAGTTTGCTTGTGGAGTCTTCAACACCGTTTTGCTTTAAAGCCCATTGAAATCCACAGGAGATAAAGATGCCTCGGCAGCTAAAATTGCCAAAGTACCTGATCAGAAATCGAGGAATAGGGGTTTGAGTATCGATCAAGAAGAATTGTTTCCTCCGTGGAATTTCGCGCTTATGTGGAATTTATACTTCAAACATTTTACCGCCGGCTGGGACGAAATTATCTTTTTGGAGGAAAAGTTTGCTTCGTAACTCTTTGTATTAAGCCTAGTATCGGCAACTAGACAAGTATCCTCTGAGCTAAAGTAATGTGGCAATGCAAGTAACTTTGAACTCTATTTGACAGACGATATTGGAAGGTCTTTCGTGTGGGGAGCATGACTGGTCAAGAAGAGAGGAAAGAAAATGCACAAATAAGTCCCTCATTCGTTCAAATATCCCATTCTGTCATCACATTTCCTTGCTTTTTCTAAGCAAGTTACATTTTAGTTGTTTATTAGAACTTCCTGTTGTTACAAATTCGTCTGTTTCAAAAAAACTCACGGTTTTATTGTTTTCATAGTGCGGAGTGAAGAAGCATCTTTTTGATAGGGCGTCATGGAAAGCCATAACTTTGGAATTAGTTCTCTTTGGATGGGGTGATTTGCGAAATTTGAGCAATCGCGATTTATTTTTAACAAAATTAGAGACATGATATGATCTCTCCCATTTTAATGATAAGCTGTGCTCTCAATGTGTTCTTCGTGTTTCTCTTGTGCATCAGTTTAGCACTCTTAAAATAGCTTCATGTTTGTGTTTTCTGTGGTTCTTGTCCAGTGCTTGTATCAATGAAGACATATTTTGGTAAATGTAATTTGTGGTGAATTTTTTTACATTTGAATCCAGTGTTCTCATGGTTATCATAAAAGAATCAGGAATGTTTGCTCATCGCTTATCTCCAACTGGTTTACTGCAATGCGTAATATTTAATACTTTTCGGCGTATCGAAGGTGATTACATTTGTAGACACCTCTTATTTTGATGAGAATATTAAGCAACTCAATTGTTGGAAATAATAAAAAAAAAATGATTTTTTTCGTCGGTTTTACTTTTTCCAGTTTATGTAAATTACAGGAACTCCCGAGAGTTCGTAGTAAGGCTTTCTTGGAACCTAAAAATATTATATTCCCCTACAAACTTTGTAATTATGATTTGTATTTAAAGTATTTCCATTTAAATGGAACCATAAATTCGCAATGCCCTTTACACTTTTTTTAAGGATTGGGCTCTGCCCTAATGCTTTTAGAATAAATAAGTTCTTGGTATTTCCATCAATGCATTAGTAACATTGGGTGGAGGGTATTCTTATTTTTGTTTATGCGACTCTCTTTGGCGGCAAATTTGTTAAAATGTTAGCTTTACTGTTACTTTAGGGCCATTGTTTAACTCGTGAGCATGTATTTTTGAAATGTAGAAATGCTGAATTATGGACTTCGGTTTTCCTTTTTTGCAGATTGCTCTGACGCGTTTCTGCGTAGTTTTATGCATTTCCTTATTCTATGAAAAAATGGAATGTAGATTATTTCCGTTTCCTCACCTTTAATGAGTTTTTGTCTCTGCTTATCATATGTTTCCTCAGATATACACCTTTTATACATAATCCAACGTAATTCTGATTCAGAACCGCTGACCACTGGAATGATGGTGTTGTATGTGCGTTTATGTTTTTAGATTTAACTCGCCACATTGTTGGCAAACCTGCATTTATTAGGGACTTGAAAATAATCCAGCGATTGATTGAAGGCGAAAGTAGGTGAAAACGGAAGCCGCGTGCCTCACGATAAACCTTGTTTTCCATATCAGAGAATATCGACTCGTGGATTTCATCCCGGAACAAATTATTCTCCCTCCGTATCGGATATCGGGAGCCGTTGACCTCATTTTGGGGGCGGGGGAGGTCTCGTTCGGACGATAATCGCCAGAGGAAGTGTTTCGCACTCCTGAGTCCTATTGCCCAAATAGGGAGAAGGATTCCAGTAACCCCGGAAGGACACCCGGCGAGTCGTGATCGCATGATGTAGTGCGATTTGATAATTTTGTGTACATAGTGACATTTTAGCTTATTATTATTAGCATTATTTTGATGTAAATAATGATAGGAATTTCTCAATTAAGACTTTTTTAGCTTTGCACATATTTATATCACTCTAGGGCTGTGTATATTATTTTTGGACGATTTTTAGCTTGTTTTAATTAAGTGATAGTTAGGACACTGTTAAATGAATTCTTATTATGTTTATTTAATGGACCAAAGACAATTTTTGACCACCCGCCGCCCCTGAGTGCTGCGCACGGGAGGTATGGGCGAGGTAACAAGTTCGGCGAGACCGGCTAATGACTTGTATCTTTTTATTATAAGGTAAATAAATAAAATGTCCGGTGACCATTCGAAATGTACGCGCGATCGCTCTTCCTTTGTCGCGGTGCTCGAGGGCCTCTTACCCCCCGCACACTGCACAGAGCTCACCGCCCGCTTTCTTGCTGCCGTCCATGCCGTGAGCGGCGAAAGTCGGTAACTGGAGCGACGGCGACGGAGTGTAGGGAGGCCAGCGGAAGTTGCGTGTCCCTAGGGGGGTTCTTGCACGGGGCACGAGGGTGGGGATGATGAGAGTGTGGGTGATATGGGGGGGGGGGGGGAGGGGATTCGTGGGTTGGGAGTCGACGGCTAACCTCTCACCCCACACCCCAGGGAATATAGGGTTCGAATCCCCCTGCCCCCGTTCTCCGTGTGCTCTGAATCCCCAGCGACCCCTTACTCCACTTTGGCCCCTCCCACCGCGATTCCCCATTGGCCGCGGGTTCACCTGCCGTGACGAAATCACGGCCTTCCCCTTCACCACCGCCTCGCATTCGGATGGCCGAGGGGGAGTAATTTGCGATGCAGTGGGGGGGGGGGTTCGAACCTTCACCCCCCCCTCCCCTTCTCACTCCACACATAACTCAAAACTCTGTGTCCCGAGCCTCAACCCTCTTTGATGCCACTTCGCCCCCATTCCACTCGGGGCTAGGAAATCTCTCTCTCCTGCCCCTCCCCCACTCCTCCACCATCATCCCTCCCCCCCACACTGGTCCCGAATTCTTTCCTCGGAGGGGTGTGGTGGGGGCGCGAGAGGGTTGTTTCCACGGGAGATTGGGGGGGGGACGGCCCAAACCACCCCCCTACGGTGCCCGTCTACGATAGCGCCCCCACGGAGGAGGGAAGTGGGAGGGGGAAGAAATGCTATCTCCCCCTTTCAACCCCCCTCCCCCCATCCCCCGCTTCTTCTACCATCCCGAACGAACTCCATGGGTTCTCTGCATTTTATTCTTCCTCCCCTAAATATTCCTCCTCCCTCCAGCAGGTATCCAAATATGGCAGGAGGTTTTGGGCCTCCTCTCCCTCCCTCCACACAAAAACCGAGTTTAAGACGGTGACTCATAACGGCTCCGTCCGGGAGTCAATGCCGGAGTGAAAGCTACCGTATAGTAGCCGCACTCGACTCTTTAAACGCCCGGGTTAATTCAACAGTACCGTCCACCCCTTCTGGGAAGGAGGCGACACATACCTCCCTCCCATCCTCTCCTTCCTTCTGAACCCTATACCCTTCCACCGCCTCTAATCAGAGTCAAATCGTCCCTAACCACCTTGCCTTTCTCGGGACAACACCCTCATCCCCTCAGTTCCCCCTTCCCCCCGCAAGGTGGCATCACCTCTCTGTGTCTCCCACACACGTGGTGGTGGGGGAGTGTTGTGGCCTGCCTCTTTTCTTGAGCCTGGGGAATGAGAGACCCGCCTTCGAGATAGCCCCCAACCTTCCTCACTCTCTCACGTACGCCTGCCCCTCCCATCACCCTTGTTCTGAATGTTCCTCGGGTCGGGAGGAGGAGTCGGGAGTGGTGTCGGTTGCCCCCTCCGTGCACCTCCCGCGCACCGCCCCTCCTTCGCCCTGCCGACGCTGCCGATTTGCATGGCTGCTTCGGAGTCGCCGCTGGCCGGGCAGTCGCTCTCGTTAAGAAGGTGTGCGGTGTGCCCACGGCGGGCTTTCGCTGCTCCAATCGGGACCCACTGAGGCACTGAGGCACGCGGCTCCCAACTCCCGGCGCGTCTCTCGGGCTGCGGCATCACTCACCCAGGGGGGCGCGGCGACTGCAGAAGCGCGGACCGTTCGCTTCTGCCTTTGATCGTCTTCGCGATATCGAAAGAGAAAGTTGGCGATCACGCGTGTGCGATACGTTTTGTTTTTTCTCGCCGTGTTTTTCCGCGGAGACCTCGAAGGTGTTTTTTAGATTCGTCTCCAGTTATTCGCCGTCTACTGTGACTTGCGGAGGGAGTGAAGATTTGTGCCAATTTAGTCTCGTTGAGGTTGTTTGCTACGTGGTGTTCTGAGGTGGTTGGTTATCGTTTAAAAAAATTACAAGTATTGTGACATCAACAACCCTCGCGTGTTTGTTTTAAAGGAAACCCTTTCAATCAAACTCGAGTCTCCGTTACAAGGATTGAGTTCAGGAGTGTGCACAACTCGGGAAGGAGATAGAGCCCTTTATTCTGTGTTGTGTGAAACTTTCGCTGAGTATCTAACTCCTTGTCCTGTTGGAAGACCGCCCGCCATTCGAATTCTTCACAATCTTCCGAGACGCGGTGGGGGGGCGATTCTACTATAGTCATGCATCCGAAGGCGTCGAACGGAAGAGCGGGCTAGCTGAGTCATGGACCGGCCCGGGGGCAAGAAGACCTCCAAGAGCAGCAATGGTGGCGGAGGCGCCGCTGCCGGGGGCGGTGGAGGCGGCGGTGGGGCCGGAGGTGGGGGCGGTGGAGCCGGGGCCGGGGGCACGGGGGGCAGCGGAGACGACCCGAAGGCCCCCGGGGGCAAAGATGAGGGCAAGGACGGAGGCGGAGGCGCCGAGGACCCTCCGGCGGCGCCGAAGCCGAGCAGCGCTGGCGCCAATCTGGGCGCCAACCTGCGAGAGATGGCCAACCGAATCCTCAACTTCTCGCTCAAGTCCGACTGGCCTCCGGTGGAGGGCTCTCTCAAGAACATGGACCGCCTCGTGGCACAGGGCGCGACCGCCGAGGACGGAGGCCATCCGCAGCCACTCCTGGGCCTAATGGATCCGGTACGAAACCACCCTTCTCCCTCCCTCCACAGTGGCAGTGGCGAGCCGTCGAACAAACGAATTTATTCCGAGAATGTACGAGGCGCATCCAGGAAGTAAGTTTCCCTATATTTTTTTAAGTAAACATAGCTACATTAAATACTTTATTGGCAACAGGTACAGCAATGTTTCCGCTATTTTTCGACATAGCCGTCACCAGAATTGAGACAATTGTCGCATCGTGGGATCAACTTTTGCATTCCTGTGTCGTAGAAGTCTGCCGCCTGTGAATGGAACCGGCGTGTGACAGTCGTCATCAGCTCTTCGTCGTTGTCAAAACGCTGACCGAAGGGCAGGAATTTCTTGAGGCGCAAGAAAAGATGAAAATCGCTGGGGGAAAGATCAGGACTGTATGGTGGATGATAAAACAGCTCCCAACCCAACTCCTGCCGAACAGTTGCTGTGCGCCGAGCCGTATGTGGACGAGTATGCTCGGTTGGGAGCTGGTTTACCATCCACCATACGGTCCTGATCTTTCTCGCAGCGATTTTTGTCTTTTCTTGCGCCTCAAGAAATTCTTGTCCTCCGGTCAGCGTTTTGACAACGACGAAGAGCTGAAGATAACTGTCTCACGCTGGTTCCATTCACAGGCGGCAGACTTCTACGACACAGGAATACAAAAGTCGATCCCACTATGCGACAAGTGTCTCAATTCTGGTGGTAGCTATGTCGACAAATCGCTGAAACATTGCTGTACCTGTTGCCAATAAAGTATTTAATGTAACTATTTTTTCTTTTTTTATTTAAAATAGGGAAACTTACTTTCTGGATTCGCCTCGTATTACGTTTGCTACTCTAGCGTACATAGGTGACGTCCTCCTTGGGTCTGTGTTTCCGTTCGGATTTTCTGTGGAGTGAATAAAGAAAGAACTCGCATGTCTGATACATGTCCAATCGTTGTATAACACTGCTCACGTCAGGTCGCCATTTTCAACGAGGCACTTTGTTACGTGATCTGATGTATGTATCGGCATGTATTGGCATTGCGTCGTATTAAGTTGGTTATTGCCGGAACACTTGCGCAAATGCATAAATAACAGGTGGTTAAAACAGCCCCTGGTCCGATTCCCTATCCGCGTTCTCGTAGTTTGGACATAAAATTGTAGTTAAGCGCCTCGCGTATAAAGTTCTTTTTTGCCACTCCGCGAAGGATCTTGACGCAAGCCTATTCATTGCGTAACTGTGTCCGATACAGACGAAAGGTGACTGAGAATAACTCAAGAGTCAACAATGGCGATGCAGTGCCTGATGTTCTGGCTTCATGACATGGCAACTCGGGCACGACATCATGGTTTTGTCATCCTGTTTCTTAACTTTATTGGAAGGGATCTTTTATTTACTTTTTTTATGGGGCACGACTAAGATACCGCCATGTAGAAGTGTTATTTGCGCATCCATTGCAGTCTGTTGTCTTGAGTTTTTGCAGTTCCGCGTTGTCTGTTTTTACCACGATTTTGTTTTCGAAGAAATAACTCAAGAAACTAATATATCGTGAATGGCCTCATATATTTTGATGGTATTAGCTAGTAACACACCACGTAAGTGAAAGATAAGCATTTAAAAAAAGATTAAAATTATCAATGGAGTTTCGTGCATCGAGGGCGTTGAGAAGCTGAGAGTGATTGAACAATAAATATGTTTTCCCCTGGGAATTTCTAGCTTGATAGTTCGGTAGCGCTTGTATGCTATTTTCCCACGGGAATATTTAATTTTTTTTCCTTCCTTTGTTTACTTTCGAGCATTATGCATTCGAATATTTCATTTCGTCACTCTGCCGCACTCCCATCTTCCGTGGTGACTTTTTCGGATTAAATATTTTATATGAAGTTATTTTTCTGGAGGCTGTAGGTCATAATTCATATATAAACTTTTACTCTTTCGCTAACATTTCGCATCTTTATTTATGCTTCATCAGGGCTTTTGTGCACATCACATACACATCACAAAAACAAAACTTCCTGCAATAAAAAAACAGACATCGCTAAATTAAGTAAATTTTATTATAATTTGATATTCTTTAACAACCATTAATTTTATTTCGATTTGTGACTCCTAAATTTATAACAATTGACAAACAAATAATAAATAGCAACGAAGGTATCAACAAAAAGTAATTAAAAAGGAACTCTCTCTGAGGTAATAACAAAAATCACATGTATACATATTTAAAAAAAAACTAAATACCTTAATTGTAAACTGATTTCATTTGATGTACAATACAACTATTAATTTTCATTGTAGCCCCGATGAAGCATAAATAAACATGGGAAGCGTTGGCGAAAGTGTAAAAGTTTATGCATGAATTATGACCTAAAATCTCCAGAAAAATAACTTCTTGGTCGGCTGGTTACCTTGGGGGGGGGGGGGGGGAGGGAGAGGTTGGGACGACTGAAAAATCAGGTCAATGCGAATCTCCGCCACCTCTGGCATTCGAATCCAAGTTCATGGGATAGAAATCTAGCACTTTATCCACTTTGCCGTCTGTTCGTCGTCTCCTGTCTTTGGCTGGACGATTTTGTGACAGGTATTCCGGTGAAATATTCCCACTAATCGTATTGTTAATTTGTCAAATCAAATTGCATCGAAAGATCAATCAAGTCGTTTCCTGGGTTTTCTTGAGATTTTCCCACTTGTGCGAACATGGGAAAATCTGGTCGCCTTGGATATTCATCCCATGCGGCTCTCATGCTGGAATCCGAAGTTCTAACTTTCCATTTCCTTCCTGCTGCCTCTTCTTCCGGTCTGAGCCAGTGTGTTAACGCTCGGGGATTTGGATGTACCCTGCCGTTTGACTCTCTTATCAACTTCGATAGATTTTCAATGGCCTTCATTTTTTCGACGCAGTGCTTACCTTATCCTTGCATTTTCGGTAAAAGATAATTTTTTCTACAAAATTGAGCAGTTCTTTTGTGAGCGAAAAAATTGATTTGCTTTCCAGAGCTTCATCGAGAGCCAAGACAAAGGGAATTTTAATTTTGACTTGATACTAACACCCCAGGTATTCATGGAAGAACACTTTTCATGGAAGTCACAGGCGTCGCTTTGAGGCTCATATCCTATGTCTTTTAACGTGAGTAGGTGTATAGTGGCAGTAGCTTAAGAATACTGTCGTTGCTTTAAGGTAGTTTGAGCGAAAAATCATTTTACTTAGAAATCAATTAATTTTGTCTCATTCTAAAGAAAAATTTCCCGCCTATCCAATGACACCAAAAATTCTACCCCTTACCACATTACTTTCGGAGATATTTGCCAAAAAATTTCCAGCCATTTTACATGGGAGATGGTATCTGCATGCACACCAAAGAGACATTATTTACAAAATGAGGCGTTTATAAAACTTAGAAGTCGTAAAGAAACTAGCAGTGAGTATTTTGTATGTTTTCTTAACTATATTTCAAAATTAATCATATTGTCACCGCAGTGGGTTCTTGGGTATCACAAAAAACCTTCAGTTTTGAAGGAGTTTCAAACGCACCGCGCGAAAAAAATGAGTCAAGTTAAAGACTTATTTTGATATTTTCATTTAATTACTTACAATTTCTGTCATATAAAACTATATTATTGAACCATTAATAATGCAATATTTAATTCGTGTGTCTCACAGCTGGTGAAATTAAAACGTATAATTAAAATATGGTCTGTATCATGACTAGGTAACTATCTGGCTCGGACTACCTTAAATGGAAAAGCGGACTTATTTAAGGTGCAATATGAGTTAACGTTGACAAAACTGGCGTACGGAGTGATTGGGAGACAGACGTTGGGGAAACGATTGCGAAGAGAGCGACCGAAATTACAAAGTCCAACATTCTTAGAGGTCTTTTGAAACTTCGGAGAAATGGAAGTTACTAACCGGCGTTATCCAGAAAATTCGTAGAATGTTCCGAATTGGATTTAAGCATTGGATTCCGAATTTGGGATTCATTCTAAATATTAAGGTAGTCCGAGCGAAACATCAATTTACTTAGAAATCAATGAATGTGGTCTCATTTTAAGAAAAATATCTCACCTATACAATGACACCAAAAATTCTACCCCTTACCACATTACTTTCCGAGATATTGGAAAAAAAATACCAGCCCTTTTACATGGGAAATGGTGCATGCATGCACTACATAGGGTCATTATTTACAAAATGAGGACTTTTTAACACTTAGATGTCGTAAAAAAACCAACAGCGTGTAGTATGTATCTTTTCTCAACTATTTTTGGAAATTAATCATATTGTCACCCCAGTAAGTTCTTTGAGATCACAAATAACCTTCTGTTTTGATGGAATTTCAAACTTACCTCGTGAAAAAATGAGTCAAGTTTAAGGCTTATTCAGATATTTTCATTTAATTAATTACCATTTCTGTCTTATAAAACTATATTATTGAACCATTAATAATGAAATATTTAATTCATGTGTCCTAAAGCTGGTGAAATTAAAACTTTTAGTTTGAATATGATCTCAATTTTGATTAGGGAATTATCTCGCTCGGACTACCTTAACCAAAGTTACGGATAGCCGAAATGAAAACTTCGTCTCGCCTCATGCACTGAGCGCATCAAACCGACGGACATATGCTAAACGAGGCGGGCGATGGAACAGCAAATGGCATCAATTGGACTGCGCGATATACGCAATTTTGCGATGGAAAAAACATGCAATTCAGTCATGAATATTTCACCTCACATTTAGCAGAATTCTCTCTGATACCATCTCTCTGCTGCGCATGTCACCAGTATCGCCCCTTATTTATTGCCCTCTCGTAATTTAAAATCTAAATGATGAACATTTCATAACACACTATTTATTTATGTATATATTTACTTTTGTATGCTTTTATGATGCAGAAATTGCAGGCATTTAGAAAGAAAATTTGTCCTTTGTAATTTCCAAGTCTGATTCCACACAATTATTCAAATCAACCATGACTACAACTTCAACGGTCTAGGAAAATTCTAGTTAAAGCAACATCACGAATACATGTCATGAGAATAAGATTGTATATCACCTGACTATGCCTACGAAAAACTCATAAATTCCAGAGACACAACGCACAGCGAGTTAAAAGTAATAAACATGAATATTTGCGTTTAGAACAACTTTCCAACAGCACGCCATGCTGGTAACCTTTCAAAAACATATGTCGCAGTTACCACTGGAAATGCATTCATTCATGAATAATTGAAAAGGAACAAAGGTCAGTAAAATGACAATAACTGCAGCAGAAATTATTTCCGAGGCCAAAATGTTAATGTTAGGCTGATGATTGCAGGCTCAAAGGGGTTCGGATATGTTAGACGACTAGAAGAGGTGGTGATGGTGAATGAACTTCAATCATGGCATTCTCTTATCGGGTATTTCACCCATAAACGCTCGCCTTAATTCGTTAGAAGCATGTTGAGGTAGTCCGAGCGAGATAGTTCCCAAGTCATAATAGAGACCATATTCGAAATATACGTTTTAATTTCACCAGGTTTAAGAAACATCAATTTTGTAAATAATGTCCCTATGTAGTGCATGCATGCACCATTTCCCATGTAAAAGGGCTGGTATTTTTTTTCCAATATCTCGGAAAGTAATGTGGTAAGGGGTAGACTTTTTGGTGTCATTGTATAGGTGAGATATTTTTCTTTAGAATGAGACCACATTCATTGATTTCTAAGTAAATTGATGTTTCGCTCGGACTACCTTAATATTTAGAATGCATCCCAAATTCGGAATCCAATGCTTAAATCCAATTCGGAACATTCTACGAATTTTCTGGATAACGCCGGTTAGTAACTTCCATTTCTCCGAAGTTTCAAAAGACCTCTAAGAATGTTGGACTTTGTAATTTCGGTCGCTGTGAGACACACGAATTAAATATTGCATTATTAATGGTTCAATAATATAGTTTTATATGACAGAAATTGTAAGTAATTAAATGAAAATATCAAAATAAGTCTTTAACTTGACTCATTTTTTTCGCGCGGTGCGTTTGAAACTCCTTCAAAACTGAAGGTTTTTTGTGATACCCAAGAACCCACTGCGGTGACAATATGATTAATTTTGAAATATAGTTAAGAAAACATACAAAATACTCACTGTTAGTTTCTTTACGACTTCTAAGTTTTATAAATACCTCATTTTGTAAATAATGTCTCTTTGGTGTGCATGCAGATACCGTCTCCCATGTAAAATGGCTGGAATTTTTTTGGCAAATATCTCGGAAAGTAATGTGGTAGGGGGTAGAATTTTTGGTGTCATTGGATAGGTGAGATAGGTTTCTTTAAAATGAGAATAAATTAATTGATTTCTAAGTAAAATGATTTTTCGCTCAAACTACCTTAATGGGGAGATCTATTTCACGATAGCTGCTAGTGATTGAATTTTCCGAAATCACACATCATAATAATTATTGAAAAGATATTTTCTAGTGACAACTGTTGACTTTTCCCTCTGTTGGATGTTTTCATTATCAAAAAGATTGTATGCGAAGGAAATTGGACTCTTTCTCGCGCCCCCACGGAGTCTCAAAATAGTTCCATACCCAAGGCTATTTTTGGCATATTTGCGGTCGTTATATCAGCGGTCTCCCCCCGCGAGCCCAATGGGATACCGTGGTCAATTTTCGTGCTAGGCGCCCCTGAGTATTTCACGGATTTCAATCCGGACAGGATTGACCTTCCGCCCAACGTTCTCTGCGTCCGTTGTGTGAATGTCACAAAGTATCCAGTCAGATGATGGTGTGCCGCCAGGGTCTTCTCTTGGCCGTGGTTACAATTAGAATGGCTTCCCAAATTTACCGCATTAAATCCTTCTAGCTAGCCTTCCCCACGACTACGGTCCGTCTGAACTGCAAAGCCTATGACAAAGCACGCTAGACGACTCTCCTTCGGGAGCGGGCATTTATTGCCGACACCGAGGCCCTCCTATTCGATTACCCTCCGGTAGTATTACTCCGCTGCCCTCATTACCCGCCTCTGGCCTCGTGACGGAAATGAACTTTTGTTTAACCTCCTTAAAAATGAATCGTTTCAAATATTTGATTTAATACATAGCGATAAATGTTAACTATCGATTTTCCTTTGCAGTAAGTTAGTATATGGAATCAGTACGCGTAATCGCCCCCGGAAACGTGAAATTTTAAGGTTTTGGCATTGACTTTGTGCACATTTGCGCGAAATTTAGCTTACGTGTTGTCATTAGTGATAGGTGTGTATAGATAAGAGTGAAAATAAATACATTATACCGTTTTATTAAGTGGGTGATTCAATGCTATTTTAACACGTTGTTCTACGGCACATGACATTTAGTCAGTGATAGATCTTTTAGGTGCATTTAGATTGTTTTTTACACGCGAATGAGTACTTTTCTTATTTTCATGATAGTTGCTTAAAATTATCAAAGGGGTCACGCCGAGTCCAATATTCCAGGGTGGCGATCGTCAGAAAAAACCGGGAAAACCTGGAATTGTCAGGGAATTTTGAATTTCTGGAAAAGTCAGGGAATTCTCAAAACAGTCAGGGAGAAACTGGAATAGGAATACTCGTTATTTTTCTACTATTACGTTTATCGGCCAGTCTTTCCCGCCCTTTATTTCACATCTACATCTACGTAATACCCTGCGAGCCACCACGAGGGTGTTTAGCAGGGGGTAAAGATCACCAAACATGCACTATTTACATGCAACTAGGATATTTAAGGGAGACATGCTAGATAATAGGGTCACATGGAGGTAGTTGGTTGGTATCTACTTAATAAGGAAGGGATTATTGGTTGTTATTATATGCATCATGCACTACAGACTACTCTTGACTATATTTCACCTACCTATCCCTTTGCTACGCTGCCTATTGTTCTCTCTTATGATACGCAGGAAAAATGACATTTTAAATCTATCGGTACGGCAATATATCTCTCTAATCTTGTTAATCTGATCAAACCTAGCATAATACGCAGGGGTTATTAATATATATCTAACGTCATTTGTGAACAAATCGGTTTGGAATTTACTTAAAGGTTTAACCTAAATTTTAACCTGCGTTCTGATAGTAATTTCCATCTTAGTTCTTCTATTAAAGTCGTAACACTTATACAATGATCATAACGGCCTTTAACAAATCTAGCGGATCTCCTTTGCACACGCTGTAATTCTTTTATCATACCTTCCTCGTACGGATCCCATATACTAGCGGCATATTCTAAATGAGGCCTGACAAGTATAAAATAGCTTCTTTCTCGTACTCTCTCATCGCATTGGCCTAGAACCCTTTTTACGAATCCTAATCTACGGTTTGCTACACTAGTTATTTCCCTGATGTGTTTCCCCCATGACATGTCTTCAGTGATGGTGACGCCTAAGTATTTAAAAGGTTCTACGTTAGATATTTTCTTTTCTTTGATGCAATAATTATTCCGGGGAAAGCCATTCTTTTTCCAAAAGTTCATTATCGTGCATTTCTTCAAATTTAATTCTAGCTGCCAACTATCACACCAATAATCAATCGCATCTAAATCCTTATCTAAAGACTGGATGTCCTCTTTATTTCTAATTTCCTTATACACTACTGCTTCATCAGCAAAAAGACGGACCTTTTTTTTACTACTGTATTCAAGTCATTTACATAGAGAAGAAATAAAATTGGACCTATCACGCTTCCCTGGGGAACACCCGATGTAACTTTCACTTCGCCTGAGCTGACACCATCTAATACCACCCTTTGAACGCGTTCATGTAAGAAGTCTCCTATCCACCCTACTATATTACTGTCTATTTCGTATGATGCTAACTTCCCGAATAACTTACAGTGGGGAAACCTTGTCAAATGCTTTTCTAAAGTCAAGAAACGCTGCGTCTACCTGTACGTTACCTTCTCCGGAAACTAAAATATCATGAACAAAAAGACCTAATTGAGTTTCGCAAGACCGTCCCTTTCTGAACTCATGCTGGTTTGTTTTCAATAAATCCTGGCTGTCGAGATGTTCCATTATTGATGTAACTATAATATGCTCTATAATTTTACATGACAGTGACGTTAATGATATTGGTATATAATTACATGGCTGTTCCCTATCGCCGCTTTTAAAAATTGAGGTCACGTTTGCTATCTTCCAGTCTTTGGGAACCGCGTGTTCTTCGAGGGATTTGTTAAATATTTAAGATACGGAGCCATTTCGATAGCTAATTCTTTATACGCACGAGCTGGAATTTCATCAGGACCTGAGAACTTGTTCGGGCTAATGTTATTTAGAAGGATACGATTCCGCTACACAATATATCGATCGGGGGCATTGGTTGCTGAAATCGGTCTGGTATGGTTTCGTGCAAACTACGCCTAGATTGATTAAAAACGCTCTGAAAAAAATAATTCAACAAATTAGCCTTATCTAAACTGGAAGTTACTATTTCGCCTCTATCGTTTTTCAAGGAATTAACCGCTGACTTTTTAGTTCCCTGTACTTCCCTAACGTATGACCAAAATGCTTTCGGATTTCCCTCTAGTTGTTCTCCGAGTACTTTTCTCTTGAATTCACTAAACGCTTTTCTAAGGGCTGTTTTTGCGGCTGCTTTACAAATTTTATAATGGTCGATAGTATTTTTTAGATCGCTTTTAGCTACATTTTTCTTCATTTTTCTTAGTTTCGCGTGGCTAACTCGTTGGCGTTTAAAACATTTTCCTAACCTCCGCGTTGTACCACATTGGTTCCCTATTCTCACTCTTGTACTTATGAGGAATATATCTGTTGACAAGTGACCGCGTAATTTGGAGGAACTCTTTCCATGTATTGTCTGTATCGCTATTTTTGCTGATGTTCACGAATTTTTCAAAAGAAGTCTTTAAGTCACGCCTAAATCCGTCAAAATCTGCTTTACTAAAAAGATAAATCTTTCTTTTTAATTTAAACTTTTTTTCAGTATTGAGGGAAAATTTTACGTGTACTACCTTGTGGTCGCTTATTCCATCGACATTTTCAACTTTAATAACTTTTTCAGGGATGTTTGTGGCAAGTAAAGCGAGAACATTCTCCCCTCTATTAGGAAAATTTACTATTTGATGTAGTGCATATGATGCGAACAGGTTAAGCAATGACTCGCCGGTTCCTTTGTCCCTACCCCCAGACTTATGACTACATGTTTTCCTATCTATCGATGGTATATTGAAATCTCCACCTACAATAATCTGTCGTTCGTTACTATGGGAATTAATGGACCAGATCTGTTTCTCGAGTTCTAATACTGAGTGTACATCGGACTGGGGTGGTCTATAGTAGGCACATACGTATATAACTTTAGAATTAGCACATTGAATGGAACACCATACACTTCCTATAATTATATTATCGGGAATCACTTCTATTTTGCTGACTATTGTGTTCTTAGCTGCGATAAATACTCCCCCTCCCGGTCGACCCTCTCGATCTCTCCTGTGTACCCTAAAATTTACTGGAAAAATGTCACTATCAGCAATATCGCTTGTTAACCAACTTTCCGTTCCTATAATTATGTCAGAATTAGTACTCTCTATAAGGTGATGGAATTCAGGTATCTTGCTTCTTAAACTACGACAGTTAACGTCCACTACTGAAAATTCCTCTATTTTAGTATGTCCGCATATTGTATTTGTGGGGTTTCTGTTTTCAAAATTATTGGGAAAGTTACAGTTTGGAAATTCATGGGTGTTGTTTTGATTTATATGTTTTTCCTTTTTCTGTGCTTTCTTCCGTCCCGATAAACCTATACTGTGTTGTCTGATCAAGTCGTTATTCTTTGCTATCTTTGTGTATGGCAAGTTATTTAATGGCCCACTATTTGACCTACTCACTACCCTACTCTCTGTCCTACAAAAGGCCTACGAGTATGCTCCAATTTCGTGCTCGCTACCTCCTGTGATGCCTCATACGTATAGTGGACACCTGAACGATTTATTGGCACCCGACCCGAATTCAGCACCGACCTGAGATCTAAAAAAACTATACCTAAAAACTTCACCAACTATAGCTAACGTCCCTCGGAGACGTGCATGGAATAAGCACCATCAATTCGTGGAGTATTCAGTTGTCAATCTTATTAGTTGTGAATCTTAGTTATTTATTCGTAAATCAGACTTACAATGTATCCCTTTTGTAAATCCTTGTTGCGATATTTGCCTAGTTGTGTTCAAAATTATGATCACAACGTATTACGCTCATCTCAAGGAATCCGAGGCTATGTTGTACGGAAAATTTTACCTCGCGTTTTTTTAACTTCCGAAACTCAGGTCGAGAAGTAGCTGGAGCACACTAGCTGATAGTAAATGCATGCTTGCAGTTCTAAAAATACCAGACGATGATTAGAAAATTTATAGCCGCCGTGTAAAATTTAATTCAGCAGAAAATAATATTCCAATAATAGGTGACCTTTTGCCAATAGGTCAGGGAAATTGGTAAATCCATCAGGGAAAAATCAGGGATAGGTCAGGGAATTTGAAAATTAGATATCAGTAGCCACCCTGATATTCGAAAGCATCGCAATTCAAAGTTATCTCGTATAAACATTGAACACTGCGTCAAAATCTCTGGTGTAAACATACCCGTATTCAGTGAAAAAAAGAAATATCATCTGCGTATTGTTTCAATCACTGCTTGTGTGGTGTACCGCATGAACAGGTGTGCCCCGAGATGTTGTCATGTATACTTAATTGCAGTCGTATCGCTTTTGCGAAGGGGATCGCCTGCTCGTCTCATGCGTTCGCTGATTTTCACCTCCACATCGCTTTGCAGTTTACCACGCGCAGTTTTCCTCCGCGCTTCTCACAAATCCTGTCTGAACCTTTGATCCAGGAGAAGGATTTTCTTTTCTTTTGTGTTCTTTGAGCTAAAATATTTCCCGACTCAATTCTTGTGCCTTTCATTTTTCCTTCGTCTCCGATCCCTTGCTGTCAGACATTTTTTTCTAGTAAGGGGTTTAACTCGCGTCAGTAATTAATGCTTGGATCTAAATTTGTCTGCAATGGAGTTAAGTTTTCAATCAGCCTTTGTCTTTCATCAAACATAAAGACGTAAAAACTCATTCACTTGACATAATTTTGGAATCACGTGTATTCATTCCACTAGCTTAGAATTACAAGAGTAACTTAATTAGCTAATTATTTCGTTGAATATCGTCGTTTAATTTTGCGTATTTATTTTGATAGAAAACGTTAATGATCTCCTTCGGTGGGTAGCCGTGTTTTCATTTCCCATTGGTACTTGATGGAGAACAGTGAGGTGATACGCGGGAAGGCAGTCGATAAAACAGTCATGATTTCTTCTTGCTAGACTCGTGATGTTATTTAGCGAAGAATTCATTCATATGACAATCCGATTCTCCTTAGATTCCGGCACTTTCTAAATCCAATCATGTAGAGGAATTTCTGTTTTTAAATTTTTTGATGAAAAAATTGCAGCAGGATTAAGCCTGTGTAAAGAACGTGGCCAATATTTTTCACGAAGATATTTTCGTAGGTTTTCAAAGTTCTTATGTGGAACACGTTTGCCAAGTTGGCACGGATAGCTTGCCGTCCGAGATTCAAGTATAGCATAGCAACTTAGCGAAAAAGTTACTGGGAAAATAAAAAAAAGCAGATTACCGATTACAATTATTCATAGGTTTATCACATTTCTAAATTTCATACAATTAATGCTGGCCAACAGAGGAAAATAATTGTGCAAAAATGAATTTGATGCAAATTCATGGTCAATAAGTGAAGTACCCACACCAGTACTAGAAGTATCCATCTGCTTCAACATATCACATACGCAGTCCTCAACTCAGCTGTTGAGTTATAAGGACTGTCATCTGTGGAATACTGGAACCAGCATAGGTATTGGTTTAAAACCCAAGAAAACCTTTATTAATCGGCCATCGCTTTGGTCTTCATGCTTTGCTGTCCTCACAGCTGATCCAATGCCTTTTTTTTAGCCATCACCAAGTATTGCGATATCGTTGCATATTAGCTTTTGAAGAATCTTGTAGAATAAATATATATTGGGAGGAATTTGCTGGATAGCTGTGAAACAATGTGCATATTTTCCATTCCGTTGCTCAATTCTTGTTACCTCGCGCTTCGACATAGTATCATCGACCGTTGTATAGGATTGGAGGGAACAACGTATTGGTTCGCGTAGTCTAGGATATTCAATGTTTTTTCAAGTTATCATTTTGTCCTTCAGAAATTTCCACTCGAGGGTCACCAATGCATCGGTTATAAATTATAACTAATGAAGGAACCCGATGGTTCTAGGTTGGCTGGTGCTTCATTCTACTAAAGCGTTAGGTGCGATAGCCAAGGATCCATTTTTTTTAGCGATACGTTCCCCAAATTTTCGTTATAAATCTATAGGGAATATTATTTGACTAAATTGCCAGTACGCCCTAGTGTAAATGTCGACAGTGGAGATTCTATTATCCCCGGATTTAATTTTGACAGTTATTGATCATCGCGCAAGTGGAATGTATTTTTAGTTCTGAGGCTCAGGGCTCAGTATTTATGCCTCGGACAATGCGATGACGTCGAATGTCGCTGGCAGAAAAAGGGTCAGAGAAGTAGACAGGTACATGCATATACGGGGGTGATAAAAGGCTCGCTTTATGCTCTCCCAGGGTTCCGCTGGTCGTGGGGCGCCAAGGTCACTTGGAATGGCCAATTCGAAGGTTTGAGATAATGCGGTCCTTGCTTTTCTTTCACCGGAGGTCACGTAATTACTGTGGCTATTTTTATTTTATGAATTTAAAGCATTATCCGCTTGATTTGGAGACATTTTACTTCCTTTACTAATTACTACGAAAATTGATTAATTTTCATTTCGTTGATTAAAAATAGATCTTACCCTTATCCGCAAAGTATGCAATTGTACTTGCCTCTAGGGTTAAAAGTAATGGATGGGAATATCAAATGCATGTAATAATGCATAATTGCAGTTCTTAAGGGCCTTTTGTCTTGACGAAGATACTATAAAATATATAGTGATACAGAAAAAATTGAGGATTTATGGTTCCACTCACGATATAACATTAGAGTGGGTATCCGCAAACTCAACTCCTTATTCTATGGAAACGGAAATCCTCATTAGGTAAGAGTCGAGGACACCTTAGAGATTCACTAAATATAAGCCAGTTGATAAATCGAAGCATTGCCATCATAAGCTGGGTTGCTGCCATTTTAGAGCACCTTTTGGTGCTCATTGTGATTAAATGCACCGAGTTGATTTCTATTTTTTTGTAAAGTCGCCGAGGGTTAACATTCTGTTAAAGTAAATTATTTGTTGAATTTAATGGTCTGAATTTAAGTAGTCATAATGAGGAAAAGACTCGGAAAACACTCGATCAGTCGTAATTTCTGGCATTCATTATTGTTCCATTATCTGTTATTGTTTTTAACCTCCATGAGTACATACAGGAACTGAGGATATCGTCTGGAGGACAAGAATGTGCACAATAATTTGGGGAAAATTAATTTAGTGAGATTTGTTTTTAGAGGAGGAGACTAAGGTGAACTGTGTATCTCAGTTAGGGTCGGTAGTAATTGTCTAATTTAGGAAATGCAATGAGTCGAATGGGTCGACGAAGACGGTCGAACCCCAATCAAATGGGAATCAGTCTCATCTTCAAAGCATTTAACAATCCTTCATTGTGCCTGAGTTTTATCTATCATAATGAGGAATTTTAAATACCTACTTCGAAGAAATGGAACATATGTTGTGAATGGAATGCTGTAAGAGTTTCTGATTTTTTGTCCAGTGGCTATAAATATATTGAATACCACATTAAGTGTGGTTGCCCTGTAAAAAGATTTGGTTTTTATTTAGAATTTTTATTTATACGATTACTTGTATTAATACAAATTAGAATTTTTCATGAATACGTATTCCATCGAAATGAATGGTTTCTCGGTTGATACTTAGCTGTACTGACCAGTTCCTCACAATATTGCTTACAATACTATTTATCGTTAATTAGTAGCTTGATTATCTCATTAGCTAACGTTTGGCCTGATTCAAGAGATAATTAGACCAATCCGACTTCAGATATTATTTACATCACATATGCGTTTACTCGCTCTGTATATTTCCAATTTATGTTGTCAGAAGTGGTAAGAAAACAGAAACTATCTGTGAAACTCCGTTACACCATGCTTTTTCTCTTGTAATAATGATTTTAATTCTGTTTTTTTCCGCCCGAATGCATTTGAGATACATGGGCAGTTTTTATATGATTAATGCCCATTTCTTTGAACTGACTGGCTCTTGGCTTCGCCGGTAAACTAAAATTGTACGTTCCGCGATGTTAAGTGCCTGGGAGACCTCACAATCTCCCGAGGGACTAAAATGGACAGCATGTTCAGGAATTAAGTTTAGTGCGAAGTTTAAGTAAGAAGTTTAACTTAGAAAAGTTTTACAAATCAAGACTAATAATATTGATTGGACAGCATAATTATTTTTTTATTAGTCTAAGC
This sequence comes from Ceriagrion tenellum, assembly GCA_963169105.1. Taxonomy (NCBI): domain Eukaryota; kingdom Metazoa; phylum Arthropoda; class Insecta; order Odonata; family Coenagrionidae; genus Ceriagrion; species Ceriagrion tenellum. The sequence goes on from OY720636.1 coordinate 162,381,269, forward strand.
TTGTTCATGCTCGAGGGAGGAAGACGTGTTCGAGGCCGTTGTATTTGTACGATGCTAATGACGACTTTAACTGGAATGCATGCATTGTTTAACTGACAAAGCTTTCAGTGCAAAAATGACTCCAATGGTCAATGAATGCCAGAGCTATATTTTGAATACCACAGCATGTTCACCAACCGTGTTCCATCTTTCTTTTGTGGATTAATTTTTTAGTTATCTTAATAATGGACAACAGATGTAGGGTAAAGGTGAAGTTGGAGATAAATTCAGGTGATGTCGAAAGCCAGCTCCGCAGCACTCTCTCTAAACTGTATGATTACTTTTTGGCACTTTGATCGATGAAGCAGTGACGACTCCTCGGAATTTGCAAACCAGGAGAGCTAATTTAGGTTAACATATTGCTTTGAGGTGTTACCATTATAAGCTCATTACGATTTCTGCACTATGTTGATTGGTATTAACCCACCATGTTGTATTCCTCTCTTATTCCGCGTCTTGCATACGAGTTGATAAGCGCAGATTAAAAGAAAAAGATAAGAAAACGCGGGAGAAGGCAATATCCGTGAGATTGGTTTGGACGAGTTAAACTAATCGAAGAACAAGAAGCCTCTTAGCGTCTGATTCCCTCTTCTGACGCTACTAACATTTGGCGGCGCTAGAAATAATCAAGTTAAAGTTATTAGTGTTAAGGTTGATGGAAAGATAATTATTAGTGACAGGAGCGAAACACGTACATTTTTTCGTCAATAATCAGTAATCATTGGAAAGCTGCGTGTTTTGCTTCCATATCATCAGGGATCAATGTCCCCACATCACGTATGAATCTTTATTTAATGAAAGTACACTTTTAGTCGGTGCAATTGATATACGCATCCAAGTGATGAAGATGTGTTCGTAAGTGAGAACCGTGAGAAAATCAAGAATACTTGAGCTCTACGGCCTCGTAGATTGGACAAAATAGGGTGAGAATATTTCTCCAATGGCCGTGACTATTGGCACCACTCGTCGAAAGATAGAATAGAAAATATTTACTGTGTTGGTTTTACGGTAGCGTGAGTGACCAACCACAGCCTCTCAACCAGAATACCCTTGTGACGGATTACGGGAACGTTAATTCCTCGCCAGTGACCATTCACAGACACACACACTCAACCCAATTGGGATCCTTCTCAGGGCTTTCTGTTCTATCTTTTGACGAGTGGTGCCAATAGTTACGGCCATTGAAAAAATGTTCTCACCCTATTTTGTCGAGAACCGTGAGGTTTTTCTTGATCGAAGTCCTGAGGAAGTGAGGACGCGCATCTGTCGTAAGTGTGTGGACACTTGTGATTTATTCTGACGTTTAGTTTCTAGCACAAAGTGAGATTATTATTTATGTCGTGACGAAATATGACGCTAAAAAAATGATCCTTGGAAGATTCCGTGCAGGCAATGGCATTATTATTTTTCCCGACAGTCCAGGTGACAGTCCACTTCTTCGTACATTTTGGAAATCAGATTTATTTTTCCCTAAAAAACGGCCGCCTGCTGGATTGGCAAGTATAATTGTTGTAATTATGTTGCGACCGACTCATTTACTTTTTGCGAGCCTGACTGAGTGGCCCTCGGATCGGCCTGCCCACATTTCCACTCCCCTCGGGTAAAGTTTCCCAGTTGGGTTATCGACCGACGTGGGTGGGTTCGCGGATTCTCCGTTAACGGAGTGTGGTCAAGGCGATCAGCTGTTCCAGGTGTGCGTGGCTCGGGCCATTGATAAGTTTGTTCGAATGAAACGGTCTTGGGTGATCAGTGCCTTCCTTTCATGTACGATACACCATTTCCCCAAAAATCACGTCTCCTTGTGTCCCCAGCGCATCGATAGCCGTGAGGGCTCCCTTTATGAACGGGAACTTCTTTATTCGCACAACGGTATCACGTGGCATTAATGTATTCAAATACTCTTTCGGGAGCTATTTCTGTCACGCGAGCACCGAAAAAGGATCCTGGGATCCGGGAAAGTGTCATTTTTAGCTTTCATATTCCCGCTCAAGGCTTTGGCACATCGATGAGCCCAGTTTGTCAAGCATGCTATCCATGAACCATTTAGAATTACTAGTTTTTTAAAAGGTATTGGGAACTTGGGTGCTTTTTTAAAGTTATTGGGAGTTGAAGGTGTCGAAGTTCGTTTTGCGCTGAAATCGGAACATATAAGCCCACATAAACGCCCTCGAGTGACGTCGGATGGAACGAGATGTGCCTGAACGGCGTGATGTTTTGTAACCTGCCTGTGAGTCATATTTTGTGTGCCATCGACAGTCACCTTCGAATGTTATGTTGATTTTTTTTATGTATAAGCACTTAAAAACCTAATTTTCTACCACAGAGTAATGGAAAACCCCTCAATACTCATGATTGACGGCTTTATTGAATATCATCAAACTTGGCTAGAATTCAGGGTGCCATTATCGACATTCTCTTGTTGTTTGCCTTACATGAACTTGCTCACACTTTGTGTTACTAATGGAAGGCAAGTACTCTCTTGTGTGGCAAAGTGATTGGCGCACTATTGAGCTAATGGAAGGATCACCCTTTAAGGTAGTCCGAGCGTGATATTTCCATAATCAAAATTGAGACCACATTCAAACTATAAGTTTTAATTTCACCAACTGTAGGGCACATGAATTTTTTATTTGCACTATTAATTTTTTAAAAATTAATTATTGCACTATTAATTATTAATATTTCACTATTAATGGTGCAATAATATAGTTTTATATGACAGAAATGGTAATTAATTAAATGAAAATATCTTAATCAGTCTCTAACTTGACTAATTTTTTTCTCGCAGTACGTTTGAATCTCCATCAAAACGGAAGGTTTTTTGTGATTTCGAAGAATTTACTGCGGTGACAATATGATTAATTTTCAAAAATAGTTGAGAAAACATACAAACTACACGCTGTTAGGTTTTTTTACGACATCTAAGTGTTATAAATTCCTCATTTTGTAAATAATGTCTCTCTGCAGTGCATGCACGCACCATTTCCCATGTAAAATGGCTCTTTGTATTTTTTGGCAAATATCTCCCAAAGTAATGTGGTAAGGGGTTGAATTTTTGGTGTCATTTTATAGGTGAGATATTTTTCTTAATAAATGAGACCAAATTCATTGATTTCTAAGTAAAATGATATTTAGCTCAAACTACCTTAAGCTTTAGGATTATAAGGGTGGTTGGATTGGATGGAGTAAATTCTGAAGGAAAAGTTTAGGGAAAAAATGCCGATGGCAGTGGCGTGTAAGTATGATTGATATATGAAAGGGTATATTTTATTTTGAGTGGAATTTTTCTAAGAATTCGGACGAGGAAGTTAGAATTGCCTAAATCTAATTTTTTCCACCGAGAATCACAATAAATTAGAAATGATTAAGTTTTCCTCTAGTGATATTAAGATCCAGTGTCTAGATTTGGTCCCACCTTGGATCCTTCTTTCACCTATCTCCGCAGATGTACCATCGCGTGGGACGATAAAGGCACCGTGCGTATTATACGAAGAGGCGTGGGACTACAAACGAGGAAACAGTGTGTGAAAAGTATTCGTGTGGAGTGTGGCACTCTATGACTCGGAAACGTGGACCATCAGAAAAGCTGACCAGAAAAGACTAGAAGACTTCGAAATCTGATGCTGGACGAGGATGCTGAAGATAAAGTGGACGGACAAAATAAGAAATGATGAAGTGTAGAGAAGAGTGGAAGGGGAAAGGACCATTTAATGGGACACCATAAAGAGAAGGAGAGCCACACGGATTGTTCACACACTGGGGCTCAGTGAAGAAAAGGAAAAATGGAGGGAAAAGTCACCAGAGGAAGGCCAAGAAATCCACACATATGACAAATAAAGCAGAGAGTACATAACTGGTGCACCCGGAAGAAATAGATTGGGATTCCGTTGGCCAGTGTGTGAAGGGCGTTTCATTTTAAGATATGGAGGCCACTGGCCTTCATTGTTGCCGCCAGTCACTCTAAGGGAGTGCGAATTTCTTACTGCGTTCAAAAATTCAAAAATAGTCAGCAAGGCGTTCGTTCGGATCATCGCACTTGCGCGCGTCCATCCTCGTTCCCAACCATCACTTCAAAGAGGGAGAGAGTCCTTGTCTCGCGATCCGTCTCCCGGATCATTTCAACCATGAATATATATTATGGATTGTAATCTCGTCGCCAAAAACCGTTGTCTAGAATTCCGTAAACAAACAGCTTTTTGGAAAGTGGTGCCGCCTAGTGAAGAAAGACGGAAGTTCAAATGTAAATACAGTCGATAGTTTGTAAATAAACTCGTCTTACTGATTTTACCATGAATATACACGGGTTTTACTTACAATTAATCATAATGCAGTGGATAAAAAATGTAGTACTACACGCGGGATGTAATTATACACTTTTTAATATCGTCCGGTCTACAGATATATTTAATTCCTCTCCAAATTTTATTACACAAATGCACAATTAACTTCTTAGTACTTCATGAATATCGCTATACGGAAATTTAATAATAATGCGAGGTGACTTCATAAGTATTCCCAATGGCCATCATTGCAGTGTCAATAAAAATGAATGCACCCACCGCCGCCTTGAACAGATTCTTATTTTTCAATCCAAGTCTCCTATTTTGGGTCCTCGTAGACGCATACTTTGTTTTGCAGCCTGGTACGAAGCAAGTACTGTTTAAACAAGGCATTCTAAATTCTTTATTTAAGCCGAACGGGCTAAATGCATTCAAATTATAATCAGTCTTGCAAGCATCGTCGTCGGCACTCAATGGACGTTTCATAAACCTCCTAAACATTTCATGTAATAGGTATTTCCTCCCTGGAATTTTCATATTAACTTTTAGGTCAGAATAATAGCAAGATATTATTGAAAGCATCAAGTAATTCACATCTCCTCCATCGTTTTTGAATACTAGCAAAGGTGCCCGTTGGAATTCAACGGGGGATGAAAGAAAGACAGGGCATATAGGTTGTAGGTTCGAGTCGCTCATGAGGTGAATTTTTTTCTAAGCAAATCAGCTATAATTTTAGTTTTATTTTTTAATTCAGCAGATTAAAACCGCATTATATTATGCTTACCGAGTTTTGGCATTATTTTGCAGTAACATATAGAAATTAAACTACAGGCCATTTTCATTACAGAGGTTAGTTGCATTAATATAACATCGTGACATTCTCCTGTTTTACTCAGCTATAATTTTAGTTTTATTTTTTAATTCAGCAGATGAAAACCGCATCACATTATGTTTACTAAGTTTCAACATTCTTTTGCAGTAACATATGGAAGCTAAACTACAGGCCATTTGCATTCCAGAGGCTTTCCGCATTAATATAACATCGTGGCATTCTCCTTTTGTACATGGGTCCAACTGAAATTAGTCCACTTGAAATAAATTTTGCCACTTTTAGGCAAAAATTTCCCTGAAAATATCGTAATCGGCAACATTTCAGTATACGGCCTAGATTTCCACTGTCATACCTATCTCTAGATATAAAACCCAGCCGCCATTGTAAAGGTCCCATTTCCCTTCTAAAGCTAATGCTAATTCCACGGTTACCAAGGAAATATCCTGTTGTTGACAGAAGTAAAATTAATGATTTTGACATTAAAAACGTGGTTTCTAGGGAAATTGTCTTCGTATAAGAAAATTGAATGAAATAATTAAAAACTGCAGTCTTTTATCCATCTAATGGCGAAAACATTAGCCTTCTATCTTTAGTAGAATTAATTAAAATATGCAAAAAGAGAAACCTCTGCACTTGATCCAAAATGCTTAGACTTGGGTTTTTCAAGCAGATAAGACACCAGACGGGCCAATACACTGCCTTTGGGGCCCAGGGGCCTTCCTTCAATTCCCAAATTCCTCAAAAAAAGCTTTACTGATCCCATGTGTGAAAATTTCACTAAAATCGGTACACTCGTTCAATACTTCAATCTTTTAAGAAAGCATTCTTTTGAAACCTTGGGCCCTCTGGGGACCCAGCGTGACTTACGACCCCATGATTGCTGTACATTCAGTATTGGTATATTTTACGTGTTTCTAATACAGGCAAGAACTATCTTCCAGGGCCAATTTTTGGCAATGAAAGGGCCCACTTGAGGGCCTTCTAGGACCCCAAGGCCCTTGTTCTATAGCCTCTGCGTGAACCAGATATATCACGTATCTTCCTGCCAAATTTTGTTTCAATTGATTCAGTGGTTTATGAGTGATTGAGTAACAGACAGACACCACTAGAATTTTATATATTAGTAAGATTCACCATAGTCTCACGTTAGCAACAATTAACTTCGTCTATTTACGATACAACTGAAAAGACTCCAATCGAAGTGGCGCCAAGGACTGTGTGAAGTAAAAGTGGAAATTTAGGCAACACGTAGCTTATGCAACAAATCCAAACATCTAAATCCATAATATATATTCAATATTTCAACAATAATTATCATTTCGACCACGTGGAACATGAATGGTTACTGGCAATGGAACCAGTGACCCGATTGGGGAGTAGTTTCCGAAACGAAAGAGCGAGGAATTCCACCTTCGGCTTCCCGCCGCCTTCCGCCTCACGCCGCCAGCGCCTCCCCCGAATTGAATCCTCTTTTGCACTCAATGTGTTCACTCCTTGCCTCTAACCCTTGGTCTTCTCGTCTTCTTGCTCGGAATGAAAAAAAAGAAACGAGCATTTGCTCCTTCCACATCTCCCTCTCCAGCAAATGTGGTGTGGTTGGCGGCGCGGCAAGGAGTGTGTTCTGTGCTGTGTGGTTGGTGCGGAGGGAGGCGGTGGGGGTGGGGGGAGGAAATAGAAAAGAAATAACATTTATTCCTCCTTAACTAATTACATAAGTACAACTTTTCATCACAATATTCAATTTTGGTTGAGGGGAATATGGGTACCCCATAGGAAACCCTGTTTCGGGGCTACCATCATCTTATTACAAAGAAGCAGCGGTTGGTGCAAATGCATTACAAATTTTTCTTAGTTGCAAAAAAGGAAATAAATACCAGTCGCAATTAACAGTGTGTTCAAAACGTAGCAAGCCGGCCTCGGTGGCGGCGGGGTAGAGTCCTCGGGTAAGTCCTCGCCTGGCAAACCGAAGGTCGCGGGTTCGAGTCCCGCCTGGGTAGGATATTTACACCTCCCTACGCATGGTTGTATGTGTGCGTATATGTATTAAATACCTAGTAATTGGCTTCGGCAGTTAGGTATAAGGAAATTATTATTATTAGTATTTTTTTTACTCCCTTGGAATTCTCCCTTACGCATCTACTCCTTTTCAGGAGTTTTTTCTTGGCCGTGGTGATCGCCCATACCCTATCGACCTCGTGCTGCTTAATTGTAAGCAGCACGTTTGTGTTCAGTGTGTGATGGTTGAACCTGAGGCTGCGTGAAATGCGCCGAACTTTAGATGTAAATGTTCGCCCGGCAGTGATGTACTCAATCACACACTGAATCCTCGACGCCTGCTGTCGCGCCAGCGTGATCTTGGCATCCAGATTTTTCAGCCTTGTTGTTGCTTTATCCTCCCGAGAGGAATCCTTTCGGTAGGTTGCCAAAACCTTGGCCGCAGCGTAGACCATGCAATTCACCGTCCAGAGATCTGACGTCTCTGTCAGGATCTCGTCGAAGAGTCCATTCATTTGGGGCAGGTGGGTACCCCGCAGAGAGATCTTTCGATGGATGCATCTCTGCCTAGTGTGCCCTTCGTCATAGTCAATTGTGCTTCTTAACCGCGATCGTAATAGTTCAGTCAGTCTGACCAACATCCTCCCTCTTTGTAGGAGATACCGACAGACTATAATATTAATATTATTATTCTATATTATTATTCTTCACTATATCAATGTCTCTCAATATTATTATTATTATTATGACATGACAACCTACACAAAATAGCAAACACAACTTGCAAAGATCTTGCTTACTTACTACTTAACAATGCTCTCCGTCTCCCGCGATAAGAGGACGGTGGTCTACGCGCAGTATCATCCCTAGCTTCTCGCGATTCTCGTTTGAGCGGGGGACTTTAGAGGGGAGGGAGAGGAGCACGAATTACCGCGCACTCTGGATGCCGTTTCCACTACTTCCCTCTCTCTCCCCTCCCACTGCCCCCTCTTCTCCCTTTTTGGAAAACGCGAGAGAAAAATCGAGGACAATTGAAAGACCGCATTTTACTCCAATTCCCTCCCCCCCCCATATTTTTCCTCCTCAACTTGGTTTTTTATCTTTGAGATTTTCGTTTTTTCCCCTAAAACACACAATGCATTGTCAATGTTGGTTTAAAAAGAACACTGATAAACAAGCAGTAGATATCGGTAATGTCATTCACATTTTCGAGTATAGTTTTTCATGATGATTTAAAATCTGAAAACTGTTTTTCTCTATCACGTCAGGTTTTGAAAATTTCGTCAAAAAACTATTTTGCATGGATCACCGCTCGTCAAAAATTATTCTCGGCATAGTTTTTCATTGTTTTTCATGCCATGCTTGAATTTTTGTCATCGTATTGGAAAAGAGTTATATTTTACGTTTAAGTGTCTTGTCTGGAAATCCATTGGAATCGTCCTTTGCGTGCGATTTATGCTTACGTCGAAATAATTTCGAAATCAAATCTCTTTGCAGAAAGCCCTCACATAACAGGAGTAAAGTTTCTTGAAACCGTCGCGACTTGTAAAATCGTATTATAAGAAAAATATACTGAGAATATACGGGGGTTTCCACCCCTCCCCCCCTGTCCTCGCTTCTCCCTTTACTTAAATCATTTCTCATCTCTGATTCTAATCTTCGGAATTCCTTGCTATATATCCGTATGTCGTATATAAAAAATTCTTCCTCGCAGTCTGCTTTAAAGGAAAAACTTTTTAATTATTACTATAAGCAGCATATATGCCAATAATTGAGATTTGTATCCTGTTATAGAAATGCATGTTTCCAAAATTATCTGATAAATTATTGTTTGTTATCACTCTGTGATTGATAATATATTTTCCATTGTTATATATTATATTTTCCATTGTATTTAGTGTTAACTGTCTGTGACTGTGAATTATTTTGATTTACATCACTGTGAGACGTTGGCCAGGTATATATATTTTTTGTGTTATTTTTTCGTTCAAAGCAGAATTTAATATGTGCTTTCCTTTTTTGCTCTTATGGGGAAACCCAGAGCATAATAAACTTATTCTATTCCATTCCCTTTGGAAGACGCGAGAGAAAAATCGAGGAGAATTGAAAGACCACATTTTACTCCAGTTTCCTTCCCCTCCATATTTTTTCCCCTCAACGGAATTCTTTATCTTTGAGATTTTAGTTTTTTATTGACAATAGAGATTTATAAATAATAGTTCATTCTAATACACCACCTTGTTAGCTGCCGCATTGGCGTGTGGCGGGGGTGTCAGGACAGCAGCCGTGTGACGGAGAAGGTTGTTGGGGGTGAAATGGTGGAATGGATTTTCGGAGTGTTGAGTCTTTTGAGTGGAGCTCAGTTTTATTTTATGGTCTTTTATAGTCACTTGGGGAGAACGAATTTTCGTACCAAACTCTTGGGCAATGTTTCCGCTTCTTAAGGACATAGAGATGTAATGCAGCGTTAAAATGGTATTCTCTGTGTCTCGCTGAAATATTTCGGTTCTGAATTCCACAAGCCTAGCCTACCTGACCCTGCGCCGAACTGCCATCGCACAAATTGTTTATCCGAATGCAAATGACAAATTAGAGCTAAATAAACGATTTCTGGACTCTAACCTTTGACTATGCACTTAACAAACAACTGAAAAGGTTGCGACGCGCAGCCAAGAACAAGAATTTATTCGGTGAATCTCGATTCCCTTAAGAGGCTTAGGGTGGATCGAGCGAAATATCATTTTACTTAGAAATCAATGAATTTGGTCTCATTTTAAAGAAAAATGTCTCACCCTCCCAATGACACAAAAAATTTGACCCCTTGCCACATAACTCTCCGAGATATTTGACAAAATATGCAAACAGCACTTTTACATGGGAAATGGCACGTGCATGCACTCCAGAGAGACATTATTTACAAAATGAGGAAATTCTACACTTAGATGTCGTACAAAAACTAACAGCGTGTAGTTTGTATGTTTTCTCAACTATTTTTGAAAATTAATCATATTGTCACCGCAGTAGGTTCTTGGGTATCACAACAAACCTTCCGTTTTGATGGAGTTTCAAACGCACCGTGCGAAAATAAAGAGTCGAGTTAAAGACTTATTTAGATATTTTCATTGAACTATTTACCATTTATGTCACATAAAACTATATTATTGCACCATTAATGATGCAATATTTGATTGATGTGTCTTACATCTGGTGAAATCAAAACGTATAATTGGAATATGGTCTCTATTATGACTAGGGAAGTATCTCGCTTGTACTACCTTAACTGATATTAATTATAACTTCCAATATAGTTTTATACACAGAAATTGTAAGTAATTAAATTAAATATCAGCATAAGTCTTCAATTTGATTGATTTTTTTCGCGCGGTACGTTTGAAACTCCTTCAAAACGGAAGGTTTTATGTGATACCCAAGTATCTACTGCGGTGACAATATGATTAATTTTCAAAAATAGTTGAGAAAACATGCAAACTACACGCTGTTAGTTTTTTGATGACATCTAAGTGTTTGAAATACCTCATTTTGCAAATAATATCTCTCTGGAGTGCGTACTCGTACGTATTCCCATGTAAAAGGCCCGGTATTTTCTGGCAAGTACCTCGGAAAGTAATGTGGTAAGGAGTAGAATTTTTGGTGTCAAAAGATGAGTGAGATATTTTTCTTTAAAATGAAACCAAATTCATTGATTTCTTAGTAAAATGATATTTCGCTCAAACTCCCTTAATGTCCTGAAACCTTTTGGTCAGCATTGTCGGTCTCATGTAGAGCCCACATTATATAGTTTTAAATTTTCCTCACTTGAGTTGTTTTGTGCGGTGGATCGCGATTTACGAGCTCTCTCCTGCTTCAAATCCATTCGGATCGCACTCTCGCCTCGTCCGTCGCTGCGATCCCCATCACACCCTCTCGCTCCTCCTTCTTCTTCTTGCCATTCCTCCGATTCCTCTCCTCTTTTATTTTTTCTCACGCGCTTCCCCCAACCCCCACCGTCCTCCCTCGTGCCGTGACGTACCACTCGGCATCGCGTGCGAGAAGTCACGGCCGAGGGCGCCACTACTGCAGTCTAGCTCGCGCTTCTCGTCTCGCGCTCCCACAAGCGGCTTCCAAAGCGGCGTCCCTTTCAACTCCAACCCCCTCCCCGTGACGATGTTCTCGCGACCAATTGGCGTGTGAGGCGAAGGATTTTCACACATTTCATCCACCATTAAAAACCCGAGACTTGTCTCTATCCCGTGTCTCGTCTGGAGCGTCCTGCGATCCCGTCCCCCTCCTAAACCTTAACCCCTGGTAACCACCCTGGTTTTCCTTTACCATGCCTCTGGCCTCCTATTGATGACTCTGAGAACTACGCTGACCGCATGGTTTTGAACTCAATCCTAGCCATTGTATGTTTTTTGTCAAGCTCTTTTTAGAATAAAAAAATAGATTATAATTTTCTCACTTAGTCAATGCCTCATTGCTCCATTTATCGAAGTAATATTTTGGGATATTTAGGGTAAAAGGCTGTTTAAAATTTGGTAATTGGAAGTTATTTCTTTAAGGAATTCTTTAAGTTGGAAGGTTTTTGGACAGTCCGTGTCATAGTACCACCTCCCCGTGATGATGTTCTCGCAACCAATTGGTGTGTGAGGTGAGGGAGGGGGAAGTGAATCCCTCCCCTATTTCCTTCCACCCCCACACCCCAATCCCCCGTTGTGTACAAATGACTCGCTGCCGAGGGTGCAGAAACATGAAACGCTGATCCCCAGAATGTGTGTTCTGCACCCTTCCTTCCCACGATGTCCAACAGTCGCCGAGACGGGAATTTTCCACGTTGTCTCATTTATTTTTTTGCTGAGTGATTTACGCGCGATAGATACCCGGACATCCTTCGTTCGCAAATGGCTGAGAATTTCCAATTAATGATTAGTTATTTTTTTTTATCTCGTAGGCTAAAAGTAGCTTATAAATGGTCGGATATGTGTCGTTTTAATTTTTTTTGGAACCCCTTTATTTAATGCGTCACCGCATCATTGTTTGCGGTATTAATGGACGCAGTTATTCTTTTGATGAGGCGCTGAGGCTTTCTGAGTTTTCGGTGTCCCTAGCCATCGCCTTAATTAAGGGCGTGGTGTGAGTTTTGCACCCCTTGAATGGACTAATGAAATTATTCCTGCGGAAAGCGATGCTCGAGATGATGATTCTCAGTCACTAAACTTCCCAAATACTGAAATTATTTTCACTTGCTCAACAGTTTTTCCTTCTACGGATGTGTTAATGGTTTTTTCATGCTGACTTACTCTCAACACTGTTAAAAAGAGACGTTCCAGGCGTAATCTGGTGTAATGACAATTAATGAAGGTTGGCAATTTTCCACAAAATAAACTTTAATACGACCGGTTTTGATCTTCGACACCTGATAATGATGATGTAGTACATCGAAACCGGTCGTATTAAAGTTCATATTGTGGAAAATGCCAACCTTCATTAACTCAACACTTTTGTGTTTCCAATATTTATTTTCATTCCGTATTCTTTCCCCACTCTAGTACGCTAGTACTGCTTGATCATCTGCTCATCAAATTTGATCATCAAATGTGGACTCCGCGCTCCAACTGCGGCTTTCTTCGCTTGAACTGAGATCTCTACTCGACGCAGCATTAAACTGTGTTCGAAACTATGTCGATTCTTGTGAATTCACCCCCATTTCAATTTAATGAGTGACCAAGTTGTAAATTGTTGCAATGTTTATCTTTCTTGATAATTGTCACTTAGGATATAGTTATAATTATTTTTTTACGATTTCTGTTTCTTGTATTTCGAAATTAAGAGAGAAATCTTTTAAATGCCCTACGTAGATTTTCAACCTTATCTATAGTCTGCTTATTCTGCGTCCGCCCAAAATCATTCTTAATTTAAGGAAGAGATAAGGCACACGAACGATGATAGAAGATGGAATGTATAGTTCATGGCCTAAATATGATATTGGGATATTTTTGATGAACTGCATTGCTTCGTATTATCTTGGTTTACGCCTCAATTTACTAGTTATGGAAAAGAAAGCCTCGTATCAAATCTTGCGATGGATTAGATTTAAAAAAGTTTCCTTAAATTATACTAACGGACTAGATTTTCACACATTTCATCCACCATTAAAAACCCAAGACTTGCCTCTATCCCGTGTCTCGTCTGGAGCGTCCTGCGATCCCGTTCCTCTCCTAAACCTTAACCCCTGGTAACCACCCTGGTTTTCGTTTGCCATGCCTCTGGCCTCCTATTGATGACTCTGAGAACTACGCTGACCGCATGGTTTTGAACTCAATATTAGTCATTGTATGTTTTTTGTCAAGCTCTTTTTAGAATAAAAAAATAGATTATAATTTTCTCACTTAGTCAATGCCTCATTGCTCCATTTATCGAAGTAATATTTTGGGATATTAAGGGTAAATGGCTGTTTAAAATTTGGTAATTGGGGGTTATTTTTTTTAGGTATTCTTGAAGTTGGAAGTTTTTTGGACAGTCCCTGTCATAGCACCACCATTTCTGGGACATCTTTTCGCTTTTCTTAATATGAATGGATCGCCATCCAGTCTCTCCAATATATTAAACTATTTGTGTGTCGCACAAAATTCCTATTCCTCTATGTCACGCTTCCACATCGTACCTACTCCGTTCTCAACGTTCCCTCTCCATTCGTAGTTACCCATTCTAACTTTTCTGCTTTCTTTGACCCTCCGCGACCCACTCACTCTCTTCCTTCTCCCATCATCTCCCACAACGGCTTACTGATCTATGGAAAATGTTTTAAACTTGCTGCTCATTACTTGCTCTTCATTCCGATGTCTCTTCAGTTTGCCACAATCTCTCTATTCCTTCGTATTTTGTCCAGAATTTCCATCCTCTTCCTCTCCTACGCTTATTCCAGCGCTCTTCCTTCTCTATTACCGTCTTCTAAGTGCCCTCGACTATCAAAATGTGTCCATCCATCTTATCTGGCTTCTCTAAATGTTAAATAAAACTTCATATTTTTATTTTTCAGTTAATACTTGTGTATTGTAAATTTTCGCCATCGAGGGCACTTTTTAGTAGATCTTTTTCATTTTAATGAGAAGCGCTCCTGAAAGGAACATTCAATGAATGCGTACGCAGTCTCCAGGGAATCGTTAGGGAGTTGATCATCGCTCTGCTTTTTCTTTGCGATTTAGAGCAGTGATTCTATTTAATTTCGTGAGTGAGTTTTAGTTAACGTGAAAATTTGCTGGCGTACTTTCTATCGGAAACAGCGGTCGTAGAACTGTTTTGAAACATCTCAAAAGACTTCATTAGTTACGTTCATCCTTTTTTCATCCCGGTATTATAAATTTTGACCATTAATATTTAAAACGATTGTATTGTGAAATTATTGATTAGTTTCCATACAAACCACGGGCCCTCACGACATACCTGTTCCGTTTAACAGAAGTATATGGATAGATCCATTTAAAAAAGTTTTCCCTAATCACCTGAAGGCGTGATATCGAAACCGTGGCTCCAGCTAGATTGAATATTCGTCGCAGAACTGAAGAGTTTGTGGTGAATTCCCCCTTAAATGTTCAAATTTCAACCTGGGATGGTTGCTGGATGAATCCTAAAGAGGTATATCGATTTTAAGTGGCTGCTAAGCATTGTTTCCTTGATTCATGTTAAATAAGGACATATATCTGGAAACAGTCTTATAATAAAATTCACCCTAAAGGGAGTCTGATTAACATATGAAAACAAACTGACATAAGGCAACTCATATCCCTCGTCCTGAGAATGAGCCGAAGACTTTCTAAATGAAGGAGGAGTGACATTTTTTGAAAAGTTTTCATGATTGATATTGGTTGCATCATCTGGGTGTGAAGTAACTTCAATCCTTTTAGCATCTAGTCTTTTAATGAAAACTCTAGGGTTAGAGGGAAGCAAAAAAATAGATTTTTTCAAAATAGAAACGCCTTTTGTTATAGGCATTGATTAACGGCATAGGGTTAACATTTAATTTGCTTTGTTATACTTCCTCCTAACGTTTCTTTCACTTCACACTTACTGTCTACCGCTTACATAGAGGGCCATTAGCTCTCGGGAGATCGGAAAAAACCACCCCTCTATGATTGACTGAATTCACCGATGCTCTAACTTTAGTGAAAGAGCGTAAACCGGCGTTTTCATGGCGACATACCGTTGCGTAATATGTATAGTATGTAGGCAGTATAGTATGTAGGCAGTATAGTATGTAGGCAGTATAGTATGTATGTATAGTATGTAGGCAGGTCAATGCTTATCATCCCTAGCGTGTTGAATTTGAGGTTGTAGATATAGTGGGGTACTATATTGAGCTAGCATTAGGCCGTCAAAATGAACCTGGAGTTGCTGAATCGAGGATGAAGTTACAGTGGGCATCGATGAACAGCTCAGTTCGTCTGTACGATGCAAAGTAGAAAATATACACCGATTGAGAATCGCTCAATAGTGAGTGTTGAAATTTAGGATAATTATTCTACGTAAAATATGTCGCATCTCTTTTCTGAAATTTTCAAAAGTCAAATATTCCTTAATACACGTTATTATGCTGAATAATGGAGTGGATTAAGTGATTCTTCAAATGACAGTCGGTATCTGGGACACCAAATTCTCAACTTTTAGAGAATTCGATTGAAATCACTCGTTTCGAGTGTAAACCACGTTATGGAATAATTTTATTGCTTGATAACCAAAATAATTTGTCAAGTGAATGAATAAACATTGCAATCTAATCATTAGAGAATAGTTAGAGAAAATCATTTCCACTGACACCTTTGGCTTCGCTTCATTGTTCGTTTCCGACCGATTCGGTATTCGAATGCGTTTCGATGATTTCTCTGTTAAAATAGAATTTTTCCTGCGCCGCCGGTTCACTGCAGTTTCATATGAATATGTTGACGGTAATGAAGTGCTGAGCTTGCCATGGAATCGCTGATGGTCTGTTTAAAGTTCTGAAACTGGCGTTAATTTTGGTTCGCTCTCAGCGTGTGTAGGATTTCACTCTCTGCCAAGAGAGCGATTCATTAGTTTGAGGCATTCTGCACGCCACTTGACGTTAAGAGAACTCCGAGACAAATTTGTGTAGGGCAGTTGTCGTTGATACCACTCTTTCCCCGAACATTTATCTCATTGAAAGAGATGGGATTATCTGTGGCCCTATTCAAATTCTCTGCCTTTCGGGTGGGACACTGAACTGATTCCTTAAGCACCTTTCGTTATGAGCAAGATAATGCCGACGACGGGTGTCTCTCTCCATCCTCCCATTCCTATCCATTGAAACAACGTACAACGATTCAACGACTCCTGTAGCGATTTTTTTAAATCTTTACAATGCAAAGTAATTTAGTAACGGAAGTAGGCAGCACGTCGCAACTTCATCTCTACCATTTCAATAGTCCCCTCCCTTATCTCCCGTCAACAAGCCTCTCGCAACCAACGATACAAAATAAACATGGCAACAGCTACTGAAATAACAATTATTTTATAGTAATTATTTATATACAATGCAAAGTTTCTCTGTCCGTAAATTCTAATCCCATAATTTAGTGCACGTAACGGCATCATTTTCTTCGCTTGTAGTCTTCTTTTGTTTTGCATGATTAAATTATAAACATGGGGGAAAAATGACGAACACTAAACGTATAATAAAGATATAAATATAATGAATATTCTTATTATTTCGTGCGGAGTACGTTCTCTTTTTGAATTCTTAAAATAAAAAAAAATACATTGCTCAAAATTACGCGCTTTGGGTGTTCCGTCCCCTAGGCGACTGATAGTATTGTTAAAGCCGAGTCTCTTATGAATATGCCAGGAAAATAAAGTCCCCTAACGGATTGAGATGGATGAAGATGACGGATGGAAAGATGACGAATATACGTATAGACGGAGTGAGATTGGAGGAAGTGACATAGTTCTGCTACTTGGGTAGCATATTAGAGAATCATTAAAACTGCTCCTCTGGGGTCAAAAGAAGAATAACGCTAGCCAAGACACCCTTTCAATTAAAGAAAAGTCTCCTAGTAAATAACAGCATTAGTATTGAGACTAGGAAGAAATTCCAGAAAAGCTTTGTATGGAGTGTGCTAACATGTGGATGCGAGACATGGACACTAAGGAACAGTGAAGTGACCAAACTTGAAGCTGCAGAAATGAGGTTTTGGAGGAGGATTACAAAAACTAGGTGGACCGACAGGAAAACTAATGAGCAAGTACTAAATGAAGTGAATACAGAAAGAGAACTGTTGGAAACAATTAAAACAAGAAAAGCAAAGCTCATCGGACACATACTCAGACACGACAACTTCATACAAAATATTATGGAAGAGGAAAAATTCTAGGCACAAGACAGAGAGGACGACCGAGAACTTCGTACCTAAAAGTATTGGCGATGGAAATGGGATACACCTCGTATCAGGTACCTTGAAATGAAGAGGTAGGCTGAAAAAAAACAAGGATAACCTTTAGAAGAGAAGAACGGATTATGTTGCAATGCTATATCGCTTTTACTACAACGGAAGCATTTTTGTGCATTGCACGCTTCTTAAATGGAAACGTAACATTTAGTTGGATGAAAAATTATCAAACTAGCAGGTAAATAGTGGTATTTTGTGGGTGTAGAGTACATGGTAGTAAAGATGGATGGATCGTGCCTGCCTATGATTGATTTCAATTGTTAATGACTCCCCTCATCGGAACAACGGGACGTTCATGGCATTGGGTTTTCAAAAAACGTAAAAGTTGCTGTAAATTCGATTTACAGGAACCGAACAGTAGATTCGAATGCATTAATAACGATTTCTTCTCGAAAGAATTTAATCTTCTTCACACTTCAACATTACTGCTGAAGAATCATATTTTACTTAACTGATTAAGAATGAGCATTGTCAAATACATTTATTATGACATGATAGGTAACGTTCTTCACATTAAATCGATTTCCGTCATGCTCGACTGGGGTCACATAGTAACAAGGTGATGTAAAATTATAATCATGAATATATATAATGGATTGTTATCTCGTAGCCAAAAACTGTTATCTAGAATTCCGTAAACAAACAACTTTTTGGAAAGTGGTGCCGCCTAGTGATGAAAGACGGAAGTTCAAATGTAAATACAGTCGATAGTTTGTAAATAAACTCGTCGTACTGATTTTACCATAAATATATCCGGGTTTTACTTACAATTAATCATAATACAGTGGATAAAAAATGTAGTACTAAACGCGGGATGTAATTATACACTTTCTAATATCGTCCGGTCTACAGATATATTTAATTCCTCTCCAAATTTTATTACACAAATGCACAATTAACTTCTTAGTACTTCATGAATATCGCTATACGGAAATTTAATAATAATGCGAGGTGACTTCATGAGTATTCCCAATGGCCATCATTGCATTGTCAATAAAAATGAATGCACCCACCGCTGCCTTGAACAGATTCTTATTTTTCAATCTAAGTCTCCTATTTTGGGTCCTCGTAGACGCATACTTTGTTTTGCAGCCTGGTACGAAGCAAGTACTGTTTAAACAAGGCATTCTAAATTCTTTATTTAAGCCGAAAGGGCTTAATGAATTCAATGGCAAACATCGTCGTCGGCACACGATGGACGTTTCATAAACTCGTAAACATTTCTTTTAATAGATATTTCCTCCCTAGCATTTACAAAGTAACTTTTAGATCACAAAAATAGCAAGATATTATTCAAAGCATCAAGTAATTCATATATCATGGATCGAAATTGAATATTCACCACAGTCTCACGTTAGCAACAATTAACTACGTCTATTTATAATAAAAACTGTAAAGACTCTAATCGAAGTGGCGCCAAGGACTGGGTGGAGTAAAAGTGGAAATTTATGCAACACGTAGCCTAGGCAACAACTCCAATCATTTAATCCATAATATATATTCATGATTATAATAATAAATACCTCAAAAACATAATATCAAAGTATCAAACGTTACAGCATCATTCTTAATGGTTCAAGTGGCCATTATTCTCGGTCGCCTACCTACAAAACTGATAAACTGAGCTTTCCTGTCCTAGTCGGAATGGGAGAGTGGGATTCGAGATATGTGATGTGATGTTGTTTGGCATGTGGCACGCGTCCTTCGTGGGGGACATTTAATTGAACTCCATGTCTGCATTCTGTTGAGAGTAGGCCAATGAGGAATCCTACTCCCATTGGCCCTCTCTACGCCCTTGGTCTAATTATTCGCCCTCGTACCTATTCTCAATGCCGCAATTGATCTCAGTCATCATCTGTAACGATTTTATGCGATCCTCGAACCCCGTCGGTGTTATACTGAATGGAAATATTTATACTGTGTTTCTTTTGCAACGTGTCGCTCTATTTTGTGGAGGTCTAATTTGTGAGGACAAATAGGAGCTTCGTTCTCTATCTTTCCTTAATGGTCTCGACGCTGCGAACTATTAGAATGAGACGAGCCATACCGTTGGGCGGAAGAATGAAGGTTTAGAATCACGCGATCTCACCTACAAAAACCCAGACAGACACTCTGCTTGGGTTGCTAAGCTGAAGCTCCAAGCGAGTTCTTTAAACGACTTTCCCTCTCCTTCGTTTTAGATGTGAGTAGAATGTAATGATTGTCGTATTCGCGCACTCAATCCCAATTCCTATCTCACCGGAGTTCATTTTTCACGGCAAGTGGGTGTCAGTTTATTTTCGGAAAATAATTGAATCAGGATGAACTTTTATCCTAAAAAAATCCCGTATTCAATTCAGATTTTCATCATATTAGAGCGTACTAGTAAGAGTACATTGTGGCAGAATTGGTTTTTGGTGATCCGTACAGCTGAACTTAATTTTAGGTTCTCCAAATGACTAAGGCAGTCACTCACAGTCTTAACTCTGAGGCGAACTCAGCATCTTTGCCATAATCAGATCATGGACCCCTCTTCTTTGTTGCTGCCTAGATTAAATATTTTTGCTCTGTTAACCACTGTCGGCGTTTTAACCAAACATTTCAAGAAAATCATCGCATTGGTTAATAAACTTGACAATTTAGCGAAATCCCACAGAGGAATAATCATTCGCCTTGACCAGGATTCAAACCCGGATCTCTCCATTTCCGGCCGAGGGCTTTAGCCAGTTTAGCTACCGAGGCGCCCTCTTCCTCTTCTGTGGATTTTTCCTCTGTGGAGTTTCGCACAATTGTGCATTGCGGGTGACTCCGTAAAGTTTAATCCGTGTCCAGTCCCGGGTACCTCGTTTTTTAATTGTTTTATCCATGTTATTTCTTCTGGAAAGTGTGAACAGCCGGTTTTTATTATATTGAAAATCCTGTGCAAGTTGATTAATCTGACGTCATTGAGGGAAAAGGTTGCCTCTTCTATCGTACCTCGAATACACTACTCTCCTTGCCATTCTTTTATTCGGCTATTTGCTCCTTCTTTATTTGCTCACAAGCCAAACTTATAGCAGTTGCACTAGAACCTGGCGCTGCGCCGTGGACGATTTTGGGACATGGACCTCAGAACTTTCAAAACCGTGCCTGGAGGGGGAGGAAGGTTGTAAATTGTGGGGCGTCAGTGAACGAACCTTTTCTAGTTGCTGCCAACCTTAGCGCCTCGAAAAATTTCACGAGTCATAGCTACCTAGCAGAAGTTTATGAAATGTGGGTGTGGAGAAGGATGGAAAAAGTAAGATGGGTAGATAAGATGAGAAATGAGGAGGTTTTGAGCAAAGTAAAAGAAGGAAGAACGCTCCTAAAGGAAATAAGGAAAAGGAAAGGAAACTGTTTGGGCCATGTGATGAGAGGGAAAAGTATAATAACTGTGGCACTTGAGGGTTCAATTGAAGGAAAGAAAAAGAGAGGAAGGAGAAGAATTAAATTGGTGAATCAGGTGAAGAGCGACAGCTATGATGAAACAAAGAAGGAAGCTCGGGACAGAAGCTGATTGAGTGAGCAGTGGTGTACGGAACCTGCCAGCAGGCAGAGCACCAGGTGATGATGATGATGAACTACCTGGCGCCCGGTTTTCTGCATTTTCTTCGCGCTACCACTCCTTGCATGTGACAAGGAAGTGCACGGGTAAAACATGGCATTGATGAAGCAAAACCGCTTTGGCCTTTATATTAGCCACTTAGGTGTGTGCCTTGTGCAAAGTAGTTTGGCTACCCTACTTCTTTCTCAGCCCTCTCTACTTTCCCCTCCGTCCGTTCACTTCACCCCCTCCACTTTCTCTTCCCCTCCAATGCGCAGAGGTGCGCCAGGAACTGTTGCTTATGCTATACACTCTTTTCTTAATTCTTATTCGTCTTGCTTAGCAATGCAGGCAAATATCAAATGAGATTGCGTGATTCGAATGCTGTTCTCCTTAGGGCTTTGAGTTAAAATTGGTTGGGAAGATCGATGCACCACCTGCTCCTATTTTATTGACCCGCAGTGACTCGCGGTTTTTTTTTTTAATGCTTCGGTGGTTTGAGTGTCATTTCACTGTTAAATATGAGCGAAGTGTTCCGTTATCTTAATTTACATCTTTCCATTACCGAGTGAATCACATTTGTTTACGGCGTCGAAAGGTGAGTCAGCGCCCGCCTCGCGCCGTGGTGCGTCGACTCCGTTTCCCTCAAAAACGAATCCTGCCCTCTCGAGATGTAAAGAGCTCAGCCAACCGCCCACGTTTCTCAAGAAGCAAGCACTCCCTCTCTCTATCTCTCGTTATATCGCGGGGAACACACCTACAAAACATATGCGGCACAGCATTAAAGAATCTAGGTTTTGTCAAGCGTATAATAGGAAGGTCCTCGGATGGAAAAGTAAAAGAGACTTCGCTATGGTTAGGCCACACCTCGAATCCGTTGCGAGCATTTGGGACCCTGATCATAAAATTTAACCAAAAAAATAACAAAATACTAAGAAAATCAGCACGCTTCCTTAAAAACTGCAACGAGCGAACATATAGTGTTACACAACTGTTAGAGGGATTAAAGTGGGAGCCCCTAGAGACTCAGACGCTACACACTAGGCTTAGTTTGCTTAATGAATTCAGAACTGATATTTTTCAGAGCGAATAGAGAATATAATCACGACTCTTCCCTACATCTCTAGGTCTGACAGATGCGATGAAATAAGAGAGATACTCTGCCGAACAGGTAGGTACAAAAACTCGTTCTTTCCGCGCACAATAAGCGACCACGATAAAAACTGAGCTTCTCTAAATACACTCCTAATATACATGTCACCATTTTATCTCTAAAAAACGTACATCTTTACACGTCTGGTGACCTACCACCCCCTGCCACACGCCGAAGCGGCGGCTCGCGGGGTAGTATGTAGATGTAGATCTCACTCTCCCTCCCTCTGAATGTGTAGACTTTCCCATGACGAAGCCAAAATGTGGTGGGACGACCCGGCTTCAAGGAAGGAAATGTTGGTGATGTCATCGCTCGAATCGCTACACTCGGCGACGCAAATCGGCAGACATTTCGCATTTTTTAAAATTCCGTTTCACGCCACTCAATTTTCCTTGGACAAAAAACTTAGACAATAATGCATTGAACTTGAAACCGTGTCACGGTGATTCAATACAACAGAGAATGCTTGTTCAAGAATAATTGAAAGTGCTTTCACGTGGCCGAAGCTGTCAAAGACGAGTTTGAAACGTTGCAGATGGACTGAAATCATGACAGAAACGAAATATCAATGTAATGCTCTTTCAATAAAATTTCAATCTTCTTTCACAAGAGGACATCTTGTGACATTTGCTCTCATATTTCACAGCGGTGAATTTTCTCGTAATGACTCTTAGCCTCCTATCATAATTTTTAATCATTCAGGAATTTTTTATATAATGGCTCCAGTTTTCACCGTTTTGCTTTACGTTTTATCCTTTAGATGTAAATTCAAAATACTGAAAAAACAACTACGTACCAAAAAAGTACTGACTGTAAAATAATTATTTTAAATTCTTATGCTGCTGGTCTACTCAAACATTACCGCACTGGTCTCTTTGAGGGGACCTTCCACGTCATCCTAGTTATATTTGCTAGTTCTATTGGAATAGATTGTCTTTTCTTCCTACATGATATGTGGACTTAATGCGTTGTAATAGCAGCCCCTCGTATTTAATTTCCTGCTGCTCTGCACTTTTTCAATTCAAACGAATGTATTCTAGCCCGTCTCAATGATATCAGCAAAAATTGGATCCCTAAACAATGCTGGAGAATGTACTCTCTTGTTTTTTGAGGTATTTATTTTTTATCTTAACGAGTTGATATTTTGGCTTTAACCATGATGCAAGTAGTATAAATATCAGACCTTTTTTGTTTTCTTCGAATGCTTGATGTGTTGTTTGTGATTGTGTTTGCTGCGGCAAGAAGGATTGTTGAATTTCAACAAGGACCCATGAAACATCGAATGTACAACGCGCTACTTCCTCAATGAGGCAAAGCTTATAATTGAATTCTTGTAAGCTAAGTTTTGAGCCTTCAGAGGAAATAACAGAAGCTATTTAAATCGTTCACAAAAAACAAGACAGGGACCAATTCTCCATTTAGCTGATTTCAGGATTTTGAAATGTTTTACAATGTATGGATATAATTTTTCTTAAACGTGTGTTATTGTAAGTATTTTCCTTAATTCAAGTGGAATGTATTAAATTTCATTTACCGATTGAACATGATTGCGAATATGAGCTTCTCTTATTGTGACTGGAATGATATTCTTGTGTTACCAAGTGCAAATTTTTATAACCTTTAAGGTAAGTCGAAAACAGTTTTCGGACCATATTTCAATTAAGAGGATCAGTTATAACGGTGAACATCACTGTGCATCTGGTGATATAAATCAAGCAAGAGTAATCTTATAAAATTTTCGTCCTAATGGAATCATTGCTATGACTTGGGATTACGACGCTGAATTCGGAATTTAAGCAAAAACTACATTTTAAAAAAGTTTTTTCCTTGGAATGAACCCATGATATTTGTCAGCCACCTTTTTAATGACATGAAGCTTGTTATTTCTCGTCCAGGAGAAAATCTTTGCGTAGGTAATCGAATTTTACGAAATATATGTCTAGTTCCATAAGGTTACGTATTAAAATAGCATTTAATTGTGTGTGAAATCCTCTCGGGATTCACACCGGGTTAAATTTTTGGCTGTTACCGACGTTTCGAAGGATAACACTTCCATCTTCATCAGGGTAATGATACCCGGGACGCCTGCGTTCTCCCTTATATAGGGTCTTGGACGGTTACGTCTGACTGACCATTGTTGTTTGCTGACCGTTATTATTTTTGAAATTATAGGTTTCCACCCTTGACTTATCGAGTACCCCGAGTCTCGATTTAAGTTATTAGGCTGAATAGGTATTTCCATGGCTTCCGTAAATAGCCTTTCCCAATAACCATTGGCCTTGCATATGACTTTCGCATCACTAAAGGAGATGAGATGGTCCTCCTTTAGGCTATGCTCCGCCACGGCGGATTTATCAGGATGATACAACCTAATGCATCTCCTGTGTTCTTTCAAGCGTGTTTCAATTGTGGGGCCTGTTTCACCAATGTATATTGTCCCACATTGGCATGGAATTTGGTAAACTCCTTGTGTCTTGAGTCCTAATTCGTCTTTTACTCGGCAGAGATGAGCTCGTAATTTTTTTGGTGGTTTATTAATAATCTGGATGTTATGTTTAGTTAAGATTCTCCATATTTTCTCCACGACAGTAGAAATGTATCGAACAGAAGCTCTGGGTATGGGTTTTTCTTTGGTAGTCACTTCTGTAACGAGAGAACTAAAAATGCGGGATTTCTCAGGATCGACGGAGGCTTTTTTGAAGGCCAAGAAAATCTCTCTCTTCGAATATCCATTCTGACGGAGAGTTGTCCGTAGATGTTGGCATTTAATTGCCAAAAAAACAATTAGGTAACATGTAATATTTTTGACATTTATCTATAAATATTATCACTAAGGACACTTATCCAAATTTTCACTCTAATCTGTTCGTGAGTGAAGATCGCTCTTTCCACCTCAAGCAAGACAAGCAAGCTTGTTGGCAATGCAGCGTGTGTGATATGGCCTCGAGTGAGCGCGACCAATAAATTGGCTGTGACTTCACGAGCTGCATCGGATTTCTCAGCCGAAGTAGGCGTCCTCCAATTGTTTAACTCCACAAAAAAGCGCTGCTCGCACGCTATCGTTTGGTTGCGCACGGCAATCTTCGATATAGCTGCAATTAAAAACTTGGATTAAGACCGGAAGTGACTCCGATATCGTACTGCATTGAGTGGCATTTTCTCCTTACTTGCTTGCGGTAACGATGTGAAATAAGTTACTTGAAATCAACGATGAAGGAATTACTAAAAACCATTATAACATTGATTCATAGCGTAAATCTCCTGATGACTCCTAGATATTGTTTGGAGTGGTATTGAAGCTATCAGATCTTCCCGGGTTGACTAGTTAATTATTATGTGCGTTCAAGTACGTTACGGAACTATAAACAGTATATCCTATTTTTCCGAGACAATAAATTACGTTTGTTAATATTCAATTCTCAGCTTAAAGCCAATGCATGATAGGAAAACTAATTAACTGCCTCCAGTTATTGGCAGAAAAGCCAGTAAACTTAGTCTTAAATGACAATTATAATCATTGTCGTAACGAAGATCCAATTCGATTACTTAAATTTTAAAAATGCCTTGTGCATTTATGGTAGTTGTTGGTATTTCCGTCCTGGTTTTAACTGAGCTAAACGCTTCATACCGGCAGAGGTTTGATGCCCGGCTCGGTAATCCCGTTCCCAGTGAGTTATGTTACTCAGTTGCCTTTAAGATGCTGACTTACGTTGTGATGTCCGCCTTGGCGGACACGCTGCATTGCCGTGGCGGACATCACAACGTAAGTCAGCATGCTGCGTTTAAATTGTTGGGGAACCTAAGCGGAAGTCCTGATTCTAATTTGTTTGCAAGGCGCCATTTATAATTTAAGTAATGATGGAGTCTAGTAGACCCTGTTTTAGAATAAATTAAAACAATACTTCTCCAAATGAATTAATTGTTGAAAGCTAAAATAATTTTTCTTCAAATAAAATATATAAACCCTTTCTGGTCGTATACATGCTAAGTAGAACCACTTACTCTATGGTCGAACCTACATTATTTTGCGGAGTACTATGGATATGAAATATCGGTGAACCAGCAGCTTTCGACGTCCACATCCTCCATCTCTTTCGTGTTTTGCTCTTACGAGGACCTCTTTGATCATTTGCCGTACATATCGTAATCTCAATAATGCAGTGCCGCCATTGTCATGCATATATATGTTTTCCTCTCATTGTTCGTGAAGCTGAAATATTACCAGTAGGTACGTTATTTCTGAAATACACTTTTCATACATCCGAGGTAATTTAGATTATTATCGCTTTGAAAGACAAGGAAAAATTTCGGAGTAATATTTTACCTCCATTACAGGAGTGATGAGTGTGTGGCGAAAGTTCTGAAACCATAACTGGTTTGGAAGTGCCTCCAAGAATATGTTCCTTTGCTTAGTCAGGTGAATTAATATTGATTAGTATTAAATTAGTCTAATATTTATTAGACTAATTTAATTTTTTCCTTTAAGGGATTATGAATACTTTCATGGAGCTTTTCTTTATCATTAGTAAACTGTTATGGTGAGCTTAACAATAATTGAAAAATATCAATTCCAGAAGAGGTGAGTGCGTATTTTATTCTCCACAAGCCTTCTGAAATTTTATAATTTGACTGTATTTGAGCAATTGCGGAATATATTTTTGGATTCTAAGTAGTGAGATTCAACCTTGAACGAATGATAGTATTAGCATTAATCTCATTTAGCGTTCAGACTTGTATTTTTTGGCAGTTTTCCTGTTTACTGACAAAAAATGGCTGAAATATACCTTTATTTGAGGCTGCGTGGTTAGTTTTCGTTCATGGAGTTTCGTCCGGTAAATCATATGCGTAATACGTTAACTCGTGTCAATTAATATGCGAAGTAAAAGTCTGCGAATTCCCTCACTTTTATCTTGTTTGGTTGAAAATCTAGATGTCTTTCATTGCTGAAGTTACAAATCTACCCAAAATTCCAGAGAAAAATAATTGAAATGGCATTTATGTAGGTTAATTCATGAAACTGATGTCGTTAAACAGACTTCATCGTTATTGCATGACGTGGATGCACTAATTTATTCTCAGTACAATGTGTGAAGCTTTATTTTTACTTTCAGATTTTTTTCCATATGCATAATCGATATCTGGGCTTTATAGATGCAGCAAAATGAGTATTGAAATGTATTCTAGAAGTCGGGAAAAATTAACTGCCTTTCCTACTTGAGCTTTTGTTCGGTAACATATGGAGAAATGTGACTTATTTGGTTAGATTTCTTACATTTTGTCGCCAATATGATTCCCGTATGTGAAATTTTTCCAGATAGTTCTGTTGCTCATTACATTTGCGTATAATCTGACTGGTCACTCATTGTAAATCATAAGATTCATCGCATGGTTGGAATCTCTTGAGCCAACAAAGTAGCGATAAGGATATTTCTTCGGGCAGTGTTTCTGACGACCCAAGTTCCTTCCTTTCTGAGAAGGTGGTGGGGCGAAGAGGGTTGGAAAAGAGGGAGAGCTTTTGTTGGATGGGAGAGGGAATGGCCATGATGGAGTTGGGGCCCTACTCAGAAGGCCAATTTAGGGAATCACTGTAATGGGCGCCTATTTCGATTTGACAGCAGGATACACCTCTATATTCTGTACCCACAGACGTGCGTGAGAGACATTTGGTTATCCAACGGGACTGAATCAGTTCTGTCTAAGTTATGAAATTGTTGGTGATGTCTGAGGAACGCGGTGATCAGGGTAGCATACAATCGTGCTTACAATTGCTTCGAGTCGTTTACCAATAGGGCGTTCCCTTTATTCGATGCTGCATTTGAAATCTCTACTGCCGTGGCTCGTGTATGGTCAATACAAATTGTGCCTCTTTTTAACCTTCTCCTCAGGGGAGAAAAAATTCTTGCCAATTGTTCTAGATTTCAGTGCAGTCGCGTGAATAATACCGAACAATTTGTTATCCGGTTTAAGTAAAGTAAGTTGGTGTTGAGATTCGTGTTAGGAAAGAATTACCAAATGTTCTCCAGATGTCGCAAAAATTCGGAGCGTTAGTGGAATTGCTGCAGGGGCGTTGTGTGTTTTGATGTTCTGGTTACTGAGGCGAGGATGCGGGTGGGCCAAGACAAGACGGATTTGGAATAATGTATGCGCAGTTAAGCTAGTCAGACAAATGTAGGAGTGGATACTGTCATTCCCATTTGCCCTTAATTTCGGAGATGTGACGCGAAAGAGCTTGTAATTTGCACCAAAAGTTCTTTCTGAGCGGCGTTAATCTTTGACTTTGATTGATGTACCTTGGTCTGTGAATAACATTTCCAAAGGTAACCTTACGTATTTATTGATGCTCTACATCCATTTTTATGGTTGTGATTATATTTCTTGGACTACTTCGTTATAAATCATTCCATAGAAGCATCATGAAGATCATTTTTCAACTACATAATTTTGTTCCATGAAAATTTTCAACTCAACACTCAAGTAAATTACTAAGAGCAAAAACTAAAATCTCAATTTAATACAAAAAGGGTTAAATATTCTGACAACTCGATCCGTCGGATTGCATTAATATAACTGTTTAATGGTTTTCAAAAAATTAACTAAGATTTTTTTTGTGCACGTGACTATCCTATTTGATTTCTAACCAGGACCCAGGACGTGACATTTTTACCTGAATCAGAGTTGCGTTCTTTGTTTTTAATCATAAATGGTACCTCTAATCGATAAGTAAATCAAGGGCTATCTTATCACAATGTCTATGAGTATTGTCGTCATTGCGTGATGTTGTCGCCATATCTATATCTATCGTAGTTCTGGAGGATTTAACGCCGCATTAGCGCGCTGGTCCACCCCCGAATCACGACAGTGTGACTAACGGCCGACCCGGAAGTTTTGTTTCAAATGCCATTTGGGATTAGGTCGGAGAGTTTCATTTCGTACTACACAGTGAATTATTGCAATTAATGCTTTCCCAACATTACAATCACTGTCCTTCAAGGGAAAGCTCAGATATTGCTATTTATTTAGACAATGAATCGTTTGGTAACAATAAATCATAATATTAGATTTATTTCACATATTATTGTTTTTTCTTGTGAGTGTAACTATTATTACTATTGATATTTTATTCGCATCCTGAATTGTTGTGGATGTCCGAAAATCGCGGATTCAAATCCCGTGTGAATCGGAAGGTTATTCGTGTGTCAATTGCGCTTGAACGGGATTGCGTAGTCGAATCGACCTTGGCGCCTTCCTCTAGAGAGGGAGCTGCTTGCTCTTTATCGCTTGCATGTACGCTGAGAAATTAAAATAATAAATTCCCTCCTTCCACCCGCGTTTAGATCCAACATCTCAAAGGGAAGCAGGTCTGGGTCGACTTGCAAGGGCTAGTGTGTGCACCGTTGCGCGCCTTTCGCCGTGAACTGGTTTTCCCCTCTCCCTACCTCCAGGACGGCACTCCCCCTCCCCTTCTTGACGTTCCCCGTCCCCTCGAACCCTTTCCCGGCCCTAGGGTTTCCCTCTTCCACCCCCATCCCCTTCTCTAACCTCCCCCTCCCCACACCAGCTTCCTCCTCCGTGCGCCGCATATTGCCAGCGTTCACGCCATCGGCGGCCCTTATAACACACACACACACACACCACACCCGCCCACGGACGCCTTAGTCTTGACCGTCGACTGACCCCAATACGAGGGCAGTTATATATATGTATGTATTTTTTTGCCTGCTTCCTCCCCCCACCACCCCTTTCCCTTGCTCCTCTTACTGACTGGCCTCTCTCCCTCTCGTGGACTGGAGAGTGAGGACTACTAAACGCTTTGCGACCGCGGACAACGGGCCCCCGGCGGCTGTAGAGCAAGGGAGCAGTCGCCGCGAGCCAAAACATTTCGCACGAAGCTTTTTTTCCCCTCTTATGACCTATCTTTTTAAATGTCTCATGCGTGCTCATTGAAATAATTATTCCGCTAAATTAGGTCGTGACTGAAGGGATTTCGTTTTCCAGTTTGGTCAGGAGGTCTTCCAGTCTTCGATTCATTTTGCTGGTGGCTTTGGCGAGATTTGTCCCATTGTATTCACGATATCCGTGTTAGAATTTTATTTTTAATTGTAGCAACCGTAAGTTACGTGAGGTTATTATATTGTAATACTAATGGTGCAAAAATATAGCTTTCTGCGACTGAAGTTCCCAGTAATTTAATTTATATAAATATGAATTTAACTCCCTCGGGCGTCACTTCCTGGAAGTATTCTTACTAGAGTATATATATATATATATATATATATATATATATATATATATATATATATATATATATATATATATATATATAAAAGCGAGTTCTATACAGCCGTCGGCCGTCTCTCGCATCCTCTTCTCCAAGCCTCCTTGTCTCTCCAGTCTTCGTTCTCTAATTGTCTCCTTTTCATATCTTGGGTGACTTGCTTTGTCCAGTCTTCTGGTGGTCGTCCTCTCTTCCTCCTTCCGGGTGGTTGCCAATTTAATATCTTTTTTGGCCAACGTTTCTCCTCCATTCTTTTTACGTGTCCATACCATTTTAGCCGTCTTTTCTCTATTTCTTGTATGATGTTTTCTTCTACTTGCATAATTTTTCTTATATTTTCATTTCTTATTCTTTGTAGTTTAGATTTTCTGCTACTTCTTCTTAGAAAATCCATTTCTACGACCTCCAGTCTCTGCCTATCCCTTTTGGTCATTTCCCATGTCTGTGCTCCGCAAAGGAGTATACTCTGAATAATTGTTTTATATATTTGCACTTTTGTTTTCCTACTTATGTCTTTTGACCATAATATGCTATTCATTTTATTTATTGCGATTTTTGACTGATGGATTCTATTTGTTATCTCTTTTTTACTGGTTCCTTCTTTTCCAATCGTTACACTTAAGTATTTATACTCACTACAGACTTCGATGGCATTTCCTTCTATTTCCAGATTCTTTGCCTTTTCATTAATTACCATATATTTTGTTTTGTTGAAATTTACTTTCAGGCCCGCCTTATTGTATGTTTCTATCAATTTCCTCATCATATATTCCGCATCGTACTTATCTCCTGCAATTACTATTTGATCGTCAGCAAAAAGTAATGTATATAGTGAGTCTCCGTCTATTTTTATTCCCATTTCAGCACATTTCTTCTTCCAATCCTTCAGAGCTTCGTTAATATAAATTTAAAAAAAGAGTGGGTGATAGGCAACACCCTTGTCTTAGTCCTTTATTGGGTGTAATTGACGGAGATAATTGACCTCCTATTTTTACTTTTGTTTCTAGGTTTTTATAAAGATTTTTTTATTGCTATAATGTATTTTCCGTTTATATTACTTTCATCTAGAATGCGGTAAAGATTTTTGATAGGAACTGTGTCGTAGGCCTTTTCTAAATCTATGAATACCAGATGCGTTTCCCCGTTTCTTATTCTTATTTTTTCTGTTAGTTGTTTTAATGTAAATATGTTATCTACACAGGATCGTCCTGCTGTGAAACCACTTTGCTCTTCCCCGATAGTTATTTCATGCTCTAACCGCTCTTTAATAATTCGTCCATACAGTCTTCCACAAGTGCTTCCACAAGTCTTACTAGAGTTCATATTGAAAATATTTTCGCAGTTTTCTAATTACATTCGTACATTATGAAAATATGTTTACGTAAACAATTCTACCTGAAGATGCAGTAAAGCTGCGAAATGCATTTTCTATTACAATGGACTAATCGTGGAGAAGCATATCTTCAATATGGATTCTATTATCTCTATTATAAGTCTTCATCTCGTCTCATTTATTTTACGCCGCGCGGTGAAAAAGCGTCCACAGCGGAGTTTATTCTGTGATTATTTAAATATAAATTCAGTGAGTAATTGATTTATTTAAAAAGTTGCGAACAAACTACACACTGATTAATTTATTACACGATCAGAGTGTTATAAATTTCTCATCTGTAAAAATAATTTCTCTCTATAAGGCATTCTTATATATACCATATCCTAGGAGAACAGGTTCAATTTTTGACAAATATGTCGAGTATAAGTGCGTCAAGAGGCGAACTATTTTCTATCTTTGGAAAGATGTAATAGTTTTTTTGAAATGCGGTCAAAACCACTGAATTTGGTATGAAGTGATATCTCGCTCAAACTATTCAAGATGTTTTGAAGACTGTGTGAGAAATTAGTGAGTGATTGGACGTAACTTTATAAATTCGCGATTATTTAGGCAACAGCTAAACTCGCTTCAATTTCTCTATGCAAAATGATGAATCGAAAAATATAGGGTAAAATACGTATTCCTTCCAATAAATCCTAACAATTGCCTAAAGAGACGAATTCTCGGTCCAAGGCTCGAGTGTCTCCTTGAAAATTGATGTTGTGTTTGTCTTTTAGCACAATATGTCCCCAGATGTACAGGAGTATAAAAGATAAATTTTCTTTTATTCTTAAGTTATGGAGTAAATATGCCAGTTGGAGCTGTGAAGTCTGAAATAGACGTTCCGAAGCTTACTAATGCATATTGTTATCAATCTTGAATGATTGTCGTACGAGTCAAGTGCCGAAATATTTTGTGGCATTCTTCGGTGTAGTCTATATATCCCCATGTTTCAAAGATAGAGAGTAAATTTTCAATATGCTTGCGCAGTGAGTTCAAATTTTAATACCATAGAACTGTTATTGAGGTAGAAATTTCTTGTGAAACCTCTGTCAATATTTTGTGTTTAGTTCTATCTGTCTATAAAATCAAAATTATTGTAAGGAAGTATGACTACGAAGGAATGTATTAATTAAGAAAACAAAGGTAAAAAAAGAGCTGGGGAGACAATTTTATTTATTATTTAATCTACAATACGAGGTTACAACTACTTGAGATACTTGATATGAAATGAGAAATGAAGATGAAAAATTAAATGAAAAATTGATTTAATTTTTGTTTATTTTGATAGTTGATTTAATTTCCGCGGGTGGAGCCCCAGAGAATCACTCGCGGACTACAGTTTGGGAAACGCTAACGCTTTGGGAAACGGAAGTGTATGCTGTTTTTATAAAAATATTATAGACCTGGCGAAGTCGGTAGTGTTATAGAGCCTGACCATCGTATTTGGGGTCAATTGTGTCGAATACGAGCCGTGGTGGGCATGGAAGGATTAAGAATAAGTGCAGGTCCGCCCCGCCATCATTCCTGGTAAAATAGATAAATTGGTAATCGTAATGTTTTCAGCCATCCCTCAGATCCCCAATAAGAAGCGAAATCCGAGACAATACCCCCCCCCCTCTCCTAACGAGAAAATGACCTCAATCCGCCCCCGCATCATCAAGAGACAGGTGAGGAATAATTAGAGGCCAGGGAGCATGGACATCCAGGGTCTAACTCTAAGCCTGCTCTTAACGAAAGACCCCCATTTCTCACGGGGTCCATGCCGTCATGCCTCGTAAGTTTTTCTCAGTCCACTTTCGCCTCTATTGTCTTCTTCCAATGACGAACTATTGGTTATTGTGCCTCGTGAAGAATCACAACTTCCGCAGAAAAATGAACCCAGGACTCTTGTACGGGAACTCAGGACATCAACCATCATATTCTTTGAATTTTTCCTTTTACTTTAAATAGATAAGGTTTTATCCATTGTTTTCAATACATGGTAACATGATTTGAAAAAAGACTATCGAACATTGTTACGACTCTGGAGCAATAATAACTAATCTACTTAATTTACTTTTTCTTTAGATTCTTACTAAAAAGGAAAAGGAAAGGGAATGATTACCATTCAAGGACAGGTTTTGATAAATGATGAAATAAATTAAGAACTAGTTTAAAAACTAATTTACGCTAATGATTAAAGTATCGATGGACGCGAATTTATTTAAAATTGTATAATGAGTCAACTTTCAATTCGCATCCAATGACAGTATCATGAAGTGAATCATAGAGTAACATATTTTAATTGGGACCCTTTCGATTACCAAATTGTTTATCGCTTCTATAATGAATGATTTGCGAAAAGACAGGTAGTTGAGTCATGCCGTTCCCAAAGTAAAATGATAAAATGGTCAAATGAAGGCATTATGGTTGCGAAACAAGGTTCTCTGACTGGATTGTGCTTTATTTCTTTTTGGGGTAATTTTGTTTTAGCAGAACCTCTGCAGTAGGAAATTGACCACTTAGAGCCCTCTCATGACCGAAGTTGTGTCCGTCGCCGTAGCTCTTTTGTTTCTGAAATGCATTCCTTGTGGCACCTGTGACATGCAGTGATATTTTTTAAGTAGGAGGTATTAATATGTGATATTTTTAAATTAATAGGTGGGTAGTAAATTTTGGTACTATCCTTTTTTGGTTCACTTTGGTGATTGCAACCGAGTGTAAATTTAACATATGTGAAATTCCAAGCACCGAATTTCATTACTTTCAATTAGTCATCTTATCTTCTCTCCAATCCTTCTGCCATATTTGTGCTCATTCCGCATTAAGGTGGATCGAAAAACAGTTTTTAAAAATCGGTCTGCGGCTAATGCTTAAAGTGGGTGGCTGCTGGTCCTTATTATTCATAAAAAATTCGAACTCGATCGGATTATATCTTCAGGCTGCGCTTTTCAGACAACATTTGAAATTTTTATGAAAAAAATGTCGAAAATTTTCAATTTTTCTCGATGGATTCTCGATGTGTCCTGAGTGATTTTATGGCAAACAATTACATATATTGCTTGTATGTTGCTTTATATTAACGATTTTGGGTGTTTGAATCAGAGAAAATTGTTTATTAGTTCGCCAAAATACGTCAAAAAATGCCAAATATACAGAAATGTTACGGATGTTGAATAGGCAATGACCCACTATAATAAATCGACCACACCGACTTGAATTTACCAACGACGATTTGTCATGAGGAAATAAAGTAAACTGCAGCTCTTTGTTTATCGACTAATCGACTATCCAGCACTGACCACGAGGAGGTGGCTGCAATCGAGTGCCGCCCGCCCACCCACCCGGGTAGACCGGCCTATTTAGGTTTTAAAGTCCACTTTTGTATCAAACTTTGGTAATAATTTTATCCACCAATCGAGCTCTAATGTACCCATCTCGAGAGTCACAACCACATACAGCAATTGATGCAGCAGTTACATCCTTGACGTACCGTTCCACTAGATGGCTATGGTATGGCAGGTCAAACAAAGTCTGCAGTTTTCCTAGGGAATCTTCTCTTCCTTATTGAGCAGATCAAGTTTGATGGTGGCTAGAGTTTATTTGCCGCTACATTTGGTGGTTCTCTTCAGTGAATGAAGCAAGGCAACTTGGCTCTCTCTCTCTGCCCTCACGGCATAAGAAATCGAGTGCCACAAAGTATTCCGATAGCTGTACTTGCTCCCTACCCTGGGGACCAGGTTTTAACTAAAGCAGTGGTGGGCATTTTTCAACGGTTATCAGAGTCTTATTTGGGTGTCATGCAAGAAAAAGTCTAGTAAATAACTTTGCTCGTGAAATAGGACGTTTTAAGTTCGCCACTTAGTTCATTGCGCAAAGAATAAACCAGCGTTGACTCTGAGTTTTAATCTTAACTATTATCTCACTTACAATATAAACTTTTCCTAATCAGCCCATTTAACAATCCCAACTGATGCAATTGATCATTTCACTACATTTGTAGTTAAAATTTACGACTGCAGTTTTCTACCGATGTAATCGAGGACTGAGATCGGCTTTCCACGAAATACGGAATTCCTCCGTTCACTTGTCTCTCAAAAGTCTGCTAGATTTATTTTGCCCCCCACCCTTTCGCCTGGAATGTTTCTCTGATCTGCAACATGTGGTTAAGTTGATTTTGTGAAATTTGGTCTGCTTACCCATCCATTATCAATTTATTTTAGATTTATTTGGCGATAAGCAGGCAAATCTGTTCGAGAATATTCCAATGGTTGGATTTTGCTCCGGGTTAGTGAGGTGATAAATCCATCTGAACATTTTAACTCTTTGCATTATTTGTCCAGGGTAAAAAATTATTCTTTAGAGTAGTTGCAAATTGATAAGGCTTAGCTTTCTTTAATCTTCACTCACATCAATTAATGGACGTATTTCTTTTCTTTTTCAGAGGGTCATTTTTTTTGGTAACTGATTAAAACATTTTGCGTCACAATTGAACATTTTTTTACTGAAGAATATTTTTTTCATTTTTATGTGCTTCATGCTTGAAAATATTTCTCGCAAATTCTGACTCAAAAGGGTTTTATTCTCTTTAAAGAGTACATCTGAAAGTTAAAATTACTGAATATTTTCTCCAAGAAAAAATTAATAAAATTTTCTGTTTCCATGACTCTCTGGGAAGTAGATCATCCATCTACCCGATATATCCTGTTTAAATCCATCTACTTAAAATATTAATGTAGTATAAGTTAAAAACTAGAATGGCCAATGTGAGACGTACTAAGTTATCTTGGAAATCGAATTATTTTGTGGTCTTTTGCATTCAGTTTATTTACCCGGAAGCAAACAAATGCTCTAGCTATGTCTCTGCGTCAGACGTTAGCTTATCACGGACGACCGATTGGTCACTAAAATGAATGGAAGGCAGGTAAAATATTGATTTTTTAAAATTGGTACAAAGTTCTCCTAAAAGTGTACGGATTTTTGGCTCCTGTTGTGAGAATCAACCCATAACTAAGCCATCGCGATAAAGCGAGTAGTCACGAAAGCCTTTCAAAATGAAATGTGAATTAAATAAAAATATTTTATTGGATTTCGCGATCAGAGTATATAGGAAGTGTGAATAAGAGTAAAATCCGTAAGGTTCAGGGAAAGTTGATCGTGCATTATTCAGATCTCGGTGGTTTTTAACTCAAAAATTGACAGCAATGTAATTAAAATTGTTGTTACTTATTCTGAAAAAGAAATTTACAATAACATTCGTAACAAGTGCAAGACACATAACATGCATAACAATAACATTCATAACAAGTTGATAATGCCAAGTTTTAAGGAAGCAGTTTCACCGGGTGTAACTTATAATTGTAAATACAAATAAAACAATTGATTGCATATTTTTAACCAAATTTCTCATTATTTCACGATTAGTTAGAAGCATATTTTTTGTTTTATATAAAGAATTTACGAGTATGAATATAATTTATGCATAATAATAAAACAAGAGCCCATGTGCTATATTAAAACAGGTTTTGGTGGAAAAATTGTAGAAAAAAGGTTTTTTGGGAACAGGAGATACTTTTTCTCTAAATACTTATTTGCATTTTTAAATGAAAATTTTATTTTACTAATGCTGAAAATTGATGAAAGTTTAAGTTATTCGTCCTAATACTTGTTTTGCCGATTAGATGTAGAACTTAACCATAATCCGCAAGACTATGTTTGAATGTGTTATAATCACTCTTTGATGCTCTAATTCGAGGAAGTGATCGATAGCCTTGTTATTTCTGAGGTACAAACAACTAGAAATATTGTTGATTGGTTTTCAATTATTAATTATAAATTGTGACTCTACGACAAGTTCATGAAAAAATAAAAATATCTTTGTTAGCTACACTTTTATGGGCGTATTAATGCGATCCTATTTTCAACACATTGTGTCATCAGTGCCAAACCCGACTCTATTAATTAGACATAAAAATTAGACAAAACAAAGTCATTTAAATTTTTCTGCGATGGATGACCACCGCGAAGTCAAGCCTTAAACAGTTTCCTTCGCCCTCTCGAGTTGTTTAAATTAAAAATGTTTTGGCTTTTACCTGAATCTCCATCCCTAAATTTAACATTTTATTTTCAACTGAAAGTCCAGTTTTGTGCTATCTTTTCATTTATTTCATTATCTTCTCTCAGTGATGATTCTGAATGTGGTAAAATATTGTTGGCTTTAATTTCTGTCTGTTGTTCTTCCTCAGGCGACCGGTATGACGCCCCTCATGCACGCCGTCAAGGAAAATCGGTTGGGACTTCTCGACAGATTGATCGAACATGGATCGGAAGTCAGCGCCAGGAACAATGTAAGTACTCTCCGTATTTCATATATTTTAGGAGCCAGTTTTACGCGGTGCATCGTATTGAATATATGAATGTATTGTAGAATTTACAATGAAAATTGACATTTTTTAATGTCTGAATTGAATTGGAACAGGTTATACTAGGGTCTCCAAAATGGAATGCTCCACATTTTCTTTCTCAAAAACTATTAACTTTGCGAAAGTGAAATTTACACATATGAAAGAATGCTTTATCTATTCACTCTATTTTTCAACTTAATCTCCTTCAAGTTCTATTACCTTCCTCCTGCAGTTCTCTGTGGCGTGTATGGTCTGTTTGTACCAGTCGCGCTGTATCGCTTGGTACCTCTCTGGTAATGGAGTCAGGTTTTCACTGTGCTGATAACCTCTTCGTCATCCAAAAGAGTAGTGTGTAAAATTACGTAATGTTATAACTAATAAAGTAACTAATTCAAAATGGATTAGTAAAGAGGAGACCTTATATCATTCATCTGTGAAGTTTGTGCCAGACTGGTATTTTCGAGCCTAATCTTGCAGTCTGTCCTCTGAAGAGTCTTCAAAATTGATCAAAGCACTCAGAAGTTAGACACAGTAGTTTTGTGACAACCTGAAATATCTTTGTGATCAATGAAGATGAGTCTTTCACTCGAGGACTAAACTCAACGCTTTGATTTCTATTATTAAGAAGTTAAAAGATATGTGGGGCATTCCATGTCGGCCAAACCTCGTCTTTTCCGTTCAGTCATTCAGGCAATGACACCAGCGTGCATACAACTTTCCGCTTCACATGGTACAATTTTCCTTATGCAAGAGTTCACGCAAGGGTTTACAAACAAATGTACCTATTGAAACGTCCACGGGAAGAATGCATTCACTTGCGACGTAAATTAATGGCTCGGCCGCCGGCGTTGAAATATACTGTATTGAATGGCTCTTGTAATAAAATTTCTCATCTCTGCGGTTAAAGTGGTGTTATTGAATTCTATATTGCGAATAAAACGTGTCGAATACCCGAAGTTTAATAAAATATAGTTTAGTCTTAGTGTTTATATTTTTAGCTTTAGTACCTTGATTGACTTCTGAATTCACGATGAATTTCGATGTGATTAGTAATGTCCCACCTGATTAATATTATTGCGTTAGTGAGGAGTTGTGGGCATCTTTTATTTTATAATTAAGTTCATAATTTGAGAAAGCAAATTAAGCAGGAAAATTTATGGACCGCGGTTTACGTTTACCTACCCTTTAGTCACGTGAAATGTTTAGATAGTAATGCTTAATCACTAAATAGAACTTGATAGAAGTGCTCATAACAGTCTTTGAGAGTAAAGGCAATCAATCATGTGAACTTGATCGTAGTAATGTGTCCACAAAGTGACGGATGATGTCAACCGGCCCTAAGGAGTCAGCCGATGTTAGGCCGCCCAGAAGCTGGCAACCAGCAGTTTGGACAAGCAGGGGTGCAATGCATACCGTTCAGGATACTAAAGATTCCTTGGAAGGGGAAAATTTATTTAACTGGCTCTGGTTTCATTAGGAGTGATCAGAGATGCCACAGGAACTTAATGAATCGAGGCATTCGTCGACGTAACTGTGAGTTTGAAGTATTTTCTGTAAAATGTATAGTTTTCTCGTTCCACATGGGCTGAAAGCCAACTGTGGCGAGAGTTTTACCGATTTCATCTGTGTGTACCAACCCGTCAAAGCTACTAGAACTAGGTCATCAATATGGATGATAAAATTCCAATCGATGAGGGTGCTCCAATAAAATGACAACGACGATGGAAGTCTCGCTTTCCTGGGGATCGCGTTTCCCTATTTTCTTGACCTACAACTTCACCGAACATTACTTAATGTCTTACCTTGTTATGCGGAAACAGTTCATGCATGATGTCTGATCGTGAGGAGCTTTGTCACTCTATCGATTTTTACTTGGGTCACAATGAGGCTTCCGTGTTGTATATATATTTGACCGCTCCTTTTATTGATATCGGAGGAAATCATCGCTTAATCTCTCGTATTTCGAGGCCCCTCGAGCGAGCGACGGGCAATTAGGCACGGATTCGGGAAAAGGAACCGAAGAAAATTGCCATTCTGTCGAGGAAAAATGCGGAAATATATATTCTTCCGAAAAAATGTTTTAGCATTTATTTTTATGCGGGTCATTGTGCTTGTGATTTGTCACTTTCTTATCGCCAAACCGTGTTCGGAAAGCGCTTTCATCTGATTACTCCGAAATATATGCCAAATCAATTTTCGAATTTTGATGACCCAAGGAAACTTCTAGAAGTTTTATAGTGCTATGAATCACTCGTTAGTTTGGGGGTCAAAAACCCGGAAGAGACTCAATCAGGTGTCTTCCAGTTTCGATCTTTTGTAATTTTCTTCTGTATCAATTGTAATGAATGAAGCTAATAAAGCTTACAATTGTTTTTTTCAGAGGAAGAAAACAGGCTCATTGCCTAATACGGTACCTAACTTCCCAATGCGTCAATGAATGTGTGTTAATCTATTTGTTTCTGCAAGAATAAATTATTGATATATTTTGAAGATTTAGCATCCCATGCGGATTAAGTGAAAGCGCTTATTTCATTTGCAATTTCTTTGCTTAAGTTTACATGGGTATCATGTTTCCATTTTCCTGAGTATGTTACGCCAAGTATATTAAATCCCAGGAAATGCTCTTTACGCACATACTATTCTGTGTATTTTTTAATGGTTTGTCTTTAATCCGATTAATCCAAAATAATATGAGAACAGAAAGAATACAGACCGTGTAGGGAAAAGTGAGATGGCTATCACTAACTATGAGATTTTGATGGACTGATTTGGTCCACCATGATGACACGATGATTGACATGGGAGTTTTTTCAAGGTATAAATAATTCCGTTTTCCGCGCATCCATTGTTTTTATGATTTTTTTATCCACGGAAAATATTAATGCTACTTCGTGGTCTTAAAAGTTTCGAGGTAAATTTAAGTCGTTGAAAGTAGAATGCGTGATTGGCATTGAGTCCTCTTTATCAGTGAAATAAATAAAAGTAATTTGCATAAAGTGAAGTTAATTAATTAGTTTGCCGTGAGTAATTGCACTGCATTGGTTATGATAAATGACCATAGGTAAAAATGTTCGAGTTTTCCTTTTACCTCGCCATCTCGGTATTATATTTGAAGTGCTCGTTGACATGATGTTAACTATTTAAAGATGATGACCCACTTGAGAGATTGTGACAAAATGATTTTCAATAAGGTATGCGTCAAGTATGAGCATTCATAAATCATATTAATTTTTGACCGATTTCTTTCACGGAAATAATTACTTTCTCAGACATACTTAAATAATTATTCAAGTCATTAGTGTGTTTTGATATTCAATTGGTGTAATCAGGATTGTTCTTTGTGCGGTAGGTATGACGAAATCTTTGCTTAATTATTTTTTCCGTGAATACCGATATCTCATCTTGGAGAATAGATTTTTTCCCAGAAGGTTGTGTGGAGTGGGCAGGTATCACTTCCTTATATAATGAAAATATACGTGAATGCCCTTAATAAATGGTGAGCTACATCAAATTTTGGGAATTCTGAGTAATGTACCAATATTTAGCGTCGTATTGACCACTTTATACTTGCTTTGGAATCCTCCTCGTTTAACTTGGTCATTATTAATTTCGCGAGACCAATTTATCGAACGCCGTTTCTTTTAAAGTGTAATTTTCTTACCTTTTTTAACGCAAGAATTCAGAGAATCAAACTCCTATTCGTGGTGAAAGTATTGGTTACTGGCTTACTACATCAAATTGCGTAATCGATGACGTGATATTTTCTCCGGTCTTTTGTTTCCCCTTCCGTATTTTTATCTGACCCAGTGAACTTCCGCAGTGGTGAAAAGGAGACGGTAGGAATGAAATTCATGAGGCGGTCAAATAGGAACCCGCCAACGGAACGAGATCGTTCGCCTGGAGCGATAACAGCTATGTGATTTCCCTCTTTATATTTCGGAAGGGCAGTCGTCACAAGGAAGCGTGTTCACACCAATCCGAAAAGACTTGGAAATTGCCCACGTCGCTGGCTGCGTTGGCTCAGTGACGCATTTGCTTCCACGAAACACTTCAGCCGAGTTTATTGCCTCTTATTACCTCTCTATCATTTTTGGGATAAATGTTGTCACCAATGAATTTGCAGTGCTGGCAGCTTATTACTAATGTTCTTAATGTTTCCTTTCTAACAAGCAAATCTAGAGCCTCTAATCTTTGTTTAAGTCAAGTGGAAGCTGTACTAACTCATAGTATGTGGAACTTCATGCCTTATTTAAAGTTCACTTAATGTTGTATTGCAGCACCCATATCTTCCCATGTCATTTAAAAATATTTGCATTTAACAGAAGGATAATTCAAACTCCGTTTCTATTTTACTTCATTTCCTCGTTTTCTATAAACTCGAGAAACGCGTCATATATTTTTCATTAATGCATAAATATTTTTCTGTGAATGCTTATTCCTGTTATTAGCGTAATACACGGAGAACAAGAATTAAGCTTGATTTTAATGGGACTATTGTCGCCAAATATAATATTTCCTCCAAATTGTTCGTGCAGGCATATTCACGGTAAAGTTAGTTCTTGTAGATAAACAGATTTGTAATCTGCCCGAAACATCCCATATCTATTCTTCATTCAGTGAGAATATGAAAAAACGGGTGGTCGGACTTCATTTTTCGCAGAATGACGCCCTTCTCAGGAAGTCCAAAAGAAGCGATCATATTTCACTCAATCCACCAGATTATGGTTTTCCGACGAGTACTGATGGAATAGAGATTTCTCCCGAGAAACATCTATTTTACGAACGCGTCGGTTGCGAAATTTTCGTCGTGCACGAATATTCCCACTAGCTTATCCCCGTTG
Source organism: Ceriagrion tenellum (assembly GCA_963169105.1). Lineage (NCBI taxonomy): Eukaryota > Metazoa > Arthropoda > Insecta > Odonata > Coenagrionidae > Ceriagrion > Ceriagrion tenellum. The sequence continues at coordinate 162,424,437 of OY720636.1, forward strand.
AAATCGAAGTCAAGCAACGATTCGGTTGGTGGGATAAGGCTGTGTGCTCTTTCCACGTCGCCTCTCTTCGAAACTTCCGCGGATTATTTTCCTTTAAGTTAAACCCGCCTCGCAGGGGCGGCGCACCGGGAGAGGTGAGCCCCTGGCCAAGGGATCGAGAGGCAAATAAGGGACGCCGAAGTGGGTTAAGGTCGGAGAGCGCGCCAAATACTCTCAGGCTGCCTTCGTCGGCTGCTCGCCTGCGTTGCTCTTTTCGGGAAAATCCTCACTGAGCGAAAGATATGCCTTTCTACCCTTCGCTGGTCGGAGGCAAGGGAATCGGGAAGCGGGAGTTGATGAGAAGGTGAGATGGAAGAAAGCGGAAAAAACAACAGACAGCTTCCTCAAACCCAACCGTTGGCACAAATATAATCAAACAGAATCAAATTTTTCCTCAATTTAAAAACAATTTGTGAATGCGACGCTTTTTTAATCAGTAAACTCATCATTAGGAACTATAATATTAGACAATAGAAGGCACTATTTGTGAAGTGTTCTCAGTATTCACGCCCAAGGTCCTTATGACTTTCCTGGAGTCAAACCGGAGGTCTCAGACAGGAAATACAAACGGATTCAAAAGCCGCTTAGCATTGCTTGTCAACTCAAAAAGTTTCATTGCATAGGATATATTATTTAAGGAAATATTCGTGGATCATTGTACCGATAACACCCATTCATCTGCATGCAAAATTTGAACCCCGCCAAAAATTCGATCCAAGATGGTGGATTACATTAGACAAGTGCGTGTCATGACCTGGGTATAAGGACCTTTTTCACACCGGGTCAGGTAACTGGAAACTGCCAACGTTTCGACCAATAACCCTTTCATCACCTTCAGGACGTTGATGTCAGGGCTTCACATGTCCTCGCTTATGTATCCGCCTTGCGAGTGCCTGTCTTCGCTATGCCCCATGTACCCGTGTTCACGGGTCAAGTCAGCTCTGATTGGCCATTGTTGTTCGTCCGTCTTTCGTTTGTTACTTTCAAAAGTAATGGTCTCCATCTTTGGCAAAGCGTCAAAGATTGAAACACCACATTTACATTTATAAAAATTCTGATTCGTTTGAGTAATCGGAGATTCTTATTTCGGTAAGCGTCCTTTCGCAACCGGGGAATATCCGCATTATTCGCTTCCAAAAATTCACAGTTCGTTTTGTGAACAACATTATCAACTTCTTAGAATCAGAATTTTACGCTCAATTATCCGGTAACCGCTTTCTATCGGCATTCTCTTTTTTTAATTTTTTTTAGCGATAATTAGACGTTTTCCCTAGAATTTGACGGATTCTTGTCAATGTTTTACTACCTAAGCCTCTCAAATGTTTTCGACTCATACGAGTCCAGATTGCTTCGTTGGTACTTTGCCTTGATGCCTTGATTAAAATATAGTGCGGAATGTAACGAGATGTTCTGATTTAAGTAGTTGGAGTTATAATCGCGGCTAAGTGATAGAGGTTTATTTTTAAACTTTTCAAGTGAGTCGAAAAAAAATATTGGAACACTCTTCACGAATATGCATCTGATGTACGGTGTAAATAACTAAGAATGCAGCCATTTAAATGATGAAAGAATTACATTTAAAAATTTCATCCTTGTTTAAAGCATTGTTAAAACTTGGAATTTTGAGCGCGGCATTCCAAGTAAGCAAATTTCAGTTGTAAAGTCGTATTCTTTAATCGGAATGACACCTTGATATCTTTAGTTGGAATGATACCTTGATATTTATTTGAAACCAGTATGGTTATATGGAATGTGTCAGTTCGCATTTATGGGAAAATATGCGCCCGTGTAATGGAATTGATTCGAAATATATGTGGAGTGCCGTAAGGTTACGTGTTAAAAAAAAAGCATGAGATTTACTAGAGACTAAATCATGAAACATGTAATATTTTTTCACTTTTGTCATTGGATTTTACCAATGAGTACTCTTAAGGTAGTGCCAGCGAGATAGTTCCCAAATCATAAGAGAGACCAAATTCGAATTATACGTTTTAATTTCACCAGCTGTAGGACACTTCAATTAACTATTGCATTATTAATGGTGCATTAATATAGTTTTACATGACAGAAATCGTAAGTAATCAATTGAAACTATGTAAATAAGTCTTTAACTTTACTCATTTTTTTTCACGCGGTGCGTTTGAAACTCCATCAAAATGGAAGGTTTATTGTGATACCCAAGAACTTATTGCGGTGAAAATATGGTTAATTTCCAAAAATAGTTGAGAAAAGATACACAAATTACATACTGATGATTTTTTTACGAGATCTAAGTGTTGGAAATGCCTCATTTTTTAAATTATGTCTCTCTGGAGTGCATATACGTACCATTTCCCATGTAATAGGGCTGGCATTTTTAAGTATTGCGGTAAGGGGTTAAAATTTAGAAGTCAACGCAAGGGGGGTATATTTTTCTTTAAAATGAGACCAAATTCCTTGATTTATATGTAAAATGATATTTCGCTCAAAATACCTTAAGGAAAGTTTCCCGGATATGTGTAGATAAGCGAAAATCGCTCCAATCACCTTAGCAACGTTTCATTTCCATGTTGTTTTTCCGCTCCGCTACCCGCAACCCCCTTCTTCCACACCCCCGGCCGCTACCTCCGGACACAGAGAGAGAGAGAGAGAGGCTACGATTCGCGGTCCGTGTCCGTCCAGCGTCGCTCTCGCCCCCTCTCCCGCTAAATCTCGATTCCTCTCCGCTCAGGTGGTTCGGGTCACCCCGCGGGCTAAAAACCTGCCCCCAGTCTGAAGCCTCGGGCTTATCACCGGGAATGGCGGGTAGTGGGAAAAGGGAAAAGGATGGGAAGGGTTAGCGAACGAACACAACCACTAGGAAGCCGACACCATGAGGCGGATTGACGTCAAAAGGACGACAATGGACCTCCGCCTCCCCGCAGTCCTCGTATCTGTTGGGTTCCCCCAACAACGTCAGACTAGTCCCCGTCAGTTTCGCTTACGCGAAAACTTACCGCACATCTTATGAGTACCGGAAGAGCACGTTGCCCCAAAAATTTGGATTGGGTATCCCCCGACTCCCTTTTACGGGTCGACGCCGTGCAGTCTGCCGTAGTACATCATCAAATCAGGGACCCACCGGACCAATGGATGGTCAATTCGGACCGATCATGGTCAAAGCGTGGGTACATCCGTCATCTCAATACTCCTCGTCTACCCTTCCCCTCTCCGCTCAATTTCGCCCCTTTCCGCTCAATCTCGCCCCCTCTCCGCTCAATCTCGCCCCCTCCTTCCCTCAATCTCGCCCCTCCTCCCCTCAATCTCGTCCCCTCTCCGCTCCATCTGGCCTCCTCTCCGCTCAATCTCGCCCCGCGAGGAGAGCGCGGCTTCTGGGCGGTTGCGACCGCTGAGTCACGTGACCTTCCCCACCCTCCTCCGCCCCTTTCGCCTTCCCCTTGCGGCTTGCGTCCGCGCGGCGCTGTGTCCGAAGGCCAAGTGCAGAGCCCAGGACCCCTGCAAATCCTTCTTCTTCTGTCAGGGGGGGTCTCCACCCTACCTCCCTTGCCGCCTCGCCACCCTCCCCCTTATTTCATACGCCTCCGTCCGTCCAGAGTGGCCGCCTTTCCTTATCTAAGTAGGTCCCGTTCGAATCAGATGGGGTGGGGGAGGGCCTCCAACCCCCTCGATATGCTAATGAGTCTGCGTGCGCACCCTGCCGTCTCTCGTGATATACAAAGCCCTCGCCTCACCCTTGGAGAAGGAGCACTCCCTTTTCTTCACTCACCCCCTCCCTCTTCCCCCCCAAGACCCCTTCCGGCACCACAAGGGGTGGTTGAGTGGCCGTCTTACCTATTTCTTAACGAGTGTGTATTATGGCAGAGCGGCATTCAATTCTAAACTGCGGCCCGCTCTCCGTCTCTGTTTCACTCCGAGAAAGATTCTTTTTTTTTGCTTTGGCCGAGACGATTCCTTGAAATAAGTCATTGATAACGGCATGCGATAAAAATTTGGCGATTAAAAACCAGGATATTTAATGCTGCAACAGCTTTCGAAGTTGTAATGAAGAACCCTTGGCCGGCCCCGGTGGTGGCGGGGATGAGTCCTCGCCAGCTAAACTGAGGGTCGCGGGTTCGAGTCCCACCTTGGCGGGTTTTTCACCACCCAGGGCATCGATGTCTGTCAAGTTCGGTTGGTCCGGTCCCTCTAAAACATGATGACAGGCTTACTAGCCTATTGGGATTCCAGGGAACTACGGGCTAACAGAATCGTCCGGCAAACAAAAAACACCAGATGTTGTAGTGTCCGCTATTTTCAATACTCATAACTTTACAACTTATGTTTCGGCACTTTAATTGGCCATCATCAGGTACAGAACAGATGATTGGCACCAAATAAAGTGCCGAAACACGTGTTGTAAAGTTTTGACTATTGAAAATAATGGACAATACAACATCTAGTGTTTTTTCATTTTAATAATGCAGTTCCAAACATCTCACCCGAAACTGTTGGCTTCAGCTTTTAAAGTGTTGAATCTACGATTGATTCTGTCTCAAAGGTTTCTATGCAGTCATTTACCAATTTTTAGATTCACAGAATGTGGGGCCAGAAAAAATGAGTGTATTATTAGATGGAAATTTAATTCCGCATTATAAATCGAGGAAAATTAGCTTAGTAATGAAAACAATTTCCTCGAATATGGGTTGGCACGCTGCCGCAGATGACTGCCGGAGCCGGCTTGCTTAATGGGGACTGTCAGTTAGCTGTATTCCAGTATGTTCCGGAAGGTTCTTATGTACAATCGCAGAAATTCAATTTTAGCGACGATTCCGTGTAGATTGAAAATGTACCAATTGCAATAGTGGCCAAACTAAGTTTATACCCTGAAATGATAATTGAGCTATTTTAACCATTTAATACTTTTATAGTATATATCAACGGCAAAATTAAAAATCAATTTGTTTAAATACTACCGTGTCGGCTTGGTACACAGTTTTTGCACCCACACACGCCTATGACTGACTGCTATATGGTTTGTCGCAACGGTTTCCTCACCTCAATGTGGTTGCTCACAGCATGTTCTACTTAACAAACAGTTAAAGGTGTCCGTGGGAGAAAGTCCTAAATTTGTCTTACACTTTTCTTGTCTTACACTTGTTTTCTGAGATGATCTTATTCAAGTGCAGTACAAACGGTTTCGTCAGGCATATAATTTGATGAAGTTAAAATTTTACTAATTTAAATAAAAACAATTTTTTTTACATTAGCCAAAATTTCGTCGGTATTTTTGTTCATATTGTTGATTTGACCTGTAACGGGGAGGAAAAAAAACTTGGTACCAGTGTACGGTGTAACTTTTTCATGAGGATTTTCCTTTTTCCTTAATTTTCTTCTTCATATTATGAGGTTATTTTTATGGAGATTGAAGGTCATAATGCATGTATAAACTTTTACCCTTTCGCCAACGTTTCGCATCTTAATTCATGTTTCATCAGTGCTACAATTACGTCTTCATATTGTGAAAGAAAGTTTGAAGTGAATAAATTAGGAGTGTGCCCTATTTCCTGGAGTAAATAATATCAGCTGGTTAATTTGATAAAATGTTCCTTGCAAATGGGCTACGTTTTATTTCAGTGCTGTGTGTATTATGGGGATATTCGTTTGGCGCCGTATCCTCAATTCTGCATCTAATATTTTCTGTATTTCCTCCATTGTGCCAACTCTAAGCGCGAAATGAACTTTTTTATTTCATTGATCCTAAGGCCATCTATGGGTAGTTTGAAACTATTTCCACTCTCGCCCCGTGCAAGTAGGAAGAGATGCTAAGTTTTTGGCGTGGAGGCGAATCGATAAAAAGTTAAACTTCCTTGGGACGGATCGAAGGGAGGACGCCTGTTGCTTCTTCGTCTTCTGCAGCCCGTTGGTATAATGAACGCGGAAGGCTCGAAATAGCCGAATATGGTGTCAGAATTAGCATGAGCAGGTCTGGCTGCTGTATGTTTTATTCGGACTTTCGGCTGTATCTCTCCCCTTATCCGTCACGGAGTGATTTGTGGGCCATTTCTCGAAGGTAGTGGTTGCGTATTGTGACGGAAACGGAAGGGATAACAAAGACCGGTATTTTCAAATGTGGTCCTTCCAACGCGAAATACTTGCAGCGATTTTATTTTCAGACTGTACATTAGGATATCAGAAGATAAATAGATTGATAGTAATAATGAACGTAGTTGAAGTGCTGGGGAGATGAGAAATATCAATGACGAAAACTTCACCTGGATTGGGAATGAAACCAGGGACTATGGCGAGGCGTGCATAAACGTGGATTTGTTTATTAAGTAAAATTTTGAATTTTAAGTTATATTTGGTATATTTTGACTATAGCTATCTAAAATAAATTCCATTCACTAAAATTTTTTGAAAGTAAAAGTCTGGGGTGATAAATCGGATTATGTTTTTCTTTTTGCTACAGCTTTAGCCCCTTAGGAAATATTCTTCTCAAAGGGAGAAAATAAAGATAAAATGTAAAGTAAAGGAATCAGAGTCCTGCAGTGCATCAAAGAGTTTTTCAGGCACTAACCCAATGGCATAAATAATAAGCTACTGATGTAGGAAGTGAGGAATAATTCCAGAAAATTAAGTTTCCTCCTTGAAAATCGCAGAAAAGTGCAATGATTCTTTCAATGATAGCAGTGAGTGACTTTATGTCAGTGAGCCAGCTTTGATCCGGAATTTAAACCAGTATTTTACCATTTAAAATGTAGCTTAAAAGTCTTGTAATTAAAAGATACATCCCTATAGTAAGGAGCATAATGATATGAGTGTATTCCCAGTAACATATTTCTTATTGATCTTAAGAAAAAAGTTTGTTTGATTCTTGAGTCTGATTTCAAGTTTATCCCTTTCTTATCTTACTAATATATAAAAATCTAGTGGTGTCTGTCTGTCTGTTTCTCAATCACTCAATAACCACGGAACCGATGAAAACAGAATTTGGCGGGACGATAGCTGGTGTATCTGATTCACACATAGACTATATAACAAGGGCCTTTAGGGCCTCAAAATGCTATATCATTAAATAATCATAGGAATAGATGCAGAGGTTTCTTTATTTGTTTAGTTAAATAACTTTTACTTGACGTATTCGGTTGTAATTTTCACAGTTAAGTGGAAAAAAGAATAAAGTTTCTTATTCTTTCAATCAATTTTCATCTTCGATTATATTTCACTTGATAATTGCAGTTTTATCGCCAAAACAACACATTTTTCTCCAATTTCAACAATAGCTTATTTACTTGGTAACTAAGGATTTTTCATGTATGAATGGGGACTTTGGGCATGATTTTAGGCCTGCAAGGGTCCACGGTTTTAAGGCTGACAGCTTCAAAAATAAATTAAAGCCCATACATTGTAATTAACTAAGTAGGCAAAGAACGTGGCTACAATTTCCTTGACGCCGAATTTTCGATTTCTAGCTTACCTGGGAGCAATGGCAAGGCAAAGTTTGAGTGTTTCTCCTCTCAAATTGGGGGAGTTAAAAATATTTTTTTTTCAATCATAATACAGAGTTTTTCCTCCTTTATCAATTTTAGAAAATTGCAGGCCTCTATCTATGATAGTATTCCCATAGTTGATCGCTAAATGAACACAAACACGTACGCCGGAACGCGAAAAACGGCTGGAAAAATCCGAGGTATCATAACGACTTAACTATCAATAAATAAGTATTAACGTATGATTTTGGGCTTAACTGTGATCTACTAAATACTGGTTATGGTATTTAAATAGCTAAATTAATTTGCCTAGAAGAAATAATCAGTAGAATTTCCCAAGCCTCGCCGTTTTGGTTTCTTTCAGGTGCTTGAGAAGCGTACAGTCAATAAATGAGGAGAATATATGAAGATAAAGGACTCACGTCATTTACTTTTTAGGTTACTAATGTGTAAAATTATTAACACTTTTGCTAAAACCCTTTTCCACCATGAGGTTCCGCATTTTTACATTCAAGATGCCTCAAAACTCTTCTCCGTCTTCTCCACGAAACTGCAGTTGGTTGCCAACCATAAGAGGAAAAATGAAGAGATTTATTCACATAATTTTGGTAGTTAGCGTCTTTCTCTCACTCCCCGTTGGATTTCAATGAGTAAATATCGTCTGCAATGGGCGATAAATGAAGCATTGATCCGGCGTAAAAGAACTATTGTCATTGAACTTCTGTGTGTGTACCGTACCAAATTGTGATGTAGAAAACCCTATTTGACGAGGTCATTAGCCTAAGTTTCACATTTTTAGAACGCCCTATACCACTTATATACCTAAATGCCCATTATTGGGGTCAGAAAACTATCAATAAGTATCATTGTATGATTTTTGGCCTAATTGTGATCTACTAATTAAAATGGTATTCAATTAGATTATTTTGTTTAGGGGGGGGAAACAATAGCATTCCCCACGCTGCGCCGTTTTGGTATGTTTCAGGTGCTTGAGAAGCGCAGGGTTGATAAACGAGGATATGGCGGTAAAGAACTAATATCATTTACTTACATTTGGTTACTACTATGTAAAATTATGAAGACTTTTGCTTAAGCCCTTTTCCCGCATGATTATATTCAGTGTGACTGAAAAACTCTTCTTCGTCGTCTCCACGGAACAACAGTTGATTACAAACTATATGAGTAAATGCGAAGAATTCAATGAATTTTATCAGTTTACGTCTTTCTCCTCTCACTCCCCGTTGGATTTCAATGGGTACCTACCCTTCGCTAGCAATGATGGATAAATGAGGAGCTGATCGGGCGTAAAGTAATTTATATCATTGATATATATATATATATATATATATATATATTAATACTATGCCCAACTCCCAAGGGAAATAGAAAATCCCATTTGACGAAAGTCATTAGCCTAAAATTTCCTGGTTTCGAACGCCCTGTACCATTGATATACCTAAATGATCATGGTTGCGGTCAGAAAATAGGACTTTTTTAAATATTGCTAGATTTTGATCCCAAACACAGTAGAAGAGACTCGTGGATCATTCTTGGTAAGGGATGTTTGGATCCTTGACCGCTCACGTACGCGGGTGTGACCCTTATTGACCATGGGGCCCAGAACAGAGTGAATGATACTGTAATTGTGAAGTCTCTTCCTGTGTCTATCTAGTGAAAAATAAATACCCTAATTATTATGAATATTTATAGAGCTACTCCGTCATTTTTAAAATCTAATTTCCCATCAGTAGGTTTCCGAATGTTAAAAATCAAGTTTCCTCGAGAAATCATATCCTCATCGTCTCCACGAAACACCAGTTAAGGAGGAAGATGAATCCTCAGCGGAAATAAATGTAAATTTATTTAACTTTCTTTAATGCATTAGCCCCGCTGAATTTCAACAGGTATCTTTCGCTAGTAGTATATAATTTTACATTCCTCAATTAATTGAGAACTATCTTTTCAGCAACGAGTATGACTTTCATTATTACACATTCATTCTGCAGTAAGAGAACGAATCATTGAGTCATTTAAGATTTTGCAGCAAATCCCGGGGAGTATTATTTATTAAGTTAAATGTAAATTTCGGCGTTTAGCATAATCATGCGTTTATTAAACCCTAGTTGAATCTTAAGAATGTCCTGCGGGCTCGAAATGAACGCATGATATTTTTTTGGGATAGGTTTGTGTCACGTTCAAAGGGAGATTGCGCCGCTTCAACCTAAAAGCCAAAAGCAAAGGTAGCCAAAATCCTAGGCGCAATTAAGTTAGTTCGAGCGAGATGGTTTCTTATTCATGATAGAGACCATATTCGAATTATACGTTTTGATTTCACCAGCTGTAGCACACATCAATTAAATATTGGATTATTAATGGTCAATAATATAGTTTTATATGACAGAATTGGTGAATAGTTAAATGAAAATATCTAAATAAGTCTTTAACTTGACTCATTTTTTTCACGCGGTACGTTTGAAACTCCTTCAAAACGGAAGGGTTTTTTTGTGATACCCAAGAACTTGCGGTGACAATATGATTAATTTTCAAAAATAGTTGAAAAAACATACAAACTACACGCTGTAAAATTTTTTTACGACATCTAAGTGAAGGAACTGCCTAATTTTGTAAATAATGCACTCTTTGGAGTGCATACACGTACCATTTTCCATGTTAAAGGACTGGTATTTTCTGACAAATATCTCGGAAAGTAATGTGGTAAGGGGTTGAAATTTTGGTGTCATTGGGAGGGTGAGATATTTTTCTTTAAAAAGGAGACCAAATTCATTGATTTCTAGGTAAAATGATATTTCGCTCAAACTGCCTTAAGTGAGCATTACTGAAACGAAATCTTCGTGAATAATAAATTAATCTTTATTGCCTTCTGTGTTAATTACACATTACCTATTATTACTTACAAATTATATTAGTAATGAAGCTAGATTAGCTGAGGGGAACAGGCTGGGATTGAAATTTGTAATATCCTGGTGGGTTGTAATTTCCTGATCATAGTAATGAAGACCTTAAATTATCCTAATCAATTTTTAACCATGCGTGAATAGTACAATTGTATTACTCTAGATTGTCATTAACATAAAATAGATATTCATCGCGCAAATTTCTTCACATTACACAAATTATGAGTTAATTGAAAGAATTATTCTTATTCGTTGGTATTCATTCACCTTTCAGAAATAGCTGACCTGTTACCATTGAATGAATGATTGATATGTATGTCCCTTAGTTATTTCGCCCCAAAGAGGAAAGTGGATGTATGCGAGTCGTTGGGAATCTGCGAAGGCTTTTGAACGGTGAACGGAGCGCAGCGGGTGTTTCGGGTTTCCTCTTCGGAAGTGACGTCAACCCGAGAGAGAGCACCAGTGCACGAGTGGTGCTGGAAGTGCCTGGTGTGGAAAATTCGGCGAGAAGGGTTTCTGTTTACGCTCCCGACTCGGGGGTTATTTAAGTGAATTGTTGTTTTTGGAGCAAAGATAAAAATGCTTGATGGGCATTTCTTGCGGAGATGATGGATGATACTGGAAGGGAATGTGAAGAGGAAGGATTGGCGACGGGCACGAAAGTTCGAGAGCGGCTCCGTTTTCGGGGCACGTCGGCCTTATGCCCTTTCATTGCTCAAAAGGGCATTGCTACCGAGGGAGGAACCGACTCCATCGGAGAATTCGGTTGGAATCAGAGTATGCCCCGTCACAGTTGCTTCTTTCTGTGACTTTCCATTACAGCCGTGGGGCATTAAGTATTGAACACCAGCCTTCGACACAAGTAATATCTAGAGTTTGATGAAGAATCGAAATAATGATTTCTGTAACACATGTCGTGTGGGATCAAAATTTTACTTTTAATCATAAAAATAATAAGTGTATTAATTTATCCTTTGGAATTAAAAAAGAGTACACCGTGGAATTACACAAGAAAATGGATAATTGAGTTAAGGCATTGCTTGTTGTTGGAGTACCTCATAATCGCATTTACAGTTGAAATTGAATTAATAAGTAAACTGAGGCCAAGTACGTAGTGTATATAATATAGTCTTGATAAAGGTAGCAGTTTTTATTGCAACTTGTCATAAGCAGCTGGGCATATAATCATATGCCCAGCTGCTGCCCATGCTGGGCATCATGTAAATGCTAGCTCTAATATTAACAAAAAATAACTGGATTGTTAACAGCCTCTCTTTGACCTTTTCATTTGTAGACCTTCCTATTGTAGGCTTGACAAAACCTAGTTTTTTTAATGGTGTGCCGCATATTTTTTGTGTGTGTTCCCCACGATATATCAGAAGTTAGTAATTACAGGTAATTTCAAGATAGTTAACTGTATCTGAAGGTTTTATGTTTACTCCACCCACAGTATAGAAATGGCATTTGAATGATGATTTTCTCAGGAAGTGAACTGGTGCATTTACTAAGCTATAATTCTAGTCTTCATTTCAGGCACCACGAATGAACGTTGTTAAGGTCCGATGACTGAACTTCTGAGTCCTTGTCTTCGTTTATTTCACGGTAGATAACTGTATCGTCTGCAAATAATCTTAATTTACAGCTAACTCGAGAACTTGATTGATATAAAAAGGACTTCATTCAAGAATAATTGATATAGATAATGAATAAAAGAGGGCCAATTACGCTTCCTTGTGGAACACCGGATGTGACTTCGACCATATCAGAGTTAAAACCATCAATAGCTACTTATTATTTTCGATCACTGAGAAAGTCCCTTATCAATTCACTATTTTTTTATTAAATCCGCATGAATGCATTTTATTAATGAGTTTTTTGTGAGGAATCATGTTGAATGCCTTCTTGAAATAAAGGAGTATCGTGTCAACTAGATTGATTCACCTGATTTAAGGATGTCTCGAGGGAAGAGCGCAAGCTGTGTTTCGTAGGACCTGCTCTTAGTGAAGCTGACTGCTATGTTAGATGTTGCGATTATCCAAGAATGTCAAAATATTGCTAACGTCAACATATTTGAGAATTTTGCATGATGTTAACGACAGAACCCGGTTATTTCCTGGGTCATTTCTATTTCCTTTTTTTTTTTCTTATTCTTGATTCTCTTCATCGACATGTTATTGGCATTTGAGAAATTTTCTTTTTTAACACCAGCCTCATCTTTGACTGGAACCGGCTACTACTTTGTTTTTTCGATTCATGTATATTGTATATGGCTACATTGAGATTTATCAGCAAATGTACTATGTTTTAAATTTTAACATATGTGAAATTCAATGACTTCCGAGACTATGAAGGTAAGAATTTTTCTTTCTCTGCCTGAATTGACGTGGACTTTGCCTATTAAAAACCTCTTATGAATATTCATCGAACTTCGTGGCTTTCTGTCTTGAGGCGATTGGTCTAATCGCTGATCCGAAGTCTGTACGGTGGATAAAGTCAGTCGCATACTTTCAACCGGAGATTTTCGTGAGCATTTCCTTGCTAATGTGTTTATGAACTTTTAAATTGGCTTAGGCAAACTTATGCCTCTGGTACTAGGAATAGCTGTAATATTTGCACTTAAGTGTGAATTGATGCGTAACAATGGTGTGCTCAAAAAGAGGAAAAGCGATAATTTGGTGAGTGGGTAAAATATTCTAAATTTTAAAAATGCTTGTCACTTCCTGGATGAAAGTAATTTAACTTTAGTATTCAAGAGCTGGAAAGAAAAAGGCTTCCTTTAAGGGAAGAGATAAAATATGGAACTTACCGCATAATTTAAAATGTTAATTCTTTACGGAAGTATATTGCTTCTATTTATGCTGCACGCAGTATTTTTTTACGAGGACTTACGAGACTCTTGAAGAATTACAACTGGGACTTCACGAGTCCAATGATTTTTTTTCTTTCAAAGATATGCCTAATTCTTGCTTGGGATAAACTGAAATTGATGTTTTTTTGAGCCGGGGAGATATTGTAGGAAGCGTTTAAGCCCTATATTTGACTTTTTCTCTCAGGTTAGCAGAGGATTTCAACGCTTAATGTTCTGCATGCTATTATGCATGCGTATATTATCAATATCTGTTCCGTAAGGCGTAATGTTTTAATGTGATAATGTGAGTTGAATTTCGTTGGAAGTTGGATTTTTTTTTAAATTTCTCCACCCTTCCTGGTCCAAACATTCGAACATTGTTTGTACTATGTTTTTTTGGATTATCTTACTTGGAGTGGCCTAAAATTCTATGGAGGATTCGCCCCCTTATAATTCATTTTAAAAATGGATATTTGGAAATATTTGACGCAGCGTAATTGAAGTTGATTTACTGAATAGTCTGCGGTTGCGTTATCTCTTCGTCTTGATTTATTATGACGTGCATCATATCTCTTTTTTTACAACGGTGGCCAAGTTTTTAACAACAGAGCGATATTCTGTGAATGCGTGGTTAAAACGATAAACAAGTTGAACATAAGAAATGCTGATGTCATGGAATTTGTGTCTCCATCGCTCTTTCAGAGTGCAAAATGTATAGCAAAATGGATAGTCGTTTACGTCACATTCATTCGTCCATTAGAGTTGCATTTGCTCGATTTATCATACCAGTCATTTTCTCAAATGTACTTTTTGGGAATATTTACAAATGCATGCTAATGAAGGTTTTCCAATTATTGGAGAAACCTTCGTATTAGTCACCGTTTAGGACTCCAGATGAAGCTTTATTGGACTTTGACTTGCCACGCATACATATTTATTTGGATTCTGATTTTAATTAGATTTAAAATTACATGCGTTAGTTAAATTGTTAAAAAGCACTGCGAAAACACTCCGTTTCGTGATTATTTTTTTGATTTAAGCAGAAAATTTTTAATACTCAAGGACCGAAATCTCTTTGCTAACCATTAATGGAATGGTTCGTTCTCTCGGAGTGAGCGATAGAATTATTTGATCAGCGTTCTCAGCCGTCCGATTGCTGTCCGTTCTAGATTGGCTTCGAAGGGGTCCATTGGTGCGGGATTTTGGTGTTCATTAGAGCGCCAGTTTTCGGGAGAGGACATTGTGTAGACTAAAGACTCTTTTGAGGTTTCCCCAGTCTCACATGGCGATGGTTTCGGAGAATTTGGGAGCATTTATGTTCACTCGCTCCCTAGAAGGGCATTGCCCCTGGGGCCGTTGCCCTGGGGCCGTCGCCCTCCTTTGACGCCCCTTCTCGGTGATGCAATCAGATTGGTAGCCAGATTCAGTATATTGAGACTTATTTTCCCTAGCTTCAGGGAGACTGCTAGATTGCCGCTACACATTTGACTGAGAATGAGGCATAAGGTGCAAAAATTATGTCCTGAATGAGTTTATTTTATTAAATGGCCCCATTGTTGGAACGGATGATGATGACAATGAATATTGTCGCAGAAAATGTAACCTATTCACACCAGAGCAAACTTCAAGTGTTTATTGACCTTTTCAAGAATCATCGGCTGAAGCACCTGGTAATTCTAAATTTTCTAATAGATGATCGATTTCGTTATTCATTTCTGTTCAATTCATAAAATTGAATAAAATATATTGATATTTGAAAATTGGTTTGACATAGGTATAAAAATTGATGAAACTTAAAAATATTGCTGCATTTTACAATAAATCAGCTGTGAAATCATAAAATTTATTAAACGGGCGCTATTTGTCCGTTAAATGACAATGACTTTTATTAAGTTTGACAACTGCTTCCCTGTTACATAATTTCAACTTCAGTATTTGCGTGGATATATTTTATGCGTTGTCCAAAGATATTACTTATTTGGGTGTAAAATGTTGCCCATAAATACTTATGTTTGGCGTCATCATTCATTTTAATGCTATTAGTCGTAAAATTATTTCATAAAATGAATAAATTGTGTTAACTCATCGTAAAAAAATGACCAATGGAAGGAAAAGATTGTCCAGAAATGCTTATAGTAAGTAATTACGGAACGTACGTATCAAAGGAACGCATTCTCTGCCAACGCAATGCCGCTTCCGTCTGGACTCGCCTTTGTGACTTCCTTGTTTTATTTCCCTTCGAGTTGTGCTTGGAGGTTTTTTTTCACACTAATCGAGAGCAATCCTGGAGTGTTTCTTCTGAAATGAGGAGGGAAATGTCAAAATGGAAAAAGTTAGGTTTGAGAGGTTTTCTGTCCCATTGGACTGAATTTCCATTTACACATGAACATAGAAATGTAAAGAATATTGTGAGACAAGACATATAAAAAATAAAGCAATGGTTTTTTGTGATTAAAAAAGTGCACATCGGGGGCCGAAGTATCATTTTTCAGATCTTCTTTATGTATTTTTTTGTTGGTGGTACGACGCTTCCCCTTAATTGAAATTTAAGGATTTCTCGTCTTGTAATGCCAGCGGTTTTGTCATCCACTAAAATTTTAAAGAGAATTTCCCAGATTTGTATGTATTTTTTGGTTTCTATACGTATAGCATTAGCGTGTAAGTTTAACTACCTCAGATTGTGATGTCATTGGGTTTCCGTCTTAAACAAAGGCATGAAGTATTTGTATATGAAGTAACATCAGGAGTCACTTTGTGAAAATTAGTTATGTTCATGATGAACGATAAAAATCTTGATAATGGCACTCTTTTGTTGAAACCTGGTCTGTGAATAATAATAAAGTGTGAAAATAGTAAAAGTTTTATTGTTTATCTTGAGCATCAAGTATTTGGTTATAGAATTAAATGTTAACATACAATTAATTATTTGATTTACAGTGCTGCTCTGATAGTTAACCTCTCTGTTTTCTTTGGTATGTTATTTTTAAAGTAATCGAACATAATTTGATGAGAGATTGGTGCTAATGGTTTCACAAAAACTGTAGTGATGATTTAATTATGTGATACAATCAATAAAAAATAACCTCATACAATTATGTTGTTTTTTATAATTAAAGAAGTCTCGTACTCGTCTTGGCAATGAGCAAAGCTCGGATACGCTTTCTATGTATTTTGTTAGAATGAATGATTTAAGTCGTACAGCGATGGGAAATGTTGAGATGTGTTCGATGACCTTAAGACTTTTATGCCGTCGGAATCCTTGAGGAGAGTCACAGCATGTTATATCACATTAATGTCGAACATTTTATGAAAACGATCTTCTCTGGCGCATGGGCTTGCAGGGCGATTTTTAATGACTGAAGTCGCGTTCGTTCGATTTCGGTCGTGAAGCATCCGGATATTCTCATCTTACATTCGGGTTTTCGAACACATGGCGTCACCATATATTCCATTCAACTCTGCCAGAGCCGGCTTTCCTTCGTTTTTCAACGTATCGACCGATTCGAATCAATGTCAAATGATCTCTGCTTCCCACTCCCCACGTCTCTTCTCTCTTCCAAACCACCCCTTCCTCCCTGTCCGCTTCTTTCTCATCTGCCATCATTCCACTCTTGGCCTTCGGGGGGCGCCCAGAATAGAGCCTCCAGAGGAAGAGAGAGAGACAGAGAGAGAGAAAGAGACTATTACCCTGGCCGTTGTTACCCCTCCCTCAGTCGTGAACCCTAGCGCTCTCACCGCGACGGCGAGCGAGAGACTGCGGCTTGCCTGGAGGGAGTAAGTATTAACATGGCAGGACGGAGTCGTGGAGGGAAGAACGTGCGTTGCTGTGCTTGCTGCACGATTTGCTCGGCGACGCGTGAGATAAAATTCGAATACGAGCAAGGCTTCCATTGGCAGGATCGACTTTGGCATGCGGGTGGTAGGCTAGGCGGCGATTAAGGTAGTTTTGAGAGAAATATCATTTTACTTAGAAATCAAGGAATTTGCTCTCATTTTAAAGAAATACATCCAACATATCCAGTGAAACCAAAAATTTTACCCCTTACCACATTACTTTCCGAGATATTTGCCAAAAAACACCAGCCCTTTTACATGGGAAATGGTACGTGCATGCACTCCAAAGAGACATTATTTACAAAATTAGGTATTTCCAACACTTAGACGTCGTAAAAAAACTAACTGTGTAGTTTGTATGTTTTCTCAACTATATTTGAAAATTAATCATAAAATCATAAAGTTATTCATTCTTCGGGATCACGTAAAACCTTCCGTTTTGAAGGAGTTTCAAACGCACCGCGCGAAAAAAATGAGTCAAGTTAAAGACTTATTTAGATATTTTCATTTGATTACTTACAATTTCTGTCATGTAAAACTATATTATTGCACCATTAATAATGTAATATTTAATGCATATGTCCTCTAGCTAGTGAAATTAAAATGTATAATTCGAATATGGTCTCTGTTTTGACTAGGGAACTATCTCGCTCGGACTACCTTATTGTTGGACTTTTAGTCGTCGTATAGTCGTGTCCAAGATAGGAGTGCAGTCTTTGGTTAGAAACACAGCCAATCACTCCTAAATGCGCACAATGCTTTAAAGGTTTTTTTGGTGTTACTCTCACAGTTAAGTTGCTCTGGTTTTCAACGGCTTCATAACTGCCAGCTTTGATGTGTACGACTTCCTCTCCAACTTCATGGCCTTTGAATGTCCCGTGATTGACACGTTTGTCTGTTTCACCGCCGATTGATTTTCTGACCATTCCATATATTTTTAGTGTATTCAGTAACAGATATAACAGGCTCTCCTTTATGGAATGCCTGTGAAATTTATTGCTTGAAGATGAATCTGTGTGGCCGCATTGATTATGCGGTTCCAATAGCGTGAGGCTAAGGCTTTCGCATCTTTCCATTGCATAGGTCTTCTTATCTTAGGATGCTATGTTCCGTTACTTTTCATCTCTGTGATTGCGTCATGTGCATGAAGTGCCTTCGATTCCCCTTCAGCCTGGTCTCTATTTTTCGGCCAATCTCCCCAAAATAGATTCTGTCGCACTCACAGTGAATTTGAACCAGGGTTAATATTCCTTATTACACGGTGGAAAACCCAAGTTAATTCTCTGCGTACAATGCTCCTCAGGGATAAGGGAATTATGTGACCGAAGAATTCATTACAGTAGCCTTTGTTTAAATAGTACTACCATGAGAGAACTTTTACTTTTCATGTATCTATTTGTCTAACCAATGTATTTCTAGTGCGCTGTAATCTAGGACAGAATCAAGTACTTAATCTCTTCCCGTTTACCTATCTCTTGGGTGAGGTACAAGGATTATCCCGCAGCCTTGTCGATATCCTGTTTAATTTTTTTAATACTTTTCGATGGATATCTCAAAAAGCGACCGGTATAAGAAATCCGTAATTTTTATTTTGCATATTGGCGTGGCTCCAGCTGTTATAATTTTTTCTCATCTCAGTCGTTCAAGGTATAGTTTTGCACAGACAGTGAGAAAGATATTTCATGGTATGAGACTAATTTGGCCAAATGATGTTCATATCATACTATTTTTAATCACAATTACTTAAGATAGCTTGGAACACTTTTGAAAAGTTATATTATCATTTAAACGATTTCTTTAAAGCCTAATGTAACAAAGCCTATTGATTATGATTTCACTGTCATCCACTTCCTCAATTCCGAAAATAAATGAAATCTCAGCTGCTCGAATAGATCGTAATTACATCAAAATAAAATATTTCGATCGTCTTTATTTTTCAAGTTTCTGATGCATTTGATTTTTTCCTTACATTTCTATAGACCTTGGAAATATAATTACCCCCAACTCAAGTGTGACGGAATTGTTAAAATAATATTAAGAAAGATACCTACTATCTCTTTAGTTTCAGAGCTCAAACTTTGTAGTTACGTAGTTTGGATTTCGTAAAATAGGTAACTACAGGTCCAAAACGTTTTAAAGCACTCTTAAAACAATAGATATGTAAAGAAATGTTTTTCCTGAAATGGAATATGTGAACATGAGAAAAAATTTAGATCAATAATAATCAAAAAGACAATCGCAGGGATAAAAATGTATAAGGGGAAACGGAATACATCGATATCAATTACATTTTGGCGGCTTCGATGACTGATAAAGTGGTCCCTAATCGCACAGGAAAAAAATGCCTTTCTCATAAAAACATTCTGCATATTTTTTTACGCCTAAGGTTATTAAATTAACTAGCAGAGTACTAAAGAGAGAGACTTTACTGATTCTGTTTATGGTGGCCTATTCTATGACTCCCGAGATTATGATAACATTCCCACTTCTGGAAGTTAAAAAATGACAAGTGGAAATGATGATCACTGGTCGAGCAAATATTTCCCAACATCTAAAACCCAGCGTGCATGTTCTGTAATTTTGATTTGGTTGAGTGAAGTCGCTGATACCTAATCGCTAGAGATTTCGATATGGTGGATGTTGAAAGACTCAATTGGCCCAGTTCCTTCTTATAAACTCAATCCTCGATTAAAACTAAGGATGAGTCGAATCCAATTGTCGACTCTCGATTTCAACGATTCTCAGGATTAGAATCGGTATCGAGAATCGATCGCCTAAGGTCGGTTCCGATTCCATCGATTCCAGATAGATAAATATTCAAATCAAATTTCATTTATCACATCATATTTGTCTCAGTAATTTTGGGTGTAGGCTATCAATTTTTACTTTTACCTCAATGAGCTGACGATATATGCATTTGCTATTTGTTAATAAATATACTTTTTGAATTACTTAATTGTCTTTGTTATTTCATTTCAGCCGATGCTTGAATTTAAATAATAGTCGTACGCTACTGGTATGTCAATATCCCACCTGATATTAGGAATAAGAATCGATGGAATCGGAATCGAGAATCGGGAATCGATTTGAAAGAATCGGAATCGAAAAAAAGCGGAATCGACTCATCCCTACTTCAAACAATGCTCAAAATAGTGGGATACCTTTGTATTGGTTACTAAGAAGCTTTAGATTGTTGACCTTACTGTTAAATGCTCCTGAAGTAAGCAAATCTTGAATTGGGCAAAATATATGATGTTAAGCAAAAACAAATATGATTGGACTTGTCGATCCTTTTTCTCGATCGCCTAAAAACACAACGCACACACTCTTTAGTTGTGCGAGAGAGAGAGAGAGAGTAACATCTTTGATCGGGGAATTCTCAAACAACATTCATAAAAATGGTAATTTTCATCTCAGCACATGGATATTAAAACGTTAATTCATTTACACCGCTTAAAGTTATCTACCCCCTCCCCCATCACCGCTTCCCAACCCTCCCAAGACCGTGGGCTCTACGTAATAGGCCGTTACGATAGTCTTGTTAGTGTTACTGACCTCTTGAACCAACTGGGATGGGAATCGCTTTCGACCGCCGATTAAAAATTAGACTCATTGACGAAGTTATCAATATCTCACGAACTCCGAACATACTACTGTAGAGCAGATCACGAGAAAAAAATTTGTGAAATAGACTGTAGGACAGAGAGGTTTAAAATATCGATAAGAGGCCATAATTTCGTCCAATGAGACTTTGAAAATAGGTTAGTGGACAGTTAGTGTGGTAGACTAGTTGAGTTCTTCCCAAATATTGTTTCTCTGTCTTCCACTTAGTGCTGATATCACTTTTCGCATGGTCCCCGCATGTCTGTGAGATATATGTAGATCAAACGCTAGAATGCTCACGGCGGTCTTCTTGACGGTTATAGACCTAAATTTTTTCTCATATTCACATCTCTCATTATAGATAAAACATTTCTTTGAACATCTGTTGTTTTAAGAGTGCTTTTAGAAGTTTGAGAACAGTCGTCATCCGAGTGGTTACCGAAAAGCCAGCTGCCCCAAAGCGTCCCTGCGCCAAGACGGCCGCGCCGAGACGGCCGCGCCGAGGTGCCTTGGACCCATTGTCAGAGGATGGCCCCGTGGCACCTGTTACCAAGGATGCGAGCGCACTTCTTGATGGTGGCTGCTCCCGATGAGAGCCTAGCTGGGAGGGCGGGAATTATATTTATAGGGAGTTCTAACGTCCGGCGGATTGCGCCCTCATTGCGGAAGAGGGTAAGGAGAGACAGAGTGGACCAATGGGTCACCTCCTGGTGTATACCGGGAGGATTAGTTCCCAACACCATGGCTGAGATACGCACAGCTGTGAGAAATACTATAGCAGTGAGAGTAGCTCTAGCTGCAGAGGTGGAACGCAAACGGACGGAATTCGGTGTCGACTCGTGGCTGTCCATTTGCAGTATTGTTCCTCGGGCTGACCGCGGGCACCATGTTTGGAGTAAGATTTTGTTTGCCTGAACAGGAGGCTGAGAGAATTCTGTGTGAGCATAGGGGTGGAAATTGTACATCTTCGGCGGGTGCTGAGATCGTGCCGAGCTACTCTCAACCGTTCTGGTGTGCATTACTCCGTCCAAGTGGTGAAATAAGTTGCTCGTCAGATTATCGAGCACTTGAGGTTTTTTCTAGGCTAGAGAGTAGGCCATTCAGCGAGATTCGAAAGCAAAGACCCGATAACAGCCTCCGAGTAAATCAGTGTAGCGTAGACCTGCATTGCCGAAAAAAACTTAGGGGAAGCTCAAATAAAGAAATGCAAATCACATAGCGAAAATAATTCCAAAAGAAGAAAACTTCGAAGAAAAACTCGTTTCTCATTTATTTTAAGGGACATCGAAGAAGTAGCTTACTTGTTCACAGAAAGGAGCGAGCCAACGTGAATCGAGCTGAATGCGATATAAAATCACTAAAAGCAAATTTCCGTAGCGCAAAGAACAAACGTGCAGAGGTTCGAAATTGTTTTTTTTTTAAACGCCAATATTGTATTTGGAACAAAGAGCTGATTGTAGAGGATATTAGCGATAGCAAAGTTTTTCTGACAGGATGTAAAATCTATAGACATGATCGATGGGATTGGACTATTGGCGGACTCCGTTCTTAGTGGTAAAATCATATTTCAATGGTACCGCACATACATTCGACAACAATGAAAAATAGAGCGGTCGGTGTACTATTAAACAACAGAACTAGAGAAGTATAGACATTTCTTCATTTCTTATTCCACTGGATTCCAAAATATACGTTTTGTACCTATTTGAAACTCAATTGTCATCATTCACCTCGAGAGATAACCAAAGCGTGATAATTATCGGTGGAGATTTCAACATCCTGGCTGTAAATTGGAATGCCAATGGCGTAGAAACAAGTTCAAGGATGCGTGGTGTGAGCGAGGCCTTACTCAATATAATTTCACGCCACTCTCTTAAGGCGCGTCCACACTATGCCGCGGTTGGCCGTTGGCACTGCCAGGTTGGCAAAGCCAAAGTGGCAAAGCCGACTGCTGGCCTGCCGTCTACATCTGAGTTGGCATTTGGTCGCACAATGTCTGCCGAGGAGGATTTACTTGTTGCTTCGGCTGCGTTCATAATCATTGAAAATTATGAAAAAATACGCAAACGACGGTTTTGGGTGCGTCCAAGCCTTCAAAGTAGAGCACAATACGGAACTAGTGACTTAAGGATTTATTATTGGATGACGTGGACGAATTGAATCTCGAGTACAGATCTGGATGTGTTTTCAAAAACTTTTATCGTATGAAAAGCAGGGACTTTGAAGTTCTTCTGAATAAGATAGCTCATATCATCATGAAGGAAGACACACCCTTCAGAAGATCCATTCCTCCAGATGAACGTCTTGCAGTTACTCTGCGATTCTTACCACTCGTACCATTCTCATTTCAAGGTATAGGTTAATCAAATCACACACTTCAGCGTTTGTCCACTCCATGACCGAATACGGCGCTGTCCAAGACACGACTGAACCCGCGTGGAGCCAGCGGTTGGCACGTCCCCACTCTCCGCTCTCATTGGCTTTCTTTGTAGTAGACCGACACTCGAGCGATTTTCGTTGGCACACCGTTGGATCGGCGGCACATGCCAACGGCCACGTCTACATAGTATTGGCTTTGCCAACCTGGCAGTGCCAACGGCCAACCGCGGCATAGTGTGGACGCGCCTTTACTCAGGTGGTGGACAAACCTACTAGTGGTAATAAAATACCTTGGCCTTTTAGCTATCAGTCACCCTGCAATGATTGAACACATCGATAACCTCGAAGGAATTAGTGACCATAAAGTAATTTTGACGGCCTCGTAAACAACAGCAGAGTCCTCTGTAAAACCTAAACGTAAAGTCTACTTTTGTAATATTGCGATTTCATTAAATTTGGAGAGACGTTAGAAGCTTCGTCCACGGAATTTGTTGCTACAACGAAATACAAGATTACCGATGTGTGGTGGAGATATTTTTTGTAAATTCTACGTAAAGGAATCGATTAATATATTCCACACACATTCAGCCGTGAAAGTAAAGAACCTCGTTGGTGTAACCACGAAGTAGGTAAGGCGGGAGCTCGGGATACAGAGGCAATTTCACAACTTATGTAAAAAATTCTATCAAGTCAGGTAGCACAACAAAGGAACTTGTGGCGAAAGAAATTTATGTTGCTCAACGGTTCAAAACGAAGATAAGAATGCGTTCTACTCTACGAAACCCAAATAAAAAACCTGATGTATTACTAGATGATTACCCCAAGTCGTCCTGGTCCTACGCTAGAGAGCTCAAGGGCGAATCTTCTCCTGTATAGTCGTTATTGGACACAAACGGCAACATATTGCATAATTGCTACATATAATATTTGGAAAATTGGAATGCGAGTGTATGATACCCAAAGATTTGAAAATAGCCAATGATACTCCAATATTAAAAAAAGGAAACAGGCATGAATCAGGAAATTACCGGCAACATCCTATATGCCACAAGGAAGCGTGATTGACCCTCTTTTATTCATTATGTATTTAAATGACCTAAGTTCTCGAATTAGCAGTAAACGATTATTTACAGATGATAAGGTCATAGCGAAGACGCAGACTCAACAGTTGTACCATCGGACCTAAAATACGTTCAAACGTGGTGCCAGGAAGCTTGGGGCTTGAACTAAATCTTAATAAATGCACCAACGTACACTGCTTGCGAAAGTCATCACACCAAAATTGTGTCATAAAACTTAAATTCCTCATAAAATTCAATCACATTGCTATTACCTTAACTTTAATTATATCGTGGAGAACACACATATCCTTTGCGGCACAACATTAAAGAAACTAGAAATTATAATGCGTGTCTTTGGAAGGCCCTCAGATGAGAAAGTAAAAGAGAGATGCTACTTCGCCCTGATAAGGTCACACCTCGAATACGCCGCGAGCATTTTGCACCCTGGACAGAAAGACCAAAGGAATAAATAAAATACAAAGGAAAACCACGCGCTTCATTAAAAACTGCTAAAAGTAAACATTCAATGTTTCACAGCTTTTCGAGGGAAGCCCTTGAGACTAGAGACTCGGAGGCTGCACACTAGGTTTAGTTTGCTTAAGGTATTCGGAACTGGTGCGTTTCAGAGCGACAAAGAGAATATCAATTTGACGCCACCGTACGTCTCGAGTTCCGTCATATGCGATAAAGAAGAGAGATATACCTAACAGATAGATACAAATATTTGTTCCCTCCACACACAATAGATGACCATGGTTAAACCGGAGCTTCACTTAAAACACATCAGTGATACAGTTCACTATATCACCTCCGGAAAGATCTTCTTTTCACCTTTACACGGCATGTGCCCTAATACCCCCTGCCACACGCTCTTGTGGCTTCTCGCAGGGCAGGGCAGTATGTTGGTGCATTTGATGAGCTGCAGTATAATTCCCCTCGTTCTTAATTATCGCCCAATATGGTGGGGTCCCAATTTCCAGATATCTCTTTTTATTCCCAAATCAATCTTGAAGAATAAATTTTTTCCTACTCATGAAAACATACCTAATATAAAAATTGGAGCCAATTATGCCCAGGAAACCCGTGCCTAAAGGTTACCATTCTTCAAATTTTTAAGGGTTGGAAATATTTATTTTTATTCTAATCCGACTCATGAAGTCACCTCGCATTATTATTAAATTTCCGTATAGCAATATTCACGAAGTGCTAAGAATTGTTAATTGTGCATTTGTGTAATAAAATTTGGAGAGGAATAAAATATCTGCAGACCGGACGATATTAAACAAGTGTATAATTACATCCCGCGTGTAGTACTACATTTTTTATTCACTGCCAACTGCAATATGATTAATTGTAAGTAAAACCCATGTATATTTATGGTAAAACCGGTAAGACGTGTTTATTTACAATCTGTCGACTGGATTTATATTTGAACTTCCGTCTATCATCACTAGGCGGCATCACTTTGCAAAAAGTTGTTGTTTACGGAATTCTAGACAACAGTTTTTGGCGACGAGATCACAATCCATAATATATATTCATGGAAGAAACTGTAGTCAGAAAAACTAAACACGCAACGAGAATACCTGAAAACAGCGATATTAACAATTATATGATTCGCGGAAGCCTTCAAAGAAAAATACTACCGGTTTTCAAGGGAACGGTTCGCCAAAACCGCGAAATGTTGAGCATTACCAATGTTGCACTATTATCAATCATTTCCAGGTATACTTCTGCGTGGTGAGCTTTATCGGCTCAACGTTTCGTTCCTCCTGCTGGGAACGTCGTCAGGAGTGTATCACAAATGTTTTTTTTTAAATCACAAATTCGAAGGGAAAGTAAAATTACTTGAATGAGCAAGAAATTTCATTTTTTCCTTTCGCACGTCGTTCGTCTCGACATTATTCGACCGGTAGTTATAACTAAATTAATAAAAAAGAGGAAAATGCTGCGTAATGAATGAACTCATTTCCGTGCGTTTCCTCTCCCCCCCCCAAATGTGAAAGGGGAGAATATGCGGACACAGACAGAGAGACGTAGAAACTTTGTTTTTATACTTTAAAAAGTTTCAGGCGGATTTACACATGAAGTTCACTGCCATGGGAGTAACGTGTGAAGCAGTCTCTCGAATTGTATCGCCACTTTTACAGGGCATCGTTTTGCTTACATATTACTTCCGGTTTTTCCCAAAGAAATGGATGACATAAGCAAAAAAGATAAACACGTCAATATCGAAAATCGCCTAAAATTGGATATAATTATTGTGTTCGTATTTGTGCGTGTATTTGGATACAGCTGTCCGTTCTTGTTCGAGTACCTCAGGCATTGGTCGAATTCATAAGTATGCATAAGTTACGTAAACCTTGCATAATAACATCGTATCAAGTATGAGAATTGAGATTATAATTATGATTATCTCATAATCGAAAAATCATAATTATGGGACCCATAAGCCGTGGAAACCAATCAATAAGTGTTACAGAAACATTCAATATATTCACTGGCTTCATAACTTATGGCATATTGTTATGAGTTGCATAAGTAGCCAAGATGGCGGATGCACAATGAAGCGCTTGGAGACTTAATTACTAGATAAAAGGATTGTTTTGAGACAAATGACAGGCTTATTTACGCTTTATGACTAATTATTATGTGCATTAGCAATTATTCATAGGCTAAAATTTCACAAACTTTATCGATGGTAGGAGATTAGATCAAATATTCGAAGCTATTGACAACTGGTAAATAAGTTATGTAACTAATAGATGTGTTCCTGCAAACTGAATATTTTTATGAGATATATAAGTTAATAGATATCATAACTATTGATTTGATTTCTAAATGTTCTTGCAACTGACCATGATGATTTGAAACATTTTCAAGCAAAAATAAATCTTGACATATGCAACAATCAGTCCTCCTCCAACGAATTAATTCGTTTTTTTTTAATTTATAATTTCCGTTCGCGGTCATGCGCTCGTGATTTCACAAGATGTTTTGCAATATTATCGCAGAATATTATCGCAGAATATATGCTACTCGCAGGCAAAACAAAAGCCAGTCTATTTTCCCTGTAATTGTGAACCTCGGTCAATTACTACCACTATATCGACACCCCAATACAATATTCGTACTCACACTTGTCGAAGTGTCTCTTGCCAGCGACTTGGTAAGCTACTGTCAAGGAAGTAACTTCAATGGTACTGCTACTTTACTGCTACGAGCGTACCTATAGTGTCTCAAAACTTTTAGAGGAATTTAGGTGGAAGCCCCTAGAGACTTGAAGGCTACACACTAGGCTTAGTTTGCTTAATGAATTCAGAACTGATATTTTTCAGAGCGACATAGAGAATATTATCATGACTCCTCACTACATCTCTAGGTCTGACAGATGCGATAAAATAAGAGAGATACTCTTCCGAACAGCAAGGTACAAAAACTCGATCTTTCCGCGCACAATAAGCGACCGCAATAAAAATTGAGCTCCTCTAAATACACTCCCATAATTCATGTCACCATTTCACCTCCCAAAAACTTACATCTTTACACGGCTGGTGACCTACCACCCCCTGCCACACGCCCATGCGGCGGCTCACAGGGTCTTATGTAGATGAATGGTAGTCCTTTTTTAGGACCATGAGCTCATTCTGCAATTCCTTCTCTTCATGTAAGTATTTCTCTGACATTTACCTCAAAGTGAGGAGACATTTTTTTGTGTCTCTTCCTGGCACAAAGCCAGTCTATCGTGGGCCAATTTGTGTTTAAGTGTTTACTAATTCCACTGTCCATAATTAATTCCCAAGTTTTATAGCTTGCGAAAACAGGTAAATACCATGATTGTTGTTGCAGACAGAAATTAACCCTTTGTCACATTGTGGCGATACCGGTATGATTTCCCCTCCATTGACATATTTAATCGGAGACCTGGATATTTTTAACTGGTTCACTCGAAAAGTAGTTTTTGTATTTGGATGCATCGTGGTTCGATCGCTAGGGGTCATTTCGTACGCGCTATCCGCTCCCTGCAGTCACTCAAGAGCGACAGCACCCACTCATGGGAGGGTACGTCAGTCGGGTCCTGGATGTTGACGAAATTTGCAGGGAGGTAATCTTACGATTTTGATTTGTAAATCATCCATCTTTTCGGGAGATTAATCCAATAGTTAAAATGAAAATTGTGGTTAAATATTTTCCTCGTAAATGTAATCTATTGATTCGCGCCATTATAAAACAGCAGATTATAGTCGCGGAGTGAGAGAAAAATTAACCCTTTGAGTGCGGCATGACGTGATATCACGTCGTGGTTGTCTTTGCGCTGGTGCTGATGACGTCACATCACGTCATTGGTACCGTGAGTGTGTTCCAGCATTCACTCGAGGAACTTTCACTATTAAGACCCCTCAATCTCTGTAAACTCACACGGAACGGTGGAACACTCACAGTACCAATGACGTAATATCACGTCATCAGCACCAGCATAAAGACAACCATGACGTGATATCACGTCATGCCGCACTCAAAGGGTTAATGACTGAAGATGAAGAAGGTGGCAAGTTCCATGTCCGTCATCAGCTTATTTTTTCGCGTTATATTTGAGAGATTGATCAGAAAACTTCCAAGGTTGAGAGAATATTGCTCTCTGCGAGCATCAAATTTTCTTTCTCCCCAGATTAAAAACTTTATTCCGCTACAGTGGTGTCTCATGTCATCATCACCTGCTAAAGGCTAAAGCCTTGTCTCTGCAGTCATGTGTCCCTGTCAACTGCACCTCTCTTCAAATCAGCGTATGTTTTTAATCCCAACGTACTTCGTACATCATCTAGGAACTTCTTTCTTGGCCTTCCTCTGCTTCTCTTGCCGAGCACCTTTTCCTCCATTATATTTTCTACAAAATTATTATGTCGAAGAACATGACCAATGAATTTAAGCTTCCTTTGTTCCATCTCTTCTTTTATCAGTCTTATTTCTTCTTTTATTTCCCTCAGTACCTCTTCATTGCTCTTTCTGTCAGTCCATCTTGTGTTTGTTTCTTGTCAGTCCATCATGTATGCGTACTTCTAAAAAAACATTTGATGAGCTCACGAAATGAATCCAGATAAACTTGGAGAGTCCGTGTTTGACATTTGAGTGATTTTCTTAGACTTGTAAAAACCTTCGTCGAACAAGATTTTTTCAAGGTTTTCATTCCAGTAGGGCAGGTAATGATTTTATTTCTCCGAGTTTCCGTTGTTCCATGGATGGTTTCACTCCACAGATTCCCAGCGCAATGACGTGTTAAATAAAAGATGAGAGCAGGGGAAATTAGATAGTCTAACTCCATTTAGCTGCCATTAATTAATCCTCACCTTTGTCCTCTCGAAGCCGAAAAGAGCCAGAAATAGGACCGTGAGGTGGGGTCAGTGGGCAGTCGGCTCGACACAATTGGCCGTACGGACAAACGAAACTGTTTCAGGCGTTACTTTGTGGAAGTTTTTAATATTCATATGGAAAATATAAAACTTGGTTAATTCCGATAGCCTGCATATTTTACGTAATGACCACATGCTCTCCACCCATTCTCCCCTCTTTAACATAAAACTTCCCTCTCTCCACGTTAGACAACCGTCAAAGTCATCCTTTCTGTTCTTGTTTACCTAAAAATTACTCAGTTTTGCACACAATTGTACACATCCTTCCCGCCGCCTTTACGTCAGCTCTACCATCTTACCTCCACGCCCCCTCCTCCCTCCTCCTCCTTCCCTCCCTCTCCCTCCACCTTTACTGTGTATATATACTCAGCCACTCAAGTCAGCTGCACCTTGAAAATGGCACTCAGTTGCTGAAACCCGGGTCGGTTTTAATAAATTAGTGTGGAATTAACCAAGTTGTATCATAGAGTAGGTATATATAGATAGGCAAAGCAATCCTAAAAACAGGACATACATTTTTGATAGCCTTGGGAAGAATTTCTCAGATGCCTACACTTTAGGGAAGGAAGAATTTTGGCTTACGGAGAAGGCCACTTGGAGGCGCTAGTGGTACTCGGTGATTTTGCATCAACATACAGAAGAGTAGATTTGCCATGGCTGTTGAGTGCTTTTAATCGAGTATCAATTGTTTTGTCGTTCCTATGATACATAAGTAAACAGTTTACTCCGTGTTTGGTAATCGTGTGTCTTATCATATTGACATGAATTCGATTCATTATAGACAATGCTCATTGAAGGCACATTAAAATACATGCTAAACTTGGTCTCTACGACTCAATAAGATTTGTTTCCGTTGTTATGGGTCGATTTGTACACATCCAGGCACCGAAATCATCATAAGAACGTCATGTGAGTTATGCGACACTAAATAAAGTGGCCGTGTGCCAAAGCTCGTTTGTTATGGCTTTTAGTGCAACTTCGATACACCTGTTCCATCTATCGGCCAAAGTACTATTTAAAAACTCATATCCAAATCTCCTTATCTCTTTGCCACTCTATATATGTAACTTACTCTATGGTTATATCTTTTCATTATGAACAATTGGCCGTCTCCGAGGAGACGTTGTTCCAACCTCGTGCTCGCCCTCGGATCTCCAAACCACTGCCGAATTCTTCTCCGTTGGAAACGGAACTTTGCGCCTCTCTTTCTCTCTGCACTGTTGCCTGATCATTTCGGTGGCCGTTCGTCGTCGTTTCAAATTTTTGCCGCGTCCCCTCGCTCGTCGCTTCCGTCGTCACCTCCTTCTCGTGTCCTTCCTTCGCTCCCCCGACCTACCAACCCCAACCCCCCCCCCATCCCCTACCCCGCTCACATCCCACTTCCCTGCATCCTCCTCCCTCTCAATACGAATAAACTCCTGGTCACGTGATGGCTCCGTACCTTACACCGCCCCCTTTCGGCCCGAGGGGGATGGGAGGAGAGGCCGAACCCCTACCTCACCCCGTTTAACCCCCAAATGCGCCCCCCCCCTTACTCTCCCCCATTATTCAGGAAAAGCGGAATGCTCTTCCTCTTATTCGTCTCCTTCTCCCATCTCCTTCTTCTCTGCATATCCTCCTCTCCCCTTTTTCTCTCGTCTCTCCCATCCCCTGAACCCCTTTGCGGCCCCTTTTCTCGCGATTCACATAGATTCTCCCTCTTCATATCTCGTCCTTTCAACCCAAGGCATGGAATTTTATTATCCTACTCCCCTGTTTTATGGAATAGTTCCTTGTTGGAACCATTTAAGGTAGTTGGAGAGGAATATCATTTTACCTAGAAATCAATAAATTTGGTCTCATGTTAAAGAAAACTATCTCACCCTTCTAATGTCACCAAAAATTCAACCCCTTACCACATTACTTTCCGAGATATTTGCCAGAAAATACCAGTCCTTTTACTTGGGAAATGGTACGTGTATGCACTCCAGAGAAACCTTATATTAAAAATGAGGTATTTATAACACTTAGATATCGTTAAAAAAAACCAACATCGTGTAGTTTGTATATTTTCTCAACTATTTTTGAAAATTAATCATATTGTCACCGCAGTAAATTCTTCGAAATCACAAAAAACCTTCCGTTTAGAAGAAGTTTCAAACGCACCGTGCGAAAAAAATGAGTCAAGTTAAAGGCTTATTCAGATATTTTCATTTAATTACTTACAATTTCTGTCATATAAAACTATATAATTGCACCATTAATAATCCTATATTTAATTGAAATTTCCTACAGCTGGTGAAATTAAAACGTATAATTCGAATATGGTCTCTATTATGACTAGATAACTATCTCGCTCGGAGTACCTTAAAATGAAACTTCACTGATTTACTCATCAGTAATATTTTATTCCGCGGGTGTGTTTGCAGAGGTAACTTGGGGCGAGAAATCATTCCACATGAATTTGACATCAACGCACGGAATAATATCTCACTTTGTCAAAGATTAAAAAATATCAGCTAATTATCCCCTTGCTGCTTTACGAGGTATAAAATGCCGGTTTCCATTCATTTACTCGCTATTATCCATATGAGAAATGGTAGGGCGATTCACTACGGAGAGACTTTATTTATTAAAAAAATGAGGAATTTCAAATGCCTGGGTCTCGTTAGAAATTTGAAAATCCGTGGTTTTCATGCGATCTCAACTGTTTTGTTAATTAAATCTATTCTTTACCGTTGTAATTTCTACAGAATCGCCAAAAAATTATCAGTTGTGGAGGCGGTTTTCTGTGTCAGGTGTCAAAAAATTCTATGAACCTGTTGAGGCGGTTTAGTTAAATGCATTAGTCTCGATTCATGAATTCTACGAAACCAGTGTTGTAATCTTTGATAGAATTATTTGCATTTTTCATTGATCCAACACTAACCTTATGATGTAAAAAGTGTCATGATAGAATAAATATTACAAAAAATATACTTCAGTCATGTTACGATTAATGTCTGTGAGGGATACACGTGCACGCTTTAAATGAAAGAATTGTTCAGACACTAGGCTTGCGCGTCGAATGAACTGACTAGAGTAAACCGTAAAGAGCGTTTTTCTCCATTATTGCTTACGTAGAAAGAGTAGGTTCGAATAGAATTTATCCTTTATACTCCTAAATTGTTTAGGGTGAATGAAAATTTCTGGAATTGATAGCAAAAGTGTTTTCTGAGGAGTACTTCGTTGTATATTTATTGTGTACCTACCAACATTATTTCTAAAAGTTAGTGAGTTAATAAGAAGGCTGAGATAGTTAAATTGGAACTGAATTTATTAAAAAATAAAATTGTTTTTAAGGTACTATTTGCTGTTATAAAAATGCTGTTGAAATGGCTATAGTTCGTTACTAATTTTCCAGTTTTTCGTTGCACGACTTTTATAGGATGAACCTCGTAAGCCATCGGCCATCGAATAAAGGCTGCCATTTTAAGCTGAGATTCTTCCC
Source organism: Ceriagrion tenellum (assembly GCA_963169105.1). Taxonomy (NCBI): domain Eukaryota; kingdom Metazoa; phylum Arthropoda; class Insecta; order Odonata; family Coenagrionidae; genus Ceriagrion; species Ceriagrion tenellum. The sequence goes on from OY720636.1 coordinate 162,457,441, forward strand.
GTTTCTTCACTATTGTTTTGTTTAGATTTAAAAAAACGCACGAATATCTTATGCTAAAAAAAATTCCCTCATAAATGTCGTTTTCCCTTGGCATTGGCTCTTTCTAATGGGACAGGTGAATATTATCGAACGTTAACTTTAACTGTGAGTCATGCGACACCCAAGGTCGCACTCTGCTCTCCAGTTTAGCGGTCCATGTTCCCAGCATGACAAGACTTTCACAGTGCATTGCAGTCTGATTTCAAATGATTATTTACCATTATCTAGTTCGATATTGTGCGGATTGCATACTTGTTGCGAATGGATATTTTCTTTGGCGTAAATTTTTTTTCATTTGTCTGTAATCGTAGTCTAATCGGCGGTGCAGCTGCAGAATTTTTGGAATTTGTGTCGCTGCACTCGTTGAAAATATATAGTTTTGAGCACCTCACTCTAAAAATTTGTGGTGATTGCATTAAAATTGCTTGGTTGTACTGAAAAATATTTCTTACCATCAGAATTTATTTTTAAAATCTTTATTAATTTTATTAATACTCGAGTGAATTCTTGGGAATTTAAGTAGAGATAAACACAGTGAAATAAATTGAACGCTCGTGACTGTAGCGTTTAACCAATGAATATTGCGTATTCTTAAGGTGGTGTAAGGTGGTGTAAGACTTGATGAGTTTTAATTTAGATTGTGGGAGACATTATTTTTGCGCCATCGTTACTGTATGTAGTCGGTGATTCTGACATAATTTTAAGCCCACGTTACTAGATACTGTCGTGATATCAACGGGTGTAATTAGCATGCCATTTATCATCGTTGAAACGGGATAATAATACCTTGTTCTCCTTCCGAGTTTGAGAAACCGAGTTGTTTTACACTCATGAGCACCTCATCAAGCCATTCATATTATCGCCCGACATTTCAAATCCGAATTTTAATTGCAGGCATCAAGGGGAAAGGGGGTGTCATTTGCACTCTAGAGCGGCGCGAGTTACGTCTGTGGCCTTGCTGCTCAATTACCTCTTCTCTCTTTGTATTGTGAATTTCGATTGTCTCCTCTTTGTCGCTCGTGCGAGAAATTGGCGGAAAAGGGGAGCGGGGAAGGGGGGGGTAGGGAGAGGAATAGGGTGGGGGAAGGGAACTAATAAACGTGGCGCCTTCCCTGCGTCGCCACCTTCGCATGATTTCGAGTTCTCTGACACTTCCAGCGGCGTGCGGATCCGTTTTCCTGCTGAAAACCTCCATTGCACCAATCTTGTACCATTGTTGGATGCATGAATATATATTATGGATTTAGGTGTTTGGAATTGTTGCCTAGGCTGCGTGTTGCCTAAATTTCCACTTTTAGTTCACCCAGTCCAGCGCTTCTTCGCTTAGAGTCTTTTCTGTACTGCGAGCTGGTGCCTGTTTTTGCAAATATGCAAATTTTAATTCAAAATAACTACTTTCACTTCCCCTGAGAAATAAATAAGTAATTTTTACGCACATCTACCATGTGTTCATTTAAAGGGTTCACATCACGCTGTCGCAGCTAACAGCGCCTGACCGTTAGAGTACCAATGGTGAAATATGCATACTCATTGGAGTGATGTGATTGTCTGCCCATGAATATATTATGAATTTAGATGTTTGGAATTGTTGTCTAAGCTACGTGTTGCCTAAATTTCCACTTTTAGTTCACCCAGTCCTTGGCGCCACTTCAATTAGAATCTTTTCATTTGTTATTGTAAATAGACGTACTAGTTAATTGTTGCTAACGTGAGACTGTGGTGAAGATTCAATAACGATCGAGGAGATATGAATTACTTGATGCTTTGAATAATATCTTGCTATTTTTGTGATCTATAAATTTACTTTGTAAATGCTAGAGAGGAAGTATCTATTACAAAAAATGTGTAAGAGGCTTATGAAACGTCCATCGTGTGCCGACGACGATGTTTGCCAGACTCTGATTCTAATTTGAATGAATTAAGCCTTTTCGGCTTAAATAAAGAATTTAGAATGCATTGTTTAAACAGAACTTGCTTCGCACCAGGCTACAAAACGGGGTATGCGTCGACGAGGACCCAAAATAGGAGACTAGATTGAAAAATAAGAATCTGTTCAAGGCGGGGGTAAGTGCACACCTTTTTAGCGACACTGCAATGATGGCCATTAGGAATACTCATGAAGTCACCTCGCATTATTATTAAATTTCCGTATAGCGATATTCACAAGGTGCTTGTATAATACAGTTTCAAAAACTCATATCATTAACAAACTTACCTAGCAAAGATTTGACCCATAACGCGCCACAACAGTTACAATTCGAACGTAGAAAACCAGTCTTAACAAACCTGAAAAAACGTCCTATGTATACCGATCATACAACAGAATATTTATTTAGATTTTTAATTAAGCCTGGCAATAGTTTCATCTTCCATAGACTAACCTGAGTTTCAGTCAAATGAAAAGTTCTGGCAAGGATATAGTTTAATTACCTCTGGTAAAGCTCGAATTGAACTATAATGCACATAAGTGATCAGCAATTGACAAACAGCTTTTCACTTGTTTGTCTTGGCCCGCGTAATCATCCTTTTAGGATTTCACTCCGTTGGAATCCATCGTGCGAGGACTTCGTCTCTCTCCTATCGTGAAATATCGAGCGGCCGCAGGGCTCAGGCTGACGCTGATTTTATCCCAGCAACTTTATCGACGGTATTCCTCAACATTAATACAGAGATACTCGTTTTTGTGTCTTTCGCGAGTAAACTATTTAGATCGTAATTATAGATTTAAGGATTATGGAGTGAGCTACTGCATTGTGACCACAAATTCCTCGGCTTTCCTCCGATCAATGGTTGGCCAGAATATTCATCTTCGGCATGGGTTGTGGTTTTTGGCCGAATTTGCTCTCTCTCCGATATGTTGAACACAGGACTGTTGGATTTTTGCTGTGATTCCATGCTGTGATGCATTCTTGGAAGAAAAATTGTGATTACTATTTTTCATTCATTGTGATAGCTATTTTTGTATGTCGGACCTAAAGTGTACAATCTATTGCCTATTTCGTGTGTTAAATCCAAATCTGTTAATACAGTATTGAAAAATATACAATCTTGGTTATTTACTCAAGAAATAATAGAGGATGCCTTGTTATAATTGTATGTGATTAACTTGATAATTTTGCTTAAAGTACTGATAACCTCATGTAATATTGTGAATCTATTTCCATGTTCAATTATGTAAAAGACTAACGGATAACTATTGACCAAATGATGGTAGTCTTAATACAGGTCCTCCTTTTAGGCTACCTTATATTACTCATGTTGTACAGATTGATATATGTTTAATTGTGTTGAGTAATAAATATTATTATATTTATATTAAATAATTAGAGAATCTGGCTTATAAAATTCAAGGCATCCAGACAAAAATCATACCTTGCGATGACATTCGTTTGCAGCTGCCTCTGTCCTTACTATGGAATCTACGCGAATATATTTTCTATGGATTTAAAAAAAATATTGATTTCAGATGAATGAGTGGATGCTTACACAGGCCTGATGAGAGGAGTGTGCGGGCTATGACTGCTATGAATGTGACTCCACCGTCTATTGGAGCACATGTTCAATTAGCATCCCTATATATAGTTGCTAGTTACACGTCGGTTTCCTTAATATGTCGTAAAGCAGTGAATGAATGATAGTAATAGTCTTGATTCATGTTGTTGCTGAAGAGAATCTCGCCATATTTTGCCGTTGCGAGAGCCCGTCAAAGATTACAGCGCTGGTGACACTCCGTAAAATGCAAATCCAATCAGCAGCAAACCCCAAATGCCGTGTGAAAGAATGGGATCACATGACCGAAGAATCTGCGATGGTGTCTGTTGTTTAAATCAAACCATGACAAAAATTGTTTACTTATAATTGATTTCTTATTCAGATCAGTGAAACCTTCAATTGCGCTGTCATTTTGGACGGATTCCTTTTGCAAAATCATGGACGTGTAACTTTCCGGCCGTCGAGAGGTAGTTGCTTCAGTCTTCTCCCGGTAGGGGACGCGTTATCCGGCGCTGGAGAGAGTAGCAAGTTAAAGATAACTCTCGTCGTACGATTCCCATCTCTGGCGCTATTAAAGTTGGCTGTTATTGAGCGGTCATCCAAAATTGGACTGTATTCTCTCGCCGGAGCCTCATGGTCAGTTACCGTTTCGGAAGGCCTTCCATTTCTCTCTCTCCTCCCTTATCCCTCCTCCTCACCCCCCTCCTTCATCCCCTCCATTTGGGCCCTAAAGTGTGCGTCACGGGACGAGTGAGTGAACTGCTTCGTGGGAAAACGATAAAACCTTCATCCAGTTCCCTCCTTTGCCCATTTGAATGGCTGCAGTCTGTCGCACCACTCTAGGCTCTCCTCGCCCTTATTGTTTTGCTCAGCAGGAATTTCTTTCTTCGGGTTTTATTCACTCCGCAGGCATTGAACTGGCCTCAAGGTAGTTGACCGCGGCGGTTTCCTATCTCTCCACTCATATGCCTCCGACACGGATGTTAAGGTAGTCCGAGCGAGATAGTTCCCTAGTCATAATAGAGACCATATTAGAATTATACGTTTTAATTTCACCAGCTGTAGGACGCATCAATTAAATATTGTATTATTAATGGTTATTATATAGTTTTATATGACAGAAATTGCAAGTAATTAAATGAAAATATCTGAATAAGCCTTTAACTTGACTCATTTTTTTCGCGCGGTGCGTTTGAAACTTCTTCTAAACGGAATGTTTCTTGTTATTTCGAAGAATTTACTGCGGAGACAATATGATTAATTTTCAAAACTTGTTGAGAAAACATACAAACTACACGCTGTTAGATTTTTGACGAGATCTAAGTGTTAGAAATTCCTCATTTTGTAAATGTCTCTCTGGGTTGCATACAGGTACCATTTCCCATGTAAAAGGACTGGCATTTTTTGGCAAATATCTCGGAAAGTAATGTGGTAAGGGGAAAAAGTTTTGGTGTCATTGGATAGTTGACATATTTCTCTTTAAAATGAGACCAAATTCATTGATTTTTAAGTAAAATGATATTTCGCTCAAACTGCCAAAAGTACCCATGTACTATTACTTTCAAAAATGTGTATACAACCACCAGCCTGTTTCACGGGCTTGATTGGGGTCGCGTTGCAAAACCCATAGTTGGCACACAGGGCTTGCTGCGGCATATGGCGAGAGATAAAGTATTAATAACAATCAATTTAATTGAACTACTATTAATGTTCTAACTCACTGTTTAAGAGAAGATGGCAAATATGAAAGACTATGGCGGCCACTCGGCTATCAATGGAGTATAATTCAATGGGTAGATATTTCATTTAAAGGAGATAATCCAGTAATTCATTAGAAGGCCAAAACGTTCCAACCTCTTCTACTTTGGAAGCTTAATTTCTTTCAGTGATTGAAACCAGTCGAGAAAAATATGTGGCTGAGTTGCTATAGGAACTCATCATCTTTCTGTAGATTAAAATTTAAATAACTAACAGCAAATTTAGTTTTTATCTCATATGCCAATATTATACATTGCGTTGACGTAAAGAGTGCATCTTTGGGGTTCTCACACACCCGTTTCACATGAAATTGCTCATTGCAAAAATATTCCCCAAAAGTAGATTTGAACTCCGCCTCCTTTGCTACTAACACAGCAATCATGGATTAAACCACCGCGGCTATTCGGCCAGTCCTTCGGGCTTCAAAAAATGGTAGTTTTTAAAGTGAAATTATAGCGAACTGAAAAGTCGGAGAGGAGCCCGATAGAAAACCCAGCGATCGACTCCGTTGCGTGGACGTGAGTTTCTTGAAGGCATTCCTTCCGCTAGGGCGTTTACTCTGGAGTATATTTGACTGAAGTTTCGCTCCAGCCCTGTCGTTCCTCGCCCTTCCTCGTCGTCTCTCGGCGACGTAAAGCCTTCCCAGCAGAGGCCTCAACCCGGCCCCATTCATTCAGTAAAATGGTGGGTGTATACATATTCTTGAAAGAAATAGCACCAGGGCGGTAATAGCTTACACTGAAGTTCCTGGGACTGCGCAGTGTACGATTTTGGGACATGGACTGCTGAACTTCTCAAGTTGTGCGTAACTAGGGAGGAATGTTGTTCAGAGTGGAGTCTTTCTAATTGTTGCCAACTCGAGCGTTTTTGTGGATCTCAGCTTTTATTGAGGTCGCTTATTGTGCGCGGGAAGTACGAGTTTTTGTATCTATCTGTACGGCAGTGTATCTCTCTTATTTTATCGCTTATGCCAGACCTAGAGATGAAGTGAGGCGTCATGATAATATTCTCTGTGTCACTCTGAAACACGCCGGTTCTGAATTTCTTATGCATACGAAGCCTAGCGTTCAACCTCTTGAGTTTTTAGGGGCTCCAACCTTAATTCCTCTAAAAGCTGTGAAGCAGTATATGTTCGTTCGTGGCAGTTTTTACCGAAGCGCGCTGCTTTCCTTTGTATTTTATTAATATTTTTGCTTAAATATTTATGGTGATGTAAAATACAACTACTTGAGGCAATGTGCCTCCCGAAATACAGTTCATCGCGAAATGCTTCGTGCTCAAAGTGACCTCGGTGAGTCTCTTTTCCAAGCAGAAAAAAGAGCGAATGGGATTTTATTCTTGTACCTGTGGTGTCACACTGCGAGAAGAGCATTAAAGTAATGCTGAGCACTCGTAATTTTATTTGGGAAAGAGTTCAATGGTCAAATGTCCTTGTATTCTGCTCCACTTAACCGTTAAAGATTTACCGTCTGCAAAGCCATGGTTAAAGTCGTGTCATTCTCTTCTGAATCTTCAGTTAGCCTCTTAAAGTTCTCTTTTGTGGTTTCCTTTCCGTGACTTTTGTCAAAGCCTAATGGGTCTTTAAATCGGCAGACGTATTCATAGATTCTGTTGCACCTCGCAAGGGTTAAAAACCTGTCTCCCGGTTTGAAGCTCTCGCTTTTCGCCGGGATGGTCAAGTAGTGGGAGGCACAAAATAGCAAGGTACTGTGCCGAGTAAAAACACTCCGGCAGACCACACGACGTCTACCCAAAAAAAGGAACCAAGCGGACACTCTATCCCAAGACTCTGGGCAATGGGCTTCGCCGGCTCTCTACAGATGTGTGGGAGTGTTTTCGCGTAAGCGGGACTGGCGGTGACTCGTCCATCGTGGTTGGGGGAACCCAACAGCTGCGAGAACTAGGGGGAGGCGGGGGCCCGTTGTCGTCCTTTTGACGGCAATCCGCCTCATGGTGTCGGCCTCCTAGTGGCTTCGTTTTCGCTAACCCTTCCCATTCCATTTACCCTTTCCTCCCACTAACTACCCGTCCCGGTGATTAGCGTGAGCTTCATGACCCACTGGGGGGTGGGTTTTTAACCCTTGCGAGGAGTCTGTTGCACCTTTCAAGCATGTGAAGGGAGAATGGTCCGCTGCTTCGCAGTTTGCTAAGGAACCTATCCCATTACAAAGCTGGAAGATCTCTCGCGTGGCCTGGTTCCATACTGCCCCAAGTGGATCTTCTCATCTGACTCGCTGGCAAACTTTGCATCAATGTTCTTAAGCCGTGTCCGGTGTTGGATATTTCCATTGTACGTCCTTCGTTCCTCATTACGGAACCTCCCCTCACAGCGGTGCAAGCGAATGTCATTTATGTACAGATGAGCGTGATTTGGTTTCTTGGCAATTTAATGCTCTATCAATACGTGGTATTCTGGGGCTTGACATGCATTTCCGAAATAATCGATTGAACACGAATAAGAATTTTCCCGTTACCGCGAAATAATCCGTTTCCCATTTTATATAATGGTTGCAAACGAATAGCAAGGTACCGTGCCGAGTAAAAACACACTCGCATGTATGTGCGTATTATTTTGTGCTTAGATGTCGGATTCGGCTCCATAAATCAAGCCATTACAATTGCTGCTTGGAGTCCTTAAGACGACGATTTTTAAAGTATAGTCTTTGCTTTATTTATATGACTTAATGTACGGTTAGTGTCACCGTTTAAACAGATGATCTCAAGAGAGGTGTTGTCCAAGAATTTATTTTCGACTTGCCCGAAAGGTTATTAAAATTGCTCGCAATTGCTCACGATGACCGCTATTCAGCAATCTTGAGACGAGAGCTGCAGTTTTTTCCTCCACTTCTGGGCAGCTCATCCTCCGGTCACGTTAAACACCCTCTCCTTTCTCCGGGGTGATAGCATTTTTTTCTCTCTTTATTTCCCATACCTAATATCGTCATTAATCGACGGCAATTTCCCTTGCTTTCAAAATTCTTGATTGGCTTCATCTGAAGGTTATTGAGCTCTTCTCTTAGGTTATCGTTAGTTCTTCCACGTACCCTTTCCATACCTGTATTTAATTGATTATGGGCAGCATTATGCACAGCATCTACATTTATAGTCCATTTTATGCATAACCGTGAGTGCATTAATATAGAAATCGGCCATTTTGTTGTTTACCTGTAATTATTATTGTAATATTATAAGGGCAGCATTCTTCTGGGGTTTTCCAGTGCGTTGTTGCTTTTAAAGATAGCAACGTGGTGAAAAACCCCAGAAGAATGCTGCCCTTATCATTACAGCACCGCGGAAGCCTTCGCACCAACTATAGTAATATTAGTTTAATGGCTGGAGGGATCGATAGGTCTCAACTACACCGTACTGAAGTCGATGATTACGACTAGCCATCAATTAGTGACGAAAGCAATCGAGATGCATATATCGATTCGCTTTTCAAAATGGGCGTCATAATCCTGGGACTAGCTCTTTCGGAAAAAAGAGTTACGATATTAAATTTGGCTGTATTCATTAAGGTAGTGTAATTCTTTAATTTTCTGCAGAAGATCTGTCATTACTATTTGACAGCATTTAGTTGGTGGGAAGTAATTACTGCCGAGAACCTCTCTGTAACGTATTGAATACAATGTGCGATTGAGGGCAGCCGAGGGTTTGGGTCTGACATGGTGACTTGACCCTAGCGATAGCCAATGGGCGCCAAAAATACGTCAAGTAATTATTTTTTCAATCTTATCTCTATTTTTCTGACGAATTACTGCTAAACTATTTTTATCCTACCGATCGTTTTGAAAGCTATCCTGGAATTCAGCTAATTATACTTTATCTTGAGTTTAAGTTAATTTAACCAATTATCCCCTTTTAATCAGCGTTTTCTTATCAACCTTTGTTCTTGCTCGTGCCGATTATCCTTTTAAGGATAAAATGAAAAGGGAAATAGAAAGTCAAACGCCCTCGTCAACTACTGCCCTCGCCATAATCTTGGGAATTCAACTTTTTTCTCCACCAAATTATAACCGGGCGCTTAAACACAGGAGCCCCCACTATTTATATTCAATGGTAGAAGATTTAAAAATGTCCATTGTGAATAGTCGACTGTAAAAGGTCATATTGCCTCTTGGAGGGCATCCATTACTTTGCTCACTTTTGCCGTTGCCTTCAATTATATTAAAACTCATCGCAATTTTGACCTCGTCATCGGCAAACAAATGCATATCAGATCCATGAAGGTATTACAATCATCGCTTGCTTTGTCGTTTCCTCCAGTGATACTGACTACAGAGCCAATGCGAAGGAGAGGAAAGCGCCGAGTTAGTCGTCAAAAGTATTTTTTTCATTTCTTTATGCAATGGCGGCCAGATGCTGAGGGCAATAATTATATTGTAGCAATGTAAATGTATGTTACCACTGGTCAAGTTACGGAGTAAAATAACCTAACCATTTAGAGATACCGACTTATAGTGTTTTACGGTCGCCATACTGTGTAAGTAATGTGGTAAGGGGTTGAATTTTTGGTCTCATTAGAAGGGTAGGACATTTTTCTTTTAGACGAGGACAAATGTATTCATTTCTTAGTAAAATGATATTACGCGCAAACTCCTTCACTCATCCCGCGGTAGCGTTGGTCGGTAAGGGGTCGTTGTAGGCTCGCGTAACTTTCGTTTTCTCTCGGAACATTTGCGCTCTGTGTTTGTTTCACTGGGAGGAGGAGAAGTGTCCGCCGGGTAATATTCCGAGGATGAGTGCTGAGAATTGGATTTGGAGGGAAATGACTCTTGCCTCTTCGGAATGTGGGGTGGGGGCAGGGAGGGGGTGAAGAGAGGGTGGGAGGGAGGCTCCGCTGGGGGGTGGGGGGAGGCAGGGTGGGGGAAATAGGCTCTCGCGATGGGACGGCCGCTCATTTGTTTGGGAATGAAGAGCAGCTCTGAGATCGTTATCATTTCTTTTAGAGGAGGAAGTAATTTTCTCCTTTGTTGCGGTGGTGGGGAGAATGAGCATTGTTGGTGTATGGGCGCCGATGATGGGGAGAGGAGGGGGTGGGGTGGACTGGGGAGGGAAGCAGAGGAGGGGTGGAGGTTGGGCGATTACCCCCGACAAAGAATAAAAGATAAGAATGAAAAAGTAATCGGCAAACATATTGATGGGTTGTCTAATATATAAAAGGCTAGGCGTTCGTACGTATGATTCAGTTGCTGGGTGTCATGCTTCAAATGTACGCCAATAGATGGCTGGTGAGCTCTCATGTACCGCAAGGTCGTTCGATATCTCGATTCTTCGCCTTTCGATTCGATATCGATGGTGCAAAATATCGAATAAATCGACCCTGCATGTACGGTATCAACTGACGTGTGCTTTTTGGAAAATGTAAGTAAAACAAGGGACTGTGAAGATGGGTACATCTTCGCCTGCTTCACTCAAATTGTTCCATACAAATAAATCCTTGATATTTAGATATTCAATATTTCTTTCCCCAAATAAACGGATTGTTTTCTTTATAAAACAAAACCACACATTAATATTTATTTATGTATTTACTATCTTCATTACTTTTTGACAATTTCAGCCTGGTTCTGCAGGCTTCACAAATGGTACAGTTTATTTTAGCCGTTTAACCCACCACTCCACATTCAGTCCGAAAATACTCCGTTTCCTGCACAAAGGACACCGTCTAGATGTGGCGGAGCAGTGGGAAATATTAAAAAGAAAACGCAGGAAAATGAACCTGTTAAATGAGAATGAATTTGTTTGTCATTCCCCTATTTTGGACACCATTTTACCTTAACCTTACCTCCTCCAACAAACCACCCTCCCCTGTCCTTCCATATTTCTCCCACCTGTCTTTCTTTATCCTTCCTCAGTGTGACGCAGGTCAGGAGTGTTGACGTAATTTGTCTTGAACGAACAAAGGGTCATATCCCAATTATGATTTTAGCCTTCCCCTCCTATCCTTCCTCCTTACCACCCCCCACCACAACCCCCCACTACTGTGTTTTGGCCAATATGTCTCTCAATATATATATGCACATGTCTGGTTATGTGAAATTTTAGTCGTACCTTATGATGACTGCAAGACAATCGAGACAGGTGTAGTACGATTTTGTAATAGAAGACAGACAGTGCGATATCTTTTGTGTATCATTTTTTATATTGGCCATTGAGAGCGGAAGTGGCTCAGTAATTTTTTTTTCCATAATTTCGTTCAGTGGGGCACGTTCGTTCCTCTCTCTGTGTTGTGTTTTGTACGTAAGTGACTCGAGTCTAGCTTCAGTAATCTTTTGATAGAATACAAAAATAGGCCATTACATCTTCATTTATTTAGTTTAAGCCTCATTTTCAATATGAATGAAAAGCAAGTACTCGGTTATGATTCCACACTTTATTCAAAGCAACACGACCTAGGTTTCGGCGTGTAATGCCATCATCACGCCTGATGATGGCATCATTTGCCGAAACCTCGATGGTGTTGCTTTGAATAAAGTTTGGAATCATAACCGAGTACTTGTTTTTCATTTATTATGAAGGAATTCCACTGAGTAACCCCAGAGACAGCGTCTCATTCTCATTTTCATAAGGTTGGCAGTTTTACTCAATTCGCTCTTTCTCTCTACGGCACATTTTCCAGTATCGTCTCTCTGTAAATTTACACTTCAGATATTTCTTGATCTTATGTACGCTTATTCCTGCGTTCTACATCAATTGGGTCATGTGGGTCGGGATATTTGTTTTTTAGATGGTGATGCAGTTTTTTTGGGCATTTCTTCCTTAATGATATTAGTAGTACGCAGAGGTTTTTATGCATGCACCGTGACTCGTTTTCAGGTATCCATCTACTATCCTTAGACTTAAGTTAAAATGTCGTGATTCAGCCCCGCTCATCGCGAATACCGGCGTCGGGTCGGATTCTCTCGTCAGGGTGAGATAATCAGTCCATCATTCCATGTTGCGAAATATCCATACCAGATGAAGTAGTCTCCTAAAATTTAAATGCTTTAGAAGGTTTTTTGGCGCCCAACTCAGCTTCTCATGAGTACGAGGCTATCCCCACGTTCGCCGACAGTTCAATTATCAGCGCAACTTCACTGCCAATCGTCGCGGTATAAATTTTTCAGATTGGCTTGAAGGAGTCAGTCTTCCACTCTCCCTTTGGGACTGCCACATTCTCCTCTTCACTCAAGCTAAGCTCCTCTGTGTAACGGATAAGAACCACCAGAAAGGGTAAAGGGATATTAATTTCAAAATGCTAGGATTGCAAAGTGATGCACCCGGAGGAGACCCGGCGTTTAAGGAATTAAATATTGCATTATTAATGGTGCAATAATATGACAGAAATTGTAAGTAATCAAATGAAAATATCTAAATAAGCCTTTAACTTGACTCATTTTTTACGCGTGGTGCGTTTGAAACTTCTTCAAAACGGAAGGTTAATTGTGATCCCGAAGACTTTACTGCGGTGACAATATGATTTATTTTCAAAAATAGTTGAGAAAACACACTGACTACACACTGTTGATTTTATGACGAGATCTTAGTGTAAAAAATACCTCATTTTTAATATAAGGTTTCTCTGGAGTGCATACACGTACCATTTCCCATATAAAATGGCTGGTATTTTTTGTCAAATATCTCGGAAAGTAATGTGGCAAGGAGTTGAATTTTTGGAGTCGATGGAAGGGTGAGATAGTTTCTTTAAAATGAGACCAAATTCGTTGATTTCTTGGTAAAATGATATTTCGCTCCAACTACCTTAACATCAATAAACGAATGCAAGAACTCTTAAGATGCTTCATAAATTCAGACACAACTCCCCCCCCTATTTTCAAACCAATTAAATGTCGACAACCACAAGAGTAGCCGTGTTCCAGCCATGTTGTTCCGAAGGATTAATAGATTGACGAAGTGGAACAAATGGATTACATTATGACTTTAGTGGACACGCAATTTGATCGGTACGACGAAAACACCTTTCGCCACCCTTCCCTATTGGTTTCGGGGTGACTGACCGCAAAAAAAACACCCACCTTCCATCCCCTTTTCCCCTTCCCCACCCCCACTCCCTCAGAGTTCAACATCTACATCTACATACATCTTCATACCACCCCACGAGCCGCCGCTTGGGCGTGCGGCAGGGGCTGGCAGGTCACTAGCCGTGTAAAGATGTTAAATTTTTGGAGGTGAAATGGTTACTGTTCTATGAGAGTGTATTTAGAGGAGCTCAGTTTCTATTGTTTATATTTGATTAAATCTTTTTGACCAGGGTCCCAAATGCTCGCGGCGTATTCAAGGTGTGGCCTAACCAGGGCGAAGTAGCATCTTTCGTTTACTTTTTCATCCGAGGACCTTCCTATTACACGCTTTACAAAACCTAGTTTCTATAATGCTGTGCCACATATGTTTTGTATGCGTGTTCCCCACGATATATCTGAAGTTGATAGTGATAATTCCAAGATATTTTACTGTATTTGAAGATTTTATGTTTACTTCACCCGCGGTGTAGGTATGTCTTTTCTGTGGGAGAGGGCGATGTGAATTTTTTTTAAATACGAAGCTGGGTGCAGTCTTTGAATTGGAGTATTTTCCCTATCCTCCCATCAAATGTGATCGGGGAAATCTTAAATAGTCGTTGAGATACTTTGAAACTCAGAGATGTATGAAGTGAAATCCACGACTTTGCTGTGACGGTTGGAATTATTTTGGCATTATAAGGCAAAGATCGACACTGTGTCATCACTCTCCTCAATTTAAATATAGGCACGTGCATAACTTTTGTTTTTATGGAATTTATTCTTTCGATACTTTAAAATTAGTCGTGGATTTCAAAAGGTGAAAAATATTGCAATTGGTATTTCCATGTGAACTTGTATGAAAATAAGTACCATTTATTTAATAACTCACTTAAAAATGATGATAAAACTACAAGTACTAAATCAACCACCGAATCGGGTACTCATAATTTGGATTAGAGATTTGGATTATTAACATTAATTTCCAGTAATTATAATTAGATGATGTCCTAGTTATCTTGATATGCACAGCTTTATTTATTTAACATGTTTTAGGAGTAATACTCTACGACCTGTGATAACAAATTATTACTTTAGCTATTTATATGCATAGGGTTCAAAATTTTCAGCTGTTTTTTTCACGAGTCATTGGACGTCAGGTCTTTGAACTCAAGAAGCGCGTTGCTACTGAGTGTCGAAATTTCATGTTCATCGCTCACAACTAATTCAGGGTCTTCGGAAGAGTGCAAATGCCGCCGCGGCGATGTCAAATGGAGCCAAATTGATAATTGCCTTTAGCATGCAAGAGAAAAACCCAGTCGGTGGAGGTTGGGTGTGCACGAGTTATTCCCTTTATTTTGGATTCACTAAATCCTTGAATTAATGTATTTCAGAATATCGTTTTGCTGTTTTATGCGGATAAAGCATACGTTTGATTATTCTGTAACTGTTCAATCAGTCATGTGTGAATGTAGAATACACTTCTCTAAGATAATTATTATGGTACGTTTACAAATTTTGTTCATGGGAATCAAAGAGAATATTCCTTCAACTTAATGACCTTCACTAATTTATTTGCTGAAGGATTCTTGCATTCAAGAAATAAAATATTCAGTACTCGAAATCAACCAATATGCATTGAGCCGAGTAACGTGCATTTTCAAACTTTTAATTATCTAGTCGTCCATTGATATTTCAATTCTATCACCTAAAACAGTTTGCGCTGTCGACTTCAAATCATTGAAATTATAGAAACAATTACTTGGGAATCAACAACACCAATTCTATTCAATAATGAGTCAATTTGACGTTCGGAAACAGGCGTATTTACAACCTCCGAGTAAATCAGTGTAGCAGCGTAGATCTGCATCGCCAAAAACAACAATTGGGAGGCTCAAATAAATAATTGTTACTCAGCGAAAATATCCAAAACGCGCCCTCAAAAAAAATAGCACTCATAATCAAAGATAACAGCACCAACAGCAATGAAATAGGGAGCAAAACAAAAGAAATGTACATATTTCTCTATTTATACACCTCCGAGTTCCAAAATATACGTTTTGTACCAATTTGAAACTCAATTATAATCATTCACCTCGAGAGATAACCAAAGCGTGATAATTATCGGTGGAGATTTCAACATCCCGGCTGTAAATTGGAATGCCAATGGCGTAGAAACAAGTTCAAGGATGCGTGGTGTGAGCGAGGCCTTAATCAATATAATTTCACGCCACTCTCTTACTCAGGTGGTGGACAAACCTACTAGTGGTAATAAAATACCTCGGCCTTTTAGCTATCAGTCACCCTGCAATGATTGAACACATCGATAACCTCGAAGGAATTAGTGACCATAAAGTAATTTTGACGGCCTCGTAAACAACAGCAGAGTCCTCTGTAAAACCTAAACGTAAAGTCTACTTTTGTAATATTGCGATTTCATTAAATTTGGAGAGACGTTAGAAGCTTCGTCCACGGAATTTGTTGCTACAACGAAATACAAGATTACCGATGTGTGGTGGAGATATTTTTTGTAAATTCTACGTAAAGGAATCGATCAATATATTCCACACACATTCAGCCGTGAAAGTAAAGAACCTCGTTGGTGTAACCACGAAGTAGGTAAGGCGGGAGCTCGGGATACAGAGGCAATTTCACAACTTATGTAAAAAATTCTATCAAGTCAGGTAGCACAACAAAGGAACTTGTGGCGAAAGAAATTTATGTTGATGAGAAAACTACGACGGATAATGTGCGTAAAAAGTTTGTTGGTGGCAAAGAAAAAAATAACAATAAATGCTTATCTTAAAATAGAGGTAAACTGTAAAGAAAATAAACAATACCGCTGTCACCACATGGATCTGGAGCAGGGAAAATGTCAGTATTTCACGAGCTGAATATCCATATACTGTGGGTTTTCAAAACTCACGAGAGCACAAGCACAGCAGTACTTCACCAAAACCAAATATAACTGCCTGTCAATATGCATTTCTTAAAGGACGGGCGCCACTGGAAATTCCCGCTTAATACCGTCAACGGCAGCCCGGTGTCATAAAACGTTCCTTTTCGCGCCACCCTCCTCGGGGAGTAAAGGCGGAGGGTGTAGTTCGGGATGGGGGAGGAGAGGGTGAAGGGAAAGAAGGGAATCCCAAATGCTGACTTTTTATGGAAAATATGCATGGTTCCCCGAGAACCCGCATTCTTTCTCAAGAGTTGAAAACGTTCATATTTTGCAGCATGATTCCGAAAATTATCCAAAGAAAAACAAATTTACCGCAGTTACGCGTGCACCGATCCATTCTCTCGATCCATTATCCTCGCAAAATCTTCAGTAGAGAATCTTTAAAAATCAGTGACAACATGCATAGCGTGAAAAAGTTGAATTCGAGGGGTTCATGTCCACACAACTTGAACAATCCAACGGAGTCACGGTATTTCCATGTCCCGCTGCGCGGAGCCGGGCCGCGACGCGCGATCGAAAAATCGAGTTTATTCTCGGCGTCGCAAACTTTTTTCAAACATTTTTACGGAATATTCTAGAAATATCTTTAATTTATACTCTGATGAAGTATCCTAGGGACCAGTTTCCGAATAAGGATTGTATTGTCTAATTTATGTAAACTTTTGTCTAAAAAAAGGGTCCGCCATTTTGTGACGTAAAAGTACTCAAATATAGGCAAAAATGTCTGACACTTATGTATAGTATAGGAAAAGTACCCTGTTCATAAATGGTTATGTTTTCTATTTCATAAAAATCCTTCTATTACTCCTTTATCTGCTCAACTTTTAAGATTGTCGATGAAAAATGAGAGCGGGCGTTTTTTTTTGGAAATTCGGTCGTGTTTGAGCCTCTGTATCTAAGAAACGGGTAAGAACTATGAGAAATTACTTACAATTCCAAAATCACCAATCATTCGTGTGTATATGTGCCAAGGTTCAAGACGTTGTCTCAAAAAAAGCTATTTTGGACTTTTGTGCGGCGATTTTCGATTTGAGCCCACTGTGCGCTGTTCAGAAAGAACACCATGTTCAATAGAGTTCAGCTACTGAACCTTGCTCAGAAAGAACTGCAATCTCGGATTGATCTCGGTCTAGCTGACTCTGAAATCTACATGACATGGTCAGCGAGCAGTACTCTTATAAAAATGTACCCTGTTTTTATTTGAAAAATTATCCAATTATTTCCTATGAAAATTTAATTTTTAAAATTATTTTACTCATTCTCTCATTGTAAATTATTATTAATATAAGAACTTTACTTGTCCGAGCTCTGTATTATAAAACTTCAAATGGATTTTCCGTTTTTTTTACACTTTGATACGGTTCTCTCTTATTTTGTGAAATCTACTTACTCAGGGTGGAAGCTGTTTCAGTAAATGTACGGTATATTTTAAAAATTGCTCCTAACATGTTTTTACTAGCTTTACTTTAGTTTTACTAGCTGTATTTGTTTTATTACTGTATTTTTACTAGCTGTAGAATTGAAAGTAATGTAATTAAGTGAAGGGCTTGGGAGGAATGTTTCTTGGCTTTCTGATATTTACAGATTTCTCTGAACCTAGCATTGGCGACCATCGGAGTTGAAATCATAGACCAGCGACCCTTTCTGTGAAGGAAATCTATATAAATAAAGAACTATTTCTCTCGACTTGAGTGAGTCGGTTACACGGATGATTCTCCTTTCTCTTCCTTCGGAAAAACCCACTCAGCAATCGCAATCTGCTGTCTTTCTCTCCGACACTGAGATTTGCTACCTATCCGAAAAGGTCGATGCCTTAGTTTGGTTACCTTGACCACGCGATAGCCAGCCATCCTCTCCCGCCCCCTTTCGCGAACACATCGCTCCAAGATTAATTTTGTCCCCCCCTTCTACCCCTTCTTCAAATTACCCCCCCCCCCTCTCTCTTCCCACTCCGAGAGACGGACGAATATAAATGCAGCGAATCGGCGACGCGTTCTTTTCCACCCTCCCCCATTTTTGCCATCAGTGATCGCAGGGAAGGAAAACGAAAGCTGTCGTGCATTTCTCGTAAACATATATAAATAGCTCGTGTTAGCCCGAATGGGACGGAATGTATCGGACGAAGAAAGTGGAGCACTTCCGCGCGCACGCGAAAGCGGTTAATTGGCTGATGGTGATAAGGACGGTCATTCCGTGGTGGTGACCTCCCTCCATACTCCCTTTCGATTCCTGCCGCATTGTGCGGTGTGACACATTCATTTATTTATTTTATGGCGAGCGAATCGGTTTCGGTGCAGGGGCCCATGGCGTTGGCCACTCCTCTGATTTCGAGGAGGGGATGGGGGCGGGGGAGAGGTGATGAGCAATTCTGTAGTATAAAATCCGAAGATTCCTGCGAAATTGTGTGGAACTTATGCATGATTCATAAATGAAAAACTTAGCAATTTTCCATAATATAAAATTTACTTCGACCCAGGTTTCGATGTTTGCACATCATCATCACCTGATGACTTGGATCGAAGTAAATTTTATATCGTGGAAAATTGCTATTTTTTTTCATTTATGCACAATTCTGTAGACCCACGGACTTTAGTCCAGGGAATATGCAAGTAAATTGAGAGTGAAATTTGGTGTTAACATTCCTAAACCTAATCAGCAAAATTTTAAACAATCATTTATGTACCTTGCCCCCAGAATTTTCTGTTCCCTACCATTCGATTACGATTCGAACATATACGATTGTATAAGTTTTTGTTGCAAAGTATTGTTTTCTTTTGATTTCATTTATATAAGTAATTTTTTTTATTAATCTTTATTAATCGTCTGGACACATGAATATTGTATTAAAGTGATTTGCTGGGACGTATGTAAATTGTAAATATGAGAAATAAGTGTCTGCCTCTGTTATTATAATTTGATGGGAACCCCAAAACCGGATAATAACTGCTGGGGTACCTAATTACACATTCGATTTGTAATATTGTTTAATTTGTGTCACTAATGGTGGTATAAAGATTTATTATTATAATATTATTATTCCATATTGCGGCTTGCGCCACTACGGGTTCATTTTTAAAAAGAATTAAAGATGGGTTATTTTCAAAGCAAAATATTGAAAATTTATTTGTATAACATACTGGTATAATTTTATTAATTGTAACTCACGTAAAATATGTTTTATTTTAATCATTTTCAGTATATTGTTACACAGTATATTTTTATTTTATTGTAAAGTATTTTATTGGTGCATTTATATAAATGTATTTAATCTCTGAACTGTTGTCTGGTGTTTACATGAGCACACTTATATTTTGTAAGCTATTCTTTACAGGCTTTTCTTAGGATTTATTTGCTGAAGTTTCTATGCTGGGAATTGATTCTATTTGCGTTTGAACTTTCATCGGCTTCAAATGTAAACTTGCAGGTGGTGACCACAAAACAGATGCAAATGTCAGGGGTACCTAATTTCACACTGAAATATTTTTTGTTGTATTTTACTGTAAATTACTATAGTGTGAAATAACTATAGTGTGAAATTAAATTTATCATGATTATTATTATTATTAATTAGGAATGAGTTGATTCCACTTTTTTCCGATTCATATTCCGATTCTTTCAAATCGATTCCCAAATCTCGATTCCGATTCCATCTATTCTTATTCCTAATAACAGGTGGGATATTGATATACCAGTAACGTACGACTATTATTTAAATTCAAGTATTGGCTGAAATGAAATAACAAATACAATTTAAGTTGCTCAAAAAGTATATTTATGAACAAATGGCAATTATATTATCAGCTTATTGCGGTAAATAAAAAGTGCAAATTGATAGCCTACACCCAAAACTACTGAGACAAATATGATGTGATAAATGTAATTTGATTTTAATATTTATCAATCTGGAATCGATGGAATCGGAATCGACTTTAGGCGATCGATTCTCGATACCGATTCTAATCCTGAGAATCGGTTGAATCGAGAATTGACATTTGGACTCGACTCAACCTTATAACTAATATTACTTTCCGAGTCTCGATAGTGACGAAATGTTGACGTCTCGGCCGCCAAGATTTCAAATAGGGCGATCGTAAAGGTGAGATTAGTCGGGGCCGGTGGCGTTGATATTCAGGGATTTATCGAGATTCGAGCTCGTCGATAAAAATGGAGGGATGGGGTAATGGAGGAAGGGGGATGCGTAGGATCCACCCTCTCTCTCTCCTCGTGCATCGTCGAAACCCTTCTTTAGTTTTCAGAATATGGATAACCAAACAACATTAGGGAAGTGACAGCATAATATCGCAAGGCGTCATCCCTTGATTTCTTGCGAATCGCTCTCAAAGGATGCCAAGACTTTATATCCGGACTTTCCGCCCTTACCCCTGGACCATGACGTCCGACGGTGTCAACGGTGACCACGGCAGCAACCGGATTGCATCTCGGAGAGATTCAATCGATCCTCGATCGATCGATCTCGAAAGTTTTGTTCTCAGGTCGGAAAAATCTTGCAATGTCTACGCATGACTCGACGAAATCGAGACTATTTCGGGAGATTAACAGACGCTTTTGGGACTCAGACACGCTCACGCGTCTCATGTGATAATTCCAACCATTTTTAAAAGCAGTTTCAACTTAATGTCTCATAGAATTCAATGAATTTGGTTTTATTTTAGAGAAAATTATCTCACATTTCCCGAGAAAACTTTACATCAGCCCCTTACCGCACTATTTTCTGAGATATTGGCTAAAAGAATACCATGCATTTTATATTGGATATGGTACGCGTTTACGCTCTCCATGTCTTTGCGTCCATGTCTAAATTTATGTGGAATAACTAAGTGGTCTGATAATTGACCATTTTAATCGTTCGATTGAATTCGACTCTCGCCATTTATTCCTTTTCCTCCTCTTCCGTTTCCATGTCTTATTTCATCACGTAGCAAAGAACATTTTGTAATTGTAGACGACTCTTCTTTGTCAGTGTGCCTATATCTCCCAATTCGGCCTCGCAAAAACAGTCGTTCCCTCGTAGTTATGAATTATAACCAGTGAACATCATCTGATGCTCATTTCTGCTCCACGAAGCATTCTAACACACTTAAGATATGAAGGATCTCCCGGATTCTGATTCTCCTGAAGATTTTCCCGGCGTATCTGCTGGATAAATGTTTCTCGGGTTTTCCACCGGGTGAGAAGGTCCATGCTGAGCTGAGCTTGGTGGAAGACCCTAGAAACCTTTATCCACACTTAAGATATTACCATTTTATTTCATCTTCTGGATATTCGTTTTCCCCGTCCTCCAGCCCATCGGCTCTCAAACATTTCCTGCCTCGCAGTCCTTTTCGAAGCGAAAGTCTCTCGTGAAGCCCCGAGGAATGTTTTCTGCTTTGCTGTGATCAACGGAGCACGTTACATTCCGTCGGTATCTACATCTACATACTACCCCGTGAGCCGCCGCATGGGCGTGTGGCAGGGGGTGGTAGGTCACCAGCCGATTAAAGATGTAAAAGTTTTGGAGGTGAATGGTGAAATGCCCTATGAGGGTGTATTTGGAGGAGATCAGTTTTTATTGTGGTCGCTTATTGTGCGCGGAAAGAACGAGTCCTGTACCTATCTGTTCGGCAGAGTATCTCTCTTATTTTATCGCATCTGTCAGATTTAGAAATGTAGTGAGGCATCATGATAATATTCTATGTGTCGCTCTGAAACACACCAGTTCTGAATATCTCAAGCAGCCTAAGCCTAGCGTGCAGCCTCAGAGTCTCTAGGTACTCCCACCTTAATCCCTCTAACAGTTGTGTAACACTATATGTTCGTTCGTAGCAGTTTTTAACGAAGCGTGCTGCTTTTCTTTGTATTTTTGTTTGTTTTTTTGGTTAAATCTATTTGACCAGGGTCCCATATGCTCGCGACGTATTCGAGGTGTGGCCTAAGCAGAGCGAAGTATAGCATCTCTCTTTTACTTTTTCATCCGAGGACCTTCCTATTATACGTTTCACAGAACCTAGTTTCTCTAATGCTGTGCCGCATATGTTTTGCATGTGTGTTCCCCAGGATATATCTGAAGTTAAGGTAATTCCAAGATAAAGGTATACCAAAATATGGATGATACTGTTCATACGTTACTAAAGTAATCAATATGTAGTGCCTCTGAATGGCGGTAGCAATTTTATTGTCGTGATATTTGCCATGTTCTTTTACTGCAGCGGAAGGAAATCCTTAGGATCCCTTGCGGTGGTCCAAAGGCTCCGATGGGCGTGGGTTAAGAAACGATGCTCCAACCCATTGTTGATGGGGCTCTGTGTAAACGTGGTACGGTGACACCTGCCATGTGGGCGTGTGGCAGGGAGTGTCTCTTAATCTCCCTGGACGAAGGAAGGGAATGCTTGAAAAAGTGCGGGTAAGGGAGGGACAAAAAGTGAATTGTGTATTGAAGAATTTTTGTTTTGCCTTTTTTTGCTGCAGCCATTGTTTTGCCTATCTCTCCAATGGTGTAATGATCATATTTTTAGTTTCTGTCTGTTCTGGGGATGTAGTTGAGAGCAATTAGACATGCCCCGTGTCGCATTGTTTCACTCAAATCGCGTGATCCGTGTTTTTCTAGTAACCTTGAGTCTATTCCATAATTGACGGAAGACACTAAGGGCCGTATTCATAGTCGTTACCTGGGTGTCCCCCAGGTGTGGGGGAGCCCCTTGGCTCAAAAATAGTATTCATAGTCGTTACCCAGGGGACTGTTGTCCCCTAACCCTCCCCCAGGCCGTCAAATTCCTGGGAAAGGCATGAAGCTTACCCAAAGCTCCCCTAACGCAGTACTGCTGCCCACGCGTGGGACGAATGGATACTACTGTACTAATGGATGCACAAGATAATATCAACATCTTTCCATAGTAACGTCTTCTGTTTACAGACACGTGTACTTATTGAATCACCCTCGTATTCCTCATCATTCAAATTACATAAATATTTAAGTAATATTGAAATCATTCTCTCATATTCCTTCAATCATTTTTCATCAACATTTTGTAATAGTATACTGTGTTATTGTTTATAGCGTGCTTGGTTACGGTGAGAAATTAGCATCGAAAACATCGAGAACCATTCAGCGAAACCGTTCATATGTATTTTTGCGTGGGATTGTTGCCAAATCTCTTACCCAGGCGTCCCCTGGCTGGGTGTTACCCAGGTAAAGTTAATGAATCGCTCAGTGTAGGGGACCCCTAGGTGTTACCTGGCTGGGGGATACCCAGGTAACCCCTAGGAATACGACTATGAATATGGGCATAAGTCTGAAGCTGTAAGATGTTGATCGTGATAATTTTCTTACGTCTGCTGATCTCCAATGATAGCTGTAGCTTTCCGTTCGAATAATTGAAAACAAATGAGTCAATAATTTTGTTTGCGCTACATACTTCATATGCGTTTTCTGTGCCGTTATCTTTCGTGTTGTCGTCGATCAGAGTATTATTTGACCACGTTCGTGGATTTTATTGGATTAAATGTTTCAAATGGCGAACTTGTATGTTCGGTAATTCTGTGAGAGTATACTGTCATGATAATCGAATAAATGTAATTTTTCCCGTAAATGTTCTACATTGTGGGCAATTTTTCACGATATAGGAATAACTTTTCTTAGTTTTTTTTGCTTTGCATGAAACACTCCATTTGATTCAGTTAGTCAATGAGTAACTCCTCCACACTTGCCTTTTTTTCTGTCCACGCCTTTCACTGCCTTTCCCGCGATAAACAGTTTGCAATCACTGAAATCATGTCAGTGATTTCCTCCGTTTCCAAGAGAGCCGTGGGTGAGTGCTTGATATGATTCTGGCTGAAGTAACGGCGCGCTTTGATTTGCCGATGATCACGTTTGCCGTAAGCTGCGATGATTGGACTTGGCCCTCTTCTTCACGGCTGGCCGTAAGAGAGTGAGGCTGGCCTCCATAGTGTAACGGTCTTGCGTGAAACTGCAAAAAAATCCCTCGTCGTGAATGCGTTTTCATGCTCTTGTCGTTATAATAATGAGTCTGGTGAAAGACTTCTATTTATATACTTATATTAATTTAATTAACGAGAGATTCAGTCATATTGGCCGATATTTTTGCGCGTTTAGTCTATCAGTTTACATACTGCTTCATATTGCTGCCGAAATTAGAAAATATAATTGGAGTCCGGTGTGTCCATTAGGACGAGGAAGAATCTCATTCGAGAAACCTGAAATTCAGCCTTTTCAATGCTGAGCGGTAAATGTTAAGAGAGGGGTTTGTGATATGTGAATTAAGAATGGTACCGAGGTATTTTACTCGTTCCTCATATTCCCCATGTGTTGATGGGGTATAGATATGGTTTGTTTCGTAAAAGCCACCTGCAGCGCAGTTTCTA
Organism: Ceriagrion tenellum; assembly: GCA_963169105.1. NCBI lineage: Eukaryota > Metazoa > Arthropoda > Insecta > Odonata > Coenagrionidae > Ceriagrion > Ceriagrion tenellum. The sequence goes on from OY720636.1 coordinate 162,482,068, forward strand.
GGGATCAGTTTGAGCTACTACTTAAACAGCCGAGAGTTAAAATTTGTTAAGATCGTATACATTGCATTTCATGACACATTTATATCATGATTATTTTCCAAAAAGTGGTGCCAAACACAACTGAGGAGTCCACGAAAACTCAAAAATCACAATCAGTCATTAGATTGATCCTTCAAAATATGTTTTTACATAGGTATAGCTTAAATGAAAGTTTCAAGTTTAAGAACTTAATTCTAACATGAATACAAGAAGGTGGATTACGAAGTAACGCAAAGCGATGTACATGGCAGAAAGGGTATTAGGCTGGATATTTATACTATACGCATATTAAAGGCACAAATCAACAGTAATTCTCAACACAGCCGTTCTCAAAAAATTTCTTCCTTAGTAACACAAGTTTGAACGTGCCCTGTGCATAGAAGTCCATCGTTTGTGAATAGAACCAACTTTACGCGACCGATTTGACTTCGGCATCGGAACTGAAATTATTTGCCAGCCAAGAATGTCTCCATTGGACGAAAAAGACGATACTCGAACGGGTCCAAGTCTGGACTAAACGGCTCCTAACCTTCTGCAGTACTTCCCAGAAAAGATGTCCGTCAGCCGCGAACCGTCCCAGTTGGTCCAGGCATTCTGTTTGCTGTTATGGGACGCCCGGCACGGGGCATATCCGTCAGGGTGACACGGCCCGACGAAAAGAATCGGCACGTCCTGTCAATGTTGTTGCGATCCAAACAATCTTCAGCGTACACGACCTTCATCTCCCTGTGAATTTCACTCGGGTTCCAGCCTTAGACCACGGGGAAAAAAAGACACCTCTCTGCTATTCGTGCAGAAACGACTGTAACCCACACGACATCTTTGCTCAGTATTTTATTGGTTGGACGGCACTTACAGGTAATCCTGAAATAAATATGCCAAATATAAAGGGAACTTCAACGTAATTTAAGTGGATGTGTCTCGTTCCAGAACACAAAATTACGCGGGAAAAAATTAGTGCCCGTTACTTAGTATGGAAATAATGGAAGAAATCAAGGGGTCAATGGCTTGATTGCAATTTTATAACGTAATTTTCGCGTCACAAAATGTTTATTCTTCTTCATAACCATATGTTGTTGCCGACTGCTCATGTTGAGGACTGTTGTACTTTGGTTTGCATGAGATCTCATCAAAGATGAATCATTGTAAACGCTCCGAAATTATACTGAGGAGAAATACGGCGATAGAGGCCATATATTTAGTGTTGCCGCGAGACGAGACGAGACGAGACTTGAGCCAGTCTCGTCTCGGTCTCGTTTTCTGAACTTGGGTATCGTCTCGAGTCTCGTCTCGTGAACCCCAGTCTCGTCTCGAGACGAGACTCTCGTCTCGTCTCGTTCCCCCTAAAATCAAGTACCATAAAAGCCCAGTTTCCTTTGCGTGAGTAATCGCCGAATCGGTACACTCGAAATTGGAATGACATTTATACGAATTTCAAACATGTATTAAATTGTACACCAAATTCAACAAGCTGCATGTACAATCAATAATTTTATTGATACTCAGTGAATAAACTACAAATATGAAACATAAAATCGGTGAATAAATGACAATATAGTCACAACGTTAGTACATAACTTACAGAGAAGTCAACAGAAACTTAAAAAATAGAACTGTAAAATAATGTGATTGGTTCAAGAAAGAATGAACACTTTTGCTTCAAAAGTTAGTTTAAATGATTTTCAGATTTTAAAAAGTTAAATCAAAATAAGTTTTTTATTTGACTGCCCAAATTTCTCATCACCTACGAGTTGACACAGTAAACTTCTGGCAGATTCGTGGCCCAAGCGGTTTCTATGCTTTCTCATTGTCGGTGCTGCCAATGAGGTCAATCTTTCGCTGGAACAGATGTAGAGGGAATGCTCAGGAAGCCTCTCGCCATTTTTGCCAGTATTGGAAAAATTGGCTCATTCGCATTCCACCAAGTCAATATCTTTACATTACTAAGGGATCTCGGCCGTTGAAGATAGTCTTCAGGTTCTTTCCTCTATTTTTCATACTGGAATGACTGACTAAGGGTACATTTTTTAAAATCATTAACTGATAACAATAAAAGGGGCAAAACTCTATTGAAAATTAAAAAAAAAATTAAATAAAAGATCACAGCTAAATTTATTTTTGTGACCTGTATGGTCAAAATATTTATGGTAAAAGAACTTAATCGACCAGGGATATAAATATAGGGATAAGTTTAGTCGAAAGAACATACCTCTCAGCACTGGGTTGTGCCTGCTTATAGTATAGAGAATATACACCCAGCAGGTCCTCTTAATCACTTTATACCAAAACAGACCTCTCAAGATTCTCTTGAATCATTGACTGAGCAGACTGCATTCGAGTGGAATACTTATCGAGATTGACTTCGAACATTTCTCCAAATTTCAATAGGGAATTATTCAGCATCTCTTTTCCCCATGGCATCATTGAGAAAGTTTCACATTTATGACGAGGATCTAATACTAATACCGCGCAATAAATCCAGTTCGTCAGGCGGTAGTGCTTTAACATCTAGCCACGATTATCTTGATAGGCAAGCAACAGTTTTGCATTATCTTCATTTCCTCCAGGATTGCTGCCAAGTATTTCCACAATTTTTCTAGCTTATCCAACAACAAGTTCGATGGAACGGTAACGAGTGGAAGGGTAACGTAATCTTCCCCTCCTTATTTATTCATCAGAACTTTAAAGTTCATTAAATCGTTGTGCACATTTTCCATCGCTGTCAATTAATAGAAGCTGGTATTCTGAAACCCCGTCCTCCAGAGACCACATTTTTAAAAATCTTGTACTGGAAGGTTGAGTATATTGGCCATGCATCCAAAATGCTGATCGGTGCTGTCAAATTATGGTAGCTTCTTGCCAAGTTCTTCAATGAATTTAGTATTTGCGGAGGCGTTATCAACGGTAACTCCTTGCAGCTTGAGCTCGAGTTCGAAGTATTTTAGGGTACTCATGAAAACTATCCCTTCCTGTGTGCTTACCACTGGATAGAACGAAATAAATAGAAAGAGATTGGTTCTTCCACTTCTCATCTATGAAATGAGTCGTGATTCCGTAGTACTATTTTCCAGCTATCCAGCCATCGATGGTGAAATACAGGTTAGATTTATTTTGTTTTAGCAACTGCAACACCACCTTCTGCTTCCTTTTATAACGGTCAAGTACCATCTGCCACAACTTTGTTCTTTTAGGGAAATATAACGTGGAATTCAAGATCTCAAAAAAGTTTTGAGTATCTTTATCATAAAAAAATCGGAAAAGGATGAATTTCTGCGCTATCCAGTCAACTATTGTATTTCCAAAATCATCATTTCCATTATCATTCTCAAATTAAAATAAAAATTATCTCTTATTTCACTTTTTTTCGATAATAAGAAAATTATGGGCTCTAATTGTGCTTTTTAGTGATAGACATTCGTAGTGAGAGAAATTTCGTAAAGAGAGACTTGAGAGACATGGAATTTGATTGAAATCTACAGGAGGGTAAAAATAGTTGATTTAGACTTAAGAAACGCGTTTATCGCTTTAATAAGGTTGGAATCACGCACAAGGGAGATAACATGAGACATAGCTGCATCTCTACAGCGAATCGCGAAAATCATAGTTGTTCATCTGCCACCATTACATCGTAGCAGTTAATAGTCGACAATCTGCAAACAGATTTTTTTCTCAAGGTACCCTTTAAGAATGGAATGAACACAGCTGAAATAGAGTACCTGCTGCAGACGTTTGTGGGAAAATTAGGGTGAATGGAGTTAGAATGAGTGGCTGATGAATAAATGCCCGTTAGACGCTCCAGCAGAGGACTTTTTGATTGAATGGAATTTGGGTTCGCAAAATATAAGCAAATGAAAACAATTAAAGACAAAAGAAAGCCGATTAAAGTTATTCTGTTTTCCCGTCTTATCATCCAAACAATTCAACGGCATTATACCAAACATCCTCACTAACCTAGGAATATATATATGATGCGGGTATATAGTGATTTCAAGTGTAATCCATCCTTTCGCCGAGGTGATGTGCTATGCGTAATTCGAAATTGCGGCATCCTTTTTCTTTACAATCTATAAGCAGGATTGCAAATGCCGCTGGGCGATATTTCACACCATATACGAGTATAATCCATGATATTTTGTTGCAGAAGTGATCACTGAAAGTTGCTGACGTAGAAAATAGTTCATAGTAATTTGCTGGACAAGTTTCCCAAGGTATTTACAGAAGTTAATGAGGAGAAGTAATAAGCCAATAACTCTCTCTTTCTTGGCTCCAGAAGTCACGTTCATGCCATCAGGAATAGTAGTATCGGAAAAAAATAATCTTTGATAGTTAACTAATTTATAGATAGAGTTATAATAGAATTATTTTTCAAATTTAGTTCTTTAGGAAAACATTAAATTGACTTCGTATTAGCAGAAGGACGTAGTTTTAGGAATGATATTACACCAAATACCAATTAAGCCCACATTTATGTATTTCAAGACTTTCGAGAGTCTCGTCAAAAAGTGGTCTCGTCTCGAATTTTCCACTAAGGTCTCGTCTCGAAAACGAGTCTCGAGTCTCGCGGCAACACTACATATATTTCCTACCATTATTTCAAACTTATCGGTGTTCTTCGATCTCATAAATGATTTATCAAAAAGAAAATGAAATCTGTACCGTGGCAGTAAACTAATTTCATTGACAGTGTGGTGAACTAGTATATGAACTGATGTATAATCTCCGTTCAATGCATTTCTTCCATATTTTATGCTCAGTCTTCTCTGTTTATGTCTAAATATCTCCCAGGTACCACCTGGTAGCCTATTTATGTACTATATTTGAAATTTAAGTCTTAATGTCTCCCAGTATTTTTAAAAGATTTTTTCTCGTTGAATCAAATAATATTCCTTCGTTCCTTCGATTTCCATTCTGTTAAGATTTTGCTCACCGTTATTCCCGCGGTGTCCTGAGCAGTAATCTGCTTAGCGTTGATAGAAGTATCTTAAATATTCTATCTAGATAGATAGAAGTAAGATAAAGATAGAAATAGCGTTGATAGAAGTAGCGAAGATAGAAGTATAGAAGTACTCAGCAGTTTTCAAGGGAATGATGATTGTTTAACGATATTCGGCGATGGAAATGTCACTCGCTTTAAACGAATAGGCCGACAACGAATCCGCGCGCGCAGGTACACACTTCATTAGTTTTTGTATCGGTCAACAGATGGAAATAGAAGCGCGTGGATCTACTTTCGGGGATCGTTGGCTCAAGGCTGGAGACTGCGATCGCCGACGCAGAGCGGCGCTAGCTTCGCCTCCGCCGCGACTCGTGAACGAACTTCTTCCCCCTCCCCCCCAATCCCCATTCGTATCCCGAGACAGCTGCTGCCACCGGCGAGTGAAATTGAAAGTTTTTCGTGGATCCTGCGCTCGCGTGGAGGAAGAGCGCGGGAAAGGAGACAATGCGAGGAGCCGGAGAAAGTTTTATCCTCCCTTTTTCCAGTTTATCTCTCCCTCTTCACCCCCTCCCAACTCATCCCTCCGCCAACTTCCACGTTCTCTCGTCGCACCCCCCCTTCCATCGTCGCGTCATCTTTCCCCCCCCCCCACCCTCCTCGTTGTCTCGCATCCCATGTCCCTTCGTCTTCTTCTCTCTCTCCTCTCGATTGACGGTGGTGTCTTCTGACTCACGATTGCCTCGCACCCGCACACCCCACTTACTTACGAAAAAGACCCGACTAATGGAGGCGCGTACTTTGAAAAAAAAGGGTAATTTTCCGGAACAGTGAATATTTTATGGTAAGATACGAATTTCATAAAATAGTAATTTTTAGACAATTGGTATCTATGTCATCTACATCTACGTCATACCCTGCAAGCCACCCAACGGGTGTGTGGCAGGAGGTGCTTCCACACCAGGCATGCATGAATTATACGGCAGAACACCGAAACTACATTGAAACCAGCGTACCACACATGCAACGCGCCAATTAAAAATCTACTAACCAAGAAACATTCTATCGTCAATCGTTCCAACATGCAAGGGATACAAAGGCTAATACTACTGATTCAAAATATCATGCATAAATAAGAACATCGATATTTACATCATGCAAAAATAAGAACGTGGAAAATATAAAGAGAAATATCTACAGTGTAGCTATTGTCACTATTCGCTCTATTCATGACGACCATCACAGATGTTATGGTCCCGAATGGTACGCGGAAAAAATGACATTTTATACCTATCGGTTCTACAATCTATCTCTCTAATATTATTGGCGCGATCTAATCTGCCGTAGTACGAGGGGGTTAATAGTATGATTTTTACGTCGTCAGAGAAATGTTTTTCCTGAAACTTAGGAGGTTAAGCCTTAGGTATCAATTTTATCGATTAACTCATTATCACACCGTACTACTCTCGCCAAAAATTTATGAAAAAATTCACCGCACGTTCCGCATTGTATTGGCCAGGATGTTTATATTCCCCGAAGTATTTGGTTCTCCGAGATGACTCGTGTCTACATTGCTCGATCGATGCTCTTCTATGACTCCTTTGAAGGGAGCTTTACGTTGAAGGTGGAGAAATGAACGCATATCGGAACGCGTCTGAGATTACAGCGCACCCGAACGGCGTTGCATTGAACTGTATGCGCATATTGTAAAGCCCGTTTGACACGGCCCAATATGTTGGTCAATAAATTGGCACAATTATTCGGCAATATCGGGTGGAATATTGGGCGATATGTTCCGCATACGAAGCATCAATATTGGGACAAATATTGGCAAAAATAATTCTCCAAAATCCAGCATGAGCTCGCCACATAACTAAATAGAAAGAAATAATATCTCGAAGCGCTGCGCCGATATGTAATAGACCGATAGACAGAATAGGACATTGAATGTATAATGTACTATTATAAGCGTTAGTATCGTCTTTGATTCTTTTATTTGCTTCATTGCTTCAGCACGTACAATTATATTCTTGTACCGAGGCGATCTTATATTGTAGAAGCATCCATGGGTTTTGAAACGTTCAATTAATAACGAAAATACTTCTTTCGTCTACATTTCGCCCTCCTTATTTAACGTAAAAAACCTTCACACCACTTGATTCCGGCCCAAATATACTTTGTTCCCAGACACCCGGATGTTTTTCTTAGAGGATCTTGTTGTTGTCACTAGGACACGACTAAGCTAACTTCTGATTGGTGATTGGCCAGCAGAAAATAGATCTTGCTCTAAGTGCCATTATTGGGTGAGAAATTGTCGGGGAGATTGTGGTATTGAAATTGGGCCGGAAATTGGTGTGTGTCAAGCGTGCCACAATCCAATATTCAATGGATTGGCCAATATAATGGAGCGTATCAAACGGGCTTTAAGGAGAATTTTTTGTTGCATGCATTTTGTGGGTGAACTACGTTCACGGCCAAAGGTATTCTGTAAATTTGCTGGATTCCTTCAAAATGAATATTTAAAAACATCAGTAGTTTATCACGGAGCAATTGAAAACTTGATGGTCTGTTTGTTTGGCGCCGTTACACAAAATCTACTAACTGACAACCATCGCAGGTCCCATTGTCGACTTCTTTTGGACCCTTTAAAACTCCTTTCCTCCCTGTTTTGAAGTGTGCAGTGGAGGGCCTGTTTAACGGATGAAAGGCAAGTGCGCTGTTCTGTAAGGTGAAGTGATTAGTGCAGTATTAAGCGAATGGATGACACCTAATATCGAAGATTAGTACTTTTCCGATGCATCGGGAGAATTTTGCGCGGATTGAGAGTGTTTTTTTGGGTACGGACGAAATGAGAGTGCATTTTCACTTGCCGTGGAGAGTATAGGAGTGAAGTCCCGTGTGTGATGAGAGATAAAGAGAGATGGGTTTCCCGAGTGATGCTTCTTCTTCCCTTTCCATTCATTCCGAATTGGGCGGATTACCTTTCGTTCAATCTCGGAGCCTGGGATCGTAACCGATGACCGCTGAGAGAAACAAATCGGAAAAAATGAAAGCGGCTTATGTCCGTTGGCCGGTCGCTCTGACCGTCGTCACGTAAAATCCCCGCGCCACGATTCCTCCCGTGTGGCCTTCCATCCGCTGGAGAGGGGCTGATTCCTACGTGACGGCCGCACCACTTTCGTTATCGAAGGAATTACCTCGAACGGTGCAAATAGGAGGGAAACCGATTGGAAAAGTAAATAAACGTCTTTCGCTTCGTCAGTCTGGCCGCTGATTCCGTGCGATCAGCCATCGATTTCGACTACGTTGGTGGAGACCATTGGCTGTCCTTTAAGGTAAACGGAAGATAAAAGAATCAGGTTGCTGAGTTCTAAATACTCGTTATTTTATGACTGCAAAATTTCCTTTCCCATAGTTATGGCTTTGGGGCTGATCTTAAAATATTTGGACTCCAATGCTGCACCCTGTTTGCCGCGTATTGGAGTGTTGAAATAGATATGTAAAATAACTGAATGCCAAAGAGTAAAACAAAAAACAAAAGTTATGAGATTCTCTCGGACAATGCTGGTCATTACCTAAACTGATGGATAACTTAAATAAAAATGTAATTGGTACGAGTAGTATCAGCCGTAACTTTGTAGAATCTGTGTGCAATTCTCTCGGGAATCCCACCGGGATAAATTTTTCGCTGCTGCCAACGTTTGGATGGATAACACTTCCATCGTCATGAGGGCAATGGAAGTGTTATCGAAACGTTGGCAGCAGCCAAAAATTTAACCCGGTGGGATTCCCGAGAGAATTGCACACATAATATTCGCCGGGAATGTACAAAATCATTTGTGGAATCTGTTAGAATGGCAATGACACCACTTAACACTGTTATTCCACATATCTTGATTTTCTACGACCCGGGTTTCGACGTTCGACGTCATCTTCAGATATATATTGTGACGGAACGCTCTCTGCGTAACCCACGGAATCTCCCGGTCGTTTTTGAAGTTTGAGGACTCAAGATCTTTGATTTGGAGTGGGGAGGAGGAAGGGGGAAGGGAGGCGAGAATGCCAACCTTAAAAATATTATTAAAGGTGGAGTTGTGGGAAGAAACATGGGTGGCAACAGGGAGGGAAACAGAAATAGAAGGTGGTTCATTACAACTGGAGCGGTGGCCATTCATGCGGATGTTAAGGGGAGTGGTCGTCAAACCGATGTAAAAACTAGGGCATAATTGGCAAAGAAGGATATAGACAACATAATGGGAAACGCAGGAGAGTGAGGGGACGGAAGGAAGATGAGCGGCAAGGAATTTATCAGGCAGAGGCTGGGTGAGAAGGATGCCACAAGTTTTGCAACGTGGGTGATTGCACGGCGTCGGAAGGGACTTAGTAGGTCGGGAGATTGATTTGGAAAGGGGTTTAGTGATTTTAAAGAGGGTGGAGAGGTTGGGAGGGCGTCTAAAGGTGAGAGAAGGACAGCGGGGGGAAATTTTGGAAGTGGTTAGGTTGTCAGAGTGGATGGGGTAGAGGCTTTTGATTAAGCGACGGATGGAGTGAGCTCCAGGGAAATAGGTGGTACAGAGGGAGATTTGATCATGAGGAAACTTATTAAGAGAGAGAGATTTAGAAGAAGAGGGTCGCTGTAGGATTTTTTTCTGAAGAAGACGCTCAGGGTAGCTCGAAGCGGAGGTGACGGGGCAGAAGAATTGACTCCAGCACGGAGGCCTTCATGAGTTCTACCGACATTTATGTGAGCTGAAGGAATGTTTTATATGGCGAAATTCTCGGGGTTGATGTACTATACTGAAGAGTTAATATATAATCTATTGACAGAGTTTCTTGGCGGAATAGTTTAATTCATCAACATTTGACCAATCTTCCACAGCCAATTCAATCTCAGAGAGTGTTCAGGCTGAAAAATCCAATGTGCTTGTCAACAGTAAAACTTGCCCTGGCTTTTTTTATCAATTATCATCGTACATGTATCAAATACCAATTAGTTCTCTGTGGTAGTACTTTAAATGATAACGTATTGCAATGTGCATATCTTTTTACAACCATGCACTAATTCTACATTTGACAATATCTCATCATCTGTAAATCACTTCTTAGGATCATGAAGGACAATGAATCAATGCACACGTTGGCTGTGCTTCCAATGGTCCAAATCCACAAATCTCTCTCGATTGTTCAACCAAGATGTGGTAACTTATTTGGTACGCCGTGGATTTTACTGTAGGATCTTTTAGAAGAGAAAATTCGAAAAATTCCGAAGGTACAATTTCAGTGGCACAGGGATGCGATGCTGCGGTGTTTCATCATTGAAAATCTCCCCGAAAAGTGTTTTCTTTGTTCCGGCCCTCAACGAAGGCGAGTACATTTGGTGGCTCTCAACTGAATCTCTTTCTGTGTCTCATTATCTGTATTTCGCATTGAGCAAATAATGTTCCGTTGTTATAACACTTAATAAGCTAAGAGTATTTGCCTGTCACTCCTCTCGCTGGACGCTGGGTGTAAATGGACACCAATTGTGGCGCAGTAAATTCCATTCGCTTTTAGGTGTGAAATCTTATAACGTGCCTCTGCAAGCAACAAAAGCTCTGAACTTCGTCGAGATGTCTCCGATATGCCGTGAAGTAATGGAGAGTTAGGATGAAACTATCGAGTTTTTCTGTGGTATGAGTGATTCAAATCGTAGACCCCGTTGCAAAAAAACTGTTGCAAAAAACTGTTGAAAATTTTCAACAGTTAATTGGGACAACTGTTGCATCCAACAGTTACTGTTGAATCCAAGTAGAAGTGAAGTACACTGAAGTACTGTTGGATCAACAGCTACTGTATGTACATACATTCCGGCGATTGGTTCACAATCCAACAGTTACTATAGAATTCAACAACCGCTGGTAAACCAGATTGCTGTAATTGCTGTTAAATCCACCCTAGTATATGCTGAAAAATTAAATTTTAAGCTGCATAAAGTATGAGTAAGCCCAACTAAAAATTGAATAATTAAATTTAAGTAATAGCTATTTGCCCCACAGAAGGGGGAAAATAATTGTAAAAATCTTCAAGATTAGAGTTATCTAGTGGAAGTGAAGGTCGCTAAAAATATAGTTGCAGCTTAATTCACTCTCATGATGAGGAAGAGGGTTAGGTATGAAAAAAATAGGCAACTTCCACTGTGATAAAATTTATTCCGACCGGTTTCGCTTTTTACAGCATCTTCGGGAGAAGATGCTGTAAAAGGCTTAAATCCAGCAGTTACTGTTGAAAAATTCGACAGTAACTGTTGAAATCCAACAGTATCTGTTAAAATCCAACAGTTTTTTGCAAAGGGACTGCTCAATGATACCATCGCGGGCGGTATCTTCATTTCGAATATCGAATCCTAATCACGGCTGCTCACTCACGGCCAACCAGCGACGTCGCGGAACTGCTACGCCTCAAATACATAAGTCTGTGAAAAAAGACTGGTTGAAGACTCAGTCTCGCTGTTTTTTACATCTCACAGGTTAAAAGCGTGATGTGACACTAGTTGGGAGCGGCAGATTCTTCACTTTCATCGACGCACGCAATCGTTTTGACAGGTTTTTAATTCATTTTGCTTGGCTAATTGAAATTTCGTTAATAAATGCCCGTAAACAGTGAAAATAACTTATAAATATTCTGCGTCCATTCGTAAGGCTAGTTAATTATGCTTCATGGACTTTATTCATAAAGGGAAGAGATGCGTGGTGTAAAATGAGCGAAGTAGTCCACGCAACCAAATCCGAACACTAAAATTGTTACGCAGGACGTGCACAGAGTCAGACCTGAGCTTATCGTAAAATTTATTTCGATAAACTTTCTTTCATTTAAACCTCATAGAAACAAAGAAAAACCTCTAATTGACTCCCTCTTCGGAGAAATAACACTGCCGGAGGGAATGGTCTCTCGTCAATAGGATTTAATCGACTCGGAAGATATTAGCTTTTGGAATATTTAAATTGAGATTTCTCGTGTAGATGAGGAGATAAAGAGACGTGCGAATGCTGGAAAGAAAGTGGTAGGTAGCATATGGAGCATATCAAGGAATGAGAGTCTGTTTAAGGAATCGAAAATCGCCGTGTACAAAAGTGTACTTCTCCCCCCTTTGTTGTATGGTAGTGAAACATGGGTATTTCAGGATAGGCATAAGAGGGAAAGACAAAGACCTTTGTGAGTCACTCCTGTATACATTCACATCTCACTCACTACATCAATTAGTCACTGCTCCAACTAGAGGGAAAAATACACTTGATCTTTTAGCGACAAATATTCCACACATGGTTGTAAACATAGGTACGGATAAGGGAATAAGCGACCACAAGATAGTTAAAGCTAATTTTTCCGTGAGCATGATCAAGAAACATAATCCACAAAGAAAAATCTACTTATATAATAAGGCTGACTACGAAGGTATGAAACGAGAATTCCAAAAGTCATTTACTAATTTTCAAAAAATAAGTATCAACAGTAATACTGAGGTTTTGTGGAATACTTTCCTCAACGTTACACGATCAGTAGTTAGCAAATACATACCAAGTAAATGGAAAAGAGCCAATGCAGAGCCTAGGTGGTATAACGCGGAGGTTAGAAAAACATTAAAGCACCAAAGAACATGTCATGCTAGGTTAAAAAGGGCAAAAATTAACAAATCCTCCGAAGAACTATACACAGTCACCGAAAATTACAAAATATCTAAACTCTTAGCAAAAAAAGCGTGCCGAAGGGCGTTAGCTGATTTCAAAAGTAAATTACTGGGAGAACAATTGAACGATAATCCCAAGGCATTTTGGTCGTATGTTAGGGACACCCAAGGAAATAAATCAACAGTACACACGCTTAAGAATATCAAAGGGGAAAAGATAACCAACAGTCTACAAAAAGCCAATTCGTTAAACTCATTCTTCAAAAGCATTTTCAGTACTTATACACCACATCTTTTCGATCCGCAGCCAGTTCGTTCCCAAACATGTATGCCTGAAATTATTATAAATTGTCGCGGCATAGAACAGCAGCTAAAAACTATTAACCCCAACAAATCCCCCGGTCCAGATCAAATACCTGCTCGCGTATATAAAACAATGGCATCAGACATAGCGCCTTACTTAGAATTAATATTTACCAAATCTTTAGTAGATCATGTAGTGCCTAAGGACTGGAGAGTAGCAAATGTCACACCTATATTCAAAAGCGGCGACAGGGAAGACCCTAGTAACTATAGGCCTATTTCTCTCACATCCATTTCCTGTAAGGTATTTGAACACATAATCGTAAGCTCCATTATGAGTCATTTAGATAGGGAGGAATTGTTAATAAATAACCAACACGGATTTCGAAAGGGTAGATCTTGCGAAACCCAATTGGCCCTCTTCGTTCATGACATCTTGCTCTCGGGGGAAAATAATGTCCAAGTTGACGCGATATTCCTCGATTTCAGGAAAGCTTTTGATAAGGTACCTCATGTTAAGTTGCTCTCAAAACTAGAAGCATATGGAATAGATAAAAACATTATTAGTTGGATTAATCAATTCTTACATGGGCGGGAACAAAGGGTTGTCATAGACGGTATCATGTCAAACACAGTTAGCGTTACATCGGGTGTTCCTCAGGGAAGTGTAATTGGTCCACTTTTATTTCTCTTGTACATTAATGATATTAGTAACGTCGTTAAAAGTAAGCTTAGACTCTTCGCAGACGACGCGGTTGTGTATAGGGATATTAACAATTCCGAAGATAGCGACTCGTTAACAATCGACCTACTTGCTATTCATGCTTGGTGCGAAAAGTGGCAGATGGAACTAAACATAAAAAAGTGCGTAGCAGTCAGCTTTTGGAAAAAGAAAAATTGGCCAGTTAGGGCTTACAGAATTAAAAATACAGAAATTATTCACGCCGAGTCTGTTAAGTACTTAGGAGTCACAATTAGTCACGACCTATCTTGGGGAAAACATATTAGGGAAATATGCGGTCAAGCATATAGGAAGCTAGGCTTTATCAAGAGAGTACTCGGAAAATGTGATGAGAAAGTGAAAGAACGTTGTTATTTTTCAATCGTTAGGCCTCATCTGGAATATGCTGTTAGTGTATGGGATCCATACGAAACGGGGTTGATATCAGAGTTAGATCGCGTCCAGCGAAGAGGAGCTAGGTTTGTGAAACGATGCTACGATAAGTTGGCTAGTGTGTCTGGACTGTTAGAAGAATTAGGATGGGAATCGCTATCACAGCGTAGATTAAATTATAGGCTTAACCTCCTAAATAAATTTCAGGAAAGTCATTTTACTGACGACGTAAAGAACATACTATTAACCCCTTCGTACTACGGCAGATTAGATCGCGCCAATAAAATTAGAGAGATAGATTGTAGAACCGATAGGTATAAAATGTCATTTTTTCCGCGTACCATTCGGGACCATAACAGCTGTGATCGTCGTCATGAATAGTTCGAGTATTGACAATAGGCAGGCAGTTAATCTTTCTCATTATATTCTCCTCTTTCTTATTTATGCATGATGTAAATAATGATGTTCTTGTTTATGCATGATATTTTGAATCTGTAGTAGTAGTCTTTGTATCCCTTGCTTGTTGGAACGATTGGAGATGGAATGTTTCTTGGGAATTAGATATTTAATTGGCGCTTTGCATGTGTGGTGCGCGGGTTTTAATGTAATGTCGGTGTTCTGCCGTATAATTCATGCATGCCTGGTGCGAAAGCACCCCCTGCCACACACCCTTTGGGTGGCTTGCAGGGTATGACGTAGATGTAGATGTAGAAGAGTAGACTAAACGCCGTGGGTATGATTTTTCTGAGTGTTTGCGGCAAGAGTAGGATGGATAGGGTGAGGAATGAGTAGGTAATAAATGAATGTGGGTTAGATGCTCCAGTAATGGACATATATGAAAGGAGTGTGCTTCGTTGGTTTGGCCATGCTGAGAGAATGGATGAGAGTCGAATAAGAAAACAGATATATGAGAGCAGAATGAATGGTGTGAGAGGTAGAGGTAGGCCGAGAAAGTCGTGGTTGAATGTGGTTGAGGAAATTCTTAGGAGGAGGAATATTAGGAGTCTTAGAAACAGGAGGGCGTGTATGAAGCAGTGTATGGAGGTAAATGAAGCGAAAGAGGTTTGCAAAGATAGGTCAGTATGGAGGAAATTATTGAAGCAGAGTTAGGTGTACAAATATGTATTTATGAGTGAAACATTTTGACTGTGCCTACTTCGGAAGGGAGCGGCGTGATTGGTATGTATGTATGTATCTATGAGATTTCTCGGATTTATTTTCAAGTAGAAGGTGAGAACTGTGGGCGAAATTTGGGAGAGGTTCTTATCGGACGGAGGGACTGCCAGAGTAGCCGTCCCATCGCAAATAAGAGATAAGCCTGGGAAGCGGAAATACCCGCAGGGGACGACGGGCGGTAACCATGAACTCGAGTGACACACGAGTATCGCCGTGCTTCCAGTAATGCCCCGCTTACATCACTAGGGTTAAAATATTAGTTAATATGGCGGCTTAACTAACTTGCATTTACACGGTATTCTTTAACCCTTGTTAATATGCTGGTGGCCTCTGGTGGAGAGTCAAGAAGGTGATGAAGCTCACCTAGCCCACAGCCCTCACGGCCCAACAAACATCGCAAGTCGCGTTTCATTCGTTTCCTGGGCTCTCTTCAGCTGTATTCACGGAACTTGCATGGGCGAGAAAAAGGATTGAATATGCAAATGTTTCGCACGGTTAGACTTCTCATTCATCAGTATTTAACTGCACACTTATAATTTCATGTCTAAACATCACTTTATCCATGATGATGATGATGAAAGATGAAAATTGAGAGAGTAAATTTCCTTAATGGAACGACGTCTTACTATGCTATACTTTACCACGTGAAGATACCCCGAGAATTTTACGTTATTATGTCTTTTGCACTCCTTTATGATAGATAGAAACAATTCAGTATGTTATCTTGACATTCAATATTTGTAAATAACTTCCATTTCGAGACCTTGCCAACAATGTATGCAGCTGAATTAACGGCTTTTTCTGACAAATTCTGCCCATGACCCGATTGCGCTTTTAAGTTAAATTTTGAACTTAATATACGGTTCATCATTCCCTAATGCATTAAAATACATCAAGCAACGTGGCGCGGATGCATGGATACGGAATATGACAATAGAAACTCGCTCAATACATCGTACGCTTCAAGTAAAAGCTGCAAGCGGACTGAATCACTGGAACTGCTATTCTAACTAACCTGCGTTCAAACGAGTTTAAGAATGATGGTAACCAGCGCCAACCCGAGTAACTCCAGCGTGGTTAAAAAGTTGACTAGGGTCAGCGCCAACCTGCGTTCACACGGCGAACTTATACTAGGGTCCAGAGGACCTGGTTGAAAGCTAATAATGTAAACAGGGCATCAGGCGAGCATCTAGTCGAGCGGCAGAACCCACCTCTGTCCTTCCCCCCCCCCCATGTGTCCCCGGCACCCCATCCAACTCCCCCTGCCGCCCCACTCGCTTGAGACGCGGTCCGCAGGAAATGCCGTCGGTGGCGCCCTCCCTCGTGTTCAGTGATCATCGATGCGTACCCGCGTTACACTTTTAAGCTACGTTTTCATGAACGCGTCAGACGCGCACGCGCGCTACGAGACGCGTCATTTCTTCGCGTGAACCGTTCGCTTGCAAGCGAACCTACGCGCCATCTACAGCAGAGAAGAAATGGTAAAAATAAAAGAAGCGTGACGAACGTGTGTGCTCTTCGCTCTACAACCTATTGTTGATAATTGTGTGTTAATAGTCATCTCGCTCCATCCAAGTGCAAGAGCTATTGTTATTCGATCTCCTCTGCAACTTAATTCCTCTCATCCGCACACCGACTTGCTGAGAGCTAATTAATGTGCTGCATTAAAAAAAAAATTGGATGCAGCGGCACCATTGAATCCCTTTTCCCTCCACGCCTTCTCCCTTAGGTTTCTATCCCTGTGTCGATAGTCCTTATAATTGTTCAGGAACGTGTACTTGTCTCGAATTTCGGAGATGATCATTTCATCCATCGAACCTACCCTTCGCCGGTCGGCCATGTTTGTGATTCTATGCGTTCCACGCGTCGAAAGTTGAAAAATATTTCAACTCGGGCTTTACCCGAACATACGCGAACTCTCGCGAAGAAATCCGGGCTTCTGATTGGCTGAGGATCTCGCTTTCGCGTCTCATCGTCTGAAACGCGTTCATGAAAACGTACCTTTAGTGTTGTCTTTCGAGAGGAGCCAGAGGGCGGATACGTTCCTTTATTTTAACTTTCTCCCCCTCTCCCGCTCTTCACCTTCCCCCTCGAACAGAGAGAGGCATTGGAGGGAACAGCCACCAGCCCTCCCCCTTCTCCTTCCTCAACCACCCCATGTCGCTCTCAAACGACAGTCACCCCACGGGATACTTGCCAGGGAACTTGAGGCTCCTCTTAAAAGTCAGAAGAGTTCGCTTAAGGGATTCCCTTAATAAGAAACGCCGCTACTCTCCTCTTGGGGGCCGCATGAGGATCCCCTGAAATGGGCTTGACGCGTTATTGGAAGGTTGGGAAGCGCGAATCTTCCTCATTTCAGCGCGCGCCGTACGCATTCCGTTCGATCGCAGAGCACGTTGAAACACCCCTCATTTCCGATGGAAACGTGATTCGTCTGAAAGAAATTAAATGCCAGGGCAGAGCGAAGGATTTCCCTCTCGTCTTCCTTTTAAACCTTCGTTTTTTTTGGATTTTCGAACTGCAGTGAACAATTGAGATAGTTTGTGAGAGAAATTACCTAATCCAAATGAAATTTAATGAGTTTTGTGTAGTCCATCATAAAAATTATCTGACCCAAGATACGTAAATTTTAGCCTCTCATACCTCAATGCTTAACGAGGTTTTCTTTATTTGTGAAAATGCACGGTTATGCACGCATGAGATACTGTATGTAAAAAGTGTTTTTGTATAAGAGGTATTGGTAACACTCATATCTCGTGAAATTTTCAACAGTTTTGAGAATATAATGCATCACAAATATTAAAAAAATAGATTGTACTCCGCAATAATGTTTACTGACGGAAATAAAGTAAAGTTTTGAGGGCGGCGTGAAAGAAATGAGTCGGGACCCTATCCTTGTACGTTTAGTTAGTTACCGAGAATCTCAGTTCTTTAATCAAAGCTATTGCGTCTTTAATGTTACAATATTATCTTCATGCTTCTCACTGCTGCTTAAATGAAAAAATACAACTTGAATATTTTGTCTGTTTCGACCCGGAAAAAGCTTCGCAGTACACTGAGCCTGTGTGTCTAGCTGAATTTTGCCGAGTGATGCCAAAAGTTACACTTGTGGAGAGGAAGAGGCAATGAAAAAAGATCAATACGAATTTAAAATTTATTGCTGCTCGCGTAAATCTGTCAGCGTATTTAATATGTGAAATATTATATCTATAGAGCGTGTCACTTTTAAGGTAAAGCGTGTCTTTCATTCCCGTGATTTGATGTCCCATAAAAAAAGCATTGATTCATTGAATATGTAAAAACACAGCGAACAATCTGGTTATTTAATAAAAATATCTCTGGAGTATTATTTTCAGTTTGACAATTAGCCCCTATGTTGTATCTGTTGTAATACCGGTGTTCAGTTTTCCTTTTAAAACCTTTTATTCGGTCTATTCCTGTTCTTCGTATTTACAATGATATTATTTATTTTCATTCGCGTACTTCGATTATCGTTCACTGTTTACTTCCATTTTCTTAGTTTGATTTATGGCCCATTAGATACCATTGTATGTTATTGTTTAGTGATTGACTATCCTGCGTTGTAATTCTAAGAATTGAAAGGTTTTCTTTTTCACTGCACTACAATGCTAAATTGTGTCCTACGAGGTGAAGACACTGGTGTCTGCCGAAACGAGGCGTGTGGAGTGAGTAGTCGAGGCAGCGCGAGCTCCCAATTGCGCGTACTATTACTAGGGAGTACTATTAGGGAAGATTTAAAAAACAGGTAAATCTATTTTAATCTTTAATTTTGTTTACCCTGAATCATGATGGACTATATTTTGCTGTGTGGCTCTTTAAATTAATGAGGGCCATGACGTCCACTAAGTGTGGTTTTTCTCGTTCAAAATTAATTTTGATATATTTTGAGATACATGAGCTTTATACATTTGGATAGAATAAATAATTTCAATGAAATTTACTAATTACATTTGAAGTAAATTGGTTGTTTTATTACCTGTTTTAAGTAGATGGAGTTTTCTACTTACTCACTCTATACTCCAGGGGGCCACTCAAATCCAAGCTGATTTTTGGCCTCGCCTACAAGTTGCCTCCAGACATTTTTGTTTTCCGCCATCTCAATGTCACCACCCAGTTTTCTCACATCATTGGCTACTTGGTCATCCCATCTTATTCTTGGCCTTCCTGGTGGGCGTCTTCCTTCCTTCTGGGTGTCCCCTCCACACTCTTCGTAAGGCTGTATCCTCTTCTCTTCTTCTGACATGACCAAGCCGTCTTATCCTTCTGCTTCTAACCACGGCCACAATATCAGGTCTTCCGTATAAATCTCTGAGTTCTCTGTTTTTCTTTATTCTCCATGTTCGTACTTCAAGAGTTGGTCCATATATTCTTCTTAATATCTTGTTTTAAAAAGTTAACAACTTTTTCTGTGCGTACTTTGTCAGTGTCCACACTTCTGACCCATTCAAGAGAAATGGTTGGATAATCGCTAGGTATATCCTAATTTTTGTATTTCTTGGCAGAAGCCTGCTCTTCAACAGTTTTGACAAACTCCAGTAACACCTATTGGCTGCATGTAATCTTACTTGTATTTCCTGGTCCATCTTATTTTGACCGGTGATAGTAACTCCCAGATACTTGAATTCATCAGTTACTGCAAATTTGTGACCCCTGACTTCCAGCGTTGAGCTAATTGGCTCTGCCTCTCTTGCTATTTTCATATATTTAGTTTTTACTTCATTTACCAGTAAACCAACTTTGCCTGCTTCTTCTAAGAAGACTTCTTAGTTTTTTAAAGGAGTTTTCTTAGGAGTTTTCTACGTCCACTAGTAAAAACATATCCATTATATTATGCAGAGGAATGCCTTGCAATACTTGAAGCGTGCTTGAAAGCGCGTAGTATTCCTATCTGGGAGATACGGCTTCCCGTCTTATCTCATCGGCAGACAAAGATCTTGAGATTATGTTTACGGAGTCGACGACATATATAAAATTTGTTAACAGTCGTTATATAAAATTTTATATACCGACTGAAACATAAAGAATGTCGTACGACAGAGATCCTAAATGGGTATGATAAATGTGGCAATCGTTACGAAGATATATTTATATTATCTCTTTCATTATTTATTCGACCATTCGGAGAAGATGGCGGAGATAAAGGAAGAAGAGACAAAGGAACAGGAGAGCAATGATAAGGATAATGTAAAGAAAAGCGTGTTCCGAATGGCCAAAGAGAGAAAGGTTCGGGAAGATAGATCGATATTCGTATCGAGGAAGAGGTCTACCCGATAGTTAAAAAGAAAAACCCTTCGCCTCGCCTACTTCTTCTCTTCTCAAGGTTATCCTTGTTGTTGCAGCCACGACTTCCAACAATCTCTTTTTTCAGCCTTCCTCTTCATTTCAAGGTACCTGATACGAGGTGTATCCCATTTCCATCGCCAATACTTTTAGGTACGAAGTTCTCGGTCGTCCTCTCTGTCTTTTGCCTAGAATTTTTCCTCTTCCATAATATTTTGTATGAAGTTGTCGTGTCTGAGTAAGTGTCCGATGAGCTTTGCTTTTCTTGTTTTAATTATTTCCAACAGTTCTCTTTCTGTATTCACTTCATTTAGTACTTGCTCATTATTTTTCCTGTCGGTCCACCTAGTTTTTGTAATCCTCCTCCAAAACCTCATTTCTGCAGCTTCAAGTTTGGTCATTTCACTCTTCCTTAGTGTCCATGTCTCACATCCATATGTTAGCACACTCCATACAAAGCTTTTCAGGAATTTCTTCCTAGTCTCAATACTAATGCTGTTATTTACTAGGAGACTTTTCTTTAATTGAAAGGCTTTCTTGGCTAACGTTATTCTTCTTTTGACCTTTGAGGAGCAGTTGTTATGATTCTCTAATATGTTACCCAAGTAGCAGAACTATGTCACTTCCTCCAGTCTCACTCCGTCTATACGTATATTCGTTATCTTTCCACTTCTCTTTCTTTCTACCACCATGATTTTTGTTTACCTGGTGTCTATTTTAAGTTTCAGTTTTAATAAAATATTATTTAGCCTCGCCTACTTTCCTTTGTTTTTTCTCGGTACGCGGGAGGCTCAGATCGAGATTGGGCGACCCCCTGGCGGCAGTTTCGAGGTTCTAACTCGTTTTTATCGTCTTCTTCTCACTAGACGAGAATTTCGGTGGATTTTTGGCTCGCGGTCCAAGTCCGCAGTGTCCACTGAGAGAAAATAAATATATCTTCGCAACGATTGTCACATTTATCAAACCCTTTTAGGATTTCTGTCGTACGACATTCTTTATGTTTCAGTCGTTATATAAAATTTTTATGCCAGGATTCTTCGAACCTTTTCTTTTATATTCTTGCCCGGCCCAGCTCCCCTTTCTTTGAAATACTCTCACTCACTTACTTCTCCCTCGCCGCTTCTCATAAGTTTTCATTTCCCCTCTTCGACCCGCCGCATTTCGCCTCTTTTCTTTTTTTTATTGGGGTTCGATAGTTCCGCGACGCCACCGCCAGCCTCGAGCCTCCACTGCAGGGGCAAGGAAGGCTCTTGTAGGATGGATGGAACGCGTGCGAGTCCAGTGGACTCTCGGCCCCAAAAAGCAGAGCAATGGTGACTTCGCATTCAACTACGAAAATGTGGGATTTGTTTTGCTGTAAGCGAGAGCCAGCCATTGGAAAATGGTATATGTGCCCTATCATGTATAGGATTTCTCCAAGGTGTTTTTTTGTCGCAACGCCATAACTCCCATAATTCTTCATCAAAATTAATGATTCAAACATCGTTTTACAGCTTATGTTCCCCGCTATTGACAAAAATAGACAAATGGTTGAAAATTATAGTTTTTGTTAAAAAATTTTAAATTAAAGTTTTAGTAAAAAAATGATACAGTGCCATCTGTTGACAATATAATCAACTAATTAGTTGGCTATGGTTACGTGCTTCAAAGACTGTAGGAGGCGCCATCTATTAACAAATCGTTTAGTTAGATTGTTTACGTTCTACATGCGATCAGTGTGACCGTTTAAGTTTACGTTACGTATCATTAACACAAACATAAATAACATAAAATTGTCCATGGGAAGAAACAGGCAGAAGAACAGGAAGAAAGAAGGAAGGGACAGGAAGAAGCTGCATACTGTGCGAAATATTCGACAGGTAGAAGAACAGGAAGAAAGAAGGAAGAAACAGGACGAAGCTGCATACTGTGCGAAATATTCGCACGGGTCAGCTAGTATGTATGAATTATCATGCCATTGCATACTCCTGGATGAATTTAGTGATACCAAAAGGGGGAGAGTGGGCTTCGCTGCATTTTTTCCTCGAATCCGAAGTTATTCTCTTGATTTAGAGATTGGTAACTTGATTGTATGATGTGGGTACATGATGGAGGAATTGTACAATTATTGTTTGATATGTCACGCATATTCTGGCAGGGAAGTCGCAGGTTGTATGTGGAGCATATCTAGGAATGAGTGGCATGTCTAAGGACGCGAAAATTGCCGTGTACCATGGTGTTCTCCTCCCATCCATCATTATTTCATGATGATCGATCGATCGAATCGATGATGCGATCGATTCTCGATACCGATTCTAATCCTGAGAATCGGTTGAATCGAGAATCGACATTTGGATTCGATTCATCCTTTGTCATATATGAATGTTGTGGAAGAGACTGAAGTGGAGGAATGTAAAAAGAATATTAGACAGCGTGTACGATACGACATATGAGTACGAGGGAAGCGAAAGTTGTTTGTACGGACGGGGTATAAAGGGAGAAATTATTTAACGGGAGCCAATTTTCTACGGCCTACTGCTATAATTTTACCCTTCTTTTATGCCTACTGCTATTATTTTACCCTTTGACCTGGTCTATACCACAAGTAAGTTGACTGATGGTGCATTTCATTCCTCTCACCTCACAATCATCATTCCTGCCTTTTATTGTTTTATTTTTTAATATGAAGTTATTTTTCTGGAGATTGTAGGTCATAATTCATGTAAAAATATTTACTCTTTCGCCAAAGTTTTGAATATTTATTTATGCTTCATCAGAGCTAAAATGAAAATTAATATTTGTATTGTAGTACATCAAATGAATCCAGTTTACAATTTAGGCATTTAGATTTAAAAAAAAATATGGATACGTGATTTTTGTTATAACCTCAGAGAGAGTTCATTTTAAATTACTTTTTGTGGATACCGTCGTTGCTATTTATTATTTGTTTGTCAATTGTTATAAATATAGGAGTTAAAGAAATGGAAGTAAAATTAAGTGTTGTTAAAGAATATCAAATTATTATAAATTTTACTTGAATTGGCGATATCTGTCAATCTGGCGGCCAATTTTGTGTAATTTACATCCCTGATAATGGAGGGCAAGTCGCTTGCCGAAACGTCGGTAATTCTGGAAGCGTTAACCCGGTATGTAACCCGAGAAGAGTTTACTCATATCATTTGCCGGAGAAGTAATAGTACCTCATTATTAATTGTAATTTTGGGAATGGTCGTTGACGGGACCGTTCACAACTCATGGAAGCAGTGTAAGAACGTCAAGACATCGCAACGGTGCGGACATTGTTACATACACAGATTTCTGGACCAATCAGGTCCATCTGAATTACATTAGCTCATTTCAGAAATCCTAGCTCCTAACGTACTTGCCATTACACGTCACACACTACAACAATGAGAATAAGAAATCCAATGATTGTATGCATCCGCATCATGGTAAACAATAAGAGCAAGATCCATCAGTAATGTCTTACCACAGTTACGATAAGTTGACTACAATTTCTAATTCTTACTCAACATAACTGCGATTCCCTCTCCAAATCACTCAACTGCAAAATAATGAAAATTAATTAAATACCAATTTAAAATTTGATAATGATGAAAAAGTAATTTAATGGAGAGAACCAACAACAAATAACACCAATGACGTGCGATGGATGAAGGACGTTTAATGGAAAAACATCGAGATGAAAGAAAAAAACTGATGCAGATACATTCTGAGACATTATCTTGAAAACATGTACATTCTGATACGGATACATTCTGAGACAGATCATCTTGAAACATAAATGGATGGAGAAATGAAAAGGATCGGATTGTTGAAGTAGGCCGATGATGCACGACATGAAGCAAATTATAAACTTTGTGGTTGGGACAGCGATACATTGGTAATAAATATGTGATTCATGGACTTAAGTTTAGAGTTCAGTGCAATCAATGCTCACAATTGGAAATTTGGGGAGAGAAAATCAGTAAAATGACCAGAGATCTTATTTCAATACCAGTTACTGCAAAAACCTGCATGATAATGGCCCATCCGCAGTATCGTGCCCATTGAACACGTCGAGATTGGCATTGGAAATAGGCTTTTCTTTCGGCGATTTTGTTTCCGTATGAACAAGATCAGTGGTTCCTGAACTTTTTCAGCCACGGAGCCCCTTGTGAAGCTAAGGTTTCTCGCTCTGCCCCTAGGACTTAATCAGTGTTTAGTGGTGCGTGCAATGAGGCATATTACAAGCTATGCGTATACAGAAGTGTGATTGATAACGCTGGAATGGATAGTACTCTTTTTAAAAGAGACTTTTGATCGCAATGAAAACTATTGTATACATTATTTTATTCACTATTTATATAAATGACCTTACTTCTAGAGTTAGCAGTAAAAGATGATTATTTGCAGACGATACAGTTATCTTCCGTTAAATGAGCGAAGACGCGGACTTTGAAGCTCTGTTATCGGATCTTAAAAACGCTCATTCGTGGTGCCAGGAGTTTATTATATTAATATTTAACCAAAAAGATTAATATAATACAAAGAAAAGCCCGCGCTTCGGTAAAAACTGCCACGAGCGAACATATAGTGCTTCACAGCTTTTAGAGGGATTAAGGTGGGAGCCCCTAGACACTCAAAGGTTGAACGCTAGGCTTAGTTTGCATAAGTAATTCGGAACTGATATTTTTCAGAGCAACACAGATAATATTATCATGACCCCTCACTTCATCTCTAGGTCTGACAAGAGCAATAAAATAAGAGATATACATTGCAGATAGGTACAAATACTCGTTCTTCCCGCGCACAATAAGCGACCGCAATAAAAGCTGAGCGCCACTTAATACACTCCTATAATATATCTCACCATATCACCTCACAAAAACTTACACCTTTACACGACTGGTGACCGAACACCCCCTGCCTCACGCCCATGCGGCTGCTCGCAGGGTATTATGTAGATGTAGATATAGGCAAACACGCTAGACTCGATACCCGTAGTGCCAGGGGCATTGCTATGGCGTACGACGAGGCGGCCAATGATTTGTTTGTTACTGCCACCTGCTCTTTAAGATGTAGATGTCGGGATCCGATTGATCGAAACAATCCACGTGTTTGAAATCCCGCGTCGGTGAAGAGGGTGCATCAGAAGTCGCGCTTTGAAGGAGAAGTGCGACGAGGAGTGCGACATTCGAGTGAGTGGGAGAATGCAGGCGGAGTGGGAAGTGGGTGTGAGAGGGTGAAGGGGTGGAAGGCCGAGCACCGGAGGGATTGAAGGCGAAGGGATGCCGTATTGGCCTATGATTGAGCTCGTCAGGCGCTATTGGTTTTAGATGCCGCCGCTCGCTCATGGCGTCTTCCGGAGCCAATATTGCCGCGGGCCCTGTCGTTTTCTGCGCTGTCAAGGTAGTTTGAGCGAAATACCATTTTACTTAGAAATCAATTAATTCGGTCTCATTTTAAAGAAAAATATCTCACCCTTCTAATGGCACCAAACATTCTACCCCTTACCACGTACTTTCGGCGATATTTGCCAAAAAATACAAACAGCCCTTTTACATGGAAAATGGTGCGTGTATACACTCCAGAGAGACCTTATATTAAAAAATGAGGTATTTATAACACTTATATGTAGTAAAAAAATTAACAGAGTGTAGTTTGTATGTTTTTGAACTATATTTGAAAGTTAATCATATTGTCACCGCAGTTAATTCTTTGGGATCACAGAAACCTTCCGTTTTGAAGGAGTTTCAAACGCACCGCGCGAAAAAAATGAGTCAAGTTAAAGACTTATTTAGATATTTTCATTTAATTGCTAACCCTTTCTTTCAAATAAAACTATGTAATAGCACCATTAATAATGTAATATTTAATTCGTATGTCCTACAGGTGGTGAAATTAAAACGTGTAATTCGAATATGGTCTCTATTATGACTCGGGGACTATCTCGTTCGGACTCCTTTAATCATTTCATGTATCTTGTTACATTCTCATTCATATCTCTATCTCACCGCTCGCTCTATTCCTCATTCTCCCTCTCTCCCTCTCTCCCTCTCTCCTCCTTTGTCCTCCATCCGTTCCACGTTTCCGCTCGAGGGCGCGAAAGGCGAAATGGCCTGATCTGCTCCTCCCGCCCCGGGCCCCGAATTGGGATGTTCCTCCCATCTCAAGCACGAAGCACTCACGCGCTGGGAATGAGACGAAATTGTTCGCCACCTGCGCTAGATTTTCATTCCGTTCGAGCGGCGGGTTCGAATCTGGGAATGGAAATGGGTCGCGCGAGTTCAGTCGAGTTGGAGCGATCCTCGCCCAAGTTGTGTCTTAAATGCACTTCGTAACTCCCAAGTTGTGCAGATATTGCCCGGTTTCTTGGTAATTTGTCCAAAGATGGCGAGGGATATTTTATCAGCCCGTGAATTTCCGAGTGTTACGCGAGTTTCCGAGTGTTCCGCGAGTTTCCGCGATTGATTTCCGCGCTTGTCTTTCAACTTCTGATGTTCTATGTGATAACACAGCTTCGCATGTTATTGTTTAAAAATATGAAAAATTGGGGACTGAATTTGGTTGCATTCAATTATTTGGAATCATATCCTACAAATTGAAGTGACAGTTTTTCTCCATTACATTTTTCGGGTCTAATAAAAGTGGCATAACTTAAATATTCCTTGGAAATAAACTTATGGGTGAATGAATGTGGCACTTGTGGCTATGACAATAATTATCTGCATTAAAAAAATCAGTCTTTCACTGCACAAGGGGCTAATGTTTACCTATGAATACAAAAAAAATTTATTCCCCTTTTTTCTAGTGTATTTTTGTTAAGGGCTGTTAAAATGGGCCATACTTGGATATGAACTGTTACGTGTATTGTGTATTCGTTAAGTGTATTCTCTTAGTTGCGTCAGTATGTTCGCATAAAATTTATTCAACACTCTTTGAGGCTCATCCGAGAATCTTTGAAATGAATATAATTTTTATTTTTGATGTATTTTTACTAATTATCCACCAATGTTTACATCATCTTCTGATACACATAACAAATACATAACTACCTTTTGAATCATCATTTCATCATATTAATTCCCTTCAACTACTCCAATTTCATTCTATAGATATTAATAAACTAACTAATAAATTAATAAACCTGAGTTAAAACCGATGAAGTTGTGCAGTTAAATTGGATGCTTTACGCGAGACTGTAAGAAAAGGAGTCACGAATTATTATTGGCTTTAGAATTTGCTTCCAGTCATTCATTACATTTATCGTGAGTAAAACTTATAATTGGACTCTTACTTTCATAGATACTCCATTTGCATGAATTGCCCACCAATGATTTGGTTAATCTATTTACATATTCAATTGAGGCTATGGTTTAATTTGTGTGCATATTATGAAAATAGATTCGCTATACATTAATGCATTGGTCGCCCATCCGTTGTCGGCGGGGAGTCTGTAGTGCAGATGTAAGCGAAGAGCAGTTGGAAAGCGGCGATTATGGAAATGGCATAACTCGATGCAAATCAAGACAGACACTATTATTTGTTGCAGGTCGTAATATTCCTGCTGGTGAAACAAGCGAGCGAGTTTAATGAAATATACACGTGAATGGATAGGAAATTTGGGGAGGCGACCGAC
This sequence comes from Ceriagrion tenellum, assembly GCA_963169105.1. Lineage (NCBI taxonomy): Eukaryota > Metazoa > Arthropoda > Insecta > Odonata > Coenagrionidae > Ceriagrion > Ceriagrion tenellum. The sequence continues at coordinate 162,510,218 of OY720636.1, forward strand.
GGCTAAGGTCATTTGCGCCGTAGGGAAATGGCGCAATGGGCAAGGGAGGATAGAAACCCGGCGTCGGCATTAGCTTGTTCTTCACGAAAGGCGCCAAGGGGACCACGGCTTAACGTCTCATCCGACAGACGGAGTACTGTACTTGGCGGAGTGCCCTCCACAACACACTCAAGTAGGGTTCGGGTTTCCTCTGAAAAACATCCGCCTCTGCAGGGTTTTGAACCCTGGCCGCCCGTGTGGTAGACGAGTACTCTAGCCACCATGCCAACCCGATCCCCTAAATCTACACGTATAACCGTGCATGTACAGTCCCATTCTGCAAATGAACGGTGGAATTGAATCATTCCAAGGATTCATCTCAGCAGTCGATTGAGGAACCATCAAAGCCCGGAAGAATACGATGAAATCAAATTATATATGGGGAAATAAAACTCATGGTTATATAACCGAAAGTCATGGTCACATTTACATAATTCTCCCTCCCGTGCATTAATATTAGATGATGCTCTTCAAAATATTTTCGCGTGCTTTGGATATTTCGTTCTTCGGCAAGAGTGGAGTAAGACGTTCCATAGTTTGAGGCTCAACTATGTGGAAGTTGAATTTCACAAATGAAAAATTAAATTTGTTTTCTTCCGCAGATTTATTTTCTTGGTACAACATGTTTCGATACAGCGGTGTCATCATCACGTACATAATCAAAAACACTTTTCAGATATTTTTCATTTGTTTGCAGAAAATTTTTAATGACATATGTACATCTGAACATTTTTTTTTAGTTTGTACCTGATGATGAAACCGCTGTGTCGAAACATGTACCAAGAAAAGAAATCTGTGGAATAAAACGAAATTATTTTCTCATTTTTAGTGGAGTAAGAGTTAATTTAAACCCCTACTATTTACAGTCTGAGTGATAAATTATTTCTTTTAGAATCGACCAGTCCTCTATGAACCAGAAAAAAATGAAAGCCAAGAGTGAAAGGAATAAATGACGTATGCTGCAATTTTTTAAATATTTTAGTGAAATAAAGTGATGGATTCATGGAAGGCCGCTAACATTGTTTTTTTTCTGTTTAGTCGGCCATCCCGAAAGAGGGGCGAATTCACCTCGCTGGCTCACCAATAAGGTCGCCGTGGCAACAGGAAGCGGATTTCCTCTTGAGCATTCGTAAACATCCAAGCAGCGTAACTCCCTCGTAACTCTGCAGTCGATACAAGGCCTCGCAGTCGAATTTTTTTGAACCGATTCTTATCTGAGGGACATAACTCGTAATTTGGCGCACCCTGTGTTGGTCTGCTCATTCGGTATTTCACCCACTGTACTTGTAAAATGAATTCACCTTTCAGTTAGTCACCGCCTGCAACGTCCATGTCCCTTCATGCTCTGTGGTTATGGGGTTTGTGGATCTCGTGGATTCTTTATAGGTGCAAGAGTGTGAATTCGAGCTGGAGATCGTTGTCGCCAACAATTTAGTTTTTAAGAAATCGGTTTTATGTGTTCAGGTTTCGTGTATTGGCGTAAGTAGCTATGCTTAACATTGCTGTTATAATTGCCAGAATACTGTATAAAGTAATTCTTGTGAAAGTTAGGTCAATATCTAGTGATGAACCAAGGTACTTGTGGAGTCACTGTTTAGTATATCGTGGAATCTTAAGTTTGATTGAGACTCCGACCGTAGCAAATGGCCCAGCCACGGTTTGTGAAACCAGGCGACCGATTGAGTTGTTTTTTTATTTTCTTCTAATCAAAAGAATGGTCGTGGATTATTAGAGGCAGCGTGATGAAAGTATGGTGATCGATTACATTGCAGTCATTGTTATTCAATCCATAGAGAAAGTTCTGATGTTTTGAAACATGTACCTTGATATACTAATATTTTTTAGAACAGAAAAAGCTTATTAATTAATTTGTCATTAGTTATGATTAATTATTAGTGTTTCTGGGAAACTTGTTGCTTAATTATTTCCAAGTTGTCAATGTATTTTCATCGCAAGTATATGAATCATTTGACATCGATTAACTTGACAAAAACATTCAGTGGCTATTTTGAGTGAGGTTTCTTCATGATGACAGAATAAAGGTCCTGTGCAAACCTTTACCACCCTGTTCAAGAGCTTAAATAGAACGCCATTTTAACTATCTTCAGTGACTCTCGAAATATTATCTATTTATCTTTAATCATGCAGCGACCTTCCGAATTGCAAAACGAGTATTAATATTCCTGCGGTGTGTTTTGAGTAGAGAAAGTATGAAATTTGTTAGGTTCAGTTGAATTAAAATATCACCACGAATCTTTGTAGTCCTAAGAATTCCTTACCTATCGGTAACTACCAATTCTGACTATTTTATGATGCATTTATTACTGGATTAAATTAGACTCGGTTCATATTCATTTTAATGCAGAATTTCAGTTGGGCGAGGTGACTCGATGATCAGGAAATGATTTTATCCTGACAATGTAATCAATTTCTCAAGGTCCTTCCGTGTGGTCAAATGAATTCAATTATCGAGAAAAATTAATTTAGTATTTTTTTCTAACTCTGGGAGTGGTACTCTTCCGTTTTTAAAAAATATTTTCCTCTTTGAAATCGTCTCTCTTCCAACTTTTTCAAAATTTCGGACCATTATCCATTCCGCCTCATCCTATTGTGTAAATAAATCTCTGACTCGGGCCAAGTTTTTTTCTGGGATATTTCAAATTTTTTTCTTCCCCTCCCGACGGCGGTGCTGAACGGCATCCCGGACTAAAACTTTCCTCGTTAAAAAAAAGGAGAATAGGATTCGTTCGAATGAATGAAATTGAGTTAGGAGTGGTAAGCTCCGCGGGGTGTCTCACGTGAGCAATCATCATTGACTGACTGTATAACCAATGCTATTGTAAAACCATAGAGTAAGTACATTTAGAGTGGCTAAGAGACAGGGAGACTCGGATATGAGTTTTTAAATAATACTTTGGCCGATAGATGGAACAGGTGTATCGAAATTGCACGACAAGCCATAACAAATGAGCTTTGTTACACGGCCACTTCATTTAGTGTCGCATAACTCATATGATGTTCTTATGATGATTTCGGTGGCTGGATGTTTACTAATCGACCCATAGCAACGAAAACACATCTTATTGAGTCGTCGAGACCAAATTAAACATGTATTACTGTGCCTTCAATAAATATCGTCTATAATGAATCCAATTCACGTCAATAGGATAAGACGCACGATTACCAAACATGGGGTCAACTGTAAATCGATATATCATACGAATGACAAAACAATTGATACTCAATAAAAAGCACACAACGACCGTGGCAAATGCACCTCTGTATGTTGATGCAAAATCACCGAGTACCTCTAGCGCCTCCAAGTGGCCTTCTCCGTAAGCCAAAATTCTTCCTCCCTTAAGGTGGTGGTACCTGAGAAATTCTTCCCAAAGTTTTAAAACATTTATATCCAGTTTTTAGCATTGCTTTGTCACTCTACATATACTTACTTTATGGTATTATCAATGAATATGTTGCTCTCTCTCTCTCTCTCTATATATATATATATATATATATATATATGGCCCCGCCCCTCCTACCCCTATCCTCACCAGCGCACACGACATTTGTTCCGTGATACGCCTTGAAGACGGACTAGTTCCGAAAGCTAGCGATGTAAGTGTGATCGTCTCTTTTTTTGTGTGTCTATCTCCTCCATCCTATCCACATCGTGTGTTCATCGCCGCATGGCTGACTCCAATCCATCAACGTATATATATATATATATAGATTCTTTAGACAATGTTGATATCTAACTGTAATCATCGCACTGCCCACTATAATATGGAGCGAAATATCATATTACTATTAAATCAATGAATTTGGTCTCATTTTACAGAAAAATATCTCACCCTTCTAATGGCACAAAAAATTCAACCTCCTAGCACATTACTTTCGAAGGAATTTTCCAAAAAATACAAACAGCCCTTTAACATGGGAAATGGTACGTGTATACATTCCAGAGAGACATTATTTACAAAATGAATTATTTCTAATACTTAGGTCTCGTCAAAAAACTAAGTGTGCAGTTTGAATGTTTTCTCAACTATTTTTTAAAATAAATCATATTGTCACTGCAGTCGGTTCTTGGGAATCACTATAAACCTTCACTTTTGAAGGAGTTTCAAACGCACCGCGCGAAAAAAACGAGTCAAGTTAAAGACTTATTTAGATATTTTCATTTAATTACTTACCATTTCTGTCATATAAAACCATATTGTTGCACCATTAATAATTCAATATTTAACAAATGTCTCCTACAGCTGGTGAAATTAAAACGCATAATTCGAATATGGTCTCTATGGTGACTAGGGTACTATCTCGCTCGGACTACCTAAATCCCCCTCCTTGGCTAATGCCTTCCTCCAAAGCTCGCGACCCTTCCGTGCCACTATCGTACCTCGATCGTCATTCGCACCTTTCTTCCTCCCTACGTCATCTCCCTCCCCCAATCCTTTCATCTCCCCATTTGCAGACCGCAACACCCTTCGCAAGTCAACCCCCACGCGATCCACAATGGACCGATTGCCAATATCTTGAGAGGAAACGTTCCTTTCCGACAGCATTGAGGAATGTACTCAAACCTATGCTATGAACTTCATTTGATTTTTATTGTATATATGTATTTGCACATTCACACGGACCGCTCAGCGCCGTAAATATACATAAAAGATTTCAGACAGAGGGAAGGGGAAATAAAACGTGGGAAAGAAAACACATAAATGGACAAACACGATGGTGGTGTGACGATGAGACTGCCGATTACAATTGAAATGTGTTCGAATCGACTGAGAATCGAACCACGGACCTTCCGATATTGCGTCGCATGCTCAGTCCAGCCGTGTTTGACCCATTGCAATCTGCGGGACTTATACTATCTAATTCCCTACTAAGCTTGGCCCGTAGAAGCCTATAATTACCATCAAAATCTTTGAAACGTGGTACTCACCGTTGCCTCATGACTATCGAAAGCAGAAATATTAGTATGAGCTCAATTCAAGGCGCGCATTTTTTGCAAAAATGTGAAAAATTTAGAAACGCATAGATCACACGAAATATTTCTTCTCTCGATGGGGATTTAAAGTGCATTTGAGTCTACAATATCCGAGCTAATGTGGACCCAAGTGACCTCTGAAAACCAAAAACTCGTATAATGTGGAATTTTTAGGCAGTATTATAGTGTCCGTGCTGTAAAATTTTAGGTAAATAAGTATGTAGTGAAGTAAAATGACGAGTTCATTCTACAAATTTTAACCGATTGTTTTAAAATAACTTATTAAGGAAAGTTGTAGTTTACAATAAAAAACTCACAATGTAATGGAATTTTTTGGCTAAAAATCCCGGAAGTTTTTTTCTGCTTTACGAAACTCGCCCGCTTCTTACGGCTCACATATGTTCCTCCGTGAACCGGGAATTTGGAGTTAGTAGGGCCCAGGATAACCGCGGCTCTGGTGTATTTCCTTCGTGGTAACATGCTCCACATTCACCTAGTTGAAGCAAAATCTGACACCTCAAGGGACTCTCATCAGTTGAATTTTTGGTGGAGTGATCAAATGTTTACTTTTCTTGGATTATTACGGGATATGTTGGTATCCCAGAGGACTAGAAAGATTCCTTCATTCGCTGAATAATTTCATTTATGGTTCATGGCGCCCATCATCTGGCTTGGCGACTCTGTAAGGCGCACTGACACCGTTGTGACTATTCACCTACGTCTACATATTACCCTGAAAGCCACCTAAAGGGTGATTGGCAGGGAGTGAGTTATCACCAACATGCACTACACTATGGGTATGCTATAAATACTACACAAACCATTCGTATTTATGTAAACTGGGACGAGATAACAGAATCCTGCACCAAACGTGGGGATTGATGGTGAGAGCGCTTGCTGTGGTGGTCAATATTAGAAGCTGTAACTCAGTCCTCAATGTTAGTTCAATCAGATTTTCATTGGCGCATACGGGGCAACACGTAAATTTTGCGAAGTCGCGAAATTTTCCATCGATTACTCACCTGAAGCTACCAGCATTCATGCACTTCTTAAAAATTCATTCTTTATGTACGATCTCTATTTATTTATATTAATTACAATCCGTATTACAAGAATAAAAACCATAGTTAAGTCGATTGGAAAATAATAGTGTCTCAAGTGACTTGCCTTTATCCGTAGACATTTTCGTTTTATATAAATGCGATTCCTCAGAGCCATCCAAAGGAAAGCAATGAATGAACAGGGGGAAGCAATGTAGTGGATATATCGGTCGTCAGGTATCAGTTAAGATCCAGGAAACTTGAGCTTTACGGCCTCGTAGAATTGACAAATTAGGGTGAGAATATTTCTCCAATGGCCGTAAATATTGGCACCACTCGTCATAAGATAGAACAGAAAATATTTACTGTGTTTGTTTGAAGGTAGCGTCAGTGACCAACCACAGCCTCTCAACCAGAATACCCTCGTGAAGGTTTACGGGAACGTTAATTCCTCGCCAGTGACCATTCACAGACACACACACTCAACCCAATTGGGATCCTTCAAAGGGCTTTAGAGACCCAGTTTAGGATGCCTGAGATATGATCACAAACACATACCAAACACTCTCACAAGCACTCACAAAATATGACGTCAAAATATCTTTTGACGAGTGGTGCCAATAGTTACGGCCATTGGAGAAATATTCTCACCCTATCTCGTCAAGGTAACAGTTTGATGGCATCATGCCCTTTCTATTTTCCCCATTACCTGCGACGCACTTCCACACTAGAACCCCCCGCCGCCCCCCCTTGGGGATGGGCTCCGTTTCACCCCCGGACACCGTAAGCATTATAACTCATCTCGCCGATATCGATTCGCAACATCGTCGTCGTCGTCGTCTCGCCATTTTCACCCCCCCCTCCCCCCCAGACCGCCTCTCTTTTCCCCCCCCTTCCCCCCCACCCCCTCCCTCCATCACCCGATCCCATTTGTTCCACCCACCCACCCCACCACTCCCTCCCCCCCTTCGCGGCTCGCCTTTCCCGCGTCAAACGCCTTCCGCCCCGCCACCGTCGACTTTGAGCGCAGCTCGGGAACGACGACTATGGCCACCCCCATCTCTCTCATGATGCGCCGTGTATGTATATACATTGCGGCGGGTACACCCGATGGTTATATGAGGTTTGGTGCAGCGCTAATCGAGAATCTTTGAGCGCGCATTATAATAAACTTTCAATTAACATACATGGATACACACCAATCACGCCGTTCCCTTCCGGGGTAGGCAGAGTCACTAAGTTTCGCTCATAAATACCTATTTGTACACCTAACTCTGCTTCAATAATTTCCTCCATACTGATCTATCCTTGCAAACCTCTTTTGCTTCATTTACCCCCATACACTTTTATACACGCCCTCTTGTTTTTAAAACTCCTAATATTCCTCCTCCTAAGAATTTCCTCAACCACATTCAACCACAACTTTCTCGGCCTACCTCTACCTCTCGCACCATTCATTTCACTCTTATATATCTGTTTCGTTATTCGACTCATGCATTCTCTCAACTTGACCAAACCAACGAAGCACACTCCTTTCATATATGTCCATTACTGGAGCATCTAACCCACATTAATTTATTATCCACTCATTCCTGACCCTATCCATCCTTCTTTTGCCGCAAACACTCCTCAAATAACTCATACCCACGGCGTTTAGTCTACTCTTATATCTATCCTGACATTCCCAGGTTTCACTACCATACAACAAAGTGGGGAGAAGTACAGTTTTGTACACAGTGATTTTAGCTTCCCTAGATAGGCACTCATTCCTTGATATGCTCCACATGCTGTTGAATAAATATCATTGGACCACACTTCTCGTGAGAACATCAATTTGAACGTTGAAAATAGCCTTAAATTAAGTAAATCCAATGATGCGAGAACTATATGATCTTTTAAATTTATTCGCCATTAATGCGTTATTATAACTTGTTTAATGTGCGGAATTCGAAACTCAAGCAAAATCGTGTGTCTGTACATATTCGTGTTTTACATGCAGCGCAATCCCTTTTGATATTTATTAGGAACCATAATGATAGTGTGAAATGCATGTTTTCGCGTTTCGCGAGGAGAAAATCTGTACATGTGTCATCTCGCTATTACGAAACATATGCCAAGTACCATGAAGGTGAAAATATTCAAACATGGCGGGTGAATTTTTTTGTATAAATTGCCATGGGAAAAATTCCCGGTCCAGGCCGAATTTTTCTCATGGCAATTTACCATAAAGGTCTCGAGTTAATATTGCATTAAGTTGCTATTATTGTTTACAATTGTATCTCACAATTTTTTCGTGTTTTTCTGTGCGTAGAAGTACACGTATGCAAAGTTCTATGAAAATCTGAGTATAATCAAAAATCGGTCATATCTCCTCTAAAATTTGCGTGCTTCGCCTTACTTACCTTTTGCATTCTCATGGTTTCCAGTTTACGACGCGTGAATCTTCCTCATGGATGGATTGAAATGTTCGGCCTTGCTGAGTAAACAATGGCCTTTTTCTCTTATTCTCACATAATGGATGTCGTAATTAAGCTTAGCTGATGGCATTGCCGACATTATCGGCGAATGACGATGGATATTTGGGCGCTGCCAGTGACTGAATTATCCTCCTCTAATCGTTAATGGCCTCTGTTTGTTGGAGTCGACGTGGAACTGAGATGATAAATCTGCCCAAGAGATACGAGCTACGTGAAGTTTTAAAGTGATTACTTTTGACATCTCAGTGTAATTTTGTTGGATATTATTGTCTGTGTACTAGAGTGACAACATTCAGAAATGACAACATTAAGCTTTTTCATTATGCGTGATCGCTTGGAAGCAACCCCCTGGGAATGAGAGTCCTTAATATACATTCACGTTATCGGAGTATAAGTGATGTCAATCTCATACTCATTTTGATTGGTTTTTCGGCTCATTTAGTCCAGAAGAACTTCGGTCTCTATCTCAGTGTATATTGCTGCCTTACGTCGGTTTCACCCTCAATTTTCTTACCTTGTATTACAACCTCGATGCCTAATAACTACCGTTTAATCGCATTTTAAATCCTGGTTACGAGGGCCAACTCTTTTGACTCTAGCGTGGCAAACAATTTGATAGGGTTGCCACTCTGACTTGAGTTCGCGCGGCGGAATGGTCGCATTGCATTCGCAAATATCTTGGAATTACTTTAACCTCTGATATATCGTGGGGATAACACATACAGAACGTATGTGGCGCAGTATTGAAGAAACTAGGTTTTGTTTAACGTATAATAGGAAGGTCCTCGAATGAAAAAGCCAAAGAGAGATGCTACTTAGCTCTGGTTAGGCCACACCTCAAATACGCCGCGAGCATATGGGACCCTTGTCAAATAGATTTAACCAAAAAAATAAATGAAATACAAAGGAAAGCAGCGCTCTTCGTTAAAAACTGCTACGAGAATACAAATAGTGCCTCGTAACTTTTAGAGGGATTAAGGTGGGAGTCCCTAGAGACTCGGAGGCCACACTCTAGGCTTAGGTTGCTTCATAAATTCAGAACTGATGTTTCTCAGAGCGACATAGAGAATATTGTCATGACGCCTCACTACATTTCTAGGTCTGACAGATACGATAAAATAAGAGAGATACTCTGCCGAACAGGTAGGTACAAAAACTCGTTCTTTCCGCGCACAATAAGCGACCACGATAAAAACTGAGCTCCTCCAAATACACTCCTAATATACATGTCACCATTTTATCTCCAAAAAACGTACATCTTTACACGTCTGGTGACCTACCACCCCCTGCCACACGCCGAAGCGGCGGCTCGCTGGGTAGTATTATGTAGATGTAGATTCGAGTCTCCAGCGGAGAAAGCGAATGATGTAAGCGGGGGCGTCCGTCTCCCACATCCCCCTCCTTCTTGACCCATTCTCCCCCAAACCCCCGTCCTGAGACGAACAATTCCCTTCCTCGCTTCCTCTCATTCTCTTTCTCTCTCTCTCTCTCTCTCTCTCGTATTCTTTCCCTCTCGCCTTCCTTCCCCCTCGACTCATCCTCGCCATTTTGATGGTTGGAGTCGATTTTCACTCTATTATATGTAGAGTGAAAATCGACTCATTTCATGTAATTTTTACAGTTTTATAAAAATATCAAGACTAAAAATATCGATTCGAAATCACAAGCTTATAGAGAATTTTCTCCTAAATTTCGATTAACGCCACGAAAACTGAAGTCCAAACCTGCTTTAATTAAGAGTAAACACTTAATATATAATTATTCCATTATTACCATAATTACTCATGTTGTGAGTTCCTCTGGGAAGACAGATGTAATTCAATAATATATATTGTCATGGAATTTATTTCGGCTTACTTCAAGCATTATTAAAATGTGCTATCATTGACCCACGAACACCGCTCCAGTCACCTTAAAGAGCTCAGAGACTTACTGTGTGTATCAAAACAAGTACTGAAAAATCTGTTTTCCCCGATTTTAGTTAAAAAAATAATTCTTTCCAAGATGACATGCCTTAACTAAGTGATTCTCGACCCCTAGTTTTCGAGTATTCTACTACTCACTCTCATTCTATTTACTTGTATATTTGAATATAGTTGGCTGAGAGGTCAAAAAATACAATTTTCCGGTTCTATGAATCTTAGTACAGTTCCATTTTTCTCGGGGGATTCGATTATTGTAAATGGATTTCGCAACGAGAGAATTCTTGTAATTGTACAAAGAATTTTCCTCCTGTAACATCTTTTCGTGCACATGTCGCATTTTTAAATTCAGTTATATATTTAAAAAAGTATAAAATTTTGTCGTTCTCTTCAAGCGAAGGACACTTTATAGTAAGTTGCCTGAATATAAATGGCATACAAGTAATTTAATGGTGGCTCACACATGACGCTTCTCTTCTCCCTCTCTCTCGGTCCCCGAAGGAAGTACTTTTTGTGGTCTTTTCTTTTCACCCTCTTCCATAATCGGAATCCTACCTACCTCTAGGATCTATTTACTCCCGGAAAAAGACTTTCCCAAATATTAATCCGGTCTGAACCTACCTTCCTTCACATTCTCCAAGCCCGTACCAATTTCTACTTCAATTCCTTCCTCACCACCGCTTCCAAGTTTTGGAATTCGCTACCCTCCCATGTCAAGTCTTCTTCATCCCTTCAATCATTTAAAGTCAAATTATTTTGTTATTTAAAAACTCATAAATAAATGTGTAAAAACTTACTTTATGCCTAGCTAAAATTATTGCTGTAATATTCATTGTTATGTAAATTAACTTTTCCTTTCCTAATGTGTGTATTATGTTTTTTTAGCAGAACATGCTAATTGTATAGTTCACTTGCTCTATTGGGTTACCCCAGGGCATAAATAAAGTTTCATTTATTCATTCTTTCTGCTCTCGCGTGCTATTCTCTCACTCACCACTAAGCATTGAAGGGAATCGCACTTCCCGCGAAGGATTGGCATGATGGCGGAGCTGAGTCCCACTGCCCTATTCAGTTTGACCTCAACAAATCCGAGCCTCGAGATTGTCGAAATTTTGACGTCACGGCCTCAAAAAGTTTGAATATGGCCATTTAAAAGTTGAGATTTGTCGGGGGTTGTGTCGTCACATCCACGAATATTCCGAGGAAAGACGGCGTCGAATCCTTTCTGGATGAGGCTCCCGATCGCCCCTCTGAGGGTGTTTACACCTCTACATGGCGGAACCGATTGGAATTCCCGAAAGGATCACCTCTTCACTTTTTTTTAGCGGAGTTCGGGTCTTGGAGAGTGCTATCCCCAAGTTCGCCTTCTGCTCTGTCAATTTTTCTGTGCTGATTTAAATATTGCTGTCAAATTTTGACATCCAGCAGATATGAAACATTTAGTTTAAAGGTGATCAAATATTCAGTGTAATCCTCTCCAAAAGCATTGCAAAAAACATATTTGAAATATGAGGGCTACCGTACCCACCTTCGTCTCGTGTTATTTTTACTCTTCTTACGTGGCGAAATATATGGTTTTTCCAGGTTGTAGGGCGTCGTGAACCGTGAGAGAAATTATTAAATTGGTCGTTACACTATGAAAAATCAGAAGAATACAGGTGTTGTGACTGCGATGAAAGTGTTGCGTTAGATGCAAGGTTTCCGGATGTAGATTCGAAAATTTCACGGAAAATATTAACCTGTTTGCATTTTGGGAGTGTATTTAAAATCTATTTGGATATCTATAATTTTTATCGTATTTTTGGCACATTTATGGCCAACTATTAATTTTTATTATCCTGATAAATAAAAACTGTCATGATGAAAATTGATAAGACATGGATTCCTACGGTATGCAACTCAAGAATAAAGACATAAATCTGTTATATTACAATATTTTAATCCTCCGTGATGATACAACCCATGATCATCGTAGCGTTTATTTTCCTTAAAAGGGAGTGTTTCTCGATGCAGTGTTGCTCGATGGTGTTAGCTGCTGCGAGCAATGCAAAGCATGGTCATCTCTATCAGGCCGGGCTAACTTAGCACGATGCAAGTGCTATCTGCTGTGATTTAATTTCACATTCGCTCCAACTCGTTATACTGCCTCCATATGCTAATAAATGAATTTCGGGACGCACGGAAGTGACGCAAATATACACATATTTAGCTTTGGAGAGCGCAAAAGAGAAGTTACTATCTCGTTAAATATCATAGTGATAAATCCAATTTAAGGGATGTTGCAGCACATTTTACGTCTTTGCAGCAAAGCAGCAGCAATGGCTTTTCAGTGAATCAAAACTCGTTCATGATGAAGCGCTGAGAGATGTTGGTGCGGATAATGATATTAGCATGAATGAGGAAGATGATTCAGCCACTCCGTCACTTTTACGAGGCGCTAGGGTGGAGTTCCGATATTTTTTCGAGGCGTTGCGACTACGATGCGCCATTAATGACATTCATATATTTGCGAATTTCCCAACGTTTGAAATTGTGCCTGAAACACTGAAAAAGACGAGTGTTTCATCGTCGAAATATCAGGAGCTTTTTTGTGAGTGTTTTTTCTTTCGTGTTTCTATGTTTTTGGCCTGCCTCCATTTTGCCTGCATTTATATATATGTACTCATACGTCGTCACTCAAGCGATCCTTCGTCAACAGTAGAGGAGAAGAATGGATCTCGAAGAATGATCTGAAGAGGTTCAAGAGACCGTAAAAATAGAAAATTGAAAAGAAACGAATACTTTTCAAATGTGCGCATCAAAGCCATGAGAACGCCAGTGCACATCTACATAGTACCCTGCGAGCCGCCACATGAGCGTGTGGCAGTGGGTGTTTGGCCACTAGCCGTGTAAAGATGTAAGTTTTTGGGAGATGAAATGGTGATACGTATTATAGGAGTGCATTTAGTGGAGCTCACATTGTATTTGCTAACCTTCTTATAAATAAGATGCCTTCTATTATGCAATGTCAAACGTTAATTGACTTCTATAAGCCAACTTGGCAAAATAAAATTAAATACTTGGATGTATTGCATGCATTGGATGTATTCTGACCGCAGGAATTGACTTTAAATTTCATTGCTAATATTCTTCATAAATCATCTCTCCATGTAAAATAATTTTTAAAAATTCAATGTACCATGTTTCAATTGGGAGCATAAATATGTGATACTGACCATAGAAATACATTTTTATGGTTTATGCTTCTGGTGGTGTTCTCCGAAATGTGTTAAGATGGAGTCACAATAAAAATAAAATTAGAATCAAATTATAATTTGAAAAATTGCGCTGCAGTTATTCCCCGGATTCACAAGGGTGACCATTTTAACTTTTCTGCAAAATTAGGTTCGTAAATTCCTCCCGTCTCCTTCACTTAGCTTCTTAGGAGTGGAAACCAGCAACTGCCAATTCTTTAAATATGCTATTTTCTTAGGTATTACTAAGACTTTCCAGGTCAAACGGAGAACTATTTCTTACCTCACGCCTTTTCTTATACCTTCTTACCTCCCAAACTTAGGACACCCTTTGATTGAGGAAGTATTTGAGTCGTTGGGTCATTATAATTTCCCTTGGAAGGTTCTCTCGTCGACTTTGAGGTATAAGAGTACGTCGCCCACGTACTCTCTGGACTTATCACTCGATTGTATTGACTGGAAAAAAGGAGTCAATATTAAGGTGGCCTGCATTTCTCTTGAAAAAAACCCCTCTGTATTCCTTTTAAGCTTCGTCAGTTCCGACGAGCTTTCAAGTTAACCTCATAAATGCTTCTCGTACTTATTGCTTCTCAGCTCGCTCTTCTACTCTCACTGCCACGACAGAGTACGCAAGGGCTCAGTTTGATCGCCTCTCAGTCTATTGGGTGATTTCTCCGACTATATTTCGGAATTCTGAGCGCTGAAACAATTATTCACTGATGAGGTTACCTAAGGAAAGCATTGTGCGTGTGAAAAGAAACAAGTTACACTTGTCAAATGTCGTGCCAATCGGCTTGTTATTTATTTGAAATTCACATTGGAAACATATATTGGCCTGGGTTTTGTATGAATTCTATTCAAACTTTCGTTTGGTGTTTAAGTCTCTATGGATCAGAAAGCTGGGCCCTCCTAGAGAGAGATAAAAAGAAACTGCAGGTCTTTGAAATGTGGTGTTGGCGCAGGATGCTTCAAGTACAATGGACGAGCAAATTGACCAACGATCAAGTGCCAGAAATGATAACGGAGAAGCGTCAACTGTTGAAAATAATAGAAAGTAGAAAAGAAAGGCTCATAGGGCACCTGCTAAGACACTCGAAGTGGTGTAGCAGCTTAATTGAAGGTAGGATGGAGGCAAAGAGGAAAAGGGGAAGGCCAAGAAAGGAGTTCTTAACGGATATAAAGGATGGAAGACCTTATAGCGTGGTTAAGGATCTAGCGATGGAAAGATGACCTTTAATAGGATATAATGCTGCCAAACAACCCAATGGTTGAGGAGAGGGAGAGGAAGAAGGTCCGGGTTTATTTGTAAATTATTACAGCGATGTAATGTCATCTTTTTCGAGATATAAACGAATATTATTACATTTACTAATAACCCGAAAAGGAGGAAAATGAAGAACATGCAAGCCAGCGAGAAATTCAAAACTTTTAGACATTTGCCTTCTTTTTAAAGTGAAACTTCGGAAGCTCTCTAGGAATGACATTTTCACCATCGCTCAGCGATAAACTATCCTTTTTGTGGAACACTCGCGCTCCCTCTTAGGGGCATAAAATGACTTAGGTACTCTATCAAGTCAATTGGTGGTCGGACGATGCCTCTCATTCTTGATGCGCTGTCAAGTTCCTTTTACAGTGAGTTTCAATCTCTTTTGCACCTTTTTTCTCGTTTGCATATAATTTACACCATTTCATGACTTCGCCATATTTCTTCTAATGTCCGCATGAGGTTTTAGTTCGTAGCGAGGAACCAATGCCTTCATCGCTCGACGCTGGTGAGTGCACGTGCTCATTGCACTTATTAAGGGGGATATTAACCAATCTGTGGTCAAGAGCGTGAAATGATGCTATTTTATTGCTGTTATGCACAAAGGAGTCACGGTGAATATAATTATTCGTGTGCGTAGGCTTGTGGTAAACGTTACATGCACTTCATAAAGTTAAACGGAGTTCCATATGAACTAATGAGCGAAAGGATACCAATCTGATCGTTTACTGAAGTGTTCGTCCGCCGCTAGATGCCTAATTGTGAAAGAATATTCGTTGCCTGTTCATGAATATTACTTGCGATATCGCCACAGCAGACGTTGGCCCGCATTGGCGCGAGGAACGTGTGATCAGAGGCGTTGTCGCTACATTCTGCCTAATACACAACTTTCCTTCATGTTCTTTGAGCAAAAAATCACTTTAATTAGAAATCAATGAATTTAGTCTCATTTTAAAGGAAAATATCTCACCTATCAAATGACACCAAAATTCTACTCCTTACCGCATTACTTTTGAGTCATTTGCCAAAAAATCCCAGTCCTTTTACATGGGAAATGGTACGTGTTTGCACTCCAGAGAGACATAATTTACAAAATCAGGTATTTCTAACACTTAGATGTCGTAAAAAAAACTAACATTGTGTAGTTTGTATGTTTTCTCAACTATTTTTGAAAAAATCATATTGTCACCGCATTAGGTTCTTGGGTATCACAAAAAACCTGTTTTGAAGGAGTGTCAAACGCACCGCGCGAAAAAAATGAGTGAAGTTAAAGACTTATTTAAATATTTTCATTTGATTACTTACAATTTCTGTCATATAAAACTATATTATTGCACCGTTAATAATGCAATATTTAATAGATGTGTCCTACAGCTGGTATAATTTAAATGTATAATTCGAATATGGTCTCTATTATAACTAGGGAACTATGTCGCTCGGACTGCCTTCTGACTGCATCCTGCCTCCATAAGGTACACTCGGCGCTTCCGGAATTTCCTGTTTCTAACACGCCTCCCATACGGTGGCTTTAAGAATCGGCGGGTGTGTTGGGCGCACCCCTTCGTCTTTAAAGCAGCCAGCAGTGGGGGAGGGGGAATCTCCATTTGCACCCTCGACCTTCACATCCTCCTCCCGCTCCTCTGCCAACCATTCTGGGCGTTTGTCTTTCATCCACTCGCCGCTTCCGACCTGCGCCGCACCCCTCTCCATCCATCCAACCACCCTCCCACTACTTCCACCCCTCCACAAGACCTGTCAACCATTCTCTGCACCCCCGTCTCCTTACCTCCAACAACACCCCCAACAGCGGACTACCCGAGTCTCACGCGTCTCTCCGCGTCGCTATCTCCTAGAACACCTCGTTCGCTCACAGTATTGCCCCCATTGGCGACGACACCCATCGCCATGACAACCCCTCTTCTCTTCCCTCCCTCCCTCCCTCCCCTTTTGCCACCGCTCGGTTAACCCCCTCCTCTCACCTCCGACCCTCTCATACTCCTCCTCTCCCCCCCCACCCCTCCGTCAACCCCCTTTGGTAATGCGGGGATGGCTGGTTGTATAAAAGTCGCACCCTTTGCCCGCGCGCGTGTTCGCTGCTCAGTTTAATCTCGCAATTCACACGACCGTAATTTCCACTCAGCGTTGACTCAATTTTTTCTGCCTCGGCAAACTTTTCACGATGTCCGTGAAAGCCGTGTATCCCCATCCTCGCGTCCTTTTCTTTGGGGTTAGGATTACTTCCGTGGAATTTCCGTTAGGGCACGAGAAATACGTAATTATAATGATTGGAAGTGGGAAAATTGTCAAAATATTTTAATTTCTCTCTGAGGTAATGACAAAAATCAATTGTAAACATATTTTTTTAAATCTAAATACCTGAATTGTAAACTGTATTCATTTAATATATAATACAAATATTAATTTTCATGGTAGTCCTGATGAAGCATAAATAAATATGCGAAACTTTGGCAAAAGAGGAACAGACTAAACATGAATTAATGACCTACAAGCTCCAAGAAAATAACTTTATATTATAAAAAAAGAGGTCACGAAAAAGAATCATCTAAAAGATTTTGTGTGATTTTTGCTTGTAATTTTGAATGAGTATTTTGGCTCCCCTTTGAATTCTCCTTTTATCTTTGTAAATTGTGTTTGCTATTTTGTGTAGGTTGCTATGTTATGAACGCACTGTAAATTGTGAATGATATTTGTTTTTTTTTGCAACTAGGTAAAATTTGTAATGTATTTGCACCAACCGATGCTTCTTTGTTATAAGATGATGGTTGCCCCGAAACAGATTTTTCTATGGGGTACCTATATTCCTCTTAACCAAAAGTTAATATTTTGATGAAAAATTGTACTTATGTAATTATTTAAGGAGGAATAAATTTTATTTATATTCTATTCTAATACAACAAGATATTTTGGTAAGCCTTCAATATTTAGGGACGTTTTATGGGATAATAAATTTTTATTCGAATTTTATTGATTATTATCAAATTAGCCTTCATTTTCTTTAGGTTAACTGTATATTAAGTTGGTACTAATGGATTAATGCCTCATTTAAATCTCCTCTTTCAATAAATGACTCTTGCGTATGTGCTTCAGTGTCACCTATAATTAATTTCTATATATTTTAGATTGGAGAAAGTATGTATTCTCCGGAACTGGCCCTAATTCAGGCCCTGTTAATTTTTTAATTACACAGGATTTTTTATTAATGGGTGGATAAAAATGGGAGGACATCTTACGCAGCGAGGAAAATTACTCCCAGCCCAGCGATGGAAACGATCATTGTAACAATGGATTTGATGGATAATTTAATTCTGACCAATCTACTCATCACTTGAAATTTTTCTCGTAATATATCGATAAATCGATTACCTGATTCGTTGATCTACCATTTTTCCTGTCTCAAATTAGACCTGCTCTCTTCCAAAAACTTATAGGACAGCAAGTGAAAAAGGAAAAAGCATATGACAAAAAATGTACTCCACCGGTTAAGACTTCACTTTATGGATAAGACGAAATGGCTGTGAAATAATCGATATTATTCGCTCGAACTCGGTTACTAACCTTATGTCATGAACGAAAATTTTTTGAGAATAGCTACGGTCCACGTGAAGATTTCACTTGCTTTTGCGATGGTAACGTTAGCTGCACATCAAAGAATAAGAAGTGTATTCGTTCAATTCCGAAGGCGTCATTTAACGTTCGATTAGAAGGTAAATCGATTAATGGTCATTGACATGGTGGAAGGATGAAGATTAATCGAATGATAGATCGTTATACGTTTACTATCTCTCTCTAGCTTATTCCCACTCCCTTCACCGTTCTCGCCTTCTCGACTCCCTACCGTGCACCTATGACTCGCCCGCGGTGCACGTCCGTGGTGCTCTATCGCACACCTCGGACGCTCTGCCACGTAAGGCGTGAGTAACTCGGAGTCGTGTGCATTTGCTTCTTTAATTCACTCATTTATCAGTGTGCTAACTGCAGTTAAAGAATAATGAAGCTACATTTTTCCTCGCTTTATCAAAAGACTGATCGGTTGTGATAGGCATTCCACGTTAAGGTAGTTCGAGCGAAATACCATTTTACTTAGAAATTAATGAATTTGGTCTCATTTTAAAGAAAATATCTCACCCTTCCATTGATACCAAAAATTCTACCCCTTACCTCATTACTTTTGAGTCATTTGCCAAAAAATCCCAGTCCTTTTACATGGGAAATGGTACGTGTTTGCACTCCAGAGAGACATCATTCACAAAATGAGGAATTTATAACACTTTGATGTCGTAAAAAAACTAGCAGCGTGTAGTTTGTATGTTTTATTAACTACTTTTGATAATTAATCATGTTGTAACCGCAGTAGGTTCTTGGGTATCACAAAAAAACCCTCCTTTTTTTGAAGGAGCTTCAAACACACCGCGCGAAAAAAATGAGTCAAGTTAAAGACTAATATAGATATTCTCATTTCGCCTATACGCTAAGCTAACCTTGGATATTTATAATGTGATTTCTCTGGAGTCATTTCCAGTTATTATAAGAATCTCTCATTATCATTAGTTTTTTCAGTTCTGGTCGACTTTACACTTCCTGTGCCTCGAGGTTTGTTTTTGCTGTTGTGGCTCTTCTTCTTTTAGATGTCTCGTTTTATCTGGTCTCTGTTTTGTTCCCCGAGTTTTCGTCGCCTGATTTTATATGTCATTCATGCTCCATACAAATTTATGGGAAACGGTAAATTTACTTTTCATACATAAGCATACAAGCCGCCGGTAGCTATTGAAACATCGGCCAACAATTACCTATCCTGGTGGAAAACCCGAGAAGACTGTATTAGTATCTTACGGCGGGAAAAAACCAAATCGTATACTTTTCCATTTCAAGACTACCAAAATCCCCAATAAAATGTATGTATGTATTTATAATGTATTCCACCGGTAAAGGTAGGTTTTGTTGAATGTCAGAGAATCTCCTCCCGGTCATTTACACATTCAGGGGCCTATCTACCTCTAGTATATCCTTTTTCGCTTCTGCATAAGATCTACCCTTCTTCATCCCGTCCATGAAACCAATTCTCCTTCTTCCCGTACCCCGCTTGTCCAGCATCCTTCCCTCTATCATAGTCTTCAGCAACCCATCACCCTTTATTACATCCTTCAGCCATCTACCCTGCCTTTCACGGATTTACTTCAAAAGATTCCTTTCCTCGCCCGCCATCTCAAGCACCTCCTCTTTAGTCTTCCTCTCCGTCCACCTAACATTCTCTATCCTTCTCCACACCCACATCTCAAATGCCTGCAGACTACTCTCGTCCTCCCTTCTCTGGGTCCACGTTTCTGCCCCACACAACGCTATGCTCCATATCAAACTCTTCACCAGCCTCTTCTTCACATCCTTACCCAGTGTCCCCGTCATCAACCCTCTTCTATTACTAAATGCCTCCTTCGCTAGCGTTATTCTCTTTCGTATGTCTTTACTACAATGCCCATTTTCCTCTAGCGTGCTACCTCAGTTATTAAACTGTTCACCAAACCAAATGAAATATGTCCCCTCAAAGATGTTACTGTCATGGAATCCGGTGACCTGAATCGTAGATGAATCGACTTTAGTCGGGCGAATAATATGTTCTGCAAACGTAATCAGCGCACTCTGTACAATAATTTTATGCCATGGAGAATTACTATCAAATTAAAATCATAAAGTATGTTACTTCATAACCCTCAATTAATCTTTTTAAAAATTATCGACTTGCGTTTTCTGAGCGATATTGTGATGCCTGTCTACATATCGATAGGTAGTTATTTACCTTATTTTATTTTGTAATTCATACTCGTTTCAACGCAGCCTAACTTGATATAGAGGCCAATAAAGCTCATTGAAGCTCATTAATATCCGTGGATATTCAATATACATCCGTCAACTGATGAAAATGAACCCTCACGAGTGAAAAATTAACCAATTGAAACAGTAAATTGCCAATGACAACCCCGAGGCAAATAAATCGTGAAAAGTTAATGATGAATCATAAATTAAATCTCTTTCACCTAAACTTTATGCATCATTTAATTTTTCACATGAAAATGTTTTTAGTGCCCTTTAAAGAGGCTTTTAAATTGCTCGCACTTGAACTGTTAATATTTTTTTGGGTCAAACGAGGCGTCGGGAGAATAGAGTGTGGCAGCACAGAGCCTTTTCTGGGATAAATTTTGGTTGAGAAATGTCTCTCCCTAGCTATAGGCAGTGGGATGGTGAACCTCCAGCCACTCTGGGGGGAGAGAGGCGCCAGAGGGTGAGTTGGGGGGAGGGGTTGTTCGTGGCGTCGTAACGAGCGTATAAATTTCCACCCCTTGATGTCATACATGTATGGATAAAGCATGGGGCCGTAGTGCCTTTGGCTCACCCTCCCCCACCGTGGTGATAAAACTGCCCTCCCGCTGCTCCCTTCTCGTGTGTTTCCCGCCCCCCCCGCACTCCCTTCACCCCCTTCTCCTCTTTTACCCCTCCACGCCTCGCGACACACCCCTCTCTCCTCCACCCACTCTCACCCCTGCCCTCCCCCCCCCCGCCAGGGTAATAAATGCTCCACGATCTTTCAGGGTAGTCGGTTTTCCCTTCGATGCGATCATAAGCCCTGAACATGTGTTCCTTTAATAAGCGAAAACACATTGACATATCGATGGGTGATTAATTGTAATCTGGTGTATTAATCGGGAACTGTGGTTTGTATCGAGCGTTCTGCTGTATGGTAGTGAGACCTGAACAATTGGAAAGGGAGAGAGAAGGAAAGAATGGATGCATTTGAAGTGTGGTGCTAGAGGAAAATTCTGAAAATACCCTGGGTGGCAAGAGTCACGAACAAGGAGGTGTTTAAGGGGATAGGGTAAAAGACGGTGTCTACTCAGAATGCTAAATAAGAGAAGGAACACCTGGATTGGCCATATTCTCCCACACTTTACAAAAAACAACAGTTACATGGAAGTAAAGGGAAGGATATGAAGGAACTGCGAGACGGCTGAGGAAATTTTGAGTGAACTAGGTAGAACTAGACCTTGATGGGAGGAGCTTTGGGAATATTTTGAATGGACGATCGTGAACTGGGAATAGCCCTCATGTTAATAACAGAGAAAGTCTCAAATCATGCAACATTGCATTACGAGAGCGTGAACCATATTCCTTAGTCCTCTTCTCAAAATAAGGTTCCCTAAGACTTAGTTCAACCTGAAATATAGCTTCTTGCTATCTATACAGGTAACAATAGGCTCGTTACACCTTCATGAAAGAATAAAATGTTTGACAAATAGTCAGGAAAAACATTCAAAACATCAGAAGTATTTTCATGATGTAGTAGATTCAATGTTTCATTTACTCGATTTATTGCGAAAGTTGCTGCACATCATCGTAACATTTCATTCACTGAACTTCTCGTTTTTCGTGCACACCGCTTTTCAGAAAATGTGGCTATGAAACCACGCAGTGCAGGGCATTCTCTTGTTCTCCAAATGTAACGCCCGAAGCAGTTATAGTGTCAAGTCAATATCGTCATTTTTTGTAAAGTGAGGCTTAAACAAGAAAGTTAACTGTTGTGCAAATAAAAAGATAAGTCCTGCTTCCTAGTGGAAAAATCCGAAGGGTAAACCTATGCCACTCATCACAAAATACAAAATAGGCAGAGGAATGCTTCTCCGCACCGTACTACAACATTGCGATAAACTGACTTATTTTACTTTCGATCTCAGGGATCGAATGGGAATGTTTTAGGGGTCGTATGGAGGAATGAAATATCCGGGGACATCTTCCCTCTGCTGACGTATCCCGCATATCTTCCTGAGACCCAAACAATTTTCAGCCATTGAAATTGTAACTTACTCGACATATTTTCCAAGTATAGAAAACAGTTGAAGGTCATATTTTGGCTATGAAGTTGGTTTCAGGTTCCGCAGATGGCAGCACAAGACTGTCCACTAGGATGGCCCTCGAGTCATTTTGCTGTACAAAAGGTATCTACGAGATACTTAGCAAAACAACTGGTGTCCAATATAATGGACACAGGGTCTCAGGAGGTTAAATGAGCGATTTAATATGCTCGCCGTTGAATCCTGGAGAAAAATGCAGTGCGTGTTAATTGTGGAATCATGAATATTTCGCTGATAAAGAATGTCTGACCCTATTGGTGAGGCGAGCGGTATTTGCGAAAGCGTCACCCGAAAGAGTTTGGTGCCGAGTATTTATTAAATGCTGGAGCATGTTGATTTTGTTGAGAATGCAAATTATTGAACACTAAGACATTAGCTGGATGGATTTATTTTTTACTGCCAATTTCTCGCAATGCTCTCTCATGACTAATGTAAAACTTTGGGGCTCAAGTTGTAGGTTTGCGCAGAGTGAATGCATATCTTTCCCTAGCAACCCAACCATCACTGAACCCTCACTGTGACGGAAAAATTGGATCGGAGAATCTGGACTGAGCCAATGTTTATTCGATCTAAATCGATAACGACGTCCTTTCAACATTCCATGTGCCATTCAGTGATTCATTCCATTCAGTGAACTCCCGAGCGCATTTTATTTCGTATAGTTTGAATTATATTCGCGCAATCGTTCCAACCCATTATGCAAGCGTAGAAGGAGAGATAATCGCTCTCGTCTCCTTTTGCTGAGGGAATAACTCTTCAGTTGCAGAAAAATACGAAACGGTGGCTAATTATTCATAATCCGAGTAAAACTGTTCTAAGTTTAGCAGAAAGTGAATCAATTTTACGCAATTAATACCTAGTATGAGTGTATAAATGAATTTAATACATGAAGTATTGGTGCCAAATGCAAAGAAATCAGGGGATACTTCATAAGTCCAACTCCCTAAACTTAAAACAGCATTTCCATTTTTCCTTTGAGTAAATATTAAAGTATAAGTTATTTTAGTTGAAAAATAATAAAATTCTTACAAACATATTCATAACTTGGTATTTTTACGCAAATTTTACCAACTCTGGCAAGAGGATGTCCTTTACTTTGTAGCTTGAATGTTTAACTGACATAATGAAAGTGCGATGAAGGAGGGTCATTTCTCGTTCAATAATTCATCCTTGAAAGTGTTTTGCGCTTGATCGCTGACGTAGATTAGCGATCAAGGTTTTAATCATGGCAAAACCAAAGAAGGTACCTGTGGTCGATAGACAATTGAGAGCTTTGGGAAGAATTTCTCAGGTGCCACCACCTTAGGGGAGGAAGAATTTTGGCTTACGGAGAAAGCCACTTGGAGGCGCTAGTGGTACTCGGTGATTTTGCATCAGCATACAGAGGTGGATTTGCCATTCAATTGTTTTGTCGTTCCTATGATACATCGTTAAACAGTTTACTCCGTGTTTGGTAATCGCGTGTCTTATCATATTGACGTGAATTGGATTCATTATACACGATGCTCATTGAAGGCACATTAAAATACATGTTAAACTTGGTCTCTACGACTCAATAAGATTTGTTTCCGTTGCTATGGGACGATTAGAAAACATCCAGCTACCGAAATCGTCATAAGAACATCATGTGAGTTATGCGACACTGAATGAAGTGGCCGTGTGCCAAAGCTCATTTGTTATGGCTTGCCGTGCGACTTCGATACACCTGTTACATCTATCGGCCAAAGCATTATTTAAAAACTCATATCCGAATCTCTCTATCTCTTTGCCACTCTACATGTACTTAGTCTATGGTTCAATCGAATTTGATATCCTGGTTACGAGAGCCAATTCTTTAGACTCCAGCGTGGCAAACAAGTTGATTAAGGGTCGCCACTCTTGACTTCCGTTCGCGCGGAGGAATGGTAGCATTGCATTTGAGTCTCCAGCGGAGAAAGCGAATGATGTCAGCGGGGGCGTCATGTCGCTCCGCCTCCTACATTCCCCTCCTTCTTGACCCACTCCCCCCCCCCAACACCGTATCCCCCACAACCCCCGTCCTGAGACGAACAATTCCCTTCCTCTCATTCTCTCTCTCCCTCTCTCCCTCCCTCTCTCTCTGTCTCTCTCTTGATATTCGATGTTTCGTAGAAAAGTGCGCATTATTTTCTTTGTTTTTGAGCGCTGAGCAACGTAAATTTCTCTCGCCGCAAGTTCCATTGTTTTATGACGTAATATATTAGAATTTTTATATAGGTATTGTAGTTGCCTTTGTCTCCCGAACCCCCACTTACTTCTTGGTTATACCAAGGAGGGTCTCTACTCTCCCGTTTGAATTTGTGTGTAATATATTCATCGATTCCTTTACGTAGTATTTCCAAAAAACATCTCCATGATACTTCGATTCTCTCGTCTTTGATTGTGGCTACATATTTCGTGAATGATGCTTCAAACATCTCTCCAAATTTTACGTTGTCACATTTTTAAATAAGTAGACTAGACGTTTTGGTTTTACAGTGGACGCTACTGTTATTTCAAAGTCGTAAAAAATACTTTATGATCACTTATGCCTTCGAGGATTTCGACGTGTTTAATCGTTGTAGGGAGACTAACTGCTAAAAGGCCTAATATGTTATTACCTCTCATAGGCTCGTTTACTACTTAAATAAGAGAGTGGTGTGTGGTGTTAAAGTGTGGCAAAGTAACACCTCGCTTATATCACGCTTACTAGAACTTGTGTCATTGCTATTGGTTGTCTAATTTATATCCGGGAGGTTGAAATCCCCACCGATAATTATCAGGCTTTTTGTATCTTTCGAAGTAAACGATTTTAATTGAGCTTTCAAATACCACAATAAAAACTGAGCTCCACTAAATACACTCCCATAATACACGTCACGATTTCACCTCCCAAACCCTACATCTTTACACGGCTGGTGATCTAACAACCCTGCCACACTCCCATGCGATGGCTCACAGGGTAGTACGTAGATGTAGATGTATAGGTCAATAAAGGGCATGTATTGTCACATGTCGTAAGTTTGAGAAGAATCCCTGGTATTATTTGCTCAGAATAGGCAGTTATTATTGCTAATCCCTCTTCTCATCTACATTATTACCTCATAACCTTGTATTGGAATGATCGTGTCTTAAGAGCTAAACGCGCTTCGCATAAAAAAAGAGTCGTTCACGCACACAATACCCCCTCTTCCAATATGTCCTGTGATAGTAGGGTTTTATCGAATCGCCAGATTATGTCGGATGGTCACCAAATTTAGGATTTATCACTTTTTTCACATTCTAAACAATACAAGATATGGACGAGAGGGCTGCGACAACAATTATGATATGATAAATACGGTACTTATCTAGATTAGGGACGGGTACTTCGTTTGCTTCGGCAGCCATAACAGACGACAATAGACGATCGAATCAACAAGCGGCGAGGCGACATCCATCAGGTAGTTGCAAACAAGCGGGAAGTTTTTCCCTTCTAAATGAAGC